>OX596017.1:50988769-52188769 GCA_951394055.1 Villa cingulata | reverse complement strand
TATTGAAAATAAATCACATATATTTACAGAAGATCTTAGAAATATGTTGCATTTAGCCAATGCTAATGATATTGATTTAGTTATGAAAATGATACAAAAGTAAGTATATGTACCTACATAGATATAGAAAATCATAATTTATAATAGCTACTACATATTTTTATATATTTGAGTGGCATTTTTTTTTTTTTTTAATAAATTAAAACTTGTATTAAACATTTTATTTCATTAGATATCATACGCAAAATGATGAAATTATACTTGGAAATTATGTTTTTGGACCAATAGTTATGCGAATGTTCTACTATTTAAATGATGTTGATTCAGCATTAAAGGTAAAATAAATAATGAGAATAATTAAATAACAATCAAAATTAAGTTATTACATTTAATTTTTATTTTTTTATATTAATTCAAAAAAAAAAAAAAAAAAATAGTGTATAAATAATGAAGAAATTAGAAAATTCTTTGATCAGCCAACATCATATCATATTCTATTTGATATGCTATATGAAAATAGACGTTACGATGATATTTTAAAAATTTTTGATAATATTAAAGAAAATCCAGCACATAATCTAAGAGCATATAGACATGCTGTAACATTGGTTTTTGCTGCATGTTATAAAATGGTAATAATTATTATTATTTAAATTATAAATATTCAATTATTAACACTATTATAATATTGTATGAATTTCATTCTTTTTTTTTACATTTATATTTTCACATCATATTTAAAAAAAAAAAAAAAATTACTAAAGAATACTCCAGAATCATTTGAATATTGCTTAAAACTTTGGAATGAATTTAAAAAAAGTGATTTCAAACCAATGAGAAGAACGGCAACATTTGCAGCTGGTCTAGCATTAAATCAAAATTCACCGCATATTGCATTAGAAATTGTTAGTATATTAAAAGAGCAACATTATATAACTGTAAGAAATATTAAAACTCAAGCATATGCACAACTTAATCGGCCAGAAGATTCTTTACCAATATTACGTTCAGTATTAGAAATGGATAATACTACAACACCTAAAAAACAAACATTTCTTAGAATTGTGGTTAGTAATTAGAGCTAAAATTTTTTTTTTTTTTTTCATATATTTAAAATTAAATATTTTACAGATTAACAAAGTAAAAGAATCCATAGAACAAAATCATAGAAATGATTTATTGAATGATTTTAATCGAATTGAAAAATTTCTTAATGATAATGGGCATATTACAGATCAGGTATCTAATTAAAATAATAACTAAATTTTATATATATGTATATTTTTTTTATAATATTTATTTTCTTGTAGACAATGGATGATATTCTCTGTATCGAGATAACAAATACATCATTTAACAGTCCAAGAAGAGATCAGGGTTATCTTGCTGCAACATTTACAAAAAACAATTATAATCGTTCTAAAAATCCACCAAGACGACAAGGTTTACGAGATCTTTATTAATGTAATAATAAATGAAATAAATTACATACATACTTTTGTTTGTAATTTACTTTCTTTTTTTTTACATTTAATTATGAATCCTTTTATTTTAAATAAAAACAAATGTAATACATAATAACAATTTGTATATATCATATTTTTCTTTCATTATCGGTATCATAATTTTAATTGAATACACATTAAAAATGCATTATGTACAAAGTACAACCAAAGCAGCAAAAACATTTTCAATTGCTGTTCCTGTTGCTTCCATATACATACATACATTTCTTCAATGTAATCGTAATGTATCATAAAAAAATAGTTATGTCATAAAAACCATATGTATTGATGGATAAAAAATATCAAAATATGTATCAATTTTCATAAAATCCAAAGTAGAAGTACTACCAACAGCAACAATGCTGTTGCTGCTTACTGCTAATTGTAATTTAGTGGATGGAAAACACAATATGTGATGTGTATAAAAATCGAACGTATCCAACACATCATACACGACCAGTATTTTCCTTACAAAAATTGTTTATAATAAAGCTCGATGATAAAAAAAATTGTTAAAATGACATTTTTATCAATTTGTTGGATGTTGGTTGACTTGACTGACTTCTGACGTTGACTTGACAGTCTCTCTTGCTGGCATATAGGGAATAGGGCATATAAGTAAATATTTGTTATTATTTACGACAAATGAATATTATAAGAGTTATTTTTCATGTTTTTCAATGTTTCTATTTCATTAATTTTTTTTATTTATTTATACGTTTTATCAATATTATAATGTGTGAGTGTTATATTTTTTATTGCTTACGTTGAAATAAAATATTTTTTATGTTAAATTTAAAGAAAACTAAAACGTATATATTTTCAAATAAAAAAATATTTTTTAATTAAATATAATTAAGAGAAATCCTCAAAATTTATATATACATAGTAGATATTTATTTACGACAAAATGATGATGATGATGACAAATACTGGTCATATTATGACTTTAGCTAATAGTATAATTGGTGTTGGAATATTAGCAATGCCATTCTGTTTTCAAAAGGTAAATTTTTAATATTTATTTTATTTAAAATTATAAAAATTATATATATTTTAATTACAAAAAAAAAATAATAATGAAAATTGTATTAATTATTATAGGTTATATTTATGTACGTATAAAGGTAAAAAAAAAATATAATTTATCAAACAGTCTACAGTCTACTGATTAATTATTATTTATTTATGTATGTAAATATATACGTACGTATATAAAATTATCAGAATTAATTTCAAAATCTTTAACACTTCTGACAACCCAGACTCAGACCATATCCACTTAATAATCATCATTCAAATTTATTACTTTCATGCATATAAGTGTTTTTTTTTGTTTTTTTTTTTTTTTGTCGTTCGTTATCAATAAATTCTTATAATCACCTACTACTTTACTATGTATTTTAATATAGTGAAATATCAATTAATTAATTAAAAATAAAAAAAAATTAAATGAAAACACTATAAAAAATGTTAAATAAAATTTCATTCTACCATCAAAATTCTACCATAAATTTTAGCATTTTTCTTAATCTTAATAAAAGTTAATGACGACATTAAATATAAATTATATAGGTATACATACATATCTCTTAAATTACACTACATATAGTTTATTTATTCTAACTGGTAGCACCAACACTTATTTCAAAAAAAAAAAAAAAAAAAAATTTTTTTTTCAAAAATTCCTAACTTAAATCACAACTTTTCTTTTTAACATTTTCAAAATGTTTGAAAAATTCGATTACATATTATTATGTATCCATTCTGGTGTGATAAAAGAAATTTTCAAAAATATATCTATACAACTAAGTACATTTCGCTGAAATGGTTAAAATGTAACGAATCTGTTTTACAATCTTATAAATTCTTGTAATAAAGTAATAATTTTTTTTATATCTCTAACAAATACATTTTTCGTACACATAAATTGATGTATGTTTATGTATAATTGTTTTTTTTTTTTTTTTTAATTTTAATTTAATTTTTTTTTTTACATATTTTCACTTCTTTTTTTTTAATTTATTTTTTTTATTTTATTTTTCTTTTTTATTCTTTTATAGTGTGGAGTCATACTATCTGTATTACTATTAATTGTAAATAATTTAATAACAAGAATTTCATGTCATTATCTAATTAAATCATCAGTAATAACTAGGAGAAAAAGTTTCGAATTTTTAGGTAAATTTATAAAAAATTACATTATCATATTACTTATCACATAAATCCTAATACATACATACTATATTATATCAATAATGATTTAAATTTACACATTTTATTCATACATTTTATTCTATTTTTTATTTTTTAAATTTGTATATTTTTATTTTTTTTATTTATTTATTTTTTTTTCTTTTAATTTAAAAATAATTTTAGCATTTCATACATTTGGATCATCTGGAAAATTAATGGTAGAATTATGTATAATCGGTTATTTATTGGGTACATGTATTGCATATTTTGTTGTTGTCGGTGATTTAGGACCACAAATAATTGGAAAAATATTTAATTTAAATGAAACAACAATAAAATTACGTTCATTAATAATGATAACAGTTACATTTTTATGTATAATACCATTAGGATTATTACGTAATGTTGATAGTTTATCAACAGTATGTACAGCATCGATTGGTTTCTATTTTTGTTTAGTATTTAAAGTTATTGGAGAATCAACAACACATTTATTAAATAATAATTATTGGTTAAGAAATATTGAATATTGGAAACCATCTGGTATATTACAATGTTTACCAATATTTAGTATGGCATTAGCGTGTCAAATGTAAGTAAAAAAAATAATAAAAAATAAAAAAAATAAAAAAATACTCATACATACATTACATATCAAATATATTTTATTTAAAATTATTTTTAAAATTAATTAATTTCAAATACATATTTATTTTATTTTAATTAATTTTTTTAATAGACAACTTTTTGAAGTATTAAACACATTACCAAATCCTTCAATTGAAAAAATGAATCGTGTTGTAAATGTTGCTACAATGATATGTACTTACGTTTATATATTAGTTGGATTTTTTGGATATATTGCATTTAGTAATCAAACATTTTCAGGTATATGAATTATTTACAATACATTTTCGTTAAAAAAAAATATATATATATATATATATTTTAAGGAAATATTCTTGTACATTTATCACCATCTTTGGCAAGTGATGCAATTAAAATGGGTTTTGTATTATCAGTTGCATTCAGTTTTCCTTTGGTTATATTTCCATGTCGTGCCAGTATATATTCTCTACTATATCGTAAAGTATGTACAATTTGTTAATATCTACAATGGTAGAATTAAATTTTAAAGCAAACAAAAAAATAAATAAAAATTTTTTTTTAATATAATACTTTTAGGGGCATATCGATACAACCGGTTACATACCAGAATTTCGATTTAAAGTTATCACAACATCAATAATATTATTTTCACTTTTTATTGGAATATTAATACCATCAATTGAATTGGTAATTGGTCTTGTCGGTTCAACAATCGGTATAGCAATATGCATTATGTTTCCAGCATTATGTTTTATGAAAATTTCTAAAAAAGAATCTAGTGAAAAATCTTTGGCTCAGGTAGAAATGTACATTACAAATATCGTTAAAATTAAATTAATGTCGTTAAAAAAAAATTTTAATTTTTTTTTTAATTTTATTCAAAAACTCAAATTTAAAATTTTAAAACATTTTCATATATGTATATATTTTTTTCTCATTTTTTTTTTTTTTTCACTTTTCAGTTTATTTTGATTGGAGGATTTTGTTTAATGATTCTTGGTACGTATGCGAATTTAAATGCAATCGATGAAAAACATTCAGGTCTAGTAACAATAGATGATGAACATAATAAAATTATTCAGAATACAAATAATCTAATTAATAATAATAACAATAAGAATAAAGATAATAATAATAATAATAATGATTTTGGTATTAAATCATTTAAAAATCATTCAGATAATTTAATGAATGTTAAGGATAAAACACAGTTGGTATTAAATAATAATAATAAACAAATTGAAAATAATAAAACAATAATTATGAAACAAAAAAATCAAGAAGAAAAACAATTAATAAATAAATCTGAAAATAATGATAATAAAAATCAAAATTATAAAGAAAATATACAAACAGTAACAGAAAAATATATTGAAAAATCTGAAAATAATATCAAAAACGTAAATGTAAACAATAATAATAATAATAATAATAATAATTTGAAAGATGATAATAAAAATGAAAAAATTATCAATGAAAAAACAAAAAATATAAATGAAAAATTAAATAAAAATCAACAAATTTTAAATTTTATTAATAATAATAATAATAGAAATAATGAAAATGAAAATAATCAAATAAATATGTATAATATAGAAATTGATAAAGATGCAATTAAAAAAGATGAAGAAATAACAGCTGAAGAAGAATTAAAAAATAAAAATAAAAATATAATAATTGTTAATGATAATTTAGATACAGCAAATGAATTAGTAAAAACTAAAAAATTATTAGAAAAAAAAGTTGATGAATTAAAAGAGCAATTAGCAAAACATAATGTTGAAACACAAAATTTTGTTGCTGAAAAATTGGGTGATATCGTACAAAAAGTTAAACAAATTGAAAAACAAGTTTATAAAGATAATAATAATAATAATACAAAGACAAATAAATTAAATATAGAAACAATAAATACAATAAATGAAAAAAATAATAATGAAAAAATTTCATCTGTGATAGAAAATGATAAAATTGAATTAAATAATAATGAAATAGAAAATAAAATACAAATAAAAAAAAATATTTCAAAAAATGATGATAAAAAATTGAATATAAAAGAAAATCAAATAAATCAACAGCCATTACCATTACCACTTTTAATAAATGCGACTGTAATTAAACAACATCAACAACAACAACAACAGGAACACCAAAAATCACAAAATTTAATTAATAATAATGATGATAATAATAATAATAATAATAATAATAATAATAATGATAATAATCAATATCAATCATTACCACCAAATATTAATGATAATAATTTAAAAAATTTAAATGTAAAAATTTCAAATAATAAATTAGAAGATAATAATAATAATAATAATGTACAAAACAATAATAACGTAAATAATATTGATTCAATACGAAGAGATATTTTAGGAGTAGTTACAAATAAAGATATAATTGTAATAACATCTACACCATCATTACCATTATCAAATTCAAATATAATTAATGAAAAAAATAAAAATATTGGAAATAATAATAATAATAATTTACGTGAAAAACGTGAATTAACAAAAGGTTCATGTATTAATTGGGATTTAAATAATATAGATTGTTTAGATATTAATAATAATAATAATAATAATATCAATGATGATAATAACATCAATGAAAAAAATAATCACAATAATAATAATAATAAAAATAATAATTTTCATATTAATGATGATGATAATAATAAAAAAACAATGTTACAATCTATTGGTAGAGATTTAAAATCAATTAAAGAAAAAACTTAAACAATGAGCTGGGGGGATATACTTCCGTTTAGCGGAACTAAAATTGTCAAACTTTATCTATCCCAAATGACAGATATTTTGGTGATGGCGCCGCGCCATCTAATGATTGAAAAATGAAATTGAAAATTTGATACAAAATATTTGAAAATGAGTATAATTTGAGAACAAGGTATTGTACAGGCAAGAATAATGCTCAATTAAAAGGGTATAGATTAACGGTTATCTCGAAATATAGGCATTTTCATAAAAGAAATTTTGAAAAAACAAATTTTTTTTTTCATATCACATCCTTTCTTTATACAATTTATGAGAAATATTGCAATTTTTTTTTTCAACATTTTCATATACAATCGATCTAAAATTATAAAACAGAACATATACAGAAAAGATTGTCCCTGTTCAAAAACGTCAAAATATGCTTTGCATCAATGCATGGCCGTTCAAAACCATGCAGGCAAAGCAGTGCAGTTGTTCAAAAACGTAGTATATCAAAATTTATACGCATAATGCAGTGTATATGTGCAGCGTTTAAAGTGTTGATGCGTTATTTGCTAAATGTCAAAGTAGTACGTAGTATTACACAAATAATGGTGAATTGTAATTATTGAGATATTTACACAAATATTTATAACTAGAGTTTCCATTTTTAAATAATTATAAAATACATGCACTAAACACAGTCAGGTAAAACGTTCAAAAACTATGAATTACTGCTTTTTATAAAAATCTACATCTGCTTTATGGCAGCAGCAACTAAAGAGCTGCCACTGCATTTATGCTTTTCTGCAATCAATATTTGACGTTTTTGAACAGGGCCATTGGCATGAACCTCTGCGCAAGGATAACACCCAAAATTTTAAATACTATATAAAAAAAAATTTCAAATAATTTGACCTGCACTACTAATGTTTAAGTACGAATGAGAACATAATTCAACATTTTTTCAACAATAATTTCCAGAAAAAATCAAAGTGATCCATATCAGTCCATATTAATCTTGCTCAAGACGTCATTATCTAATGTTTAAAACTTGTTTGGGGTTTCGATATTTTAGTTCTGCTAAACGGAAGAACACCCATAAATTGTAAGTTTAAAATTACATATAAAATTATTATTGAAAGACAAAAAAAAAAAAAGAAAAAAATTACCACCAAATTATGTGTAATTAGAATTTTTTTTTTTTTTTCATCATTGTATAATTTTGGATTTAATCTAAATAATTTTTGGTCATTTATTTTCATTTTTAAATTAATTAAATATATACTGTATATATATAATATATTATATATATATATATATATATAATATATGTATTTTTGTTTTATTTTGTTTGCTTATTTAATTATGAATCATAAAATAAAATTGTTATTTTAATATAATTTATTTATTTTAAAAAACAATTTTTTTTTTTTTTTGTTTTTATTTATTAATTTTCTATTGTAAGAATAAAATTATGTATGTAATGTATTGACATGATAAAAAAAAAAACTAATAAATTAAAATCGTATATATTTTTATAATTATTGTATTATTAAAAAAAAAATAAAATAAAATAATTTAAATTGTGATTACAATCAAAATAAATGAATTGAATTTGTAATAATAATAAAAAATAATAATTTATACAAAAAAAAAAAAAAAATAATAAATAAATAAATAAATAAAAATGGATAATAATAATATCACATTTAGGACTTTTTCGAAAACGCAGTCAGATATAATGATCATGCATACACGGTCGTCGTTGTATGCCATCAGTTGATAACAGAATTGCATATAATACAGACTACATGCGCTGATGTAAGCTTTTTTTTCTTGCGATCGTATGCAATCTTCAAGCATTTTTGAACTTTTCACATTCGCATCATGTATGCATTATCGAACATTTAATTTCCGTCACTTGGCGATCTGACTGCATTTTCGAAAAAAGACCTCAATTTTAATTTTATTTATAAACCGTATTTTCATTTTTCATCTTCTTCCCTTTTTTTTTAACTTTCAAAATTTTAAGCAACGATGATAATTACAGACAGCATTAATCAATAAACAAATAAGACAGAACAAATTAAGAACATTAAAAAAAAATACACACGCACACTTTAATAATCATTTTCTTTGTTATTTTCAATTTTCAATTCAACTAAATAATATTATCATCTTATTGCTAAGCAAAAGTATTTATGCAAATTTGGGTTTTTTTTTTCAGACTTCAGTTCGGTTTGTTAAGGGCCCTTATTCTGAGAGTCACCTCACTCGTCAAGAGCTTTGAAACATCTCTAATATAAATACATATTATATTTTATTTTATAATTTTTTTTTTTTTTTTTAATTTTCAAAATAAATCAGTTTTTTTAACAAATTTTCTCAATTAAAAACAAACAAATTAGAATTAAATGACAAAATTTATTAGATAAAATGAATTTTGTAAACAACAAAAATTCATTTCGATTCATTCTATTCGTCTATGAAGTCACCTCACCTCGTACGAGTTTGAGAATACCATTACCATATCAAATGTGAGATGATTTTCAGGTGACTGTTGTTACTTACGTGAGATGACTCTTAGAATAAAGGCAAATTTCCTTCAGCATATATCATCACACAATGTTTTTATAATAATAATAATAATAATGTTTATATCGAATATTTCTACATAAATAATAATACGAGTCTAACGTACATTTTGTAAATAACTAATACATATAATTTTCCTTTTGAATTACATATAAATAGCTACATACATTCATAATAATATATGTATATTACATTTTGTTATAGAATTAATTATACCCTTTTATCTTTTATATCTTATATTATACGTCAATGCATATGTGTATGTATAATAAATGATATTTATATTTAAAATGTTATAACAATTGACAAAAAAAAATAAAAAAATGAATAAATTCATTAATAATTTTAATATAGAATATAGAATCATAGAAATATTGAAAATTTATATACCTATATATGAATAAGTACATACATCTATGTATATACAAATGTACGTATATATACTAAGCATTTATATGTATATATATATATATCGATCGATAATAGGAATGTGTTCAATATTTTTATTGTAATCGTTAAATTAAATTTAGTTACACACTCTTTTAAAGGGAGATAAAAACAAAGTTAATTTTTTATTTGTTTTGTTTCTTCTTCTTCTTTTTTTGTATTCAATTCTACAGTACACATACATATGTATATGTTATTAGTATTACGTGTTACTGAATGAAAATGAATTTTCGCAATGGATAATTTTAATGTTTTACTATCTTTTTTTCTTTCTTTCTTTTATTTTGTTTTTAAATCATTTTTCTATAAATGAAATTATAAAATTATAATGGTATCGAATCGATTACTACATAAAATTCAAAAATTAACTGCTAGAACAGAATGTGTAGCTGCAGAGTTACGGCTGAAGCATGCAAAAAAATTTGAAATCATAATATAAAATTAATATTTAACAACAGCATGTGCAACTGCTGCCAAAATTATAATTGTAGCTGATAGCTGTTGCTTGTCTTTATCAAAATTTCTAATTTATGACGCGACAGATTGATATTTTAGTTTTTGTAATTGAAATAAGGCGCTGTGTCGTTAATTAATTCAATAGATGCAGAAATAAACAAGTGAATCACTTAATTGATCATTCAATTTGATAGTTTTGAATTAGCTATATGTACATTATATTAGTCAGCTCAGGCAGTACATTGTGTTCGTTACAACCGCATCCAAAACTTCAGAATATACATATTATATTATGCGGCTATGTGTTATAATACTACATTCTTCAGTCGTAACTACGGAACGGAGCTACATACATTCTGTTCCAGCAGTAAAACACACACAACAAAAAATATTTTATTCATATTTCTTGTTAATTTCGATTGAATTTTTATTATGCTATTGATTTTATTTTGAATAATAAATAATAATAATATGTATAATTTATTTTATGTACGTTACGTTATTTATTTTTCGATATTCTACTGTATTTTTTCGAAAAAAAAAAAGAAAAAATTATATTTAAATTAATATTAATTAATATTTAAATTATAAATTATATTTTTATAATTAATTATATATTTTTTTTATAATTCTTAGTATATTATATCATTATTATATGCTTATATATATATATATATTTATATGACGTATAAAACAACATAATATAATATTTAATAATTTTTCTAACATAATTTTCATATTTTTTTATGACTGTATATTTCTATATTTTTCAAATATAGTATATTATTTTTTTCTAAATAAATAAACATAATTAAAAAATCATAAAAAAATAATAATAATGAAATAGAAAATAAATAAATTCATATTCATTGATCTTGTAGGATAATTTTTTTTAAGAAAACAAAAAAAAAAAACTTAATTTACTTATTCTTTTTATATTTTCAAATCGTACTTTAAACCAAAATTAGCTACTATAGATACTTCATAAATATAATATAATATACATATATCTATACATACATAATATTTTTTAATTATTTTCATTTTATTAAGATTTTGATGATAGGTTTTTATTTATTTATTCTTTTTTCATTTTTTATAAATAGAATTTTACTTTTTTTTTTTTTTCTTCTTTTTTGAGGTCTTATAATGTATTTCCTAAATAAATAGTATGTCTATATAGATTGTTGCACCATATATAGGTAATGTGTATGTATATGTATGTAATTTTATGATTTATAATGAATATTTTTTTTATTTATATACATATGTATATTTTTTTTTACCTCTTAATATTTCAATTACATAATTATCGTCTCATTCACATTCTTATTATCATCATTTTTTTTTATTAATTATTAAGCTTCACTTTCACCTGGTGTTATATTCTCTTCTTCGGAAATTGGTACAATTAAATTTTCTTTTGACATGAGATTATATTTTGTAACAAAATGTGTAAAACGATGGCATAAAAATGTTTCAGCTTCAAATTCATCAAATATTCGTTTATGATGAAAATATGCATGTGAAAAAATTCTATATACCCGTCTACATACTGAACCCAATTTGGCAACTGATGAATCTCTTATTGATACTCTAAAAAAAAAAAAAAAAAAAAAAAAAATTGAAAAATAAATATAAAAATTTATTTTATATTGATATGTGTTAATATTTCGTTTTAGAAACAGAAAATACATAGTAAATAATTCATATAAAAATTACTCGTTGTGTATGATTCACTTTTCTTATAAAAATTAAAATTTAACATAAACAATATTATTTACCTGCTTGGAAAATATTTATTACTATTTAATAAACAAGCTGCTCCATCTAATGTATGACGAGTATAATCAATTGCAGGACATTCTTTTGGTGTTTTATGGGCAGCACATAGAAATATCCATTGTTCAGTAGCAGTCATTTGATTGCATGTAACTGGAAAACATTGAGTCTGAAGTCTTACAGCAAGTCCATTTAACTCCATACAAAATTGTCTAGAAAAAAATTTTTTAAAGTATGTATTTTTATTATAGTTTCAGTTTAATTGTAATTTTATATCATTTTAATTAAAAATAAAAATATTTTGATCGATTTTTAATATTCACAATAAATTTACCTTAAGTGTTCATATTTCCAAACGCCCTCATCTTGAGCTTCAGGCATAGTTAAAATTAATTCTATATTAGATGGGTCCCTTTTAATCAATTGCTGAATGTATTGTTGAACAGCAAGAGTGCTGTCCATTTCTTCAAGGGGCTCATCTGGCCAACAACAAAAATCCTTTAAAATTAAAGTGAAATAAAATTATAAATTGAACTTTAAAAATTAATCAAACGTTTGACTTTAAAAGAAAAAAAAAATGTAATATTGAAAAAAACTAAACTGAAAATGTATCATCCACAAGTAACAAGCAGTGAAAAAAAATTTTACTTGTTCCAATAAATTAATATCAACTTCATTAATCGTTAAGGACTTTTTTAAATTCGAATAAAATTAATTCAAAGAATTATTATATTATATTTTACTCACTTTTGCTTTTGTTCCTGGCCTATTCCTTCGCAAAATTGTAGAACCGTCGGCCATCTTCATGGTTGGCGATATTAAAAATTTTAACAAGAATTCTTCTACTCAATTCAAATTACATATAAAGCACATACATCACAATACACAATCACACAAACTACACAACCAAACCAACAGCACAACACACATATGTTTTCAATTTTCATATTGACGTTAATCAAAACTTACCAGCACCACCCTGTTCTTCGTCTCTGACTGGTAATAAATTATTGATATTTCTAAAGGTGTGTTTCCAATGGACATGATAGTGCTGTTTGGTAACGTACGCTTCAGTACGCTAAAAATAAAAAGAATTTCTGATGAATTTTTAATTCTGAATTTAAATAATTTGTACAAAAAATGATTTTGTCTTTATTAACCTGAAAAAAAAACGCTGCTCTTGCATTAATTTTTTCAAACAAAATTTCTCTTCAATGTCTGTTAATTTTCCATTTTAAAATTTCTAATTTATTATTGGTTAAATAATACATAATACTGTAACTTTTAAATCATATAAAAATCATGTCATTGGTACAGATCATAACGTATACCCACATTTACATTATCTTGAAAGTCAAGAACTTGACGTCATTAACTTAGAAGAGAAGTATAGAAGTGCGAGACAAGAGGAAACAAGAAAACAAACCAACTTCAGAGGTGGTTTACTTTCTTGTTTTCTTGAATTTAGTGTTGCCGGTATGTTAATAATCAAAATTAGTAGAATGTTTCACCATCAACAAAAATGCAATACTGCTATAGGTTATTAATAATACTTAATAATAATCAATTAAAATAAAAATTTATATGTATATATATTTTTTTAGTTATTTTGTTTTATCATAATCGAATTGTTAACTTAATTTTAATGAAAAATATCAAACATAAAAGCAAGAATGAAAATCATAAAATAAGTATACGGCAATACTACTAATAGGCATTGCATATAAAAATCTACGACGAAACATGAACAAGAAAGCAAGAATGGATATAATGTAAATGCTATCGTTCAATTCTGAAACAAGATAAGAAAGCAAGAAAAGACAATGTAAATGCGTCATATGTATTGCAAATGCAATATAGTTAACTTTTAAATTATCAAAATTTATGATGTACGAAAAATGATTTTGTAAAATTCGAAATTCACCGAAACTCATCATTAGAATTATCAACCTCAACTTCAACAATCAGGCTCAGGTTCAGGTTCAACCTTAGCTAAAAATATAGTTATCTGCCTGCCATCTGTTCTACAATAGTTACATAAATACAAAAGCTAAATTTAAATAAAGTTATTTTATTGAAATGTTGGTACTACTACTAAACTAATTGATGTTTGACATAACACAATGACAATAAATATAAAATATGTAGATGTACCAGATACCAGTATGTACAATAAATAAAAGAAAAATTGGGTTATTATTTATATTATTCTATTTTGTAGTGTGCTTGTTTCTTTGGTTAAGTCGCCAAAAAATTTTTATTATTTTACATTTTTAATTCATAATTATATTACATACATTATTATTATTTAATTATTATTTCTAAATTATAAGCATATATCGCAATTATGACAGATCTATACTTAAGTGATGCTCAAAGAGAATTTATATTATATGGCTTTAAAGTAAGTGTTTTTTTTTATATATTACATTTACCTCGATTTGTTTCAGATTTATTTATTATTTAAAATAGATGAATTATCGAAATGATGGAAGAAGTCTTCTCGATTATCGGCCAATTGAATTAGAAACAAATATTATAACTCATGCTAATGGTTCAGTTAGATTACGTCTTGCTAATTCTGATATTTTAGCTTGTGTTAAAAGTGAAATTGATGTACCAAGTGTATACGAACCAGATAAAGGAAAAATCGAAATCTTTGTGGATTGGTAAAATAATTTTTAAAATAAACGTTGAAATAATTATTCTATTATAAAATTTATTCTTTTTCTAGTTCAGCAAATGCTACACCAGATTTTGAAGGTAGGGGCGGAGAAGAATTAGCAAATGAAATATCAACCACATTGAAAAGCGCATTTAAATGTGGACAATCGTTCGATTATAAATCATTATGTTTAATACCCGGTCAACAATGTTGGAAGCTATATATAGATATTTTAGTAATAACTGAATTAAATTTATTTTTTATTTTTATTTTTGTTTAAAATATATAAATTTTAGATATTGGAATGTGGTGGTAATTTATTTGACGCTGTTTCGTTAGCAGTTAAAGCAGCCCTGTATAATACAAAACTACCTCGTTTAAGAGTTGAATCATTAGATGGTGAATCACATGATTTAATAATAACTGATAATGCATTAGATTATACAAGAGTTAATATCGATTGCATACCATTATTAATAACTATTGGTGTAGTTGGTAAATATTTAATACTTGATCCAACATCTGAAGAAGAAGAATCTTGTAAAGTTTTAATTGTAATCGGAGTTTGCCGTAATAATAATGAAGGTGAATTATTTATTTAATTTAAATAAAATCTTATACTCATATTTGATAATTTTATTTAAAAAAAAAAATTTACATTTTTATAGATTTCATAACACACGTTCATACTATCACCGAAAAATGTTTCGATCTAACACAATTTTATAAAGCCGTTCAATTAGGTTTTGAAACTTTTACACGCCTGGATTCTGCATTAATGAACGCATTGAAATTAGAAGAGTCCAATTACAATGAGTTTGATAAAAAAGAAATTGTTGGGTTCTTACAGTAAGCTTAAAATTTATTTAAAAATTTTACTATAATTTTTATTATATATTTTCTATTATTTTAAGTAGATGTTTGTAGAAAATAAATATATAATGATGATTCGCGATAAAGTGAACAGCCGGTTTTGTAAGCATCCAAGTAAAATGAATGACTGTTTTTTTTTTTTCCCTAAGAGAAAATAAATTTTCATTTTCCATTATCAATATACAAATTTAATTACTTATGTATGTTTGGACTTATCTAATATATCAGATCATTCAAAAAGTTGGCAGCCTAGCGCATACGTGACATTTCTAGAAACAAAAATTGTTCGTATTGGCAACGAATTGTTGGAGCATCCACCATATTCACCAGATCTGGTTCCGCCTGACTTTCATTTATTTCTAAATCTCAAAAAATTCTTACGTGGTAAGCATTTTTCATCAAATAAAGAAGTCATAACGACTGTCGAAGAGTATTTTGGAGGTCTCGAGGAAAATCACTTCAGGCAAGGGATAAATGAATTGGAAAATCGCTGGAAAAAATGCATTGAGCTTAGGGAGGAATATATTGAAGATTAATTGTATTTTGGCTCATAAATTCATACTGCTTCATTATATGGCTGCGAACTTTTTGAATGACCTAGTAGTTCATATTGCACTTAAATAATATCTAATCGAAAACGTTTATCATATTAAGAGAAAAAAACAGAATTGATTTAAGAAAATGTATTGCTGAATCGTATTTGGTGAAAAAAAATACCAGATATCTCTTTAAATTCACTCTATCGCAAGTCATTTGTACACAAATAATAAAACGATGAATATCAATTATCGTCAATTTTATTATTTACATTATGAATTAATCGTTTCATTCTACGATATTTTACAAATTTATATAAATATTCTATACACCATAATATGATAACAATACACATTAAAAAATTTTGCATTAAAAAACATGCAACATAACTATCGGTATAATCTTTTATCCAACCTAAAAATTGACCTAAAATTACAGATAGTATACCTTTCATAATCATATTTAAACCTAAAGCACCAGATAATTTATCATTATTTTCTATATATTGTGATATTGCTAAGGCATTATTAACAATTGTTAATGATTTTGAAAAACCATATAAACTAGTTATTATGTAAATTAAATATAAATTATTTTTAAATAATATTAATAAAAAACGATTTATACATAAACCAATTATACCTAATAAAAATATAAAACGATATGATAAATTTAATTTATAAGTAAATGTCGGTAATAATAAACGAAATAATGTATCTGAACAGGCTAATATTGATACACAATATGATACTTGAGCTGATGATAATTTAGCAGATGACTAAAAAGAGAGAGAGGAGAAAGAGAAAAAAAAGAAACATTATATACATTTATATGAAATATTTACAATATTTGTATATGATGATACAATGATACAGTGGTTACAAAAATTATTTGTACATAAACAAAGTTGTTTTCGTTTATTCTCTCTCTCTCTCTCTCTTTGCGTTATTTTGTAGAATTCCTTTATTATTTTTCTTGATGACTTGATAGAGATTGATATTTCTGTGAAAATTAAACATTTTAGTTAAATCCTTTACTATACTATTATTATATTCAGTAATAATAAATTCCGTTATTTCTTAGAACACTTTATGTACAATTTCAAAGTATTACAACTATTTTAATTAAAGTTACGATACTTTTTTTTTGATATATATATATATATATGAACAAATAATTTTTGTAACGACTGTATGATTGATTTTATTTAAATTCCATTGATAATTTAATTTACCTGTAAATAATATGGAAATAATACTGAAAAATTTATTGAAACTGTATACGCAACACCAATACCAAATATAATATTACAGAATTTTAAATCTTTTATTAATTCTAAATCCATGGCACGAGATATTGCTTTTAAAGATTCAATAATCAATGTACGTAATCGATTCATTTGAATATTTTTATTCTTTATTGGTGATGGTAATGATGATGATAATTTTAATGAAGATGATTTCATTTCATTTTCATCTTTTAATTCTGTTGATAATACTTTATTATTATTATTATTTCGATCACCATCATCATTATTTATTAATAATCTAATTTCATTATTATTATTTTGTTCCAATAAATTCGTATTATTTTTATTATTATTAATAGTTTTTTGTGTTTTAATTGGACGAAATAGAGATGCTCCAAGTAGCTTTTAAATTTAAAAAAAAAAAAAAAAAAAAAAAAAAAATTAAATAATTAGAATATGAATTAATTTTACTGATACATATTTTATACACACACATACATTACACTTACCCCATTTAATGAGATTGTAGCAGTTATTAAAACCGTTATAAAATAACCATATTTTGTTAATAATAATGGTATAAATAATGGTAAAATAATTTGTCCTATACCAGTACCACAATATGATAATCCAATAACTAAACTTCGTTTTTTCATAAAATATGTATGAGATATCATTAAATTTGATGGTGATATTAATCCTAATCCAATTCCAACCTATAATATAAATTTTAAAATTTTTTATGAAATTTATGAAATGAAATAGATGATAATAAAAATATTGAATTTATAATACATACAAGAACACCATAACCAACAATCATATGCCACATTTTATTCGATATAGCACTTATTATTAAACCAATCGATACTAATAAAGAACCAATTATTGCAACTTTACGTGGTTTAAAAATTTTTATAGCTGGTCCAGTTATAAGACCTTAAATAGAAAATAAAATCCACCCAAAAATTAAATTATTATACACATTAAATGTATACATTTGTATATATTTTAAATTTAAAATTTTTGAAGAAAAAAAAATATGTATGTAACATATATGTATGTATATACAGTGCTGGAAATTCCTATTTTTGTGAAAAATTTGCTATTTGGATACAACCAAATAATCACACCACATGTAATATTCAAAAAAGTGTAGAAAGCAATAAATAATGTTTTTATAATATTTTATAGAAAAACTAAAAAATATGAATTTTTTGATTAAAATTCCACTAAAAACATATTTTCTAAAGCTTAAATTTTATGTAATAACATCAACTTTTTCAACAAAATTTTCTGTTTATAACGAGTTTAATCTCATCTGTTATTAATAACATCAAAATGTCTTTCAGTTATCGAATTTACTCTATAAGTAAAATCTCGATAAGTAAAATATTTCATAACAACAACAAATTTAAAGAAAAATATTGAAAACAAGTTTTCAAATTCAGAAACAGAATGAACAATAAAATTAATTCTAAAATCTGAAATTTTACGTTTCAGTTTTAGAATCAGATTCATGTGACAGTAGACTTAGTAATTTTTAATGTAATTTCAAAAACTGCGTACATTATGTATATGTAATTACCTGAAAAATTTAAAAAAATACTATTCAAACTAGATAATAATGCAGCTCCATACATTTGCTGATCTAAATTTTCTAAATGTTCACGAAATAATAAACTGAATGTTGATGTAATTGATTGTGTACACATCTAAAAAAAAAAAACAAAAAAAAAAAAAAGTAAAATTAAATTTACAAATTATTATTGAAATTATAAAATAATGTTTAAAATAATTTTAAAAGTATGTAAAATGTTTGTCTTTAAAAATATAGCTAATTAATTACATTCACTAAACAGACACCAGCCAATACAATCCATCCATAACCACCATCGGGATAATTTAAATCAGTCATTATTTTTATTTATTTTATTTTATTTCGACTTTACAAATTAAAATCTATGTTTATAAATAAAATAAAACACAAAAAAATTATTAATAATAATAATAATAATATTAAAAATAAATATAAATATAAAAAAATATTCTTTTTCTTTTTAAATAATTCCGAAATTTCATTTTTTTTTAAAATACATTATATGTAATTCGATTAATGCAAAATTAATTTAATAAAAAAAAAATTAAATTTAATTTAATTCAACTTTAAAATATTAAAGTATGTAAATGATAAAATAATAATGTATGTACAAATACATATGGTATAATGAACCTGTATTTTTTTACGATTCGCTTATCTTAATATCACATTAAAATGAAATCATTAAAAAATTATTTAAATTCTTCCATTGAAAATTATGTTTTATTTTATCTAATTATCTTATGTGTTTACATACTCGGCGTCGTTACGGCACGTACTATTACTACTATTCTATTTCTATATATTATATGAGTATAAATAAATATTTAAATTCATTTTTGTATTATACATGTATGCATATATGTAATTAATTGTACATCATATATTTACGAGTAATACATATTATATAATACTCGCCAAAACAGATGTCGGATCTTTGCTCTGATCTTGCTTTGATATGTGTGTTTTAGTAAAAATTTTGTATACATACAGATACGATTTGATCTTAAGAAAAGTATTAAGCTTCGTCTACTTTCTACTAGAAATCTTCATTCTATCCCATATGTACGCAACACGTTTTGTTTGTTCTGAGCACATGCATTGTTAGTTGAACTGAAAATTCTCAGATCATTTCTACACTCTAGGTGACTCTAGTAATTATTTTCAATTTTGTGAATGTGTAAGTAACTTTTCTTCTGCACATGTGAAATTATCACATTATACATTTGCCATCTGTTTTGGTTATATCTATACAACGAATATACATTATAAGATATAAGGTATATTAAATAGATAGATTTTATATGTGTATATAAATATAAAAGAAGATAAAATTTTAGATTAATTTAAAATTGATAAGAGATACTACATATTATATATTATGTATATAATATCTGATCATTAATTGAAACATGATAACATACCTACATAAAAAAATCATACAGTATGATATGAATAAAATATCATAAAACATATAATGTATAGATATTACCGCCTTATCATGATATGATATTCGAAAACGAAACGTTTCGTATCGTCTTGTTAAAAACGCGATCATGATATTCGAAACGTTCCAAATTCAAACGATTTTCATCGTCTACTGAGTCGATAGCATTTTGTTCATCGTTTACATATAAATTTATTTATTTTTTTTTTTTTTTTGGTTTTTAATAGAATATGTGAATATTAATATTAAATTAATAAAAAAATAATAAAAAATAATAAAAATAATTAAACATTAAAGCTTCGTTTTTATAAGGGATTTATATTGTACCACTATGTACCACTTAATATTCGAAACGATGAAGTTACATAATAGCGATTTTATATATCGTATCGTTTCGTTTCATCGTTTCATCGTTTCATCGTTTTCGAATATCATGATAAGGCAGTTATTTTATACAGACAATATAAAACATAGTGAACAACAAAAGTACGTGTTATAAATACATGATGATTCGTAATTAAAGTATAGTGTTCCAACATGTACCACTACCAATCGATTCATTGAAGTGTTTTTAACAGAGTGTTTTACGATAAGGCATTTTTTTTCGAAAAATTCCTCTTTCACCCCTTTTTGAAGGATTGAAACATTTTCACCTGTGCACCACGGAGGTGAGCTTATATTTTTATATACATACGTTACAACTTTGTTTCAAAACACGATAAGAACACTAAGAAAAAGTTTTCCCTTTTTGTTTTTTAGGTATTCTAAGACATTTTACACAAATATTAGTATTGAGTATTGGGTATTGGTATTGGTCATTGATAATAATTTTTCTATTCATTTATATCTTTCTCATAATTATAATCATAAATTACTCTGAAATGCCCAATGTGTTACCTTGTTTTTTCTTCTGCGTTACCTGGATTTTAACAATTAATTTTCTTCTATTTCTTTTTTTTTTTTTTTTTTAGAAATTACAAATAAGGGGTTTTCAATAATTGAAATTTCTATATAGACATATGGAGTAATAAAATTATATTAAAATGGCAATTATAAAGTGTTTAACAGTTCGGAAAATTTTATTAGAAAATATTTGTAATGCAATATTTCGGTTTTGTGCGTTGTTTAATTCATATTTTATTATAAAAAAAAAAATGTAAATAAATAAATTGATTGATTTAAAAAAAATTATAACAGAGTTTGCAAATACATATGTATGCACCTACATATGTATAAAAAATAATAATAAAATCAAAATCAAAATCAACTTTAATAATTACTTTTCAAAACTAGTTAAATCTAGTTTGAAATAAAAATTAATAATAATAAAAGTAATCTTAATAATGATTTATCATTTATTTTTATTTATTTATTTATTTTCTTTTTTTTTTTTTTTTTTCAAAATAAAAAAATTTATAATAATCATCAGCATCATTTATATATATAATGTGATATAATGTAATAATATTGCAATGTAATTATTCTTTTGTATAAATCTCTTTATACTCATATAAACTGATTTATTTTTTTGTTTTCTTCTATTTTGTTGTTTAATCTGAGAATTACAATATAAATACGCATCTCATACTATATCTGTATATAAATATCTAATAATGTATTTAAATATAAATTGTAAAGAATAAGAATATGAAAAAAAATACATAAAATAAAGTAAAAAAAATTTTTTTTAATATTAAAATCTGGTTTAAATTGGAATTATGAAAAAATTGATTTTGCAAAATTTTTATATGCAGATACCTACTCATACATTATGTTCATACATTTATAATAAGATAAGATTATTTTCTCATTTTGAAAACAAAACAAAAAAAAAAAAAAAAGTAATTTGACATGACCTTATTGATTATAGAACTAAAAACTGCTTTATACCAGATAATTTTTTTTAAACTAGAAATTTTTTTCTTTTTTTTTTAATAAAATAAAATTAAATAAAAATACATACATTATAAATGATTATATCCAAATATGTACGAGTATGTATATTATATTTACATACGTCCGGTTTCGGGTGGTCATCCGGCACACAGTAGATAGGTCTCGCCGAGACAAACAAAAAATCGTTCTAGATGGAGGGGGGCAATCTCAACCGTTTAGCCGCTAGAGGGCGATGAAGATCTTCCGCACTCAATCTACGAAACACCCTTTAATAACTACGGTGTACTAGCTAGAAGAATCTGGTCTAAGAAAAATATAAAGGAAACTCCCCCCTCTCTTCAATGATACCTTATATGCTTGTCTACGTTCTTTGTTTCAAGAGTTATTGTGTTTCAAAGTCAGAATTTAGTGATTTTTTGCCATTTTTTTCAGAGATAATACAGGCTGTGGAAGTGAAGCGCTTGATATCAATATGTGTAAAAAAAATACAGGACTTTAATTCAAAAGACTCACACCGCACAAAACCGAAATATTACACAACAAATATTTTCTAAGTTTCTAACAAAATTCTCCGAACTGTTAAACACTTTATAATTGACATTTTAATATAATTTTATTACTCCATATGTCTATATAGAAATTTCAATTGAAAAACCCTTATTTGTAATTTCTAAAAAAAAAAAAAAAGAAATTGAAGAAAAATAATTATTAAAATCCAAGTAAAACAGAAGAAAAAACAAGGTAACACATTAGGCATTTCAGAGAAATTTGTGATTATAATTATGAGAAAGAAATTAATAAATAAAGAAATTATTATCAATGACCAATACTCAATATACTAATATCTGTGTAAAAATGTCTTAGAATACCTAAAAAAAAGGGGCGAAATTTTCTTCGTATTCAATTACTAATTAAAAAAGTTTTGTAAGAGAAAGCAAAAAAAAAAAATGTTTGTTTGTGATTGATCTTGTTTCAATATAATTTTGTGCATATACATATTTGGAATTGAATTTTGAAGTGTACAGTGAATTTGCTGGTTACTCAATTGATATATTTTTTCATAATTCGTTTAGATAAATAACAGGAGAAGATCTAACCGATAAATTATACGAAATATTTATGATGACACAGATATCGTTTCCTTCAGATGGCTAGACCACGTGAACAGAATGAAGCAGTCAGTCAGATCCCTGTAAACGGCTCCTATTAGGTATGTATACCAGCGGAAGACCAAGGAACAGATAGTGGTGTACAGTATTAAAAGATGTCATCAGGTTCCAGATAATGGATTGAAAGCGGAAGTCATGCAATAAAGATCAGTGGAGGGGAATTCTTTTAGAGGCCAGAGACCTTTTTAGGACTGTATAGTGCCGTAGAAGAAGAAGAATTAAAATTTGTTTCATCTTATACATATAGGATAGATGTATACATGTATATTATTTATCCAAGAATATTTCATCGAGCTTCACGAGTAAAAAAAAAAACATTAATTTCAAATAATTATACTTTGATTATTTTTTTTTTTGCAAATTTTTATAAATACATAGTTCACATACATGTTTTGAATCACTTTCAATTTATTAATTTCTAATTTTAACGGTTTTTTTTTTTATTATATATTATTCATTCATTTATTTATTTATTATTATGTATTTGTATATACATATGTAAGTATATATGTATATAATTTATTTGTTTATTTTGATTTTATTTTAAATAAATTTTTAAACAACACAAAATATTCATTTATTTTTTTCTTTCTTTCTTTCTTTTTTACACTACACACTCATAAAATCATCAAAATATTAAATTTTTTTCATTCATGATACATAATTTGTATGTATATACATATGTATGTATACATTATTATTATAAATAAACAGAGTTTCAATTAAAAATTAAATTAAATTTAAAAAAAGAAGAAACCGCATAAATAAATAAATAAACAAAATCTTATTGCATTTGGTAATAATTGTTTTTACTTCTTTCTCTTTTTTTTCAATAATAATTGTTTACCTATCAATATTAATTTTAATATAAATTGTACACATAATTTCTTTTTTTTTTTTTTTTTTTTTTGTAAAATGTTTATTATATGAATTCACACATCACTTTTATAATACATATATATTATATGTATTATTAATAGCAATAATAAAATAAGAAAAAATAAATAAATAAAAATTAAAAACATTTATAAAATTTATTTTAATTGTTTAAAATTGATAATTTTGATTTCACAATTTTGTTTTGTTTCAAAAATATAAAATAAAGAAGAAGAAGAAGAAAAAAAAGAAAATAAAAACCAAAATTATAGATGTGATGTTAATCTAATCATGTTTATTTTGGTAAGACTATATACACACATATTTATAGTATACTCGTGTATATTTTATGTAAAAGATTTTTTATTTTGGTTTTTTTTTTTTTTAATTTTTTGAAATTTATAATAAATAAAAATTCATTCTGCTTATTGTTATTACACTATATACACGGCTATTATACTATAATGATGAGTATTAAGATAATTTTTTCTTTTTATATACATATATAACTATATACAGTGGAACTTGTTTAATTCGAACTCGACCGGACCGGAGAAAAAATTCGAATTAAAAAAAATTTTTTTTTGGTATATGAAAAAATCATCTAATCTCCCTTACTATATTAACAGACTTAGGAATGTCTATACTGACTGTGTAAGACAGTACATAATTGTGTTTGTGTAGATATGGTTTTTTAAATAAAGAAGATTAAAATGATCTGAAGATTATGTATCAATAGATTTTGATATATTTTTGATATTAATAGATCTCAATAAAAAAGAAAAGAAAACGGTGATAAAAAATTTTAAATTTCTTTAAATTTCTACCTGCGAAGACGCACATTGTTCATGAGAGATAAAGGGGGCGTGTGTACTCGCTTATTATTGTTTATTGAGTAATCTTCGGTAATAATTTTTTTTCTCAGGTATTATTTTTTTCATAATGAGTTGTCGGTCATCAAGTTTGAATTATCCAAAAAAAAATTCGAATTAATAGAGAAATTTTAACATTGTTTAGTATTACATATTTCAAGGGACCGGACGAATATTCGAATTATCGGTAAATTCGAATTATAGACGTTCGAATTAAACAAGTTCCACTGTATATTAGTATATGTATTTATAATCGTAAATTTTAATATTATACATTTATATTATACATATATGTATACACATATGTGTGTAGTATCATATAATTGTAATAAAAACATATTTATATATATATATCAGCTACATACTTATTACCTACATTACCATCTACATTTCGAAAATAATCATTTATAATGAAAAATTTTAAATTATATAGGGTGTTTATATGTGGATAAAAAGAAAAAAAAACTGTATGTGTGAATATCAATTTTTTTTTTTTTCAAGTTAAAAATTAACGTTTTTATAAATATGCATCAGCTAGAGAGTGTATATTACTATACTACCTAATAATATGTGCTCATATTCATATATTAGCGACAATATAAAAGAATTTATGAATTTAAAAAACAAAAAAAAAAAAAATTTAAATCAAATCTATAACAGACGGATTACATTAACATTTAACATACAATTATATGTGTGTCTATTATAGAATCAAAAGAGGATCATATAGGAGTTTTTCAAAAAAAAAAAAAAAAAAGAGTTAGATATGCCATTTTATTAGTTAGTTTTTTTTTTTTTTCTATTAGAAATAGTTTAAATACTTAATTTGAAAAAGTTTCCATTTTTCCTTTAAAAATCGAATCGAAAATCAATGTTTTTTTTTTAAAAGGTATATAACCTTTTCCATATTTTTTTAAGTTATTATATTTTATAATTATATTTTATATTTATATTTTATATTTTTTGTTATTTGTTTTTGTTTTTATGAATTATTGCTAAAAAATAATTAATTTTTCAAATTTTTTTTATATATGTTTTCTTCTTTTTCACGATACGATAGTTTCATTTTAGATATTTAATTTCAAAAGGTATAGCCTTTTCCATGTATATCAGTTTCAAAAAGTAACATTTTCCAAATTTTATATGTAATTTTAATTAAAACCATAAGAAACATATTTATTTTTTTTTTATTTGTTTGAATCGTGTTTATTTATGCTAAAGAAAAGGATAGGTTTTAAAAATGTGTGACAATAGCAATAATATGGATATGAGAACATTTCCATGATTATCTCAATTTCACTTAACACTCCTATGTTCCCCTTTTGATTCTAATAGACACATATAGTGTATGTATGTGCATATAATGAGGGTGTGTATTTGATAATTTTGATTTTTATTTATATTAATATAATTTTATTTATATACTAAATAAAGCTAATTTTTTATTTTTTATTTTGTCATATCATTATTTGTTATCATAAAAATGTTTTTTTTTTTTTTTTCGTTTTGTAATTTTATTGTGTGTTGAAACACCTTATACTATGTACGTACGTATGTACATTTTTCTTTATTTATTTAACTTATGAACAGATGTATATATACAGTGACTCCAAAAACAGTTTACGATAGTTATGAGCAAAATCAAAACAAAAATGAGTATACATATGTTGGGAAACTGTTGACATATATATTTTTAATATTATAAAACTTATATATGCATTTCTTTGACTTGTAGTGTTGGTAATTATAGAAACTATATAACACGTGATATTATTTAAAAATCATTTCGCAAATTTTCTCAAGCACATTAATGGCTTCTGTGACGTATTTGACGGTTCCCATTAAGATTAATTTCCGCATGGTTCTTTGGCATTCTGATTGTGAAAGCTTTTGTGGACGGTCACAAAAATGATATTCTCAACATCAATTTTTGAATTCTTTTTTTTTTGTTTTTGTTTTGCTGCTGTTTAAATTAAATTTATTAAATTTATTAAATAATTTTCAATCTTTTTCAAGTGTAATTAAAAATTGACAAATTATAATTTAACTTGGACAAAGTTTAGTTTAACTTGGACAAAGTTTAATTTAAGTTGGAAAAAGTTGAATTTAAATTGAAAATGCTATATTAATACAAAATTTTGTTCAAATGTATTTGGAATACTGTTTTCACTATTTTAAAATTTATTTTTATTAGAATTCAGATAATTTCGACTTTTCCGCCTTTTTTGCCTAACCGCATCAAATTTTTTTGGATTAGAAAATAAACACGGCCAAAACAGTGTTCACGGCAACCAAACATTTTTCAGCATCACTTGCCGAAACTTTCACATCACTTGTATAATTTCTATTAACCAAAATGATGTCTCTACAAGTCAAAGAAAAACATAAATTTGTAAAGTTTATATAATTAAAATAGATATGTCTACAGGTTCCACAGATATACTAATTTTTGTTTTGATTTTCCTCGTAACTCGTGAACTGTTTTTTTTTTGTAGTCACTGTGTGTACATGCTCATCACATACATTTTTTTCTTTTTTAATTTACAGATAGTATGATATACATATAATAATATAATAATAATAGTAAAATTATATAGCAAGATATATTAAATATTTAATATCTATACATACATTCATATATAATTTCGAATTTATATTCTATTATTTGTATAGGTATAATAAATTATACAAATAATAGATATTATTAATTTACATATAAAAATGTGCTATATAGATTATTATTCAAACATTAATTTAAATAAAAATGAAAATAAAATGTTTACAGAGATTAATAATGTAAATATGTAATAATTTCTAATTATTGTACATTGTCCTCATATAAAATCTAATTTATAAACATAAAATTCGTTGTAGGTGTATTATGTAATTATCATTTATGTGTGTATATTATGTATGGTACAATAGAAATAATTCTTAGATAATTAAATTTATATAATTTTTTTTTTCTAAAAAATATATGTATAATTTATTAAAATTTAAATTTAAATTAAAAAAAAAATTTTTTTAAATAACGAAAACATTTTGTATTATCTAGGAAATCACAATTTAATTTTTTTTTTTTTTATTAAAATAATTAATTTTACTAATGTATTACAGATGGCATGAGGGAGCTAAATCGTCAAATCTCACTTCGTTGCTGCTGCCACCTATAACAGAATAGAAAAAACACCGACCAAAGAAACGCATCGCATTAAATGTATAAATAAACATCAATGATGTTGGAATTGGAATGAATGATTCATATGATAGCAAGCAAAATCAGCTGAATTCAAATGTTTTGCTGTCAATGTCGATTTGATTGAATTTATTATAAATAATAAATTTGGTAATTATAGATATTATTTTTTTATTTATATATAATTTTGTAATTCATTTCATTTCATAGTATATATAATTCATACTATATATAATTTATGTTAATTTTTTTTTTAATTAATTAGATTAGATTTTTTGCAGTTATAGTGATCTGATAATTGATAAATAAAGAAAGAAAATCAATTTCAAAACAATTTACTATTGATATTTGATACTGATTATTTACTGATTTTATATATTTATAATCTAAAAAAAATATAAAATAAATTACAAAATGCTTAAACCAAAAACACTTACTCAAATTTTAAGTCAAGCTAATACTGGTGGTATCGAAAATACATTGTAAGTAAATATCACACACAATAATATAATAATTGTATTGTGATTCAATTAATTTAAAGGAAATAAATAAATTTTTTTATTATTAGACTTTTAAGTCAAGAAGGTGCTCTTCTTGCATATTCAGGATATGGTGATCGTGATGCTAGAGTTACAGCTGCAATTGCTAGTAATGTATGGACTGCATATGAAAAACATGGTAGAAGTGCATTCAGAGAAGATCGATTAAAATTTGTATTATTAGATTGTGAAAAAGGACATGTTGCAATTACACAAGTATAAATAAATATACATAAAATTTATATACATATATGTATTTTTATATTTAAATAAACATTTATATGCATTTATTATTGTTATTTTTCAGGTAGCTAATTTGTTATTATGTTTATATGCTAAAGAAAATGTAGGTCTTGGTTTACTTAAACGTAAAGCTGCAGCATTATCATCATATTTAGAAGGACCTTTAAAACTAATAGCATCATCATAAAAAGATAATAAATACTTGTATGTATAATATAAAAAAAATTGAAATATTTCAAAAGAAAAAAAAAGGTCAGGAATTAACTTAAAAGTAATAATGAAAATAATCATCTTTTAATAATTTTATACGGATTGAGCACGAAATTCCCTACGACAAAATCCTCGATGATTTACACATATGCATAAAATTTGATATTTATCCGCACATACAGACAATAATTAGAGATCTTCTGTTTCTATAATGTACTAAATTGGAAGAATGTAGGGAGGATTAGCATGGGCACTCAAAATCGAAAATAGTACATAATCCGGTAAAGGTTTACATTTTAACCCCATCTCCGGAGAGGCTGAGGTGTTGGTGCAAATGATAGACGGAGTGCTCCTCATCAGCAATATGAAAAAAATTCGCGGCGCTCACCCCTCTTCAAAGGATATACCCAAATGAAAGAAAATTTTTTTTCTTTTTTTTTAGATTGTTTATATGGGGCATCTCCTCTATCGATTGGATCATCACCCTACCCTCTCCAAAGATGGGGTTAAAATGTAAACCTTTAACCATAATCCTAAAGTGCAGTCATTATTAAAAAAGTGAATACAAATTTTGTTCTCAATAATTTTTTTCGAGGGAATTTTGTCGACTTAAAATTTTTAAAATTCGGAGATTATGTCGTCGGGGATTTTGTATCACTCCTATTTTATACATACATATACATATATGCAATTACCACACAAACGTTTTTTTTTTTAATAAAAATATTTAGTTGAATAATAGATTACAAATTATTTAAGCGTGTAATGAATGTGTAGCTTTTATAAATTCTGTACATATTTCGATAAACTATAGAATAAAATTTATAAAATTGTACAAATAAAAAAATAAAATTTAAATTATTCAATTTATTTTATTTTTCTTTATTATTTTGAAATTCCTATATGTGAGATACTTTTAGTACATGATTTATTAACATAATAATTATTTATTGTAAATAATTTTTTATTTTATTTTAATTTTTTTGTGCAAGATATTCTCAAATATCTTGTTCGTTTATCATATTGATTGTATGTATTCAATTTTTCTTAAATTTACTTAATTTTATTTAAATTTGAAAATTTGAAGAATAATGAAATTAAACTAAGCATTTTGAATTAATGTTCTAAATACCTATATATTTTTTTTCTTTATTATTCATATAATGTATTTTAAAAATTTAATTTCTTCTTCTTCGTACACGAGATATTCTCCAAGCATTCGGTTCTTCATATTTATTATATAATGGTTCCAATCTTTGATTTTTCTTAAATTTACTTAATTTTGTTGGATCTGAAAATCTAAAGAATGATGGTGCAAATTCGACTAACCATTTTGGATCAATTGTTGTAACTTCCCTCATGTATTCTTTTGTTGTTTGAACCAATTCATGGTATACAACCCATTCAGGTTGTCTATTAAATAATGCACTAGAAGGATGAATATATACTACTTGTGAATCAACTAATGTTCGATAACCTTCTTGTGGATCTTTCTTTGATGCATTTCTAAAGAAACCAGAACAAATAGCCTTTTGTATTCGTACAGTATTTTTACCAGCTGATACTACATCAAGTTTATGACGATCCATAATACCAAGTAATTGTTTTCGTACATCTTGTGCTCGTTTTAGTGTACGATTTTGAACAAAATTCTCATAACACCAAGCATTTGAAAATTTATTAGTTTTCCAACTATTATAAACTGCCAATAATGTTAAATGATCACCCTCTGGTTGATTGAATTTTGCCTTTTTTTGATCAGCTAATGATTGTTTATCTTTTGGACGATAGAATACATTTTGTACACTTAACATTGAAACGATAGTTAACACTTCATCGGAGCATTGTAAAGCAACTGACATAATAAGCATTTTTGATAGATTTGGCTCAAGTGGAAATTCTGCCATTCGTCTACCTAATCTTGTAAGTAGACCCTCATCATCTAAAGCTGATAAGGAATGTAATTGTTCTAGAGCCATAACTAATGATTCTACAGGTGGAGCATCCATAAAATCGAAATGAAGTAAATCATTAATACCCATCGTTTTGAGTTGTAGTACTGTTGTTGCTAAATTTGTTCGTTGAATTTCTGGTACTGGAGTTGGTAACATTTCATCTCGATATGCTCTTTCAGTATATAAACGATAACACTTTCCTGGACCAGTACGACCAGCTCTGCCTGCTCTTTGTTTAGCTGCAGCTTGTGAAATCGGTGTTACAACTAAAGAATCCATACCTGTCTTTGAATTGTAAACTTTTTGTTTCACAAATCCTGGATCAACAACATAAAATATACCATCTATAGTCAGCGAAGTTTCAGCAATATTTGTTGCGATAACAACTTTACGACTACCAGCTGGTGCTGGTTCAAAAATTCGTGTTTGCATTTCTGATGGTAAAGCAGAATAAACAGGTAAAATAATTAATTCTGGTACATCTGGTCCTAAACTTTTCATTCTCTCATATAGAATTTCACATGCCGTATCAATTTCCTCTTGACCTGTTAAAAATAACAGAATATCACCTGGTGGTTCTCGTAAATGAATTTGCATGACTGTTATTAATGATGCATCTAAATAATCAGTCTCTGGTTCTTTCGTATATAAAACTTCGACAGGAAATGTTCGGCCAGGAATTGTAAAAATAGGTGCCTCAAAGAAATATTGAGAAAATTTAACAGCATCAAGAGTTGCTGAAGTTACAATTAATTTTAATTCTGGTCGTTTTTGTACAGCTTGTTTTAGTAAACCGAATAATACATCTGTGTGTATAGTTCTTTCATGTGCTTCATCCAACATTATAACAGAATATGATTTCAAATCAAGATCCATTAAACATTCTCTCAATAACATACCATCTGTCATGTATTTAATAATTGTTTCGGAGCTTGTGCAATCTTCAAAACGAATTGTGTAACCAACTTCCTGTCCTAGTCGGCAACCAAATTCTTCTGCTACTCTTTTTGCGACAGACATTGCAGCAACACGACGTGGTTGTGTACAACCAATTTTTCCCCGTACTGTAAAACCACACTCAGCTAAGTATTGTGTGATTTGTGTTGTTTTTCCTGATCCTGTTTCTCCAATAACAATTAATATTTGATTTTCAGAAACAGCTTTGATTAAATCATCATGAAGTTTGAAAATTGGAAGTGATTGCCGCTGTTCAATCAACGATAGATCAGTCTTCTTACCAAACGAAGATTTTTTACCACCTATCACATGTTTCTTCCACTCAGGAACTTCTTGAGGAGCAATACCTATACCACGAACATTTGCTGCCAACGTTCTACTATCTTCATCGGGTAATGGATCAATCCAGTTTTTATTTAAGCCTGTTGGGATCACGTCCATTTCTTGTTCTCTTTGCAACATTTTCTGTTCTCTTCTCTCCTTTGCTAAAGCAGATTGCATCATTGCAGCTTGAGCAAGCGATCCATCAGGATTTTTGACTATTCTAACGGGCGATAGATCGTGTAACGCCCGTCCATGGCCTTGGAGAAATGGTGGTTCCTCTTCAACAATTTCAATTTCAATATCAGCCTCATCGTCTTCATCTTTTGGTAATAATCTAACATAAAAAACAAAATTTTTAGACTTGTTATAAAAACAAAAAAAAAAAAAATGAAATATCTACTTACCCGGTTTCCTCATCAAAATCTGGTAGTTCACTACGGTTCATCGCACCTGAAGAAATCATTTGTTTGATTTCCCATCGTTCTGGGCTCGATATTCTTGTCACACGCTTTCTACTTTCGTCTTCTTCAGCCTCAACATTTGCTTGTAAATGAAGCATTGAAGTCCCACCAACTGGACGATCTGGATTTCGATCTCGCATATCACCATCATTTTTCGATTGCATATGAGACGACGGATTTAAGTCTTTGCCTGTAGTTTGATCAACTTCTTTCATTGAAAGCGAAACTTTTTGTCCAGAGATTGATATGACTTTAACTTTTACGATAGCTCCGCGAGATACAACTTCAGTTACATCAGTTACACGACCTTCTGAACGAAGTTGAGATATGTGGACTAAGCCCTCCCAGCGCTTTCTCAATCCAAATAATTGTACAAAACAACCAAATGGTACAATATTTGCTACTTTACCACTGTAAATTTTATCCGGTTCAGGATCATCGGGCATAGGTGTAGGACTTGTACGTTCTTTATTTGGGCTATGACTTCTTTTATCCCTCCGATGTCTAGCTGCGGGACTAGAGCGTCGTCGATTATATTCATGAGAACGACTTCTACGACGATCTCTTGATCTTTCACGTCGATGACGTGATCTACTTTGTTTTCCGCCTGACGAGCTTCTTCTACCACGTGATCTGCTTCTATTTCTTTCACGATCACGACTTCTTGATCTACTTCTTCGTTTTTCCCGATCACGACTTCTCGATCTACTTCTTCTTTTCTCGTGAGAACGACTTCTACGGTTATTACGATTGTTACGATCTCTTCCTCTTGAATTACTCCTATGCCGTTTACTTCTATCTCTTGATATGCTTCGGGAATGCTTCTTTTCTTTTGATTTCGATCGACTTTTATGTTCAGATTTTTCTAATTTACTTGGTGCTAATGCTTCTAATTCAGCCATAGCACCATTAACAATATTTTCATCCTTCACACCTTTTACGTCATCCATTTGCAATAATTTTGGTTTTTCATTTGGTATTGCTAATCCTGGAAATCTCTCCGCTAGTTTTTCATTTGTATTTTCCATCATTTTCGTATCATCTTTATTTGTTGTTAATTTCGAATTTCCTGGAGATTTCATTAATTGTACAATACGAAGTAAATTACTAACAAATGAATCTGGAAATTCTGCTCCATTTTTTGTTAAAGCATTTTTAAAATCGTTAAAATTATTATTTTTTACTGCGATGTCTATTATGAATTCCGCTAAATAATCAAAATAAGAAAAAAAATAAATTTATTTAATTTACCATTATATAAAATATATGCCATACCTAAATCTTTATCATTTAATCCCAAATGATTATCTAATTCTGTACATATTTTTGATACTAATGATAAATGTTCCAATTTTTGCAATTCTTCCATTTTTAATTTGATTTTAATTTAAGTTTTTGATATTTAAATACATAATACTATTATTATTATTATTATTATTATTATTTTATTCGATTAATGAATATTTAAAAAATTGACAAGTACAATAATATTTTTCTAGAAACTATTTAAACTTAAAAATTAACTACATGATACACAAAATTTTAAGTTAAAATTATTGAAAATGAACTTAAATACACTTTTGTATATAAAATTAAAATAAATACAATTTATAATTTTTGTATAATATAAAATTTTAACAATTCAGGTTGACTTGACAGGATATATTATTATATAGTATATAGTATATAATAGTATAATAGCATGGTATAATAGTATATTATTAGTCAATGCTTATACGTACATACTTATTGCATACATACATATTATTTTGGAATCGAATATAAAAAATTATTTGTTTTCTTCTTCTTAAAGATTAAATTACTTAATTTTACTCATTTTATTGAAGATAAATATTAAATAACCAAATTGAAGAATAGGGATGTGCCTAAGTTTTGAATCGAACTTAACAGAAATTTTAATACTATTTATTGCAGTTGTCAAAAAATTTAAAAGTTTACATTACTGCTCTCCTGCGATATACTATTATAATTTTATATTTTTGCATTTATTTACATTTTCAGTTTCTTTTTAAAATAGAAATTATATAATTTGTTTTGTTTTAATTATATTCATTTTCAAAATATGATATCGAAGGAAAAGGAAATAGATTGGATATATTACTAGAATTATTAGTATTTAGTACTACAATGGTTTGTACTATGTCAGTGTCAGCCACGGATGGGAAATCTAGTACTTTCGTATTTTTTCTAGTACTTTTAGAATTATGTCGTACAAAAGTACGACTTTCCTGAATTTGTCAATTTTTAGTACGTTTTTTAAAACTCAAAAAAGTCAAACTGAAAATTCAAACAATTATTTAATCAAATGGATCAAAAATAGTTGCTTAGCACCGTGAATGAAACATTTATTTAAGCAAATGATCAGGAACTTTATTAGAAATGATTTCATTTCGCAAAATTTATCGGAAGTGGAATATAAAAATATTGCTTTAACAGCAGAAAATGATTATGATTATACAACTGTGAAATCAAATTGTTTAAATTTCTATATTGAATTTTGTAATAAAATTAAAGAGAAATTCAATTTTGAGAGCGAAATATTAAACTTTTTTCCTAATCTTCATCCGGATTGCATTTTCTCTGGTAACATAACAAATATTTCTCCTCTAATAAGATATTTTCCTTTAAAAGAAGAAAACTGTGAAAAAATATTTAATGAATGGAGATCATTATTTGATTGTCCAGAATTAGAAAAACTCAAAGGATGCGATGTAGAAGAATTTTGGTTTAAAGTTACAAACTTAAAAAACACCATGAATAAATATATGTATAGAAATATTGGCAAAATTGTTTGTTCTGCACTTGCATTTCCACATTCGTCAGCGGATGTTGAGAGAATTTTTTCGATACAAAATCATATTAAAATCAAAGATCGCAATAAACTGAAATTGGAAACTACTTCGAAAATTTTGTCTGTCAAGGATGGACTAAATTCAAAAAACCAAAATTGTTTTACGTGGAATCCTTCAAAGAAATTGATTTTGAAAAAAGTATCGTATAAAAGTACAAATGAACATGCGGAATTAACTGAAATTAATTGAATTTTAATAAACTGAATTATTCTATTGAAATGTGAAATTGTATTTTGTAAATGTAAATTTTTAATTTATATTATATTATTTTTGTTTGTTTTATTAAGCATTAAGTTTGTATGAAGTTTTATTTTGTTTAAAATTAAATACTTATTTGTTTTTTTTTTAATAATAATAAATAATACATTAATTTGTTTATTTTCATGAATAAATGGATCAAACAGTCATAATTTCATTTTCTTAAAGTCCTATTCTTACCAAAACCTATTTATTTTGTAAGATCGTTTTTTTTTACCTTTACGTGGTTGAATGCATTGTGTAAAGGTTTAAATACAGCCAATCAATCATTTATTCGATAAACTCAGCAATAATTTAACATTTACTGCAAATTATGATGAATAAATATGTGGTTTTCTATGTTAGTACGTTTACTTCTTATTTAGTACGTTTCTCTACTCAAATCTAGTACACTTTTGCGATGTGCCATTCTCAACCCTGGTGTCAGCTATGTTAATAATAGTTAATGTCACTTTTATTATTATGAATAAATGACATAATCAAACATCAACTGCTTAATTATTATGTTTAATTAATGATAAACAACACTTGAGCACGTTTTTGTTAAAAAATTGAAATAAATTTATATTATTTTAAATTATGTTTAAAATAATAAAATATTTAAAACAACCATACAATAATAAATTACTAGGAAGAAATTTACTAAATTCAATAAATGACGGAAATAATTATGAAAATTTTAAAAGAAATATTTCATTTTTAAAAATAAATTTACAAAAATATAATGTAAATAATGAAACAAATAATAATTCGATCAATAATAATATAATTGATAAAGATAAAAGATTAAAAATATTACAATTAGAATTAGAAGTTTCTAGGCAAGAAGGACATAAAGTACCGGATTTAGAATTTTTAAAAAATGAACATTGGGAACATGTATTATCATTGGGCTCAAGATCGGCTAGAACAAAATATTACACATACCTGTGGAAATTAGAAAAGAAAAAGGAAAATGAGCAAGCTAAGAAAATTAAAAGACAAGAAGAATTGAAATTACGTAAAGAAAAAGAAAAATTAGAATCAAGTGAAAATGATCATATAATTTATGGTTTAATGCACACCGGATTTTTATTACGAATTTACGATTCCACAATAAATCACTGGTGTAATAACAAGTACGTTCTGTGATTTTTTTTTTTTATTATTATTAAATTGTTCGATTTTATTAAATAGATTACTTAATTAAAAACTATTATTTTTTTTCTTTTTCATATCATTTTTAAGACTAATCCAAGCAATGCAATTTGGACAGAAATTATTATTTGATTGTTCGTATGATGAATATATGACAAAACGTGAAGCAGTCAACACAGCCAAACAATTAATGTTATGTTTTGCTGAAAATCGAATTCATGACGATCCATTCGATTTACATTTTTGTAACATGAATTTACAGGATAGTGTAACAGTGAATCATTTAAAAAAGCATATACCTACATTATTAGAACCATCGTTTCCGTTAAATGTACATACAAAATGTTTTACTGAATTATTTCCAAAAGATAAATTAGTTTACTTAACACCACATTGTAAAAATGATTTAAATGAATATAATCCAGATGATTTATATATAATTGGTGCTATAGTCGATAGAGTAATATTATTAAAATAAAATAATTAAAAGAGATAAGAAAAAAAAATAATTAATATGCATATTTTTACAGATAAATAATGAACCATTATCATTGGCAAAAGCAAAACGTTTAGGTTTACGAATGGCACGCCTTCCATTAGATAGATATTTGCAATGGGGATCTGGTTCTGGTAAATCATTAACATTAAATCAAATGACAAATATTTTGTTAGATTTGAAAACAACAAATGATTGGAATCATTCATTACGACATGTACCAAGAAGAAAAATTCTAGATGAAAATGAATATGAAGAAATGACGAAGAATAATAAATATAATAAATATAATCATCAAAGAGCAAAAAAATTAAAATTTGATATTGATAATTGGATAAAAAAAGAAAAAATTAAAAGATAAAAAAATGTATAGAAAAATGAAATAAAATTGATTTTTCGATTATTTTTTTTCTTTGTATTGTTTTTTTTTAAATTCTTAGTTTTAATCAGATTTGTATTCGAAATAAGCTGTTCATTTTCACATAAAAAAGGGAGGGATCGATATTAATTGATATATTTTCCAATAATTTCGATTTCATCATCAGGAACATAAATCTTCATGACAAATATTTAGACCTAAATAGACCTAAAATATTTTTTAGACATTTAAATTGTAAAATGAAATTTAAATTTAAAAATTTTCTTATTCTCTTTTACCCATGTCAATAAATTAAAACAAAACCTGTATTTTTTTCTTTATTTTTTAACTTTTATTTAAATTTGTATTCAGAAGTTATTACTAAAATTATGTAGTTGATTTATTAATTCATTTCGGATATATCTACGACATATATTCAATTCCATACAGCTTCAATGTACGATCCATACTTGTTGAAGCTAAATAAGACGCATTCTTTCCAAATCTTACACCAGTTGCAAGCGCTGTATGATCATTAAAAATTTTCAACTCTTGCCATTGTTTAGAATAATACATTCTATATAAAATTAAAAAATAAATAAATACATATATAATTGTCAAAAAACAAATAAATGAATAAAATAATGATTTTCTTTTACCTAACATCAGTTCCAGCAATTGCCAAATAAATACCACTTTTATCAAAGCACAAATCTTTAACTTCATATCCATCATCTAATTGTATTGTTTTGAAATTTTTCAATTTTCTTAAATCCCACAATTTGACACAAGCATCATCAGCAGCTGTTGCTAAATAATATCCATTTTCTGAAAATGATATGGCAGATATTGGGCCAGTATGACCGGGAAAATTTGCCACATTGCTTTGCTCTTTTAAATCCCATATCTTTACTTGTGAATCTTCTGTACCAGTACCAAAAATTAATCCATCAGGATGAAATTGTGCTGTTGTTAATCCAACTTCACTTGTATCAATAACCTATGTCAAGCATAATTAAAATGAAAAATATGCAGCAATTTTCTTTGTTTTAATATTTACTTTTGTCAATGGTCGTCCAGTTCTTATATCAGAAAATGCCCAATATTTATCAGATGAAGTTGAAAGAATATAATCACCAGTTGGATGTAACGATAATCCAGTTACTTGTTCATCATGACATCGTAAAAGCAATTGAGTTTTAGATCTAAATAAATTTTAATTAATATTTTTAAGGTGTTATGACATTTAGAACAAACTGTATTTAAAAGATAAAAATACATTATTTCTATGATTTAACTATGGAAAATATTGTAACTGTAATTCTTCACAAAAAAAAAAAAAAAAATTTTCTACTTTCATGTGAGAAAAATCGAGAAATAATTCTTATTAGTACCACACAATACATAGACGTGTACTAAATTTATACTTACGTTGGAATATTCCAAATGCGGATTGTAGTATCTGGTGATGCTGTTATTGCTATATCTTCATCTGGATGATAAATAACTTTTGTGATCTTTTTAGTATGACCTTTGAGGATAGCCACAATTTGTTCAGCGTCTTTGTTGAATACAGTGGCATTTTTATCATTGCCTCCAGTCAATATCTTACTATGATCAGCATTGCTTATATCCAAAGCTAAGATTCCTGGAACAGATGCTGAATGCAGACCCTAAAATAATTTATACGAATTTAGTGTGATTACAACAAGTTCAATTTAAAAATATAATACCGGATGGGAGGCAATTGTAATAAATGATTTCATTTTTTCTGGAACAAAAAGTTCTTCAGGTAGAACTCTACCACGTTTTTTACGTTCTTGTGTTAATATGGTTGCTTTGTCTTGCAGTTTTTGTATAACATCAGCAGTCATTCCAGTTTGTTCAATTGGTTGCATTGCAACACCTGCAGCTTCAGCAGCAATTGCTGGCTGTGGTATAGTCGATGACGCAGTTGATATACCGGCTTGTGGTTTTAACGCAGCAAGCGCTTCACGAGCAGCAGTCACTTCTTTATTTAATCTAGCAATAACACGACAAGCAGCATCATGTTGATATAATGCATGACTAAGTTCTTGTCTTGCTGTTTGTAATTGTTGTCGTTGTGTAAATGATTGAAGCATTAACGCATCCCATTCATCTTGCATTGTTTTCAATGTAGCTGGTATACTTGTGGCACTTGGCGGTTTCGGTTTCACAATTGGTGGTACTTTTATTTCAATTAATTCCTCAACTTTAAGTTCCTTACCATTGATTGGATCACAACCTGTCTCTGCTATATATTTTTCAATTACACGTTTCTCAAATATTGCACCAGATGCAGGAGAAATCACTGGTGTATCTGGGACCTCATTTGTTACTTAAAAAATTATAATATATTAAAAATCGGTTGATTAAATAAATTATTTCTTAACAAAAAATATATTAAAAATATTATTTAACTCACTTGAACATAATAAAGCCATTTTGAAGTCTTAAATTATTTACAAAAAGAAAATACCTAGAAATTATTTTATGAATATGAAGCCGCACAGAATTTTAAATCACACATCACACAACACACATCAAAATTCAAACTGCACCGAGCACCGCAAAACGAAAACGAAACGACACAACCACACAAACATCAAACATTGAAATTGAAACAAGAAAAAGAATAAAGTTATAGTTGTTCATCGAAACTAGAGACTGAAATGGCGACTGGGAATGCTACCGACTTGAAATATATATCATATTAATTATGTTATTATGCATTATTTAATTTTGTATATGGTATGATAATAGTGCTTGTTATGATTACCAAAACATCATAAATAGAATATAAAATATGCTATACCAATAAAAAAAAAGTAGCATTATAAAATAGATAATAATTAAAATTCCTTCTAATATTAATTATTACAACTCGATAGTTCTCTTCTAAATAGTATTTATAAACTAATTTATATGCAATGTGCTTATAGTTTTATAATATAGAATGCGCAATGCGTATTTGAAACGTCAAACAAAGTCTCTAGTTTTAGCGAACAGATTATATTAGGTATGATAAAATGGATAAATAAATTTTTGATAAATCTTCTATCTCTTCTTAGTTTTATTTATAACTTACTTCGTTAATGGAACAGAAAACAGAATTGAGGAATAGCCGAATAGCAAAGAGATTTCATTTTCTCCAATCAATCACCCGCCATATTCTTGTATGAAAATGTCAAATGACATATTGAATTGCTTTTGTAGATTATTATTATAAAAATGAATATGAACGTTACTAAATACTAATATTGAGAAATTGAGTTAAAAAGTATAAATTTATTTAGTATTATTTTATTAAAAATAGTTATGTGTAGTCATAACTATTTAATAAAAATAATCATATGACAAATATTATATTTTTACTATTGCTAGTATAACCTATAATGTATCCTTTGAATACGAAAAAATAAAGATTGGAAAGAATAATTGAAGCTATATGATCAGGAGGGAGGAGTAAAAGTATTAATATACTTAAGTGGTAAAGATTTTGCATTAAAATAATTATAATTTTTACTTATCTAGAATGCAAATTATTGTGCCAATGCCAACACAAACTATTCTAGTTCTTAGTCTCTCCAACGCTTAGTATATTTCCAATTATTTTATCCAAAGTTAAATGTCGTCATCCAGATTCATATTCATCATGTAGTTTTTTGGAATTATCGATAGTGTGATTCCAAATTACTAGTTAAGAAAACAAAATATCAATAAAAACGATATTAATATGAAACATTGGTTCTAAATTAGTTTTATACACATCTTTAAAGATTTTAAAAAAAATTAGATGTGCATACATAAAACAACTAAAAAGTTTTTGATTTTAGAGATAACCAATACAAATAATGATTGGAATTTTGAAATTTCTTGATTTTGAGGTATTATAACTCAAAAATGAATATTTTTTTTTTCCGAAAAATGCTTTGCTTATTCACATCTTTCAATGATGTAATATTTTTCAAATTTCATAAAATCTATTGAGAAATAACTCAAATATGTATATGGTGCAAAAATTTAGCCAATTTGTAAATGATTTTTACTTTAATTTTTTCAGTAAGAATATTTAGAAAATTTTTTTCATTAAATAAATAATAAATAAATAAATTTAAATAGGTATATTGTGTATATATATATAAATATGTATGCACATATATCGTAAATGATAAAACAAAATGAATTATACTTTTTAATTTATAAATTTATTTGAAGAATACACATAAAATTTTTAATTTTTCTATTTTCTGTCTAAATAAATTGTTTAAATGTTTTTTTTTCTCTATTACATATAATAATTATATTAACTAATTACATAGTTTGTATTTATATGTATTAGATTTTATAATTTGTATTTAAATCAAATATGTACACATAATAAAAATTATTATGTACATATTAACAATATGTATCAAATATTTATTTTTATCTTGCCAATTGTCATTAGAATTACAAATAAATGAATAAAAGAAACTATTTTATTTTTTTCATATCTAAATTACTATAGAATTTTGAAATTATTTTTTAACACATTTTTATATTTGTATTGTATTCAATTACTAAATACATATACATACATATTTTACAAATTTGAAATGAATTTTTAGTTTGAACTTAAAACAAGCAAATATAGTTTTTGAATAGAAATTATGTCAAATTTAAAATTTCAATTAATAAATGAATTACTAGTTAGAGGACAATTTTAATTTAAAAAATAAATAGGTACGGTACGTACTTACATATATTCCTATTTATTTTTATTATTATTTTAAGTCGGGTCCTATACGTGAAATTAAAAAAATATATATATAACGTCATTCATATGTATGTTTTGATTCGTATTTAGCGTCAAAACATATATATATATATATATGGCGTCATAATTTTGTTTTTAATTTCACGTACAGGACCTAACCATAATTACCAAATTTTGTAATGTATTATGTATATGTTTAATATATGTATACATATGTATGTATATTTACTCAAATAGACATTTTATAAATTTTCTAGGTATACCATACAATAATAAATCATTTTTTTTATGTGTACTCAATTTAGGATTATAATGGCATATTGCTTCCCAGCACATTTCTTCTAATGTTGGTATTCTAGTCCATACTTTGTATAAATTATTTGATCTTGTTAAATTAGAATTCCTTATTTCGATACCACCAAATATATACATACAACCATTACCTGAAGTTGAAGCTGAATGGAAGTATAATTGATTTGGTAAATCAACATTTTTAAATTTCTTCCATCCCATTGTATTGAAATTTAGTTTCCATATATCTGAATAGTATATGTCATCATCAGCATAACCACCAGCTATCACAGCTTCAATGCTATTGTCTTCATTATTAATTTGTTGTACACACGAATAACATTTTCTTGGACCAGGATAACCATTTTCGCTTCCAACAATTGAATCTAAATCTGGTTTTGTTGTTACGTATTGCCAACAATTTTTTTCCAAATTAAATGCAGGTAATACATCTAATTTGAAAGCAGTAATTGATGTTCCACCGCCTAAAACATATATAAACTTTCCAGTATATACAATTTCATGACGGTATCTACTTTTTGGATCATTATTGTCATCACTATTAGATTTATATAATATTTCCCATGTTTTTGTTAGTAAATTTAAGCGATGTACATCAAAATTATATTCAAAACCAGTTGTTCCACCGATAGTGTATAAATAATTTTCATGTATTACAATAGCTGGACCGTATTGTGGCGTTGGTAAATCACCTTTAACAGACAATTTTGTAACATTCATTTTATCTAATTGAAAAATGTAACATGCATTTGAGCATGTTTCTCCGAAAGGATATGACGTCCCACCAAAAGCCTATATTTGGAATTTAAAAAGTTTATATTTATATATGGATATTTTTTACTCTTAATTAAAAATTAGTAGTATATTACTTTATTATTATTATTATTATTATTGGAAACTTACATATAAGTTATTGTTGCTTAATGTAACTGCATTTGATGCTAATTCTGTTGGCATATTAGCATCCTCATAATCCAGACATAGATGCCATTCTTTTCTTGCAATATTAAATTTCCATAATTCTTGAAATAATCTTATTACTGATGATCTCTGTAATGAAGTATGGCTGTGCTCTGGATTAAAACCACCAAGACAATATAAACTTCCGTCAGTACAAACAGATCTATGCCCACTTCTTGGTGTCGGATATTTGGCAATATTATTTTTATGATATTCAATGTTTATAACTTTGTATGGCATACATTTATATTCCTTGTCAACATGTTGTTCTAACTCTAAACGATTTTTCTTATTTGCCTTCGACATCTTTTTAATTAATATTTTCAAGGTAATAATAATGGTAATAAAAAAAATATACAATTTTGTGAAATAATTATTTTATGAAAACAAAAAAAAAATTCAATTCGTAATATAAGTGACGAAAAGTGATGCGATTAAAATAAATTCAGTCAAAACAACACTATAACTATAATACAATATACATACTATGATTATGATGATTGTAAATTGCTTATGCTTTGCTATTGCAATTCAAATTTAATATTTGCCTTAATTTTTAAGAAAAAAAAATGGCATGGTTTAAATTAAATTTTTAAATTCTCACTTCTCACTATATCCAAATTATCAAAAATAAATGACAAAAATATTGACATAATACAGATGATAATGATAACTATAATTCAAACATTAAGGGCTGGTATTCAATGAAATACGTATAAAATAAAATGTTTCTTGTTGTTGTGTTGTTTATATTTCGACGACCTGTGTGACGTCGGACATTAAGCGTCAGACGTCTTTACATTGCCTTAGAAATTTGTATGCCGTGAGTGAAAGTAAAATTTCATGAAAGAATATACTGTTCAAAATGCAAAGTTGAAGTAATTTTTAAATTTAAAAAGCACTCTGATCGTTATCGAGTGATCATTTTAATCAAAATATCAGAAAAAAAATTATTAAAGTTTTCTTATAAATTTTAATTTTTATTGTTCATTTTATATATATATGTATATGTATATATATATTTTAGTATACATTCATGAATATCATATCTTTCTTCACTACTACATGAAAATTTTATTTGTATTTTATTATTAGAAGATTGAATTCATAAGAATGAAAATATGTAATATAATAAAGTATGTAGAATAAGGTCAGTTTGTTTGATATGTATTTGAAATTATTAAGAAAAAGCAGATAGAGGACTATAGAATTAATATCACTAATCTACTACACTAGAATTCATTTCATTTAAAATATTGAAAACGGTAGCGCTGCACAGATATCTAGTCTAGTTTTGTGTCAGCCAAGATATATAGACTAAGAAGGTGAACCATTCCGACAGAAAAGCTCTTTTTTTAAAAGCTTGTGACATCATTTTAACCGAAAACTGGTATTTTGCCTTCATAATTTTCACAATTTCATACTTAACATTTGATAATTTTGAAATAATAATGATATTATAATATGTAATTAAAAAATATGATAATATGATAATTTTAAAAGCAAAATAATTTGGAAATAAAATAATATGATTGCAAAAATACACCTAAAAACAAATTTAACGAACTCAATTCAGTCAAATACAGTACATCGTGATAAGGTGATAATTGCATTACAAACTCGGTATAAATTAGTAATAACTTAAAACTTTACAAACAGCTTTTTCGCTCTGACTCACCTTCCTAGTCTATACATCTTGGTGTCAGCCATCGTACAATTCCGGCGACAACTACAGCGTATACAGTAATTAAATGGGACTTTTTTTTACCGTTGAACTTTACACTGTCGATGTCGACCAAATAGATTTTATTCTATTTTTCAGCGACAACGAGCCATTCACGACCTGGATTTTGCAGTAGTACTAGTCTAGTAGTATATCTATACGCAAGAAGCAAAAATGTAAAATTTATGTTATGTTACGTTGTAGTTGTCGCCCGAATTTTGCGATCTTTCGGCGATAAGCTGCAGTTGTCGCTGGAATTGTGCGACGCCGTAAGAAAAAAAAAAGATACGAAAGAGAGATAAAAATCAATTTCACTTAACGTTCTTTCTATTCCATATTTTATTTTCTATTTCTAATTCTATTCTATATCTATATTCTTTTGTATTCTGTTACAGTGATGTGATCCCATTTTTAGAAGAAATACTGTAATAGAATTTCTAAAATTAAGGGTAGTAAAATGTAGTAGATTTTAATTTCAAAATATTGATTTCTATTTGGAAAGATTTATATTAAATGAGGATTGAAATTAATTATGAAAAAATAACTCAAAATTTTTATTGTTTAAACAAAGGAATGATGGACACCAAAGTCCCATCATTATTTTAGGATTTCTATATTCCAAAAGTTTAAATTTTTCATCATTGAAATCAAATTTGTTTCTTAATTATATAAGACAAAAAATAATAAAACATAAGATAATTTACTTCAACACAATGTTTAAATTCATTTTTAAGTTTTTATTAACATATTCATCAAATCTAAGTTCAAAAAACATTTTTTCCGTAGAAGAATGAAATTGTATTTCATTGTAATCCACATTTATATATAAATATTCTACTTTTATGAAAATTTTTTAGAATATCTAAATAGTTTTGTTCAATCAATGGATATAATATATGGATGATTGCTTTTTCATACTAGAAACATCAAATTTGATGATGATAGAGAATGAATGCTGATAGAATTATTAATGCTCAAATGTTGTTGAATCATAAAAACTGTTGTAATAATGTAAATGTAGTAGGTATAAACATTTAGCTAAAAATTTAATAAATCTACTACAAATATATTAAAGTAAAATCATTGTATAAAGGTAGATTAGATATGTATAGATACGAATAGACGATATAGATTAGATGTATAGATAGATACGAAGTATGTATATTGTATATTATTCTATGGTAAAATCTCTGTTCTGTTCTGTTCTTCTTCTGTTTTTTTTAGTAGCAGTGGTTGGTAGCAGTAGTTGGTGACATACACATTTCTAAGGCAATGTAAGGATATTTTAACGTTTAATATTTGACGTCATTCAGGTCGACGGAATATAAACACAATAACAACACACAATTTTTAATTTTTATAGAATTTCACTTCAAATATAATAAATTTATTTTTCACTTAAATTTCACATCAAATATTCACAAAACGAATTTATTTTTCCCTATAATCTTTTAATATTATGTACTTTTATTATTCACATATTTGTTTACATTTAATAAACGACCAGACTTACGTCACTATTCCAACTGACACTCCAATGTTTACATTGCCTTAAGTGTTGAACAGGATTGCGACCATTGACTATCGACCACGACCAAATATTGGTCGGCGAACAGCCATAAAAATAAATTGAACACTACGACCATAGCGAAATTCTGAAATATCAATTCTAAATGAGAAATATAGTACATATATGTAAAAAACGAAAAGGAAAGCAGAATTTTAAATTTAAGATTTATATTTATAAAAAAAAAACTTATTATGTGGTAAAAGTAATTAAAATAATATAATATTTATATATAATATTTTCCTCCACTAGATTAAAAATAAATTTCTCAATTTATACCACAAACAGAAAAATTATATTTAAAATTAAACTGGCATAAATATAAATAGTAAACAGATGAAGAAAAATGAAAATTGAAATGACAATCAAGACAGACAACATTATACGATACATAATAAAATAAAATTGAAAATATTGGCAGCACTGCAACCATAACCAAAAAATTAGAAATTAGCTCTATTTCGACCATCGACCAAAAATTGGTTATGGTTGATTGTCGTAATTTTATGTATGTACATATGGAAGAAGAGTTTTTAAAATTTTGACAAGCGAATTTTTAGTCGATGGTCGCAATTCTGTTCAAGGCATTAGAAATGTGTATAGTCTTCTATAGGTGGTATGCCATGGGGCGGTGGAGCCCGTGGCCCTGGCCGTGCCCGTGGGTAGTAGTAATCACTAATCAGGCAAGCAAAGCACCACTCAGGCACTCACAAAGTCACAACTCACAAGTCATAAGGCACAGGCAGTAACTAGCTAGTGCTGGTTGGCTTATAGCTGAACAAAAATTTTTAAATTTTCGTATCAGTGTTGTGTTAAAATTAATTATTTAATTAAATTATAAATTCATAAAATAACAATACATATATAATAACATAATAATAATAATAAAAAGAATAAATTAAATATGGATACAGAGAAAAATTTGAAAAGGAATTATCGAGTTGTCCTTACTGGAGGTTAGTTTTAAAAATTTTTTTTTTTATTTTTAAATTATTTTATTTAATTTACATTATGTACCTACATATAATAATTATATTCATTTTGCTGAAAGTACACAATCAATCTATATTTAGCATAATATTTATATTAGAATATTCTTTGTAAATGTCTGATTTTTAGATAAAATAAATATTAGGTAATAATTCCAAAAAAAAAAAAAAAATTTCATTTTATTCTAAAAAAGCACATTGTTATAATTTTTGTGTGAATGTGACTGTTCACTTCACATGCCGCTTTTCTAATTAGTATTTAACAAATGTATTATACATATAATATATATATACATATATAGTCGCATATGTAGTATATATTTATCTTAGACCAAATAAAATATGTGTTATGTTGTTAATGTTATGACGAAATTTATAATTTTATCAATAAAAATTACCATGTGGTTTTAAATAAATATACATCCATATAATAATATACATACATATATATATATATTTAGTTTATACATAATGTTTATTTTTGAATAATAAAAATACATGAATAATCACTACGATCACAACATAATAATTATGTATTGTTAATAAATAAATACTATATAATAATATTATTATAAATATAACATTGGTAGTACCGTAAAATATATAGTAAACAAAAAAATTTTTTTTTTATATTTTATTATTTGTTATATTTTATTTTTGTAATTTTTTTTTTTATAGGGCCATGTGGTGGTAAAACTACGGGACAATCACGATTGTGTACATTTTTTGAGAATCTTGGTTGGAAGGTATGTTTTGATTTTATTTAGTTTAATTAGTTATTTAAATTATAAATATTAGGTGTAACATATTATATGAAAAAAATAAAAAAAAAATAAAGTTTTAATTTCATTATGTTTTTATCTCAGGATATAAATTTATTATTTAATTATAAATTAAAATCGTGAGATATTTATTAATTTTTCTACAAATCGAAACTTGTAGGATGCATAATTATTCCAAAATAAATGCCTCGATTCAATGATAGCGATGCGATTATTTCGCGTCGCAAAATTTGTTCAATTTCAATTTTAAAATTTCTTCGCATGAATTTTTTTTTCTGTTTGTTCCTCGTTTGATTTCAAAGGAACAAATGGTAGTATTATGAGAATTTTGACATAAAATTTAATGTAAAATTTAAATTTAAAAAGTTATAAATTCGTGTTTGAAGTGAAATATGAATTTAGACGAAAAATTAATTAAAATTGTGAAAAATTATTGAAATGTTATAATTATATTATTCATTTTTGAAAGTCTTTACAATATCTAAATAATTGTTTGTTTATATTATAAAAAAAAAATTGTTTATATTATCTACACTTATTATATCAATACTTATAAAATAATTAAATTATCAATTTTAAGTTTTATTTTACACAAGATAAAAATAATATCTGTGATTTAATAATAATTAAAAAATTTATTAAATATAAACTATGCTATTATTAAATAAATATTATATTCAAACCGCAAAAAAATTCGCATCGCTTCTTATTGGATATTAAAGGCGAAATATTCGCGCTATCATTGGATCTATTGCATAAGAAAAAAATATATAATGTAGGTATATAGGTATTTAATGAATATTCAATTAGCATACCTATAGAGTTGTTTGTAATGAAATTTTTTTTTTAATTTCCTTGTGAAATATGAATACCCACAAAAAATAAATACTGTATGTGTATATTTATGTACAATATGTATTATTAATATAATGCTGAGTAAACAAATGAAATATGATATAGTATATAGCAAATACAAAGCTATAATAATGAACATTTACGATCATTTAAAAGTATACTTATATACATAATAAACATGTATGTACATTTATAATCCGCCGATATGTGTATACATACATACATACATATATGTATATGTATATAGAATGAATTATACAATATATGTATTATTAATAATAAAAATTATATTAGTTATTACATCTGGAAAACATTTAAGAAGGATAAAATATATTTTTTTTTTTGAAATACATACTTTGATACTTTGATCAATATTTTATGGTACGTAGATAGTATTAATATCATACATTATCTGTGTTAGATTTTAAAGTACATATAAGTATGTATAATTTAGTTAATAAATATACCTTCATACATGATTATCTTTTACACATTTTCAAATATTAATTTAAATTTTAAAGTTATACAAAAATTATATAAAAATATATTTTCTTAAGGATCATTACTTATTAAAAAAAATTTATCTATTCATAGTTTTTTTATATTAATATATAGCATATTATATAGTTTTTAATTGATATTTCTTTCTTTTTTTATTGATGTTAATAAATACAAAGTAGAGATTCCAAAAACATATACCTAATTCTTAAATTACATAGTCGGGCGTTTTTCACTATCACTAAATGCGCACTACCACTATCTGACTTTAGTGATAGTGCAAACGAAAATTCACTAACACTAAACATTTAGTGGTACTGAAAATCGAAATTCACTGGCACTGACTTAATGATAGTGCAACTCAAAATTCACTAGCACTAAATATTGAATGATAATTCGAGTGCAGGTATAATTCAAAAACAAGAACAATAATTATAAAAGTATAATTATAAATAAATTTTATTTTTTAATTAGGAAATTCATCATTTGTTAGAGAACCTGTAATTTTGTATTTAAAAAAATGTATGATTAAGTACATAATTTTATAATAGTTAAAATTAAAAACTGTATTCAATGTGATTCAATATATTCGATGCATCATACTTGTTCAAAACATAGATATATTTTTGTTGTTCTTATTATAATTGTTAATAATTTAATAATAACAATAACATTATTATTCTTATTTTTAATTTAAATTAATTTAAATTCAATTATGTAGTATGAATATGATTGTTGAATGATTTGTATTTTTATTGTAACTAAAATATGAACTTCCACATATCAAATGCAAATTACTACAACCAAAACCAATATCAAATAGCAATTAAAATAAGAATTGAGTAAAATAAAAATGTCCAGTTATAATTTATTAGTAAATGTGAGAAAATAAAAATTCAATATTACTAAATATGTTTTTGAATTATATCTATGCACTCGAATCATCATTCATTATTTAGTGCTAGTGAATTTCGATTTTCACTACCACTAAATTTTTAGTGCTGGTGAATTTTGATTTTCACTACCACTAAATATTTAGTGCTAGTGAATTTTCGTTTGCACTATCACTAAGTCAATATAGTGATAGTGCAATCGTTAGTGCACTATTATTTTAGTGCAATTCGCCCAACTATGTTAAATTATATCAAAAAATGAACGCATATTTTTGTTCACATAAAATATTTTCAGGTTTTCCGAGTCCCTGAAACAGCGACAATATTATTAAGGTAAATAAATGCCCAAGAGAAATATTATATTACCTTATATATGTTTTTTTTTGTCTTTTTTTTTGCTTTTTACGATTTATTATTGAAAATTACATACACGAAAAACAATTTTTTTTTTTTAAAAACTTATAATAATGGCATTAATTTAGTAATTATTATACATATATCTTTGTCATTTTGTGTTTTGATTTTATGCATATTATTTGTACAGTGTCTCAATAAAGTATTCGATTGTATCTGTTATTGCAGTGCCAGTAACATGAAATCAGTGTCGACATTACAAATTTAATAATTATAAATAATATTCTTTTCAAATATTTTATTCTAAAAATGTTCAATGGAATAATTTTAGTTCAGACTTGAAAAAATTTTTCGATAATTTTTGATCAATTATTAACGTTTAGAATTGCCGTTGTTCTACTATAATATGAAAAGATTGAAAAGTTTAATAAAAATTCCCGCAATTATTGTAATGGCTGACTACTGCATTCATGTATTATTTGTGCGATATACATAACTTATGTTAATTCTTCCAGTCGAGCTTATTATTTTCTTTTTCCATTCTCAAACAATTTATTGTCCATTTGGACCAAATAATTTATATTTACTTTGGTCAACGCAAATAAAAAAAAAAAATAAATAAATAAATAAAATAAGGATTGTCTTTACAAAAGTTTTTAAATTTGTATATTTGTTTTTGAAAATATATAGGTACTTTATTGTATCACTGTATAATTTTACTGCAGAAATTTAATTGTTGTTAGCTTTTTTTTTTTTAAAAGACTACCTATTTAAATAAATGTTATTTATTTATTTGTTGTTGTTACTTGTTGTATCTTTCAAAATATAATATGTGTTATAATATTCGTATGCTTAATTATACATTTCGTGCATATATAGTAGAATATTTATGTACCTATATAAGTAAAAAAAAAAAAAATTAAACTAAATATTAATGAAATAAAAAATATTTTTTTTAAAATTTCCAGCGGCGGAATAAAATTCTCGGATTTATCTGAAGATGATGGTAAGCAAATAAAGTAATTTTTAATATAAAAATAAAAATAAATTATTTCGAATATACATATGTATGTGTACGTTTGTATGATAATAATTATTCAAGCATTTCATTTTTTTTTTTCGTAATTCATTTCTATCATATAAAATTATTTTAAAAATTTATCACTTTATTTATAATTTTTATTGTCTAATTGATTTTTGTCTATAAACAAATAAAGAAAAAAAAAAAAAAATAATAATATGTACGTTTGATTACGAAATGTCTCGATTGAATCTAAATAACAGTGAAACCATAATATAACGAACCTCAATATAACGATTTCCTTAATTTAACAAATTTTTCGAAATTCCCTAGAACTGCCCGTAAGAGTTAGTGCAAAATACAACCTTACATTACGAATACCTTTTGTCACAAACCTCTTTATAACAAATTTTCAATCATTACAAAATATAAATAGAAAGTATAATTTACCTAACGACTTTTGTATAACCTATTTATAACCTTTACATAACGAATGCTATACCAATCTATCACACAAGATTCCACAAGAATTCATGTCTCGATAGGTTCATATATGTTAAATTTATTGTAAGATGACCATATCATGACCATATTGTTGATTTTTTAATACATTTTGATTACATATTTTGTGAGAGAAAACTGTATAAACTGTTTTTAAATAAAAAAAATACGTTTTTTTTCAATACAATGTGTTTCACTTTACTAGTTGAGGTTAATAAACAAATTTTCTTACTTTGTTAAAATGAATCTTAGACCAACCTAACCTAATATATAAAGAACCTCCTTGTAACAAATTATGTACTTGATATAATGAATATTTTCAAATCCCCTTCAGCTTTGTTATATCGTAGTTTCACTGTATATATATATATATACATATATATATATATATACATATATATATATATATATATGTATACTATAAAAAAAAAATGTAAATACATATAATAAAAAAATACTAATTAAAATTTTATTAATACAATATTATTATTTTGATAACAAATTTACTAGATTTAACCAATTAATCGTATACATAAAATTTGAATGAATGTACATAACATATACATAGTATATAAATAATTTAAAATAATATTATGTATAATAATTTTACTCGTATACATACATATGTGTATCTACTTATAGATAGATCATAAATCATATTAATATTAATTATGATTAATAATTTTGTACAAAAATTCGGTACCATTCGTAATGATTATGATATTTTCGTATTCTTTTATACATCAACATTATATACATACATAATTTGTTTATAATATTATTTTTATTATTAACATTGATTAATGAAAATTATTGAGATCAAACACGTTTTAAAATAATTGAATGATTTATCAATTACGAGTAGTACATAAATATTATCATATTTTTTTTTTTTTCATATGCATACAATGTGTACATATATGTACATACATTTATATAGAATGAAAAATTAATGTTAATATAATTAAATTGAATAAAAAAAAAATTTATTTTCTTTTCATTATCAATTTAATTTGAATGAAAAATTAAATGTCATAATTACAAATTATTATTAACTGCTTTAGTTTGTATTCATTAGTAACGTAAAATAAAACGAATATGTATGTATTTATCTTTTTGGTTTAAATTTAAAATTTTTTTTTTTTTTTTTCAATAAAATGATAGCAGCATATTACTTACATATGTCATAAATTTAATGAAAAATACAATTAAAATGCATATAAATGCACATTAAAGATAATTTGAAATTATAAATTTTAAAAGACTTAATCAAGTATACTCGTCGTATACATTTATGTACATTTTATACAGTTGTTCATCAAAGTATTGGAATAAATAATATTTTTAATATTTTTTCGTTATTTTTCGTTTCTCTTTGAAAAATTATTTACATACCTATCTCACAAAATTATTATATATATCAAAGGCATATAATCAATTTGTTACAGCATAAAGGTGCATATAAAATAAAATATGTAATTTTTTAATTTTCATTATTATTATTATTATTATTATTATTATTATTATTATTATTATTATTTTAAACAAACATTCTTTATCAAATTTTAATATTTTGTCAAATTTCATATAATTTTTAATAATTGCTTGAAATTGTCTCAGCATAAATAAATTCTATCAAATTTGCTCAATTCTTGTTGTCAGATCTTTTTTAAGTTGATAAATATCAGATCTAACAATTTTATTGAGATTTAACAATTTTTATTCATATGATATTTATGTAGGTATATCTAATTATTTTGGGTTGAGATTACAGTAACTATAGCCTACCCTAGTAATAGTATTAAAGATCATATGTTTCAAAATCGTTATCATTTTCTTAAACATTTATAGAATTACCACTATTCAATAGCATATTTTATTGTAGGTCAGATGTATCAATACTTTTATGATAAACTTTTTATATGCACTTATACAAATTATATATGAATAAAAATAAAATGTAATTTATAAGGTTTTCTTTGTAATTCTAAAAATAATTTTATTATTACTTTATAAGTACATATGTATATAAGTATATATCTACATAATAATGAAAAAAAAAAGTTGTAGTAAATAAATCATATAGTACCTACTTAAAAAAGTTTTCATTTTTTATCAAATTAAATACAAAGAAAAATTAAATATTGAGTGCATAATACTATCTAGTCATATCATCTACAATAAAAATTGCACGAATGAATATTATATGACATGAGTAAGTATGTAATTTTTCAATTACATTATTATGAAATCATTTATTTTAACATAAAACAAACAGTTTTGACATTGTAAAGAGCATTTTTAGGAGGACAAAAAAGGCAAAATTAAAGAATAATTGGAAAAAATATCGAAAAGAAAAATAAATTCAGTGCTGATTAATGTTGTAAAAAAAAATTTTTTTTTTTTTTTTCATTTTCATTTTTAATTTTGTTGCTGTTGTTATTCTATCTAAAGCTTGTATTGATTGTATTTTTTTTTATTTTGTTTTGTTTATTTATTCATAACCTTCATGGCTTCTTTTATATATATGTATTAATAATGCACTTACATATATTTTATTATGGTAACATATTATTGACTTTTAAAACTTGTTAATAGTATTTTATTTTATTTAGGATTTTTTTTTTTCTTTTTCATTTAACAATTTTATTGATGTATTGTTATTTGTTAATATTTTTAATAGAATTGTAATTTTTTAAATTGATAATACTGCATGTATAATATGCATTTGTATTGAATTATATAGGTACATTTATGTACAACACAATTCAATATTGATTTGTTGATATTTATCATAATTTTAGAGATATAGAAAAAAAAATTCTTATGTACTATATATATTTATAACATTTAGCATTTATAACGATTGATTGAATACATATGTATACATATAATATACCCGCGTATTTATGTAATCGTAATGTATACGTACTTTCATGCATATCCATTACATAATATGCACGTAATATAAAAAAGGAAACAATAATTACAATATGTAAATAGAAACATATCAAATGTAATACCTATAACATATGATTTACATATTATGAGATACGAGTATGTATACGTAGTACATGTATCATGTACATATTTTGTAGGTACATTAATTATTGCATTTATATGATTTTTTTTTTTGTCTGATCTTCATTTTATTGTGCTATTCCAATTAATTCATTATTTTATTCAGATGAATCGATTTTAAATTTATTGCTGATATTATAGTATATATACTTACAAATTTATATACATACATACATAATATACTTGTAATATGAAATAATTTGCAGATATGTATGTAGGTACATTATTTATAATTTAAAATACATACATATATGTATAGATATTTCTAAACTTTACGTATATGTAGAGTGATATAGTATACCTACATAATTGCTGTATATGATTCCTGAGAAATAATATAGGGATTCTGTAAACTCATTTTCCATCTGGACACATGTCGACAATCTTTGTCATTCACATTTCTCATATTCTCTGACCTTATTTTGTTATGTTTTTCCATTATGATGTCCTTGAGGATTTCATTTCAAAATTTGCTTAATTCTTACACAAAATTGCATACTACATTTTTTAGGTCAAAATGTCATTCTGTCATTTAACTGCAAATATTCCATTCAACAGTTTCGTTTTATATTAATTTTTTTTTTAAATTACATATTTTGTTTTTTATTTACATAATGTAATATTATATAGGTAACATATTTACTCGCATATTATTATATAGGTGACTTATACAACAAATACTTATCTATATCATTTCCATGGTAAAAATTTCATATTTTTGAATTAACAAACATAATTTTTCGATAACCAAATGCAATAAATTAACACATTTTATGTTCAAAAAAAAAAAAAAAGTTTTTATTCATTTTATTTTATTTTTTTTCTTTGAGATTTTTTTTTTTTTTATTTTTTAATTTTTTATATATAAAAAATTGTTCATAGGCCTTAAAAAGCTTGATGTTTCATCATCATCATTATTATTCCAATTAAAAAGTTCAGAAAATAAATATAATATTTTCGATTTATTGGCTTGTTTTCCTGGATGCTTGGCCGCAGAGAATCCAGGAAGTGTAGGTGAGTTATACGTTATATATAAATGTACACATATGTACACAAATACATATTTAAATTTATAGTATATGTACATACAAATACAAATATAAAAAAAATTTGAATATATTCATATTCATCATGCGATATGTTTGCATACATTTTTCAAAACATAATTTCTCTAATAAGAAAAAAATAAATGTCATAAAATTTTATATTCATTCAATATCTACATACTACTACGTACATGTAAATGAATTAAAATTTTGTTATCTTTTTAACACTTCCGTTTTTATTTTTTTTATTAATTTCGTATTCAATTTGAAACTACTTAATTAACATTTTTTTAATTATTTTTGAATAAACTTGATTGTATGTATACATATGTATGTATTTTCATTTACATTGAATTCATTTTTATAAACATTTATAGAATCTGAATAAAATACATGTAGGTGTAGGTATATATTGTACATACATTAACTATGTATATGAGTATACATACCCGTATATATAGGTATTCATATAAAATATTATAAATTTTTTTTTATTATTTGGGAAATGCTAATCTAATTTGCTGTAATTTATTATCCTTATATCTATGGCTACGCATATGTATATATATACATACATACATGTATACATTCCGAGACACATGGTCACAATTCTTTCTTTTTTTGTTAATTTTTCTCTTTAAAATTGAAACTATTATTTGATAATATATATGATTACATATCTGCTGCATGTACCGGATATGTATCTATGATTAGATGATTAAGAAGAGTATTCAGTAAGTAGTGGATGGGTGTGTATGTGTTTTTTTTTGTGCTTTTAATTTACAACTTTTAAAAATTACCAAAAAAAAAAAAAAATTGAGAATTACTTAAAATATATTATGCGATGAGAGTGAGAATGATCTTATAATAGAGTGTCACACTCACACAGTGAATTTTATTATGTATTTTTAGAAGTTGATTTTTAAAAAAATATTTTTAATCGAGAATTTTTTATGGTTTAGTATTGTTTTGTATATATTTGTATCGATTGTACTCCTTCAATCAGCATGGTATATTAATTCTCAAGTATGTTAATTGAAATACAGATGTAGTACTATAAATTAAAGAAAAATGTAAAATAAAATTGAGAAAAATATAGGGGATGAGAGTATAATCAATATTTCGCGAAATGTATATGTATATATATATATAAGCTGTCCTTTAAAATTGATGTTCATTCATCAAATATTATACACATAAATATAGATTTTTAAATGTAAATATAATGTATATAATTACATATAAAAATTATGCCTGTATATTTATGTAATATAAAAATATGTAATATCACAGACAATATATACTTAGATATATTGTCTGTGGTATTACTTATATACTTAGGGTCGTATTCATCAATCAAGATTATCCGTCTTATTCATCAATCTTGATAAAATTTGTATTCTGACTTCATATTTTTGAAATGTTGAACATATCAGCTGATTGCGAAAAGTTAGCATTTTTATGTTACAAAATGAAAAAGAGATTATGGCCTCTATTGTGAATATCGTCAAATAAACGAACAATCGTACAATCGAAGTTTTGGTATTGCGAGTATCGATTGCGAATGATATGTTCGATTGTGATCGTATCACTCGTTCGATTGTCTTTTAACGAACGAATATAATTTTTTTTGTTCATTTTATGATGATATTTCATTGTTTTACGTGGTTCTTTGTTTTTTTTTAAATGTAATTACTAAAAATCATATTTTAATACATATTCTTATTTTATTATTATTATTTTTATTATTATTATTTTATTAGAAATTTAAGTAATAAAAATCAGGTTGAAAAACTGATAGAAATTATGAAACAAAATCCTCAAATTGCACAGGGACTTTATAGAAAAAGCCAAATTTTAAATAATTGGGGAAAGTATGCTGAAATTTTAAACAGTCTTAGTCCTCCAGTCAATATTTTATAGCATTTATCATACATCTAACAATTATTCTATTTCAGTGTGGACTGATTTAAAATTTAATATTAAAAAAAAATTGATCCACAACAAAAAAGAACAAACAGCAACTGGTGGTGGACCAAATACCCAATATCAATTTTCTCAAAACAAAATTTAAATCACATAAGCAATGAAAAACTAGCATTTTTCACAATAGTGTTAAAAAGATTCACAATAGATTATAATTTTAATAACGCATATGGCATTACTAATTTATGCTTACGATTGTGTTACACAATACCGAATTATTTTACAATCGAACAGCTTTTCATCATTCGATCAAGAACACAATCGATATTCGCAATAGAGGCCTATGTGGTGTAATGGTTATAATATGAATGATGTGCTGCTTGTTGCTGTGTTAACAACAAGGTTACTATATGTTTAAACGATATTTTTGTAGTACCATTCCAAGGTAGTCTTAAAAATATCCGAATAGTATATGTATATAATTGAGGTTGATAAATACACTTTATCTCAGATAAAAGATAATCTTATGGTTGATGAATACAACTCTTGATATAAATAATTCTGATCATCATTTTTAAACTTATTATCAGTTATCAGCAATAATAATATGTGTTACTATATACATACATACGTAGTACATACCATATAAAATTATCATCATGCTCATGCTAAAATTTTCAATTAAATAATTGGTTCAAGTTTAAAATATAAGCAAATAAAAAAAAACAAAAAATTACGAATATTTATACACAAATATAATATACTTTTACATAAATACATTTATGCATATATACTTACATATACGAGTACCTATATTTTCTTTAAGAACAAAAAACCTTAAAAACAACAAAACATTTTCATCATTTTTGTCGTTCATCAGCAGAAATAGATCATTATTACATGACTTGTTGCCAATATTATACTTCTACATTTTATTTTTTGTACATATTTTTATTTTTACTTTATTTTTTTGTATTTTTCTTTTTAGTATATACATATATATAATTACATATATATTTTTTATTTTATTTATACAATTTGTTGCCATTTATTTTTTTGTGTTTCTATTCTAAAAATCTATATGCACGTGACTGATTATTGTCTATAGTATTAGAGTAATCCGTATAGTAGATAGAGATAGTTGGATAGATACATTATACTGTAATAATAATTTTATCATATTATCATATAAATAAAATACGATATAATATTTATGTATATTTTATGTACATATATGTTATAAATGTTTAATGCATTTATTTATTATAATATATACTTATGTAAATTATCTGTACAATTTGCACGTAATTATATACATACATATGGCTAATTCTAAAATTGACGATATACCGTTTGAAGATAAAGAATGATTTATAACTCAATGTCATCCCTTTAATTATATAAACTTTTTTGACAATTTCAAAGTAGGTGAATAATTACCAAAAGTCTTTGGTCAAAAGTCTTTTAATCAAAAAAATATATAAAAAGAATAAAGTCCGTTGGCGATATACTCGAAGAAATTAGACCAAATTGACATATTGATAAAAATTTTAAATTTCTTCGAAGTTTCAAGCCGTAAATTCAAATGATTTTTATTAATTAGTTCCATAAGTAATAAATTGACATTTCGAATGAATACTAGTTTAGAAAAATTGTAATTTTATGGATTTTAAACTGAATTTACAAAACTGTTGGCGACATATGTACATGCTGTAAAATGTTGGCGATATAACATGCTACAAAATCGCAAAAAAAGAACGTCAAAAAATAAAACTATGAATATCATTTTATAATTAAAATAAATATTTTGAAATATGTATGTTTTTTTTTTCCTTAGGTTCGGAAAAAAATGACATATAGGTTGACCTTTTATTAGAATTAGCCATATGTATTTATATGTAAATTTTCATGTATATTTAAAACATTAATATATTAAACAGAAAATTATATTCAATTACATTTATTTGCATTTTATTAAAAAAAAAAAAAAGCTTAAAAGAATCAAGAAAAAAAAAACATTTTATCATTAAATTTTAAATTATTAAAAATATTTACATGCATCTATGCCTGTGTATACAAGCATGTTACATATATAAACATAGATTTCATATAATTTTCTAATTATTATACATATTTGTTAATTAGCAAAAGAAAAAAATAATGATTTGTTTCAATAAATATAAATTACATATTGCGTATGTACATAAAATATGTAGTAATATACATATATGTAACATACAGTGTTTACAAAAATTATTTGTATCGACAAATTTCATACTTACCATTGTACATACATATATAAAGTACTGTGACTTGGATTTAAACAGTTGTAATACTTTGAAAATTTTAACATTTATGTTTTCAAACATTTATAAATACAATATAATCAACAAAAAAAAAAAAAAAATCAGAATTAGTCTTAGAACATATGTGCAATGGTAAGTATGAAATTTGTTCGATACAAATAATTTTTGTAAGCACTGTATGTACATACTTATGTTTGTATATAATGCAATGTAATGTAATGTGAAATCATTTGAACTTAACTTAACGTAGATCGTAGATCTGAGCTTTAGATAAACTACTGAACGGTTTGAGTGGTGAAATCGTTATCAGTCGATAGCGATAAACTGCTACTTAGACCAATTAAGTACTATAGGTACTAGCTATACTGTATAGACATACTATAATAAAGTAAAGAGACCGACTACCGTGCCGAACCGACTGAACCTAGTTTAAATCTATGTGTGTCCGTGTCGATGTCGATCAGTAACAGTTAAAGTAACTTGTAGTGTACTGTCACATGAGACTGATTCTGAATCTGAAAAATTCCGAAAATTTCAGAATCACAATCAAATACATTGTAGTATATGTGACCTGTTACATGGCTCTGAAAAATTCATCTGCTGAATAAATTCCGGTTTGTGTTTCCGTTTTGTAATCTGATTATTTTCAGAATAGAAAATGAAACATGCTGACAATAAATGTAACATGTCACATGTACCTGAAATCTGAATCTGAATTCATAGCTAAACCACTCAATAAATTGACATACTTGTTTATATACAACTTGAAGATCGTAAGATAGAAGACAGAAGATTAACTTTATTTCACCCTCCATTGAAAAGTGCGTCTTACTGGTCTTACCGACGTACTCGCCACTCATAGTAGTTATCGTTCGATGGTTTAATGTTCAGTCGATAAGTAAAGTGTTTTATAACAATAACAAATTTAAAGAAAAATATTGAAAAGGAGTTTTCAGATTCAGAATCAGAATGAACAAAAAGTGAATTCTGAATCTGAAATTTTACGTTTCAGATTCAGAATCAGTCTCATGTGACAGTAGACGTACACGAACACACTGCATTAGCATTAACTACTTCTACTTGATGCGATAAAAACATTTAAATGGTATAAATGCTTATACATGCTTACTTATTACAGAGCTACTGATTGACCTTGTAATAATGAACTTACTTAGTTTAGTATACATACACACAAATCCGTGTGCACTTAAATATAATGTATATATAGAACATTCAATATTTTTGAATAAGTATATAATAGAAAGAAAAAATAAATAAAATAAATTATAAGTAAAAATTAAAAAAAAACAAATAATTACTATGTTCGTTTCGTGCATAGATACATATTACGTGCATACATGTATTACACATAAATATTTAAGTGTTATTCATTATATGATCATATTTTAAAATTGAAATATAAAACAAAAAATAAAAAATAATTTTCTCATGCATATCTATACATTATGTACGGTACGAGTACATTGTGTATGTACTATTTAAAAAAAAAAAAAAAAAATTCGTAGTACATACATATATAATTCGTACCTACATTATAGTAAATGCTAAAAAAAATTATAAAATTAAATTAAATTGTTTACATTTAATATTAGTATATGTATATACATACTTTCTTTGAATATGTACATATGTATATGTATGTACGCATTCACATATGTATATAAGCACATGTATTAAAAAAACAACTTATCTACATCAATAATGAATATATTCATACCCGTATCAATATGTTCATAATCCATATACACATGATGTACATAATATATAATATATTGTGGGTACATTTTTGCAAAACACAAAAAAAAAGAACTTTGATAACTTTATATGAATAAAGTTCTATATTCTAGGTTCTAGTCGTATACCTACATACATATATGTAGTTTTAATATAGAAAATTTTTTATTTATTTGAAAAATTTTCCACATACATAATGTACATATTATCACATTACATATGTATATAATTTCATTTCATGCATGTGACTCTGGATATATAAATTGTCTGCTGTAGTATATGTATTTTATTTATATACGTGTACATATTTATACTAATTTGAATGATATATTATATAAATGAACATCGTGATGATCATATACTTATGCATGTATGTCAAGTGAATTTTACTTTTTTTAATAATTTTTTTTTTTTTTATACATTTGTACGATCATATTATAACATATGTATTTACCTACATTGTATACACAGGCGTGAAAAAATTATGGGACAAAAGTAATCTTTCATGAATAGAAAACTTAATCATACTGGTTACTGACATAAATACGAGTATACGATCTTTAGCGATTTACGGATTTACCACACACAAAAAGGGAAAACGTATTTAATTGCCTTCATGTGATGGAAGCATCTCCATAAAGTCTCGAGCTCGACTTAAATTAAATCGAATATCATTGGTAATTTTTAGAAAAAAAAAAAATAAAATTTGCAAAAAAGATGTTACCATAAGTCAGCTACTAAATTAAAAAAAAAAATAGAGTAAAATTCTAGAATTGGATTTTGATTAGGTCTATATAGACAGACATAAAGGTTGTCATACCAAATAGTTACTGAAATCATTTTTCATATAGAAATTTTATTAATTTTTTGTACTTTATGTCCCATGATTTATTCACAGTGGTTTTGATATATTACATAATTTTCTACTTTGAATTTATTTTTTGAATAACGAAATTAAAAAAATATATATTTCTAGTTTTTGTTGTATAATTTCTATACGAATATGAATTGAATAAAATAATTTTGTTAAAAAAAAAATCACACGATTGTATAATCAAAGATTAATGTGCTAATAAAATTTATAAATTAAATCAATGAAAAACAAAAAAATTAATCATGTATATTCAATAAAAATGTAGTTAAGTTCTAAGATAATTTAATTTTAATTATAATTAACTTTTAATCAGTAGATGATCAAGTAAAAAAAAAAAAAATAAATAATTATGAGAATATTTAACTAAAATACACAAAAGTATAATATAATTTGAATTTGAATTTTATCACAAAAAATAAAATATAAAAAAAAGTAAATCGTTAAATATAATTTAATACATATAAAAATAATAATGTAATTTTTTCTTTTTTATTTAAGCATATAAATTCCAGACTCATTTAATAAGATCTATGATTCAAATTGAGAATACATATTTTACATTAGCCGAATCTTGTAATAGAAATTGCCTAATAATATGTGATCGTGGTTTTATGGATGCATTAGCATGTAAGTTATCTCATTACTATTATTATTATTTCTCCAATCTAAATATCAAAATAATAATTTTATTTTATAAATGTATATTATTTTTTTTTTTTTAATTTTCAAAAGACGTACCATCAGGAAGAGTCGATGAGATTATGAAAGAGAATGGATGGAATTTTATAGATATGAGAGATAATCGATATCATCAAATTTTACATCTTGTTTCAGCTGCAAATGGTGCTGAAGAATTTTATTCAACAGAAGTAATAAGTTAACATTAAAAAATTCATTTTACATACATTACATATTTATTTATTTAATAAAATCATATAAAATTATAATTTATTTTGTATTTAATAAATAAATTAAGGATCATGCTGTCAGATCTGAATGTGTCGAAATAGCTAAAAATTTAGATAAAAAATCCGCTGAAGCATGGGTTGGTCATCCATATTTCGATGTTGTCGATAATTCAACTGATTTCGAAACAAAAATGAATAAAATGATTGAATTTGTATGCCAGAAATTAGGTATTGATACTGGTGATAGATTAAAGACATCATCCAGAAAATTCAAATTCTTAGGTTTGTATTTGATTTTTGATTTTTTTTTTTGTATATTGTAAATTTATTTATATTTGAATACAATATTTTTTTCTATTAATATATACTTTAAATTTATAGTTGCTGAATTGCCGGACGATTCAGAATTTCCACCGTTTCAAGATTTCGATGTTGTTCATCATTATTTACAAACATCAACTCCAGAAATACAAGCAAGATTACGTAAACGTGGCCAAAATGATAATTGGAGTTATACTCATACAATAAGAAGGCCACATATACATGGAAAATCTGTTGAAGTTAAATCACAATTAACTCAACGAGACTATTCAAATTTATTGGCGAATTGTGATAATGCTCATTTTGCAATATATAAAAAACGAAGATGTTTTTTAATGAATCAATATTTTCAATTAGATATTTATCAAGAACCAAGTCATTCTAGGTATGTACATACATACATGCAAATGTATGTTTAAATAATGTAATGAAAATTTCAATTAATTAAAATACATATTATGTACATTTTAAAGTCAAATAATTTCTGTAATAAAATTAAAATTTAAAATTCAAATAAAAAAATATCTATATAAAAATGTTTACATAACATAATATTTTTATTTTTTTCATTTTTGAATTCTTTTATTATATAAAAAAAAATAGATGCAAGGGACTGATTTTACTAGAGACATATTCATCATTAAGTGGCGATGATTTGAAAAATGTGTTGCCAAAATTTTTGAAAATTGTTAAAGATGTAACCGGTGATCCAGATTATTCAATGTTTAATTTATCATTACGAGAGGATTGGAACAAAACAGATAGATTTTCTCACCTAATGCACGGTAAGGATACTCAATATTTAGATGACGCTAGAGATTAAAAAATTTTGCGCAAAAAAAAAAATCTAAAAAAAACATTTTTAATTTTAAATAATTCTACATTATAGAATACATAAATACAAGTAGGTATATTCATTATATGAATGTATATGTCATTTAAATTTTAAATATAAGTATAAGATAATATTTAAAACAAAACCAAAACAAAATACCATACAACGGAAAGATTTCTTTCTTTTTTTTTTTTTTTAATCTTAAAACAAAACATTAAAACGAAAAAACAAAGCAACACAGGAATGTATTTGTATAAGTTTTAAAATGATATGCAAAACAAAACAAACAAAAAAAAAAAGGAAAATTTAATATTATTTTAAATGTTTTACTAACTAATAAAACAATAATGCATGAATTTTCCTGCTTGGTCTAATACATTCGTATCGTAACTAATAACAAATTTTTTTTCATTTCTATCTTCAGGCGAAGAAGAGAATAGTAATCAAAAAATAAAACCAAAGTGAAATGTTAGCCGGCAAAAGCAAAATTTTTAAACGGCAAAGATCGAGCGTTTAAAAGCCCTAAACGGGGAAGCTCAAGCCGTAAAGAAAAAGAGCCTAAGCGGCAAACCTTGAGCCAAAAGTCGAATATTAAGCCTTAAACAAAAGCGTAATGAAAACCCAAAGCGAACACGTAATCCTACTTCACCATATTCAAAATGTCTTTAAGAAAAAGAAGATTTGAATAAAAAAAAAAATCATACTTTTGGATGAAGAAATTTGTTACCAAAAAAAAAATAATTTTTTTTGATTTTTTTTTTGTTTTTTTTTTTTTTTTGCTTTTATTTAACCTATGGACGATTTTCAATTGTGCATATTTGCAATGATCAACTTGCACACAAATGAGCAACAATCAAGTGAACGTAACTGATCATTTTCTAACCACTTTTCAATTAGTATTAATTATAATTCCATGTGAATACCTTTTAACTTTTATTTGTAACGAGCTTCAAACAATTTAAAAAAAAAAACCGAGTATTCTTCATATTTTAAATCAATTAATAACAACGCTAACGTTAACCAGCACGAATAACTAATACTGCAACAATACTAGTAACACAATTATTGTATCTTTTTCTTTCTCAATTAAAATGCAACCAATTCAATCAATACTATACGTCTATACGTTTGGTTGTATTGCAATTTTGAATATGTAATTGATTTTTGTATGTTTGCTAAAATGAAGCTTCTTGAAATGCATGTTGATCGTTAACATATGTGCAATTGGAAACATCCTAAATTATATATTTTAAATAAAGTTGTATTTGTTTCGTATTACATGCATGTGTTGTGTATACTTATTATCATGCAGCACATTGCTGTATTATTATTATTTTTTTTTTTTTCATTTCGAATAACAAAGCTATCTATCAATACTTAGATAAATGAAAAATAAAATGAAAACGTTCAGTTAAAATGATTTTTTTTTTTTAATTTAGATATGATGCACTCTATATATAAATATTCCTTTTCAGAAACAAGATACATTGCATGGGTGCCAAGTTCCAGTGCATTATTAACGAATTTACAAAGTAGGTACTTTGAATTTTAATGTTGTAATTTGTTTTCACACGCATATTAAAGTACTTTTTTTTTTAATTAACATTTTTTTTTTTCAATTCAATTCAATTAATATGTGTATGTACATAAATATAGACGTTAAATATGTTAACGAAAACAACAACAAAATCATAATCATCAATCATTAAATTTTGATGATTTACTATACATTTTTATATAATGTTATATGTTATCCTACTTTAGTATAGTATGTATGTACACTTATATTGCACATACATTTTTTTTTTTTTTCGAATATAATCTCTCAAAAAATCACCCTACATTTTCACTCATATTCAAAAATATAGATATTTGTTTTGAAGCATTTTTGTCTGCTGCTATGCTATGTAGACACAACAAATCTTCAGTCTAAAATATTGGAATGAATAATATTATTAAGCTTAGGCTTATTTCATGCGTTCATTAAATTGTGAATCACTAAATCACATTAATTATAAATCGAAAAAAAAGTTATAATAAATCATATATGTATGTATTTGGATTCTTGAGATCAGTAAATAAGAAAATAATAATTACAATAATTACATATATAATTAAAGATATTTCAAATAAAATTTGTTTTAAATAAATATGTACCTACCTACATATGTGTATGTATCTAAGTGGAAATGTAAAGGGTAAGAAAAAGAAAAAAAAAAAAACAAAAAATAATAAATGCAATAAACATGAAAATATTAAAATTTTTTTACATTAATTATGTATCTATATTATTATTAATTTTTTTATCTTCATTTACATACATACCATTCATACAATACCATTATGTATTATTATTATTATTATTATGTACATGTTAATGTGTGATGTATATGGTGTGTAATTCGTATAGAATGCATATACAATTCCATTTTTTTTATAATTTTGTTTAATTTGTGAGAGTGAAAGGAAAAAAGAAAGAGAGAGAGAGAGAGAGAGAGAGAAATTATAAATTTTTTAAAATGAATGAATCTTATATTATGTAATTTATTCAATGTTCAATATGTATACCTAATTAGTAATTACATATGTAATTGTTAAAAATTATCCCTGCTAGACACAATTCGATGAAGTCATCGAGGAGTTAATGATGAGCCCTTCGATGAAAATCATCATGAAAAATTTGTTCTAAGCTTGAGAAAAAAGTCACTTATTATATATACCTTCACAGTTCACACAGATAGTGTATGTGAAACAAGTAAATAGTGAGAATATCGATGAGTTTTCGTGTAATTCATCAGTGCAATCATCGGGTACATACTGATGCATGCACCAATGATCATATTGATGAGTTTTGGTTTAGTTCATCAGAACAATCATTAAAAATGTATTATTACATTGGAATTTTTCTTGGAATTGGAAAAATAAATATTCAATAATAACATTCAAGAAAACTTTAATTAAAAATATATGTATAAGTATGTACCTATTTAATAAATTCATAATAATATTTTTTACATAATTTAATCAGTTACTGGTGTACATGCTGATTGGAAATTAATGATCGACTTGGGCGAGAGTAGCGCTCTGGCTGGAATTCGAACCGCGATCTCAAGATCACAAGACCGACAGAACAACCATGAAGCTATTCAAGCCCCAGAAAGAGAAATGAGCTTTTATTAGTATGTGTAAATCCCCCATTTTTTATTTAATTTATATACATAAATTACCAGAAATGATGTCATCATAGCACCTGGTTAAAACTGAGCACATGGTGTATAATGTAAAGGTAAACAAAACTGTATATCATCTAATAATCTAGAAAATATACAAATTTTTATTTTCATTGAATTTTGAATCCTGAAAATAAAAAAGAAATACGAAAATAGTGTAGTGTAATAATATATGTAACTATACCAGAAACAACTTATAAAACAACTTGTATTCAGGCCTTTAAGTTGTCTCTGGCTATACACACAGGTATTATATATATAAGTGGTTATTAAAAAAAAATTTTAATATATAGTAAAGAAAACTTGACTTGTTCCACACTTTTTTTATTTTTATTTTCTGCTGTGTAGGGAAATTTGTTTAGGTAATTAAAACACTTTGATAACATTTTAACACTTTACAAAACTTTATTTTTTTAAAATAAAATACAGAAAAATTATTACTTTTTTTACTACTGAACTGCTTGACTCTGAAAATTTTACTAAACTAAAAATTTCAATTTTTTGCTTAATGATAACTACGAGTACAAATAATAATTCTTTTTTTTTTTTCCTGTTAACAATGTCTTATTACACTTGGAAGAAAAAATAAAAGTTCTTATTTCTTAAAGTTTCCCGTGAGAAAGAAAAATTAAGAAAAAGAATAATTTTGCACATTCGGCAAATTTTTTAATTTTATAATTTAAAATTTATTTTTCATAATAAATTTTTAAAAAAAAAAGAACCATCATCACGTTGAAATAAACAAATTTTACCCGTTGATTATGGATTATATTACTATATACAATTTTAATTAAAATATAACTATTCACAATATGATTTCTTATATAAAGTATTCTTTTACATTATATTATTTTAACACAAATTATTTTTTTTCAAATTTTCTTCAAATATTCTTACAAATGCTATATTACAGTGGACTGAGTTATTAACATTAGAAAAAAAGCTATAGCCACTGATCTTAGGTACCTCATCGTCAAGCTTTTTTTTCAGAAATCTTCCGCTTGGCACATCTTATATTGTTCTATAATCTTTGCTGCTTGTATTAAGTGGTTTAGGCTAAACTACTTCTGAGCGGACTTATCCAAGATGATTGCTGACAGACCAAGGAGTTTATCCACTTAAACGGATTTAGAAAGTTTCTAAACTCTAGTCTGCCCCTATTATTATAGGTTCACTTAATTCAGTTACTTCACTAATAAAAATTAAAAGAATAATTATAAAAAAATATTCAGTGTTATAATACAATAAAAATTATTTTTTTTTTTTCATAATTAAATCCTAATCAATTTTAATGAAAATGTACGGTATTTATACTTTTTCCCGGTCAAAATAAACAATAATTTTCAAGAAAAAATAATCATTGTTCAAATTCATATTTAATAATGTTCAAATCAAATTAAAAACTTTTTTTATTTTTATTATTATTTTTTTTTATTTGTTGTTGGCTAGTTTTATGTCTACTACTTGCATTTATACAGTGATATCTCAATAAACCGTATACTCTAAACTCCGAATTTCCAATAATCCGAACGACTAAAAAATTTCAATTATTAACTAAGTAATCTACAATTCGAATTGATGTAAAATTAGAGAAAATTTTTTTATTATTTTAATTTTTCTTTTTTATTTTATTTTATCTTTTGTATGTATAAGTGTAATCAGTCTGAAAATGTTCCGTTTTGTGGTTTTATAATAATTTTTAATTTCTTGTTCAAATGCATTATTAAAATAGTCTCTTTAATCCGAATGAGGATGTGCATTCAATTATTCGGATTATCGAGATATCACTGTATACATTTATGTCTTCTTACATTCGCATTAATATGTGTAAATGCATTAAAACCTAGCATTTTTTTTAAAAAAAAAAAAGTATTTTCGTATATATTTTCCTCATAAAATGCATTTACTTTTTATTCTTTTTTTTTTTTACATAAAACTACATACATTTATACATAGTATCTATGCATTTAACATTTTTTTTAATATTTACTACATGTACTTATACATATATATGTATATTTATAAAAAAAAAAAATAAAACAGAATCTTTAAGAACAAAAAAAAAAAACATTCTATAGAATAAAAGAAAACAAAGAACAGAAGAAAAAAAACAACAACAAAAATTTTTTTCGTTTTCGTCTTTTTTTTTCGTTTTTGTTTTTTTTTATTTTTATTTTTATATAGACCAAGAGGATGTTGACAAGATATCAAAATCTAAAACAAATGGAGTACCTACGAATGTTGTAAATGGTAAAGCAAATGGTTGATTTACATAAAAACAAAAAACAAAAAAATACAATTTTATATGAAAAAAAAAACAAAAAAAAAAAAATAAAATTCAACCAAAAAAAAAAAAAAATAACGAAAAAAAAGGAAAAGAAAGAATAAATTCATGATCGAAAATGAAAATCTAATCAAACAAAAAAATATTAAATCATTCAAGAAATTAGTAATAATAAAATCGATATTTTAAATCATATACATTACATATACATTAGATATACGAGTACATAACATATGTACATATAAACAAAATATAATGAATATAAATATAAAGTTAAATTATCAAACAATTATTGTATTAAATGCAAAAAAAAAAACAACAAAAAATAAAAAAACGATAAAATTAATGAAAGCCAATCTCTAAAAACATCTTTAAAATTAAAACTAAAAAAAAAAAAAAATTAAACAGAAAAAAAATACAAAATGAAAAATTTTAAATGAAATTTAATGAAAAAAACAAATATAAAAAACAAAATAAAAATAAGTAAAATGAAATGAATATAAAGAAAAATAATATTAAAAAATTATCATTTTTATTCCTTTTACTGTACTTGTTAGATTGAATAAATGAGTAAATTATATCCTTTTTGAATTTGAAAAAAAGGAAAATAATAAAAAATGCAAAAAAAAAAAAAACTTAAATTAAAACATAACTTTTGCATTAAACAGATGCGTTATGTCATAAAGCAATATTACATATTTGAATTCAATTTTTGACCAAATTTTGGTTGTGCTGTATGTAATAAATTTTTAGTTATTTTAACTAATTTATCATAAATAAAAAAATTTTTTAATATAAATTATTATCGTTATTTTATACAGTATCACTAATGGCTGCTGACAAAAAGTAATTTAAATGAAATATATTCAAGAAATGTATTTATTTTGAAAAAAAAAAAAAATGTATTTTCTTTGATTCTTTTCGACAGTGCATTGAATTTTTATTTTTTATTTTATTTTCATCAAAACGAATCATTTTGTTTTTTTTTTTTTTTTAAAAAAAAGAAGAAAATTTATTAAATATACTAATTAATTGTAAAATGAAAACAAAAAACAAACAAAAAAAAAAAAACGAAAAACTAAATAAATAAAATTCTTGATTGATATAGAAGCTAAAATAAGAGTTTAAATATATGTACATAATTATTGAAAAAATTCATTACAAATTAAAAAAAAAAAAAAAGTGAAAATAAAAATAATAATTAAAAAAAATATTATATAAAATAAAATAAAAATAAGCCTTATAAAAAAAAAAAGAAATTAAATATATACATACATATATAATATGCGCATACATTATACATTATATACATAATCATTAGAAATTTTTTTGTGTTTTCGATTGCCTAAATTATTATTCAAATTGAATATTAGATATATGTACATATATACATAATATGTAAAATGTGAATGTGATAGAAATGAATGATAGAAATTTGAAAAATTTTAGAAAAAATCTCTTTCTGTATAAAAATATTTCAATTTAATGAAATTATTCTATAAAATTATGTAAAAAAAAAAAAAAAAAAAAAAAAAAAACAAACGATTAAAACAATTAAAAATTGAATTAACTAAAAAAAAAAACGAAAATGAAATGAAAAGAAAATAAAAAGAAAAAATCAAGTATTTATTTTTTTCTATTGTTTTTGGTGTTTTTTTTTTCATATAATTTTTTTTTAAATTATTACAAAAATTAAAATTCAAAACAAGAAAAAAAAACCTCGCATTTTTTGTCTCAAAGTTTAATTAAAAAAAAAAAAAAAAAATTAATATTTGGTGTACGGCAATCACACAATATATGAATGAATGCAATCAATACATTAATTCATTAATGTTAATATACTTTTTCTCAGTGGAATCCAACATTGTTCCAATCAAAAACAACAACGTTTCAAACAAAAACTACATTCTTTAAATCAAAAACAACATTTTTTACACTATACATATACCAGTGTATGTCTTTCATGCTTTTCACACCCTTTTATCCGTTTAGGTATGAGAAGCATGAAAGTTGAACAACATTAAAATATTATGTAATAAATTCCAATAATTACGTATGAAAAGTGTATGAAGTCGACAACGGATAGAATTTGTTTAACTTTCAACTTTTCATGCGGCAAAATATGAAACTAAGAAGAAGAAATAGTTTGAATGAAGTTTCTGTAATGCGTACATTGGGCCGGCCATATAAGAGTAATTCTATGCGGCAACGGATCAATTTGTTTTTCTACATTTTGAAAATCAACTCTGTTTATCATGTAAAAAAGTTTTGCTTCTCTCTGCCAACAAATCAGTGGTTCGCAATCCACATTAAAATGTAGGTGCACATATGAAAGTAATAACAGTCAAATCACTTCGGTGTGATAGCCTTGGCTCACCTATAGAGTTGCAGTGAAGATGATGAATAAGAAGAATAAGTGTATATTCATTGAAATTAATTTTCAAATTTAAAATTAATACAAAATGTCAGAGAGAATAAAAAATTTGAAGTCATATTGCACTGATTGTAGAATTTAAAACAAAAATAGAAAAAACCAACATGAATTATACGAAATTTTTATTTTAGTTTTTATTATTTCTTTTTTTCTTCATTTGTTATCAATAATTAATCATATGTACATACAACATTTGTATTTTTATTTGTACTCGAATTCATCTACCTCTGTTTAGTTTCTATATCAAACTAGATATTTCTATAGTAAATTGTATTATAAATAGTTTAAAAAACAAATTAAAAAGCAAAAAAAAAAAAAAAAAAAAATCAATAATAATTATGTAATGATAATAATAATAATAATAATAATTGAAATATGGCAATTAAAATATACATGTAATAGAAAAATAATAAATATTATGAAATCTTTAAAGTCTTAGTGTGTGATATTTCCATATAAAATTACATATATGTAAATTGTACATAATTGAATCAATCAAATTAATAAAAAAAAAAAAATTGAAATAAAACAAATAAATAAAAAAATTCAAAATTATAAAATCCTTATTAATAAAATTAAAAACAAACAAAAAGAATAAATAAAATTAGTTATGTTTGGCTTTAGATCTCATTGAAAAGAAAAATTCTTGAAAAACAAACAAACAAAGAAATAATAAAATTTTGTATATGAAAAAAAAAATAAATAAATAAATAAATAAATAAAAATGATCATAAATGTAATTTTTTCAAAAAAAAAAAAAAAAAAAACACACACATACACATTGGTATTACATTACCAAATAAAAATAAATAAATAAATAAATTAAAAGGAAAAGAAAGAAAAAATGTGAAAAAAAAAAAGAATACTTTTTAGAAATAAATCAAAAATGATAATATGAAAACACCAAAGAATATAGTATGTACTTAAAAAACAAACAAAAAAAGAAAACAAAATTAAAACATAAGAAAAATAAAAAAAAAAAAAAAAAATATTTGTACTCAGATCGAATAATAATAATAAAGGGATCCAAGATTTATTATAATAATTTTGTTAATAATAAAAATCGAATCAAAATGTTTCCAGTGAAAATAAATGCATATACATACGTGTATATGTATATGTATTTATTATTTATTATTATATTTATTTGAGACCTTTTGACAATATGTAAATATTTTGCTAATTTTTAAGTTTAAAACTATATTATAATGTTAGCCGACTAAGATTAAATATGTCTTGCTAAAGCAATTCATATTTTGATAATAGTGTATTATTTAATACTAGATATATAAATTTTGGTACATAATATGAACATAAAATTGTTAATCTATAAGTATGAAAAAAAAAAAAAAAATGCTTGCTCCCGGCATTGATAAATGTCTAACTCTTAATGGGTAGATTATATATGATATATTTACATTTAATTACTATATCTTATCTATATGTATTTTTTTTTTTTTCTGACTTATTGTAATGATTATTTACATATTTACATGTTGAATGAAGTCGAATTCATATCGATTGATATAAAGACTGTTTCTATTTGGTGCTATTATCAAGTTGGAATTCTTATAATTTTATCCTCTATTGTTCTGAGAAAAACCTGTATTAGCATAAAATTTCAAAATATGTGTATTTTCATTGGGATATTGGAACATTATTGCAGAGTTTTCATTAATAATGTTAATAGGCGAAAGGTAATAGTTATCAAATATTGAGCTATTTTTATTTCTATCAAAAATTTCCCTTATAAACGGATTACAGTGGTTTCTACTCCTTTCGATCGCATCCTTAATAATATTTAATAAGTAGCTAATTAGTGGCTGTATGTTACACTCTTTATACAGATATTCACCACGAGCACCACTTTTTATTCGGTTTTCGAAATTCCCCTATACATTGTCTAAGTAAGTATTTTCCTCTCGAATTTTTCCAATTCAGCAGCTATGCTAGGTGATATTGTAAACCAGGTTATAAAATTATAACCAATTACCGGTATAATCAGGGTTTTATAGACCAAAAGTTTTGTTTTCACATTAAGATATTTGCAGTTTTAAGTAAAGGTTTAAGAATTGAGGTTACATAACAAGCTTTCTTAAGCGTTGATTTAGTGTGGGGGTTAAAAAGTAATCTGTGATGTAGGGAAATACCGAGATATTTAATATTGTTTGTCAGAGAAATATTTTGGCCGTTAACAATAAGTTTGAGTTTTTTACTTTCTTTTACTGTTCCTTTAGATGAGGGAACTTTTATTTTCATTCAATTTTATACCCCATTTACTGTAGTAATTCGTTAGCTGTGGAATATATTTTTGTAAAATTCTATGGGCTGTTAAGGATTTCTCAGCTAAAACATAAATTAAAGTGTCATCACCATAAAGGCTAGCTGAGATTTCGCCGTCAACCTGGTTTTTAAATGGGAAATCATACAGAAAGATATTGATCCATATCCACAAACATGATACTTCCAAAAGAATGTCATTTCTTATATTTTTTTTGTATATCTTCAACACTTAAACCTGATATAAAAATTGGAGGACAGAAATGTTTGTCCTTTTTCATTGCAATATTATTCTCATTAGTGTTATTTGGTTTCTTATCACTATTGTTAGTAGGTACTATAAAACTTATTGCTAAGATTAGTATTATAATTTCTATCTTCAGTTTCCATTTGTTCTTGTTGATAGTTGATAGTTCTAACGTTATCATCATCCTGTTCGCTTAGAATACTATACTTGTTTTGGCTTTCATTTGTTAAATTACTACCTGTGGATTCTTTAATATTAGTTGTACCTGATACTTTTCGTTTCTTTGTCTGTTTATGGGCTTGTTTTCCTTCCCTGTTTTTCATAATATCCTTTAGGTTTACGTTGAATATCGTATCTTCACAGGTAGAAGTATTGATATATGTATTGCTATTAACTATTGTAGGGTTTGTTCGTGTTGTTGTATATATAGCACTACTGTTTACTACATTTGAAATGGTACATGTGTTCGACAACTTATATGTATATGGTTTCCAGATATTATCTTTTTCTAAACTATTACCTTTAGATTTGAGCTACTCTAGCTGATGTTGGTGAATCACCGTCACTATTTTCATTCATTTTAATATGAACTTTATTCTTTTTCAATTTGTTTATTTTTCCTTTTTGTTTAATTTTATTCTGTTGTTTCTTGTTTTATAATTTTAATGTTCATAACACTACAATTAATTTATACATATAATTATATATATGTATATATAATTAATTTAAGTTTATACTTTATAGCTTAATGTTTTATATAGGACATACAAGATATTTAGTCTTTTTCCTTAATTTGTCTTCTCCTGCACTTCACTTCACTTCACAACTTCACTTAACTCATATAAATGCTTATATTACATATATATATATTATATTGTCTGTTATTATCTTAATTATTATAACTATTTTGACTAATGTCGGCATTCTTCCGTGTCTCGAACTTGGTTACCATGTATTTTATATTCTTCAATTTGTTCTTTCTAGAACATTGAAATCTGTAGATAAAAATCCGATTTTATTTTGCAACTTGATGGCGATCGATACATATTTAAAAAGTAGACAAATAAATTATAGTCAAACATTTGTCAGTCATATTTCAGTTTTTTTCTGTGTGCTTATTTAAAATGGAATTCACTTAAAGAATAATTTTAATTTTTCAAATGAAAAATATCTATAATTTTTAAATTAAATTCACACTTCAATTTTCAATTAAATCCTTTACTATACTCCTGGAAGGAAAAAATTCAAATGGCGTGTATATGTATATAATTTAGAAGAAGTACTTAATTATGTATAAATTGAAAAAAAAATTAAATATGTATATATACATATAATGAATAAATAAATAAAAAAAAATTGCTTTAAAATATAATTAAAATTATAAAAATTTTCTATATAATGTAATAAATGAATGTCCCAAAGAGAAAAAAAATATATACATATTTTTGAAAATTTATTTTCTCGAGTGTTTAAATTTAGATATAAATCAGATTTTATGTAATAAGATTAGAATATGAAAAATTATAATTTGATGATGAAAAAATAAAAATAATAATAAAAAGAATAAAAAAAATAAATTTTTTTGGTGTTTTAACTTTATTAAAGGATTTCTTGATAAATTTTCTTTTTTTTGTCACTTGTACTAGGAGAATTACTTTGAAAAATATCGATTGAGAATGGAGAAGTATATGGTTTGGTATTGTATTTTGGTAGTAACAATAATTCTTGTAAAGTGAATTTTTTTTTTCACTCCACGGAGAAGCATAACGCTTCCACCTTACTCTGTTCGTCGCTAAACTCTTCTGCTTGTTTCATGACATTTTAGCTTTCGTTTCCATCAGGAACACTCCGCCTCCACGACACACTCGATCTTCCTCTTTTTCGGAAGCCTTGCGGATTCCATTCAAATGCCACACGAAGAGTGGTTGCGTTTTCACGACATAAATTCTGCTGCAGTTCTGACTGTGAATCAAGCTGGTGCAAATAAGAACTGTGAAGAAGCAGTTCATTCTGTTTCTGCGCAGACGTATTTACACATGTCATGATTCATGATTCATGAACACAATGCATTAATAATAAATAAATAAAATTATAATATTAAATTTACATAGAAAAAATAAATATAACTTTAAAATATTTTATTTTTATTTACTTACAATATTTCATTCGTTTTATTAATTTCAATCACTACTCGCAGTGACAATTTGACAACTGCAAAAATCTGACCTAATACTTAGCAGAAGCAGTGCAGTATTACCGTTGAAAACGAACTTTTACTGTGCAGAAAATTGAAAAAACGCACTGCACGTTAGAACTGCAGCAAAACAGTGCAGACTGCGTGCCAAAAACACAACCAATTAGATCTTTGCGCAAAATGTGACATAACCACCTTCATTTCCTTTTCTTAATCTCGTAGATGTAGTATTAGATGTTGCAGATGTTGCGTAATACCTTATTTATAAATATTTTGTGCTTTGTTAATGGTTGATTCTGATCTTTTAGAGTTCCAACATTTGCTACCCTATCATATTATAGCACCATAGTTTTCACACATGTACATATTGATTTTGTCTGTTTAAATTTTCTACAAAAATCAAAAATTCTGAAATTCCTATCCATGAGCCATGACAATGACAAAGTTGTGTTATGTGGTATTAGTCTCTCACTCACAATAGCCACAATCACAGCTATATAATTTGTAAATCGATGAGAGGGGATGTAAATATTTTTGTAAAACACCAAAAATTCAAAAATAATAACTTACTATTTATAATTTGAAATAGATAAAATATTTCGATATAGATTTTAATAATTTATTTTATTCGTTTCTTGGTGGCGGGTTTTGGCGCATTATTATAAAATGAAAATCTTGGCACTTTTTGTAAGTAAGCATTTTTTTTTTTTTTTAATTTTCAGTTTCGTGTTCAAACTGCAATGCATACGTATGTACATATGTATATGTATACGGATATGGTAATTTATTTAGGTAACGATTTTCAGTGTATTTATTTGACACTGGCAAAATAAAAAAATCTTAAATTTGTCTACTATGCTTTCTAAATGAAACAATTATAATTTCATTTTTGTTTTTTCAAATTAAACTTTATTAAATAACATTTTTCTTTTTAAAACAATTACATATTTGGTTTTCTTCTCTCTTTAAAATCAATATAATAATAATATTTTTTTGTTGTCTCTTCAAATTTAATAATAATTATTTTTTAAATACAAAAGAAAAACAAAATGTTAATCATATAAATACGAGTATATATGTATATTATATGTATATTATATAATATACTAGTATCTATACATAACTATAGTATAATTTATTATTTCAAATGAATTCCATACGGATGCGCAATGCAATATGTATAATAATAATAATATCTAAATAATAATTATACAGTTAATTAATTATTTATATTTGATTTTTTTATTTTTTTATTTTTATTTAGTTTTATTTATTTGATTTATGAGACGACTAACAGACCAATGTAATCGAATAACAATCACATATCCAAATATTACAGCTGGATAAATGACTAATGTTACGATACTTTCATATATGAAACGTGGTGCAAAAATTTTCCATACCATCAAATGACGACAATGAATTGTGCATGCCATCATTGCACAGAATATCTATGAAATAATTAAAATAAATAAATAAATAAATAAATATATATATATATATATATATATAATATGTATATATGTATATATGTATTCAATTAATTAAATGAATTTAATTTCATTTAATGCCACATATATAAATACAATAATGTGTACACAAAATGTATATTCATGTATACTCACTCGTAATCCTTGTAACATGAAAAATTGACATGCTAATTTGAATATTGATCCAATATAAATATGTTCATTTTCATATAAAATTAATTCACCTCTTGTTATATCAAATTCAACAGATTGAAATTGTATTTCATTTTTATTGATTGTTGTTAAACGTATCTCTGTATTATTACTATTATTACTATTATAATTAATATTATTTAAATTTTTCTTATTGGTATCTTTCCATGATGATGATGATGATGATGTTAATCGTATTAATCTTGGAAATAATGCATAAATTGAAAATGTTTCTGATGTCAATAAACTATATAATGACATAAATAATATTTGACTTCCGAATGTATTCATAATTACTAATAAAGCAGATATTAAATTTGAATTATTATAATTTGATGTACGTCCAACGAATGCAGCACGCCATTCAATCTGTGATAATGTAGTCTGATGTGATGTTGCAAAAAATGAAAAATGCGCTAATAATAACCATGCAACAATTGCTGTAAACGTTGGTTGTGTACACGTTTCTATAAAAAAAAAAAAAAAATACAATAAAAATAATTTTTTTTTTTTTTATATTTAGATACCAATTTATATCTGTTATGAATTGTTTGATTGATTTGATAAGGAAAATACAAAAAACAAAAAAAAAACAGTTATTTACCTAATTTAAATGATGTACGATATCGTAAAATTGAATGAATATTTAAAATAACTGCAGCTACTGCAATACATATGAATAGTCCTAATGATGGTATACCATCTAATAAAATGACTAGAATTAATAATAAAAATACACCGAACGATATTATAACTGATGAATAAACAGTTGCTAATCCATAAACAATCGGTATTTCCTGTTTATTACGTTCTAATGTTGATAATGTTATTGTTGTTGTTGTTGTTGTTGTTGTTGTTGATGATGATGATGATGATGAAGATTTAATTGTATTTATTGCATCTGGATTACCATCATATGCTTGCTTCATTTTTTTAAATAATTCTGGTACAATATTTGTGTATGAATTTAATTTAATAACATGATTATTTGTTTTACATGGTACTACAACATATGTCATTAAAGGATATATAAATAATACGATACATTGTAATATAAATAAAACGTATACAATCCATGCCATACGATCGATATGTGACATATTTATATTTTTTAAGCCACTATTTATTAATAATATATGACCACCAGCACTTATTGATGATATTATTGGACCATAACGTGCTAATATAACATTTATTGAATATCCAGTTAAATTTCCGCATGATCTTAAATATATTCTTGTCAATATTGTATATAAAATTAATATAACAACAGATAATAAATTTATTTTTAATTTTATTTCTCTAATTGTTATTTTTGTAGCTGATGTTTTTGACATCGTTGTCGTTGTCAATATATCATCATTATTATCGATAATATTTATACCAATACCATTATTATTATTATTATTATTATTATTACTATAATTATTATAAATTAAATTAAATGATCTTGAAAAATCTTCACAATCATTTTGTTCCTCTCTACAACGGAAGAACTGATAAGTGCATCTTAACATTATTATTGCAAATATACCAGATAATATTAATTTAAATATTGTAGATTTTATAAATGTTGAAAATTTAAATTTTATTTTTGTTTCATAATGAATATTTTCTTGTATAATTTCATATAACATAAATATAATTAATGCAGCTAATAAATATGATAAAATTTTTTGTTCTTGTATTATAAAACTATTTGAAAAGAATACACTAACAGCAATTATAAATATAAATCTGGTCGGCATATTACTAAAACGTTTCATATTACTCCAATTAATTGCAATATCAGACCAATTTTGTATTGTTAAAAATGAAAATATAATTGTGCTTAATAATGCTGTAACAAATATTATACTATGCTCTTCGGAACGCATAGATAATTCTTTATAATAATTATATCCTAATATTGAAATAAAAAAATTTGAAAAATATATAAATAAACATACATTTATATTAAATATTCTTGAAAATTGTAATACATGTGAATTATTAATTAATAAAAAACTAAAAAATATTGGTAAAAATGTTAATAATAGACCTTGTGACATTTGATTTGCATCAAATTTAATCCATGTATCACGGCATATATTTAATAATTCTTTTAAATTTATATGTAAATCCATATAGAAATATTTAAAATCATTATTTGATTTAATATTATTGGCACGTTTTAATAAATTATTAAATTTATCATGAATCAATTTTAAATTATCATTTATATTAAATGTTTTCTTGTTCTCTAATGCATAGTTATAAAAATATGTATAAATTTGTTTTGCATTTTGCCAGGCATGTAATAATAATAATTTATGTTTTTGTATAAATGGAACATCAATATCTGGTAATAAATTGAAATTAATTTGTCCAAGATTTGAATATGGTATTGGTATACCTAAAATTGTTGCTAATGTTGGTACTAAATCGATCTATTTGAAAAAAAATAAAAAATAAAATAAAAATACAAAAACAAAAAACAAAAAGTACAATTAACAATTTGATATTACGGAAATAAAAATTTATATGGATTTATGTACATATTTTATTTTTACCTGATTCATTGTTACATTATCAAGATCATTATAATCATTAAACGTAAGAAATTTGTGTGATTTTGAATAAGCAAAAAGTAATGCACTAACTTCATCTTCTGATTCACCGCCATGATCACCTGAATATGTCATACCATGATCACTAATCACAAATAATGTTGTATCTGAATCAAGTTTTTCAATAATCATTCTTCGATGACAAATATATATAAAAAAAAAAAAAAAATATTTTTAGATTTATTTATATAAAAAATAACTGCGCATTCATTCATTTAAAAAAAAAAACGATATGTATTAAAATACCTTATTACTTCATCCATTTGTGTTAATTTTCTTGACATTTCTTCATGTAATGGCCCATATCTATGACCACAATGATCAACACCCAAAAAATGTGCAATCAATAAATCCCAATCATTATTTTCTAATTCATTTGGTAAATTTTTAAGAATATTATTATCGACCGTATCTAAATCATAAATATCAAAGCTTGGATATGAATATTGACGTTTAAATCTATTTGGATATAAATCTGTCCATGTACTATCACCAAGAAATACAGCACTTAAATGATTTTTTATTAACTAAAAATATAACAAAACCAAAAAAAAAAAATAAAAAAAATTTTTTTTTAATATCTTATATAGATGCATGTTACATACTTGATCAATAATATTATCTTCGTTTATTTCTGGTGTTGCAAAATTTGAACCGATATCAATGAATGTTGGTAATGTACCAGTCGTTAAACCTTTTAATCTTTGTAATGTTGTCGTTGGTGGATCAGCACGAAATGTATATAAACGACTATATTCACTTTCATTCATTAATAATTCATGAAATATACGAATTTTATTTTCATATGGTAATGGATTGTCTTTTAATTCATCATATACACCAAATTCATATTTTAATGCATCTATAATTAATATTATAACTTTTGACTTCTTTGGAAGACATAAATTTACAGATGTATTTACATCTTTGAATATTTCATTTACCAATTCTCTATTCAAATGATAATCCTGAAAAAAAAAAATAATAATAATAATAATAAAGAGACATTTACATAAATAAAATTTATTTATTGAAAATTATTTATGAAAATGTTCAATAACATTGTTATTTCATTATAATTTACTTTTTACAAAATAAAGAAAAAAAAAAAATAAATAAGATTCATGTGTTTATTTCAACTTACATCATTTGGATTTTTGGATAAATGCTGACATGTATTAACGTCTTGTTTAGCAACTCTTGATAATAAGAATCCTCTTGAAAATAGATATATTCCAGAACATATTAAATATGCAATCCATATCAATATAAAAAGATATCTTATAGCATAACTCATATTTTAATATATCTTTAAAATTCTTAAATTATTTCTATAAATTTACAATTCAAAAACAATTTTTATTTTATTTTCAATTTAAATTTATGTTTTGATTTCGAATAAAATTTCAATTACATATGCAGTTAGATTACATACGTACGGGTGTGTATATCTAATGCTAAAGCAATCAAATTCAAGTATTTTTTTTTTTTCTTAATTAGAATTTTCAATATTATTTTATTTTAATCATTATTTACATTCTTATTGCTTGTTAATTAATGAATAGATTATCTTTTATGTTTTTCTGAAATAAAAAAAAAAAAAAATTTATATGAAAATTTATGTGCACATTCAATTTGAACATGTGTAAAATTAAAATCTATAATAATAAAATATTTTGATACATACAATTTAATTAAATGAGATCATCTATTCAACTTCAATAATAACTAATTAGTATAATTTAAATAATTTATATATATTTATAATATCAATTGTAATACTCATAAGTACTATTTTCTATTTTATTTCTATATAAATATCCGACGATATATTAAAGAAAATTTTTAAGTTTTCATTTTAAAAATGACATTTTTACTTCACTTTAGTACCGATACCGATTTTTGTCAATATAATGATTTGACAGTTCTACATATGCAATGCCTTCAATTTGTTTTTTAACAGGAATTATTTAAGAATAAGTAGATCGCATAAAAAAAATGTAGTAAAATTCAAATAATTATAGTAAACATGAAATTTGTTATTTATCTTTTATTCCATGAAAATGAACTTTTTTCGTATTTCGAAAATTAAATTTTTTCATTTCAAAATTAGCTTTTTTTCATTTCAAAATGAACTTATGTTAATGTTTTGTTAATGTAAAAAAGTTAATTTTGAAACGAAAAAAATTAATTTTCATGGAATAAAAGTATATATTATATAATATACTCACATGTAAAACTACTATACTTTTCAAACAGATCATCAAACCACAATAAATTAACATACGTCTTTTCGTGCTGGTTTTCAATATCCACAACTATGGCGTTGGCAAACAAACTAATCGCTGTAGGGATTAAATATAGCAAACATACCAGATAATTAATTTAACTACTAAACATAATTAAAAACTAACTAAAACTTTAAGTCCCTATAAAACTAGAATAATTATAATTACATAGATGGGTACATAATATAATATAATTATATGTATATAGAAACGTAGCTCAAGATAATCTAAAAGCTAGACACCCAATTCCTCCTTAAAAATTGTGCAATAAAAATACAGCAATTTAACGACCCAATAGCACTCTTATTGTATTGCAATGTGACTCAATCTAAAAAGAAAACAATGAAATATCAAAAGTAAATAACTATTTTATTACATTTGTACTTAGAAAATAACATAAATATAAAATATAATTGATCACTGTAATACAATTTCACAATAATGATAGTATTAGAATACGTAAAAAGTTAGAAAATAAGATAACTACATATATATAAAAAATCATGTCTAAAATATGAGCAATAAATAAGTTGAAGTGTGCAGTTGAAGTATACTCATGTAGTATAAATTCATATACATATTTTATAAATGTGATTTTTATATAAGTATTTATATTTTATTATTATTATTATTTTTCAAATAAATTTATCAATTTACGAATAAAATAAAGTGAAATGCATAGTAAAAATAATTCAACCAAAAATTACAATAAATCTACTACAATAATTGTAATAAAGCCACTGATAAACGCTCTCTATTGTATATGAACTTTATATTGTAAAATCAAAAATAGCATTACCACCATAACACAAAAAAAAAAAAATTGATTGTTAAAATTTTAAAATTTTAAAATATTTTTTAAAAATTTGAAAATATTATGTAATATCAAAATTACAAGAATTAAATTTAAATACATGATGGTATATATGCATGGGTACTATATTTTATACATACATACATGTCTTTGAGAAAATTTAAATAAATTTTATATTCTTACAGATAAAATATTAATTAAAAAAATATTACATATAATGTATATAACGGAATACAATTTTTGATAAGGTACAATTTATTTATTTTTGAATAAGCTTCATTTATACGTTACCGATGATTTTTCATGCGGCTAGAACAAGTTGTACTATAGAAATCAGAAATGTGTGTATAGGTCTGTCGGAAAAATAAATTCCAAAAAATTTTCTATTTTATTTATCAAATAAACACTTACCGTTTATACCAATAATAATGAAGCAAGTATATGAAACCAAAAATTTACAAATAACATCAATTGTGTATACCAGAAATGAATGATCAATTATGGCAATAAGTCAGATTTTGAACGTGTCGTCCCGTCTGTGTCTATTTTACATTCATCATGAATTATGCCCATATTAATTCAAATCAAAATTAAATACAGTCAAGTATAGTGGACACCAATTATTGAAACAAATAAAAAAAAAAAGAATAAAATAAAAATTTATTTAACCCCTTGCAGTTTTAATTGTTTAAATAAATTTTGAGTATGAAATGATTATGTACATATTTAAAAGAAAATTTTTCATAACAGCAAAATTGATAATTTTAATTTATTAATAGGACTCGTGATTGTTTCTCAAACAAAAATAGGTTCACACGAGTCAGATTCGTGCGTGATTGTTTCTCGAAAATAAAAAAATAAATTTAAACGAGTCAGATTCGTAATTAATGTGCAAAAGGGGTTTATAAAATAAAACAAAATTTTCTATTATTTTTTTTTTATGTTAATATTTTATTTAAAAATACAAAAAGAAATTTTGCTTCGTAATTTTTTTTTCTTCGGTTTTTTTTTTTTTAATTTTTTTATTTCGCTTGAATTTTTTTGTTATTTATCTATTTAATTTTTTTTTTGTTTTGTTTTTTACATTCTATATAATTCTAAAAATACATTATAATTGATAAAATCAAACATGCCGAATACATTATCTCTAATATATGTATGTATCTGGTTTATAATATTTTTTTTTTTTTTTTTTTTTATAATAATCATAATAATATTATATTTTTTGTAATTTTTTTTTTGCGTATGTGCTTCTTATTTTTTAAATATATGATATAATATGTATTTGAAAAAGAAAAAAAAAAAAATTCGTTAAATTTTGCTTTTCAAAAATTTTTAAAGTATGCATTATATAAATGTGTTGTAGATATTTTTGTTGTAATAAATTATCATTTATTTATTTATTTGTTTATATAAAAATTGTGATAATAAATTGTAATAAAAATAAATTCAAATAATCATAATAATAATAATAATAATACATAATTAGAACAAAAAAAAAAAAAAAAAAAATTGAAAAAAAAAACAATAATTTTACTAATTAAAAAAAAAATAAAAAATTACCTACAAAAAATATAATATAATGAAAACAATTTGTCTAAAAACTTAAATAATATTATATTATTTATGCATGTATGTATATATATGTATATGTAGGTAATATAAAAAGCCTACATTTTTCTTTATTATTTGTAATTAAAAAAAAAAAAAAAGAAAAAAGAAACAAAAAAAAAATGAAAAACAGAATAAAATAAAAATCTTATAAATTAATTTTTAAGATCCTATAATTCATTTTTATTCTTAATTATATTTTAATATATTTTTTGTTTTATATTTTAAGCCAAATAAGTATAATAGTACCATATAGTATAGTAATAATAATAATACATTCAATTTATGATTTATTAAAAAAAAAATAAAAATAAAACAAAAAAAAAACTAAGAAAGAATGAAAAAAATATATATATATATATTATTATACTATGTAAAATTAATACAATTTCATTAGATAAAATTATTATTTAAGAAAAATGAAAAAATGAAAAATTTAAGAAATAGAAAATATATAAAATCAAACTTAACAACATTTGAAATTATGTATCGTATATTATTTTTTTATATTTGTATTGTATATATATATATATATATTCATGTATATATCTATGTATTATATGCATGTGTATATACTATAAATAATTTTGTTTTTTATTTTCTTTATTTAAATTTTATATTTTTTTTTTTTCATTTTTTTTTTCATCATCTAATTTTATAATTAATTATAATACATATATTTTTATATTACATATTTATAATATATGTATGTATGTATGTATGTATAAATATCTGGGTGTGGTGTGTATATGCATTTATATATTGTTTTTATTCTTCTTCTTCTTCTTCTATAAATCTCTTTTTATTTTATATTTATTTTTAATTTTTTTTTTTTTTGTCATTTTTTTCATTTTAATTATTTATATCTTTCTTTCTTTTATATTATACATAATTACTATATATATATATATTATATCCTTTCTAATTCATTCATCATCATTTTTATTATCATTTTTTTTTTTTTTATAATTAATAACATCTCTATATTTTTTTTTCTCATTTTTTTTTTTTTTGCATTTTCACAATTCACAATATCTTTCACAATGACTCATATATTATTTCTCTTTTCCATATATATGTATATATATACATACAATATTGTAAAATTACATGGTATAATATGTACAGATATAAGCTACATCCTTCAATAATATTCTATTATGTAATTTCAAATTTATATATATTTTTTTTTTTTTTTTTTTAAATTTAAATATGTACTTATCGTGAGTATATATCTATATGTAATTAATTTATTTAAATGTTTTCTTACACTAAGATTCTATTCTCTCTCTATTCTATTCTTTTTTTTTTTTTTTTAATTCATTGTTATATTATATAATTTTTTATTTTATTTTATTTTTTTTTTTATAATTTTTCTCTAAATTTATAGCTAAAATATGTATAATTTAATGTTTGCAATAATTTGTTTTTTTTTTTTTTTTGTTTTTCTTTTCAATTCTTTATTCCGTCATTATTTTTTTTTTTATATTCGTCATTATTTGTTTTTATTGTTGTTATTGGTGATTTTTATTTATTTGTTTTGATTGATATTTTATAGATAAATAATAATATAATGTGTGTTAAAATAATAATAATAATAATAATAATATGTAATCATAATAATTATGTACAATTCTGTTAATTTCGAATCCCAGAAGAATTTTCATATTATTTTAATATTCATAATTATAATGATTAATTTTTCTTAAATTTTAAAAATTATATAAATTTAATTTATTTATCCGTTTTATAGATTTCGTATATTTTAATGAATTTTTTTTTTTCAGTTTTGTTTTTAAATGTTTTAGTGTTGTTGTATACATACATAAATATTTTTATTTTCGTATCTGTTTTTTTTTTTTTTTCTCTACAATTTAATACATACATATTTTTAATTATATAATTACTTTTTATTTATTTTTTTTATTTTTTTCATAAATTTATTTTGTGCTATATTGTAAAGATACTTACTATATTGCAGTATACATCCATATTATTATAATGTAAATAATGTAAAATGTATAAATTGTATTTTTTTTTTATTTTTATTTTTTTTTTTTTTTTTTTGTTGTAGTCATAGAAAAAATGATGTAATTTTTCACATTCTATATACTGTATATATTTTTTTGCGTTTATTTGTTTGTTTTAAAATTGAATAAAGTCATAATAATTAAATATGTATTTAATAAATTTTTCACATTCTAAAATTTTTAATTGATTTATTATTATTATTTTCGTTATTTTTGTTGTTGTCTTTGTGTATGTGTGTGTGTGTGTTTTTTTTAAATTATTATTTTTATATGTATATATGTACTCGTACAGTGTATTGTATATGAATATGATTCTGTTTTTTTTTTCTACTTTTTTTTTTTATTTTGTATTTATTTTAAACGATAAATACATAAATTATGTACATACAAGCTAATAAATTGCAGTGTATATGTATGTATGTATGTATGTAATGGGATTATTATTAATGATGATCGTGTATACAAGTTTATTTATTATAACATTATAATAATTACTTTCACTTGGGATTAGAAATTGTTTTCGTTTCGAATGGTTGTATACCACCATTCGGTAAATTTATTGAACGGAATTGTATAAGAATTAATGAAAAAAAATTATATTGAATTTTAGTTTTTTTTTGTGTGTATATATACAGGGTGTTTATTTTCTAAGTACAAATATATATACCACAATATTTTTCAGACTATTTCATGAAAAAAATTGTACTAGCAAAACTTTGTATCGTCCTTGCTGTCGACGTCAGATGGCGCTGTAAATTCTGAGTTTTGTGCAAGACCTTCTAACACTAAATCCTGTGTAACTTTTTGTACATCCTATGTATCAAAATTTAGTATTCTAGCAGCTGATAGAAAACAAAATTACCTTTCTTTTTATATACTACAGCAGGTAATTAGGTATTTGGTTCTAAATAAAAAAACATCTTAAAGTCAAATTTTATGGTAAGTTTCTTAAAAAATTTTGGGAAAAAATTGGGGTCCTGAAAAATATTTGCACTACGAAAAAAGTTTTTATTTTTGGAATCGAGGTATAAAAACGTTCTCTTTCAAACAAAGAAAACCCGAGCATGATATCTTTATCCGTTATTGAGTTATTAAGGATCAAAGTAGTGAAGAAATGGACAAAAATGTGCCTAAATGAAGTTTGTAAAATTTTTTCATTGCGAAATATTTTTTTTTGTACGTATTTTGGCATTTTTTACCATTTCTGTACTCCTTTGATCCTTAATAACTCAATAACGGATAAAGATATCATGTTCTCGTTTTTTTTGTTTGAAAGAAAACATTTTTGTGCTTCGACTACAAAAATAAAAATATTTTTTGTAGTGCAAATATTTTTCAGGAACCCAATTTATACACAAAATTTTTTAAAAAATTCGTCATAAATTTTGACTTCAGAATTTCTTTTTATTTAGAGCCGAATTCCAAAATACTTGTTATAGTATATGAAAAGAAAGGTCATTTAGTTTCCTATTATTCTCTAGAACACTAAATTTTTCAAAGTAGTGTGTACAAAAAGTTACACATGATTTTGTATTTGAAGGTCCAACAAAAAAATCAATTTTTTAACGCCCTCTAGCGTCGACAATAGGGTCGATACAAAGTATGGCTAGTACAATTTTTTTCATGAAATAGTCTGAAAAATATTGTGGTATACATATTTGTACTTAGAAAAGAAACACCCTGTATATATATATGTGTGTGTGTGTATGTGTGTGTATGAAGTATATGTAATTTGATGTAAATTAAATGCAATTTACAATTTATTGTTGTAATATAATAATTTGTAAGATATTAATAAAATTGGCAAATTGTGTGCATATATTGCTATTGCTATATGCATGCATACTATGTTTGTTGTCTTGTAAATTTTAAAATAAAATCAATCCAATTTATTCATTCTTTGAATTGAAGAGGAAAAAAAAATTTTTAAAATATTGTTTTGATTCTTTTGTATTTTTTTTTTTTTTTATTTTTTTCGAATATTTTTCTATATTTTTAAATGAAAATGAATAATTATGTGTAATTATATGTACATACTTATAATTATGTAGATAGATAATTATTATAGATGAAAATAAGAAAAAAAAAATATACATATATGTATATATACATATATATATGTATATGTAATTATATAGTAAATGTAAAATTTAAGGAAAAATAAACAACAACAAAAAAATATATTTAAGATTACTTTAAATGCATCACATCATACTTCCGCAGTTGATTTAAATTCGGAATGTTTTGAATTATGATATTATGTGTAAGTATATGTAATGTATATAAATCTGTTTATATATACATATATAAATGTAGTGTGTTTGTGTGTATGTACAATTAATATCAAAAATTATTTATCTTTGCAATTTACATTATTGGTTCGAAATCAAAATAATAGAAGGGAAAAGTGTTGATTCATATCAAATTTTTGTTGTTCGTTACGTCGTAATTTCGTAGTTTCGTAACAGTCTGATTGACATGGATGATCGTTTCAAAAATTTTCGTAATTATTTATAATGACACTTACATTGACCTTTTTATTTTTTTTTTTTTTTACATATGATATTTGACAGTAATAAACTATGAAAACAACAAAACTACACATACTCAGAAAGCTTTTTATCTTCGTAGTTAAGAAGAAACTTTGTAATTCACAAAATGTGTAGAAATGAACTACGAAAACTACGAAAATTACGAAGACTACAAAACGTTACATGAATCTCTCTATTCAATAATAATAATAATAATAGCATTTTCGATATAAGATAGTACATGTAATACTAGTACTATTATATGTATTTACTATTTAGTAATCGTATAACAATTTATTGTTTGTTTTTTTTTTTTTTGTTTTAAGAAAATTCTAAAATTTTCAAAATAATTCGTATTTTCTCTGTTCTGAAATTATTGATTTCATTAAAAATCAAATGTAATTGAATAAATTTTATGAAATGAAATAAAATGAAAAATAAAATTAAAATAAAAATTAATAAAAATAAAAATATATGAAATAAAAATACTGTTACTGTTACTATGTTATTATTCATAGCTAGATATGTATATGTAGGTAGGTATACAACACTTATCATTATCAATACTTTCATTGTAATTACCGCCGATCAGTAATTCTTTCAAATAATATCAATCCAATTTATCATCAGTAATCAATTACTGGTGTGTGTATATTGCTAATTGGAAATTGATAATTGGAGACTTGGACGAGAATAATTATTTTCTATAGTATACTCTGGGCTAGAATTTTAAACTCTTAATATCAATCGTTGTACCATTTCAATACTACAACCATCATCGAATTATTCAAGCCCAAAAGCCACATTTATTATTATTTTATTATTATTATTTGTTATAATTGGAAGAGTACCATCATAATTGGATTATTATTATATACAGTGATGTTCCAATAATCCGAATCAATTGATCGCACATCTAAATCGGATTATCGTAAAAATTCGGATTACTAATGTATAGTATTATGCAGCCGAAATATAATATAAAATAATGCAGTATTCAAAGTGAATTTTTATTTTTAAAATTTATTTCAAAATAATATTGAATGGAATATGTCAAAGTTTTAATAGATCTAAAGTTTTTATACATATACCCACATAAATATGATAATTGTATGAATTTATTGATTTTATATATGTATACATATTTTGTTTTTTATTTTGATTTTTCAAATGTAAATTTTTAATTAAATTATTATTTTGTTTTTTTTTTTGTTTTTTTTTACTTGTTTCTTTCTTTTTTCTTTTTAAATTTGTTTTTATCTTCTTCCCTATGTAAATATGAAAGATATTGATAATAAATAATAATAATATTGATTGGTAATATGTAATATGTATATATATATATATAAAATGTAATAGAACAAAAAATTGTATAAGAAAAATATATATGTATGTATGTATAGAAAGATTAAATATTTTTTTTATTTAAAAAAAAAAAAAAAAAAAAAAAAAGAGTATATATTCGTTTAGAAAAAATAACGATTTTATTTGTTATATTTTTAATTTTTAATAAGTAATGTAATACTATTTTCATGTATGTATGTATGTATGTACATATTGTATATATATATATATATAATACATATGTACATAGATTAATAACTATGTATATTTAATTTTTTTTTTGTTTTTAGTTATTTTATTTAAATTAATGTAATGGCAGTTGTTTTTTTTTTTTTTTTTTTATTTTAAACTTAATTTTGTAAGAAGAAAATTTTCTAAAAATTCACTACATCATTTATTTACTATAATATATATATGCATGTACATATATATATATATTTATTATTATATTGATATATCAAAGGAAGGAATACATATTCATGTGGAAGTGAATACATACATATGTAATATATATGAATTCAAATCATAGTCAGTCGATACTGTCACATGATTAATCTAAATCTGAATCGGAAATCTAATTTTAAAATTGTTATTCTTTAAATTTGTTTTTATTGTTGTTATATAGAATTGGTATTTATCAGAATTTATCTGACAATTCGTTCAATGATTCCGATATTAATTCAGATTCAGATTTCAGATTTCAAATACATGTGTATGTGACATTTTATACATTTATACCTGTCAGTAATGTTTCTTCATTTTCTATTGTGAAAATAATCAAATTACAAAATGGAAACATAATTTTCAGATAGTTAGATGGACTGAATTTTTCAATGTTATGTTGTGTAACAGATCACATTTATTATTATTATTATCGTATATATTGTAAAAATTTATTGAAATTACTTTATTTATTTATTAATTTATAAATGTACTGGTATGCATTTATGTTGTCTAGTAGTGTATGTCTAGGGATTTTTTTATTTTATTATATCTATAATTTTTGTTGTTGTCAAAATTGATATACATATATTATGTACCTATGTAAATTATTGGTTAAACTATAGTGTTCAATTAGATTTACAGTTTGAACAGAATCTAAATTTGTAGCACTGAATCTGATTCAAAGTTGAAATAAACAGTGAAATGAATGATTTATAAGCTATAAATATCAAAAGTATACGCTGCAATAAATTTTATTTAAATTGTCAAAATATACATATTTATGAAAAATGATTGTTACCCAAAGATCATCATATCAAGACGGTAAAATTTGTTTGCAAACAAATGAATTTTGAGCGTATATGACTTTGTAATTTTGCAAACATATATTTGAAGAAAATCAAAAATTTTTTGATTTTTAACGTACGTGATTAATTGTTTTATATAAAATTTGATCGTATGTATGATACTGTTTGCAAATACATATTTCTTCAAATTTTTGGTTGTCAGTTGCAAATTTCTTTCAACTTCTATCAAAAATCTATATAAATTTATCTATAATATACGTTTATCGCACGCTAGACATGTGAACACAATTAAATGATGTGTTTGAAAATTTTGTTTGATGTGTATTGAAAATTTCAAATTTTTTTTTTTTTTTTGCAAACAAATTTGACAGTGTATGACCTGGGTTATTGAATGTTTTAAGTACCGAAAATTTTCAAATAAGTATGTACTATTAAATTTTATTCTCAGTGCAGTGTGTAGTTTTGTTTTTGTTGTTGTTGTTGTAATAAAGTTTTTTATTTAAATTTTTCTTGGTTATTCCATTAAGATACATATGTATCATAAAAAAAAAAAATACATTTTCGGTTATTACTTAGTTGCATACAGATATTGGAGATTATTCTGATCAAAGTTAACAGATTTTATTAACTTGATAATCTGTAAAATTTCATTGAAAATTTCGACAGTTTCAACAGAAAATATTTCGTGTGAAAGTTTTGCAGATTGTCAAGTTGATAGAATTTGTTAACTCCAACCAGAATAATTAATTCCTATTAATTTTGTTTTCTATTTATTTTCATTATTTTTATTTTTATATATTCTGTCAACATAATTGATTCAATTCATTGCTTTTTAACTGTGCTTTTATGCAATAAAAAAAATATATATATATAAAAGAAATAATTTTTTTTTAAACAAATAAATATGTATAACTATCTAAATACATGAAAGATATTTCCAGTCTATATTTATTTTATAAATACATTTAATATGTAATAATAAACTTATTTTATAATTAATTCATTTTATCATACTTATATTTATATTTTTACATATATAGTATAATGTAGATATATATTTATTTATTTTTATTTTTTATTTGTTTTGTTTCTAAATATTTTTCATACATAATGTGTGTGCGTATATCAATTAGAATTACATTTTATATTTTATTTATTGCTTATATATTTAATTAATACACAAAATTGTACAGCGCAATCTAAAATTAAAGTTAGTTTTCTTTTTTATTATTTTTAGATTTTCATCATTTAGTTTTAAGCAATTATATCTGAACTACTGAAAATTATTTTTCTAGTTATGTCGTAAAGACATGAAGACGACCATTATCACCAACCTTATTAACACGTTGACTGCTACTGCCACTATGTACATATATAATTATGTACTTATCAAGGATTCCGTTAAGAAAAGAAAAAAAAAATGTCAATTTTAGTTATTTACCAATAATATGTTCATTTATCAACAAATTTTCTGTTCATGTAAGCCACACTGATATTTACTACAAATTTAATTGTACCTGCAAAAAAATGGTAAGTAGAAAAACTGCAATATAATTTGTAATTGGCGTCCTAGGCAGATAATGCAAACTACAAGTTTAGTTGGCAGTAAACGTGTTAATAACAATAAAGTGAATGTATTTATGTATAATTATTTGTTGACAGCGATATTTTTTTCTCATTTTTATAAATATGTGTATTTTTTTTATATAAATTATATATTATATTCATGCACATAAAATGAATTTAATTTCAATATAAAAAATTTTTATAAATTACATAATGTGTACCAGGTTAATTTTTGTATGTTACGGTTATCATAATGTTTTATTGCATAAAAATAAAATATATGAATTATGTGTAGATATACTGTTTTTTATACTTGAAATATATATTATGTATATATAAAAAAATCAAAACATTTCTATCCGAAAATTACTCCGAAGAGTATTCCGAAATATACTCCGAAAAATATTCCGAAAAAATTTCGGACTTTAGAATATTCATATTGTATTGAGAACTTCATTTTGAAAAATTAAGAAATTCGAAAAAAAAAATTCACTACATATTTAAACATTTCACATATAAAGCATTTTCATAATCCTAAATTTTTACATGTTTTGTCAAATGCAATTTTTTCATGAAATATTTCTGTTAATGCAGTGCAGTTTGTTCATAATTCAGACTAACTCTACATGAAAAATAATGCAAGTTTGTACTCTTTACGTATCCATTTTTGTTATTTTATTTTTTTTTTCAATACAAATTCGATTATAATTTGTTTGGAGCTACCATGTTGTCATAGTTTGAAATTATGTTATCGATTGATTTTGAGTGCTTTGCAAAATGCAGCATTGAAAAGATTATGAAAATGCCCATAATTATGGTTATTCTGATATTAATGGAGTAACATATTCTGTTCTGAATACATACATACATATGTACATATGTAGCATTAAAACTGAGACAGAGAGATTACAAAAAAACAATATGTCAAAGACCACAATTATTACGTTTTCGTTTTATCCTTTCTTCAATTTTACAATAATTACTGCAACATTAAAACATTTTTATGTAAATTTTTTTGTGTGGTTCTACCTAGAAAGGTTAATGATGATTCTATCAATTGAAATTAATAAATAAAATAATTGAATTATAAAATAATTTTTTTTTATATAATGTACCTAACATATTCATAGATAGATATGTGTGTATACATATGTTTGTTTCATTTACAATTTTTATACATATATTTTCTTCTCAGTATTTAAATTTTTCTTTTTTTTACGTCACTTTATTTTATATATATTTTTTTTTATTTTTGTTTTCATTATTTTACTAAAAATCAATTTGAGATCAAAATTCCGATCGTCGTTTTTTGTTTTTAATTTTGATTTTTATTCAATCAAAAGTTGTTATAAAAGTCTAGCACATATACATATATACTATCGAAATATTTAAAAAAAATTTTTAAACATACATATTTCATTTCATATTAGGATTTTATTTTATTTTATTTCTATTTTTTTTATTTTTTTTTTTTTTCATTATCATATTGATTTCTCTAATTTTTGGACAATAAGTAAGTAATAATGCTTTTAAAATAATAATGATAATTATAATAATAATAATAAAGCCAAGTATGTTGCTAAGAAATTTTTTGATACATCTTTGACGAAGTAATTTTCTCGACAATGATAAAGAAATTTTTACAGCAATTCATCTCTAATATTTATTTTTAAATCTCCACATTCAATCAATTTACTGCCTGAGTTCATTTGTAATAATAAATAAATAATAAACTTCTCCAATTCAGGCCTTTTTCGAAAATGCAGTCAGATATAACGATCATCCTTACATACACAGTCATCGTATGCCATCAGTTGATTGCAGAAATTGAATGTAGTACATGAGCTCATGCACACTTTTTTGCGATCGTATGTAATTTTCATGCATTTTCGATGATCTGACTGCATTTTTGAAAAGGGTCAATTGATGCAAACACAAGAAAATAAAAAAAAATGTTATGTTATATAATACGCAAGCTAAAAGAACAAATTTGAAATTACAGTATCCTATACTATAAACTCTATTAGTAACAGATAACATTGTCAAATATACAGATATTTATATAAATTTTGCAAGGTAATAAGATTTTGTATATTCGACAAATTGTTTACGATCAAATTTATCAATTTGATTTTTATAATGTTATAACATTTACATGTTATATTCACATACAAATTTATACGTGTTGATTATATTTTGTAAGCGTATTACAAATATTCAAATTCTCTTGTTAGAGTTCGAATAACAATTTAAGTCAATGAAAATTTCTAAATATGTATGTATTTTCAAATTTTGCATGATGCACACTTTACGGTTTCTGCGCTTATGACCGAGACAGTCCATTATATAATATATATTTTTATTTTTATTTTCTAAAGTTTCTAATAAAATTCACTTAAAAAAAAAAAAAAAAAAAAAAAACAAATATTGAAACTAATTTAAAAAAAATATATATATAAAATCTAAAACAAAAAAAAAAGTAAAAAATGTTCTTTTTTTATACAAATATAAATAATAATAAAGTTCATTTAAAAAAAAAATATATGTATTTTAACTGTGTGCGTATTGTTAAATTGTATGATTAAATAGTTTTTTTCTTTTTTTTTTTTTTACTACATATACATAAATGTTATTTATTATTTATAAAAAAATTATTATCAATATATACATACATATAATTTCAAATACATATATATATAGATATTAATAATAAATTACATATATTAAATTATTATTATTTTTTATTTAAATTTCATTTTTAAATTTTTATATTTATTTTGTTTTTTCATTTCAAATATCCATTATCATTCAAAAAAAATTTCACTAAAATAATAATAAGTAAATAATATTTAATAAAAAATAAAAATAAAAAAAAAAATTAAATAAAATAATTGCAATAAAAATTTAAATACTACTATGGTCACAATCAATAACCGCTTAAGTCTAATTTAAGAAATATTTACCATACTTTAATAGAAAGTTTATACATACTTTAAAAAATATTTATACCAGTGTATGTATTCCTCATACAAAATAACATTATATACACAAAGAATTTAATGTTTGTACAGCAATTTTTTTTTTTTTTTTTTTACTAAAGTTATCACAATTACTATATTTTCCTCTACTTACTTCATCTAATTTTATATATTTTCTAATTCATAACTAACTGGGCAACATCGTTGACTTATTACTCTGCAAGTATATTTTCTTTTTGTCGCCTTCTGATAATTAATAGCAACTGTAATTAGCACCCCAAATAATATTACTCAAAGAGTTACCGCTGCATTAAAATGTTGTTCTACGTGTCGATGCAAATAGGGAAAATAACAAAAAAAAAAAAAAAAAAACACATATTCGCTGTCACACCTTTTTTTTTTTTCTTTTATCAAAATTTATGTATTTATATTCAAATGTTTAAATATCATTTACTCAAAATAACGTTTCTAGACTTAAACGGTTATTGCTTGTAATCACAGAATTATTCTTTCTCTATCTCTATTATTATCTATCGTTTTTCTGTATCATAATATACATATATATATATATGTATAAATATCGTTCTTTCAGTTTTTATTTATTTTTTAATTTGTTTTTTTATTAAATCAGTCTAAATGGCAATTGTATCATTTCATTCATTCTAAATATACATACATTTTTTTTTCTTTTCTTTATAAAAATTTATATTATTATTTTTATACATCTTACACAATAAACGAAAATGTTGATAAAATTCAATTAACAAAAAATAAATAAAAAAATATAATTTATATATCCAATTGTTTCTAATTATTAATACATAATAACAATAATAATATGTAAATAAAAAATAAAATAAAATAGTAATTAAAGTACAATAACAACAAAAAAGAAATACATAATTGAAAAAAAATAAAAAAAAAATGTGTGTATTAGGTATATGTATGCATGTAACATTCAATTAAAAATAAATTATATATTTGTAGCCAATTCAATGGGTGAAGTGAATAAAAATAATTAAAACATTTTACTTATGAAAACTTTCAAGTATTTTGTGAGTGTATTTCAAGTATGAAGTGAATAAAAAATAGTTTTTACTAAAGAAATAAGTACATACATATTTACAAATTTTTGGTTAGTATTTTCTAAAATTTTCCAGCAAATACTTAAGAATGTGTAAATAAAAATATGATCTTGTAGTAGTTACTTCCAAAAAAATTTTTAAGGTAGATAGGAAGATGACTTAAATTTCAGTATTAATAAATAGACTTGTGCTTAAAGAATGGCTGATTTTGTTCAACTGCAAAGTACTAAAATTTATAATTCGCGGAGGGAAATTTATTCACATAAAACAAAAATCACTTTTACGATTTGATCGTGAAATTTTGAAGTTTAATGCGGTGCTTATTTATGTACTTACGACGAAAATATTCAACAGAGTGTAATTACTGATTAGACCATAATTTGACATTCTTGGTCCAGTCACAACTTTTTATAAGTAATCACTTTGCAGTTGAAGCAAATACTAGAGAATAATACCTTAAAATTTTTTTTCTAGTAAAACATTTGCAGTAGAAGTAAACGATTATTCACTCGCGGAAAAGTAATTACTTTTACTTTTAAGTACTACATTTCTTTAGTAAAAATTATTTTTTATTCACTTCAGGGTAAGTAAATATTTAAAGTTTCATAAATAAAAGGTTTTACTTGTTTTTATTAACTTCACCCAATATTTTAAATACACAAAAAAAAAAGTCAAAATATATATATTTGTATATCTGTATCATTTTGATTGTTCACGTATATAACAAGAAGAAGAAAAAGACAAGAAAAAATCATAATACATACAACACAACTATCTCATAAGCTCTCGTTTCTATACGTATTTATTCTAAGGGCCGGCTGCACTGAACAGAACTAGTGTTTAAATTAAACAATGCACACTTGTGCGACAGTCTTTGATTGGAATGTAACGCAGATTTTACTGGCGAACCGCATTTTTGCGACATTACGAGTCCATTGTGATTAATTGATCAGTGCACACATATGTAAAAAAAAGGAATACGGAAAATATTGACGAATTAAATGATATATGAAATAAGAAAATATCCGGAATTATGGAATTCATCTTTAGAAATGTATTACGACAAAAATAAAGAAAATAAATGTGTGGATAAACATTTTTGAATGTATTTATGAAAATGTTTAGCAAGAATAAAATAGAAAAAAAAAACAGCGGTGTCACAGCGGTAAGTGTTGCAGATGTGCATTGATTGTGTGCAACGGCTATCAACAGGAAGATCTTTTGGAATTCAAAATTGATATCGAAAAGAAAAAAAAAATATTCTAATATATTTACAAATATTTTTCAATCATTAGTGTTAGTGCAACGATTCATATTGAACATTACAATCAAGGGTTTTTTTCTTTTTTATATTTTTGCATTTGCATATCATTGTTCTTATCTTTATATTCCTCTATTTATATTTATGGTAGAAATGCGATGCGACGATGAATTAAAATTAAATGATAAGGCAAAAAATTACAACTGTTAATTTTATGTTTTTTGTTATGGTGTAAAAGTAATTTTTAGATTGAAGTTACATCTACATTAGGGATACATTACATTTTATTTAATTTTTTGTTTCTTTTCTTAAAAAAAAAAAAAAAAAAAAAAAAAAAAAAAAAAAAAAAACAATACTGAATATAGATAAAAAATAAACTAAAACTGGCATATTATATGCAAAATATGTAATATCCTAATATCCTAAAATATTTTAAAATAAAGATAACATAATAAAATTCTTCGACAACAATTATACAATATAGGAGGTAATGTGATAAAAGAAATTGTCATCAAAATTTCGAAAATACATATTTTGTATTTCAGAATTTTTTTTCTTTCAAATTTTTATTTATTTATTTATTTTTTAAGGAAGAAATAATACAAAAAAAAAATACTTTTGATTGAAGGCAGATTATTTATATGGGTGGCAAAGAACCAGCAGTGCCGTATAAAATAATAATGCATAATAATAATTAAGAAGAAAAATAATTATACAAAAAAAAAAAAAAAAAATAAATAATTTGTATTATTATCGTTATATACTTTTTCAGTGCAACAATCAAATATGTACATTTTATTTTACCCAAATCGGTAAACGATAAAATTATTTGTTCGCAAACAAATAAAATTTGAGCTTAAATGAATTTGTTTTTGCAAACATATTTGAAGAAAATCAAAAATTTTTTTGATTAATTGTTTTATATAAAATTTGATCGTATGTATGATACTGTTTGCAAATATTTCTTCAAATTTTCGGTTGTCAGTTGCAAATTTCCATCAAAAATCTATATAAATTTATCTATAATATACGTTTTTTTTATCGCACGCTTAACATGTGAACACAATTAAATGATGTGTTTGAAAGTTTTATTTGATTATTTGTTTGATAGTGTGTATTGAAAATTTGAAACAAGTTTGCAAATAAATTTTACCATTATATGATCTGGGTTATTGTTGTTTTTTTTTTTTTTTTTTTTTTTTTTTTTGCCTAAACTTTTATGATATTAATAAAAATCCTTATTAAAATGAAAATGAAATTAATTTTTTTTTGTTGTTTTTTGTCTTGATACAAATAAATCAATAATTGAATCTGTCATTTTAAAAACCACATAAGTCGAGTTTTTTCGAAATACAATTTTTTTGTGGCGAACGCTTTCTTTAAGGTACACTTCCTACTCTGGATAAAAATCACGCAAGTTAATACATTATTTGTTACTAATATAGTGCTGACAGACCAAAAACTCCTTTTGGATTTAGCAGCTAAATCAGTTTAGAAAAAGCTTTTTGTTAAGAATTCGTATTGACAGACCGAAAACTGGTTTAATTGTCATTAGTCGTATGTTCAAAAAAAGCAAAAAGCTCTCATCGAGTTAAACTACTTACATTTAGTGATTTAGGCTAAACTGCTTCTGAGCGAACTTATCCAAGATGATTGCTCACATACCAAGGAGTCTATCTATACTTAAACAGGTTTAGGAAATTTCTAAACCTATTATAAGACATTGCTTAAACAACATAAGTCAGTGACTTAAATAAAAGAAATATAACCGTTTTATACCTGTTTCTTGATAAAATGACATAAGTCAAGAATATTTTTCCACATTTTCTTTTTTTTTGTATTATACACAAACAATAAAATTTATTCGAAACTTCAAATCTTTAAGCCTAAACACTAAATGCAGCCAAAAACAATTACATACTTGAAAATTCATTTATTTGCGAATGATGCAATTTTTATTGATTCCTAAAAAATTCTAATTGTGTGACTTAGATGATTTTTGAAATGACTGATTCAATTATTATGTTATGTAAATAAATTATATAGTGAAATTTATAAATTTTTATTTTATGATAAATAAAATGTAAGTGATTTTCCATTAATCATATGTAGTGTGTAATGATTTTTCTGTTTCTCTCTATCTTTATTTAAAAAAAAAAAAAAAATAAAAAAAAAAATTAATTATTATTATTATTATCTCGGACAATTTGAAAACGTTATAAAAATTAAAATTTTATAGTAAGACTACAAATATATATTAATCAAAATGTTCAAATGTTCTAAATTTCACATTGAATTAATGAAATTTATACCTTAAGTCATTTGTAATTGATTTTTAGTGGAAATTAGAACATTCCATTATACATACATGTATACGTGCATTTAAAATGTAATTTTTTATTCATTAAAATAAAATATGAAAATATGAAACAAAAAAAAAAAAAAAAACAAAAAAACAAATATAAATTATTATTTTCTTTTTACTTTTTTGATAAGAATTTTTTTGTTTGTAATCATAAATTTTTATGTGTATGTTTGCTTACATTAAAAAAAAAAAAAAAAAAAAAAAAAAAACTATCTTGTGTGTAAATTTGCGAAGAGAATCATAAAAAAAAAAATTTTTTTTTCTATAACTTTGTTCTTTTTTTTTTTGCTTTTTTGCATTTATATCGATCAAATACTATTTTTATCATTACATACAATATACTATATCGAATGCGTATTGCTATAATTTGTTTTTTTTTTTTTTTTATTTTTATTTTTTTCATTTTCATTTGTGTGTATGTTTATACGTACGATTTTTAATTATTATTTATAAGAAAAAAATTTCATAATAAATATGCATAAAAAAAAAATTTTTTTCTTTTTTTTTCTTTTTTGTTTTTTGACGATGACGACAACTTATCTACTATCTAAATTTATACATATAATTTTTTCTTCATATAATAAATCGCTTAAAAAATTGTCGTTATTTTTTTGTTTTTAATTTTTTTTCTAAATCATTTATTTATGTCATTTTTATTATTTATATTAATTTCTTCCTTTTTAAATAAGTTAATGTCTATATGTATTTGTATTATTATATTCTTAATTAAACTGCACCATTATTAATATTTTGCTGTGTGTGTTGTGTATAGTTATATAAATTATTATTACACAATTTGTTCGAAACATTTTTGTTTACTTGTTTGCTCGCTAGTTTGTTTGTTTGTTTGTTTCTTTTTATTTTTATTTCATTCTTTTTTTTTTCTTATAATATAATTTTAAATCATTTTCATATTCATATAGAAGTTTACTTTTTCGTTTTTTGTTGTTGCTGTTGTTTTTTTTTTGTTTTCTTTGCATGTGATTTTTTTTCACGTGCATGAATTAATAATAAACAAAACATAAAAAAAAATGTATTTTTTTTTTCATTTTTCACTTTATGTTAATAATATTTTGATTTTGCATTTTAATTGTTTTTTTTTTTTGTTTTGTATTTTTTTTTTGTATTTTCTGTGTGTATATGTTTGAGTGTGTTTTTATTTTATTATTATTTTTTTTTTAAATTCATTTGAAAATTTTATATGAATATCAGTATTTATCAGTAAGCTTGCGCTTCTTTATAATCACTTTGGTCCAAAGTATAGAAATCTTCAAGTTTCCATTGTAATGTTTCAAATGTTGGCCGTCTCATTGGATCTTTATGCCAACATTCTAACATAATTTCGTATAATCTTGGCTCACAATTTGGTGGGCATGGCATTCTATAGCCATGTTCAACTTGTGTTAAGACTTCTGCATTTGTCATACCTAAAGATAAACATTTTTTTTTATTTTTTTTTTTTTTATTTTTTTATATTGTAAATAATGAATAAATTATAGTTTTGTTTTTAATGAAAAAACAATAATTATAATAATAAAATAATATATATTTGTACCTGGATATGGAATTCTTCCGTATGTAACTAATTCCGTCAATAATATACCAAAACTCCATACATCAGATTTTATTGAAAATTTACTATAATTAGCTGCCTCTGGTGCTGTCCATTTAATTGGGAAACGAGCTCCAACACGTGCTTCATATTCATCTTCTTTAATAAGTCTACAATAAAAATAAAAAATGTAAAATGTGAATATGTAAAGAAAACAACAAAAATTTAAATTTATTCAAAAATAGAATGAAATTTAATTATTATTTTTTTTTTTTGCATTTTAAAATTCAAATTACCTTGCCAAACCGAAATCAGCAATTTTAACAATATTATTGTCAGCTACCAATACATTACGTGCAGCTAAATCTCGATGTATATAATTTTGTGATTCTAGATATGCCATACCAGCCGCTATTTGCGCTGCCATATCAATTAGTATTGGCATTTTTAAATTTCTTCCTTTACCTAATAATGATAATAATAAATTCATGTTTTCATTTATATGTAAGTAAAATAATGTTAAACAAAATCAAAATTACAAATCATAGATACTTGGATATTTATACTCATTCGAAAAAATGATTCCAATTGCTATAATACGATCGCCGAAAACAGAGAAAAAAAAAAATAAATAAAAAAACAAACAAAAAAAGAACATGGCATAGCCAACATAGCAAAGCATTGCAAAGAAGACACCTGCTATTATGATGTACAATATTGTATATTGTATATAATGTGTATAATAAGCACTAAGAATGAAATAGCTAGAGTAAGGAGTAACCTAATGATTATATTGTATGAATATATATGTATATGTTATATGTGATATACGCAATTATATACACAAATGTTTATATCTTGAATTTCAAATACATATTATTAAGAAATTATCAATACAGGTTTGTAACTTGGTAATATGTATGGTAATATAATTTTGTTTAAAGGATAGTAGGTAGTTCAGATATAATTGTGTTATATTATATCTGCTATTATGATGCAAAATATGTATTCCAAAAAAAAAAAAAAAAAAAACAATCTGTACAATACAATGCTTTATCGTTGCGACTTACGAATAAAATAGATGAGCTGGAGTACTAATGAACATTGTATATTGTATGAACATATGACGTGGAATGACTGTATGTATACATTATATGTACATGTGGTCTTTTAACTTGTGTAATTTCAATTGATTATACACTGTGTTTGCTTTGTATTGTTTTGTTATTATTATGTTTTTTTTTTCCAAAAATTTTTTTTGCTTCTTCTGCCTTCGGTTGCCACATCATATAAGAATTGAAAAAAATTTTTTTTTGAATCAGATACGCATTTCATATACCCATGAAATTTACAAATAAAAATAAAAGGGACTAGTGCAAAATAATTTAAAAAAAATAACAAAAGTAAAAAAAAAACACAATGACAAAAATATTTTTTGAATGTATTTGTTAGGTATTTTCGTTGTGTGAGTTTTCAATTTTAATTTTTGATTTCAGGAAAACATGCTCTTAAGCATAATAAAAACATATGAAATAAGTAGAGGAAAATATCGAATGTAGTAGTAAGATTTTATGATTAACTTTTCATGAATCTTTGCTTCTTAACAAACAAACTCAGTGATTATTTTGTGTGTATTTTTTATTTTAATTTTTATAGGAAACCAAACATAAATTAAACATTCTCATTCAGTCCTTTTCTTTTCTGATGTAATATAACATAACCTAAAAATACACGTTTCATACACATGTACACATTGTTGTGCATTATGTATATATGTGTGTATGGTTATAATAAGAGTGTATTTGTAATGTACATATCATTTTATCAGTTTTCATCGGTTAGTTGGTGTTAAATTTTAACACCACCTCCTTCATAGAGCTACCCAGTCGTGAATTAGTAAGGCATTACTTGCAGAATCAATTCTGTAACTAGTTCACAATTTTCCAATTCGAATAAAGTAGTTCAATAATACATTACTTCGTTAAAAAAGTGATGTGGAGTGTAATGCAATTGTACTCCGAAAATTGATACTGTTTCAAATCTGATGCCATGTAATGCAAGCGGTAATGTGTGTAACAATATACACATTATAACTATTGCGAAATTAGAAACATGTATGAAATGAACACGTCGATGGAAAGTTTTTGCGTTTTCTTTGTTAATCATAGTCAATAGTCATTAGAAGTTAGAACTCAATTTAAAAGGATGTATAAAATAGTGAATAAATATAAATAAGTTAATACAGTGAATAATATAAGTAAATATAAAATTTAATTAACTGTGCATACATACTAAATAGGTAGGATTTATTAAATTTAATAATAAATATTTATTATAATATATTATAAGTACGAGTATATAAAATTTAGAAAAAATTGACCCTTTTATATTTATCAATATTTCTAGAACGAAAAATCCGTTTTCTTTAAACTAAATTTTTTTGTGTTTTGCTGTTTCTTAACTTTATTATCAACAGGATATTTATAGAAATTCATTTAAAGGTTTGAAAATTGCTAACATTTCTTTTAATATGACACATTAAATTTTGTACAACACTAGTATCTACGGTTTTATGATTTATGATTTTTTCCACTTTATACAAAAATCGATGTCTTTGCTAGTTTTTTTCCTTGTTTGGAAGATTAGCGATTGGAACGACAGAAAAACGAAATTAAAGAAACAGTAATTATATTTCCTATTAAAACAATAGAAGATTTGAAAAATCTTGAAGAGGATATTAAAGAGGAAAATATTTCTGTTTATCTATGTTTTAACGTTCCATAAAAATATTATTAAAAAATTAAAAACATTTTTTAATATCAACATATTTTTAGGCTGCAGCCAATAAAAACATAATACATGGAGGAATGAAATAGAATGCAAAAACATCAATAAAGTTCTTCAAAGTAAGATTTTTTTTAAACTGTTAAATGTTAAACACGTACACACATATTTCCAAAATTTCAGGAGCAGTTGAAGACGACAAAAACATAGTTGACTATGAGAAGGAAATTAAAAAAGCCTTTAAAGCATTTAAAAACAAATACTTTAAAAATATTTGTATGCAGAGAAAGAGAATGGAGTCTTAATTTGCCGCTATTTAATTATAATTTTACATATTATTATTATATTCGTTATTATTTTTTTTATATTATGCACACTTAAAAGTCTTTACTTATATTGTTTTTGAAAAATAAAATTAATATATGTTGTATTGGTGCAACAAATAAAAATAATTTGAATTGTATTTTATTTATGTGAAAAAATCAGTTCTGCTACCAATTAAAAGGAATATCTTCCATAATTACTTTCCAAGAATCGAGATCGGAATTGCTTCTTTTACTGCTATTATGTAATTAATGTTTGAAAATGCGTTCTATAATAAGTTTAACTTGAATAAATGAAGAAACTAATTCTAGTTAATGCAGAAGGAGGCGATTGATTACCTCCAATGACATCGCCGTGTAAAAGTAATGCGTTATTTCCATACACAGTAATCCAAAGTAGAACTAGTTGCTGTTTAAACGAACTAGTTACAGCATCGGTTCTGTAATTACTTGCCTACCCGACTGGGATATCTGTCTGTCAAGCTATGTGTACATACAATGATACAAGGACTATAAAGTCTTTGTATCATGTGTACATACAATGATACAAGGACTATAAAGTCTTTGTATCATGTGTACATACTACGATTACCAATACTACATAGCATTCAACCACTGAAATAATATGATATATTGTATTTTGTATCATATACATCATATATGATGTAAGTATATACATTATACATACATACATACATCATTAAAGTATACATAAATATGTAAGAGTTTTAACATACACGATCCGCGTAAATAAATTTCATATCTATATACATAAATATTTACACATATATACAAATGCAAATATATATGAACTCGCATATAAAATTTAAATTTTATTTTAAAAAATATTGGAGAAGAATTTTTTCAAATTTCAACAGTTACAATTTTTAAAAATTTAGTACTACGCAGTAACAAACTGATTTACATAAGTACCACTGACATCTAAACTGTTCACGGTTCTAATAAGGATACACGCATGTATATTATACTCCGTAGTACTACGCATACCAAACCAAATAGGATTTAGTATACCATTGAGTAGTATACGTTTTTATATGTCATAATACCAAATTAAAAATGAAAATTGTGACTAAACTGCATACGGTTCTAGTACTAGATAAACCCGCAGTACCAAACAGGTATTGTACCATTGAGTAGTATGCGATTAGATACGTCATTAACTGTTTGTATTGAGTAACTGTATGTATTCAAAATCATTTCGGTTTAATCCCAATTTTTTGAGCATGTGTGTGTGATAATATGTATTTTAGTGATACAACAGATATTATATGACAGTTGAATAGTTTATATGTGTAGATAAAATCAAAATTCCCAATTATATGTATAATATGTCATAAAACAATTGCACATTTGAATTCAATCTTTGAACAAATTTTGTTTGTGCTGTGAGTTATAAATTTTTAGTTATTTTAACTAATTTATCATAAATAAAAAATTTTTTAATATAAATTATTATCGTTATTTTATACAGTATCAATAATGGTTGACAAAAATAATTTAAAACAAATATATTCAAAAAATGTGTTAGTTAAAAATATTGCAAATGAAATTGATAGATGTAAGAAATTCAAATAATGTATTGTATTAATTTAAATTGATTACAAAAATATAAAAAAATAAATTTTATTAATTTATTTAGCACAGTTTATTACTGAGTTTAATCGTTTTGGAAGAGTTTTTATTGATTGGCAACAAAGACAAATTCAAAATAAGATATGCACTATCGTTTATTTATGTTATGTGGTAAAAATTTTTATTTTTCTGTTGCTTTATATGTACAATATCTTCTTTCGATTTAGCAATTTAAATTGTTTGCGAGTAGATAAGGTGCTATGGTTTGTGCTAAACCATCTACTCGCAGCTACTAATGAAAATTTTTTTCAAGTATGTAGTTGTAAATGTAAGTAATTTTTGTATCATTCGATATAACAAATTTATTCTAGACACATTTTTGTACTCCCTAACAAATAATTGAAATTGTTGAATCGAAAGCAGCTAATATAATAGCATTGTACTTATATTGTTATATCTATTATATGTATAGCATTTCTTTTTTATCCTACAGGAAGAAGGAAATGTGAGGCGACTAATTTCTAGTTGTGAAAAAAGAAACGAAAAATACTTTTTTAAAAGTACAAATAAAACTTCATTAACTTGGGAAGTAGAAATAATACCATGGATCATAGCCGATGGAGAATACATATTCGATAAAAAATTGCCATTCGATAAAAATAAAGCTATCCATGTAAATATGAATACAATTGTTCCAATGAAAGCCGGTAATTAATTTTAGTTTTTAAAAAATTTCTCTTTATTTAAAAATATCCGAATAATTTATAATCGAGATTGATGAATACACTTTATCTCTTATAAAAAATAATTTTAGTTGGTAAACACGATCCTGAAGGTGAATAAATTATGTATTATATTTATCTTTTACAGAGAAACTGAAAATTATTATGAACAAAGTATCTAGGAATGTAATTGGTGTTTTTATCAATTGTGATTCTAGGAGTAAATATCCAAAGGTAAATAATAATAATAATAGTTAATAAAAGTTTTGATTGTAATTGAAATAACGTAAAATAGGGTACTGCTGTTGTTTTTTTCTGCAATATAATGGCTCGAAATGCAGCCCTTGAACGTTTTCAAGATGTTTTTCCAACCATTGGGAGAAACACATTGACGATCATGCCGTATGTTTCGAAATACAAGCAGTGTGATAATTGTAACGGAAGATATAATTTTAAACGATATGCAGAATACTTTTGTGGTCACTGTAACTGCTTTAAGGTAAATGAATTCAAATTCAACAATTAAATAAAATTTAAATTTAATAAACCGACTAAATTCAGTAAATATTTAACATAAAACTTATGTACTAAATAATATTTTTATTTGATTTTCTCATTTATTCATGTAACATACAGTATTACTGTTCAATTTGCCGAAAAGTTGTACATGCAATACCAAGATTCGATGAACATATATTCTTCGATACGAGGACTAAAACTATATGTCAGACCAAAAATTTTAAAAAATAATGATTTTCACTAAGTTTTTAATTTTGATTTATTATTTGTATTCTTCAATATGTTTAAATATTTATTATAATGTAACACATATGTACATATATATATAATATTGTACTATGAAATTGAAAAATTTAATAAAAATTTTGTTTTTGTGAAATTAATATATAAAAATTATTTTTTTTCTTTTAATTTCAAATGATAATAATATTAATTGAAAATGAGTGAAAAATTTTTTTTTTTTTTTTATAAATTAATACTCTTGTTTATCCGTTTCGGGATGAAAACTTTTTCTTTGTGTTTTGTTATTTCTCATATTATTATAACTAATTGCTTTGATCAAATTTAAGCAGAAAATTCAATTTTTTTTTTTTTACTTTTTACTCAAAGTATACGTGAAGGATATGAAATAAAAATGTCCCAGTCCTACAGTTAAGTGGAATAAAAATGTCCCAGTACTATAGTTAAGTGGCATTAAATTAATATTCCACACATATAAGAGTAACATGAAATAGTGAAGCGCAATTTCATTTTTTTTTTTCATTTTTTATTAAATTTTCACGAATTTATTATTTTATTTTCTCTTCTAAACATTCAATGATGTTATTGGGAATATACTGCACCAAATTGAATGTGTAAATCTTGAATAGCAAGTGTTTAAAATCTAGCTGGGATTAAAACATCCTCATCGCCCTGAAACGGTTATATGTACATGCATTAGAATCATCAGATCAGATTTTTGAGTTAATAGATGTCATTAAATAAAATCGAATCATCATATTTTCAAAGTTATGATATTCATATAATTCATCAATTTGTATTATATGTACTATTTTCAAAATAATTCGAATTCTTATGATTTTTCTATTTAACATTCATTCATTCATTTCATTTTTTTCTAGTTATATATATACATATAATCATTTATCATAATAATGAATATTATATACATTATAGTATATGTTACCTTGTAAATATTCTAATAAAGATCCATGTTTCATTAATTCTGTTATTATATAAATTGGTTCTTCTACAGTGCATACAGCATATAATTGAATTAATTTCATATGTCGTAATTTTTTCATAATTTGAGCTTCAGCTAAAAAGTCTTTTGGATCCATTGTACCTATGAGTAAAAAATGAAAAATAAATCATCATAATTTATCATTATAAATAAAAAATTCAATAATAATTATATAATTAAATTTATTTGAAAAAAAAAAAAAAAAAAAATTAACCAGATTTTAATGTTTTTATCGCAACTGGAGTTGTATTATTCCATAGACCTTCCCATACTTCACCGAATTGACCAGAACCAAGTTTTCTAACAAATTTTAGAGAACTACGATCAATTTCCCATTGATCTCGTGTTCGATGTGATAAACCTTCTGTAACTGGCTTTTCAATCTAAAAAAAAAAAAAAAAAATTATTTAAGAAAAATCAAATTTTCTTTTAATATTTCTAAAACAAAAAAATAAAAATATATAATAAAATATACTTAAGAAATTCATATTTAATAACCCTACATAATAAATTATGTACGATGTATAATTATTATTTTCATTTTAAGAATGTATTTTTTTTTTTTTTTTTTGTGTTAAAAATAATAAGTCTTTAACTTTTTGGATAAGTTAAAATTCAATTTTCAAATTTATATTGGATAAATTCAAATTTAATATGTAATTTAGAAGGGAAACGTTTATAATTTACTTCATATTGACATATGTACATCTTTATAATATTGTATATATGTAATCATATTTATGTACATACTTGTAATTATGTCTAGGTCTAGATATATAATTATATGATGTTTGTTGCATTTAGGGTAATATTCAGCAATGAAGATTATCTTTTATCTGAGATAAAGTGTATTAATCAACCTCAATTATATTATATTCGGATATTTTTTAAGACAATCTGGGAGTGATATACATCACTAACAAATAATCATCACACCACACCGCATAATCTCTTTTTCATTTTGTAATATAAAAATACTAACTTTTCGTAATTAACTGACATATTCGACATTTCAAAAATGAATAAAGTTGATGAATAAAATGAAATTATATCCATCAACTTTTCTTCATACTCCCGATTTCTTCATATTCTTTGCTAGCTGGGTGTCACGTGTTACCTAAGTTTAGCTGACACCTACCAAAGAGTTTGGTTCTCTTCATACAAACTTCTTTCTAACTGCAAAGCTAAAATCGAAAGTTTTTGAATCAACACTAGAAATTTTTAATGTAAAATTTGATGTTAAGTTTAGTTATTTCAATGTTTTCCAGTTAGACAGCTAACCGGCGATAGTATCGAATTTGGTTACTCCTAAATAAATAATCAAAGCTTCATCTCCAAACTAATGTTATAGCTGGTAGCTAAGTACTAATCAGAGATGAAAAAGTGTAAATCTCTTTGCTATTTTTCCGTTAACGTTAGCAAGAAGATAGTTGGAAGTAAAGAAATCGGACATTATAACTAGGTCCTATCATGTGAAAGAGTTTGCTTCTCTCTGCCAGCAATTCAAGTGGTTCATAATCCATGTTAAACTGTTGCAGGTGTGCACAGATAATAGTAATATGTATAGTCTAGGAATCACTTCAGTTAATAGTTACAGGCTTGATATGAGCTGTAGGACCATTGAAAAAGAAGAAGATATGTATATATATGTATATATACAGTGCATACTCTTGTAAGATACATAGATGATATTATATTGTAAGTACATATTATATATACATATTGTGGTAATATGAAGTTGTTGTTTTCAATCCAAATTACATTTTATATTTTTTATTTGTGTGAAGAATTTAGTTTTTTGTGTGTTATGTTTTTTTTTTGTGTTTTTGATTGTTTTCAAAAAGCTAAGAAAACTAAAAAAATAAATAAATAAATATAAATTAAAAAATAAATAAATAATATAGTAATAAAGAAAATACATAATAAATATCATATACAAATACATATAAATACATATACATACTCGCAAATATATGGGAATAAATCGTAAATTTAGTAAGTAGGTAAATTCATAACATAATAACATAACATCATAACATATAGTCATGATTTTTTTAAATATACTTATGTAAATACTTTTTTTTTTTAAATTTAAATCAAATTAAAAAAATGAATACAAAATTACATAATATAATGATGAAAATAACAATTAAATATCCTTGTAGAAAAATATGATACATACATATATGTATATATAAATATAAATGTATGCATATATATACATAGAGTAGAAGTCCACAGTGATTTTAATTTACATAATGTAATTAATATTTAAGGCTAGGATCTAGTTACGAAAAATTTCGAAATCGACAACAACGATTTTATAAGAAAATTTTAATAAAAATTATAAATATTTGCTTTTGCATAATCATGGATGTTATATTGAAATTTAATTTTTAAGAAATTTTAATAGAAAAAATACAATTTTATTTTGTTTATAAAAATAGAAATATAACAAGGACTTTTATAATTTTTGATGCGAAAATATTAGAAAAGTTCAAATTTTATTTTGACATTAAACTCATATAGAAATATGATTATTTAATATACGAAAACAGAAGTCAAAGTTGAAGAATTTATCAAAAATAAAAATCTTCTATCCTTTTTCAAGAGCTATAAATAAATTTCAAAACCAAAAATTAAAAATGTGTTACATTTAAAGATAACAATATTCTTTAGACTATTTATATTAAAATTTAAAAAAAAATTTTTTATCAATCGGTGTTTGCTGTTCGTAGTGCATTTGGAGACCTTTCGATATCGGAATTTTGACAACTTTGACACCATGTAAAAAGGAAACAAGAACATTTTTCGAAAAAGTGTTCTATTTAAAGACCAAAACTCAAAGTATTTATATTTCAAATTTTATTGAAATCGCTTGAGTAATTTTGAAGATAATAATATGTATATGAGGTGCAAAAAAAAAAAACAGATTTGATGCTGGCTACTCTTAAAAATACTCATAAAATTCGAAATTTTCGAAACAGATTACAGATAGACTTTTGAACAATTTGTTGTGTTTGTTATAATAGTTTGGAGTTGAAAATATCGAAAATTTAAACTAAAATTGTATAGGTACCGTAAATAAGTTCAATTTATTGAACTACTGCTGTTATATACATATATATTATATATATACCAGGTGTGTAAATATGAAACCGGAATTTGCCTACACGTGGTGCTAGCTGTTAATCTATTTCCTTTGAAACCAAATCATTGACGCCATTTTAGTGTTTTGACGTCTGTTAATTATTTGTAACTCATAATCATACAAGTGTGATACAGTTTTATAGTTTTTTATAGCGTTGAATATGTCTAGTTTTGTGCCTAATAACTACGATTTGCGGACAGCATTAATTTTCTGTTACCATTTGAAAAAAAATGCTGCAGAATCAAATCGAATGCTTGTTAAAGCTTACGGTGAGCATGCTCTTGGGAAATCACAGTGCTTTGAGTGGTTAAGAAAGTTCAAAAGTGGCAATTTTGACGTCAGAAATGAAGAACGTGGAAAACCACCGAAAAAGTTTGAAGACAGGGAGTTGCAAGCATTGTTGGATGAGGATGACGCTCAAACGCAACAACAACTAGCAGACCAATTAAACGTGACACGAGAAGCTATTTCCATACGTTTGAAAGCCATGGGAAAGATCCAGAAGATGGGGAAATGGGTTCCTCATGAGCTGAATGAAAGACAGCAGGAAAACCGGAAATCAACTTGTGAAATGGGAAGTAAAATCGGTTTAAATTTAAAATTTTTTTTTTTTTCGTTTTTTTTTTTTACTTGCGTTTAAATGGGAAGTACTTTCACATGCGGCCTTACTCACCAGACTTAGCTTCATCAGATTATTACCTTTTTGCATCGATGGGACACGCACTTGCTGAACAGCACTTCACATCTTATGAAAATGTGCAAAAATCGATGATCGATGACTGGTTTGCTTCCAAAGAGGAACAATTTTTTTGGCGCGGCATTCACAAATTGCCAGAGAGATGGGAAAAATGTATAGCTATCGATGGATAATATTTTGAATAGAATATTTTGTGTCATTTTTATTCAATAAACGTGTATTTTCTATATAAAAATTCCGGTTTCATATTTACATACCTGGTATATACATATATGTACATATACATACGTTTGTATATTATGTATAAAAATAACATAAAATAAATAATCCATAAAAAAAAAACAGAAAAAATAGAAAAAAAAAATTAAAGAGAAGAAATAATAAAAATAAAAATTAAAATAATTACGCATACACAATCATATAGGTAAGGTACTAGGTATATATATAGTATGTAAATATTTTTAAGTGCATACTAATAATTCTTTTGTAAAACTTTTGTTCAATTTAATTTTTTTTTTTTTTTTGATATGACAATTATATTTAACAAAAATAACAAAAAAAAAAAATTGTTTATATTTATGAGTAATATAATACATTTGTGACACAAAAATACAGACAAAATCAAAACAGAAAAATTAACAATAACATTTCTTATTCTGTATTACATTTATAATATATTAATTAATTAATTAAATTGATTAAAGTAAATGAAATAAGGACTGTTTATGTTTATTATTTTTAATTTCTTGTAAAAAAAAAAAAAGAAAAAAATAATTCATTTGTTTTTTATTTTCATAAATATTTTATTTTTTTGTTCAAAAGCAGGAAAGAAATATTATTTTTTTTTTGTGAGGTTTCGATCAATTCCTACCTCAAAAAGGCCCATGAATTGGTTTGACTAAACAAAAATACCATAAGAAGAAGAAGAAGAAGAAGAAGAAGATAAAGATAAAGATAAAGATAAAGAAAAAAAAAAGAAGAAATTCAATCAAAAATTGTGTACATTTTGTATTTTTCTTTTTTTTTTTTTTCTAATACATTATTATAATGTAAATTGAATTAAGTCTCATTTACAAATTCATCCCAGATTATGTGCGAAATTATATTGTAGTTGATATTCACAATTCAGCGTAGATAACCGTATTTTATTATAAATATGTATATACATATACTATATAAAGGAGCATTGGTATTAGTCCATAAATTATCAATATAATTTTTTCAATTACCATCGTCAGATTAAAAATACAATACAATTTAATCTCAATCTCAATTCTAATGTAATCTGGGCTGGCTGTATTGGACGGAAAAATGATAGTGATATAGAATTTTTTTTTTTTTTTTTTTTTTTTTTTTAAAGAAGATGTATGAAAAATCTATAAAATATAGAACATAATCTGAGCTGAATTGTAAATGTAAACTTTATATATAGCTGAATTTAAGAAATTATTTATATGTAAAAGAAAAGAAATATTAAAAAATTTTATGTTTTTTTTTTTTTGCGCGCACCGTTGTCATATAATTTATTTTTAATTTTAATTTAATTATTTATTTATTTTGGTTTTTTTTTTTTTTTTTTCTTCTAAATCGGACAAAAGAAATTTGAAACTTTGAATGAAAAAAATGAAACGAAAACGAAGTCAAAAAATCAAAAAAAAAAACAAATAAAAAATAAAATAACATTTAAAAAATAAGCAAATACTTATTGAATGAGAAAATGAAATGAGAAAAAAGGAAATAATTAAAAACAAAAAAAAAAGAAATAAAAAATAATAAATTAAAAAAGTTTTTGATGATAATGTACATATATGTAGATATATACATACATATACGTACACATACGTATTTTGTAAATGATGAGATTTATGTTGTGTATGATGAAAAACCTACTTATATTTTTATGTTGTGAAATTTGTTGGGATTTTTTTCATTTTATTTAGTTTTTTTTTTTTTTTTTTTTTAAATAATTTAATATTTATTATTATTTATTTATTTACATACCTGAACACATGGTTTACATAGATTAACGCATAATCCATCCGAATCTTTTGAATAATGTTCAACTAATTCTTGAAGTGTTCTGGAAAAAAAAAAACAAACAAAAAGTTATAATCAAAATTTTAATATTTTTCAATATTAATTTAACATTACAATTTCTTAATTGACAACAAAAAAAAAAAAAAAAAAAGAAAATCAAATTAAATAAATAAAAAAATTAATTATTTACCTGAATGTTGTACGTCGAGCAATAAAAAATCCTCCCTCGTCCAATTGTCGTATACGATAATGTTTTACAGTATCACCATCACGTACTAAAAATTTATAAACATAAAATAAATATTGGACTTTATTCTGTAATTTTTCTGTTAACTAAAAGATCTGTTGTTACCGTATATAAAATTTTGACAGCTTAACAGAAACCTGTTAACTGAAAAAATTTCGTATTCTGGTCGAAAAGTTAACAGAAAAATCTGTTAAAAATCTTTTAAAATTCTGTTAACTAACAGCGAGCATTTTAGAGTCTTTTAAGTTAAAGAATTTAGTTAGAATTCTTTTAAAAATATATTTGCGATTATGTCTAGTGTTTGTTTACAAAAAAAGTAAAGTAAATCAAAGTATATAATCATAAGTGAAAAGTAAAATAAAATTGTTTAAAAATTAATTAATTATAAATAAATAATTTAATTAATTAATTAATTAGTTGATGTTGCAAATTTGTTTTTAAATAAAATAAATAAATAAAAGAAAAAAAAAAGTAATTAAAATTATGGAAATTATTACTATGTATACTTTTTCCATTTTACATATTTTATATGTTTGAATTTTTTCTTTGTTAAAACATCATAGAATGAATTCTAATTGTATAATTGAAAAATTTACTACTAATCTAGTACGAAATCACATATTAAATGAGATGTTGCAATTTTCATGAGCACGACTGTATGTACAGTACACAGACATGAAAAATATTGTGAATGTAGAACCAGGATAGTTTTTTCATCAATAAAAAACGGAATCATACTGATATAAATATACGATTATCTAGTGATTTACCATAGACAAAAAAAAAGAAAAGTAAAATTATAAAAAATATGTCAGCATAAATCAGTTGCTAAATAAAAAAAAAATAAATATTACAAGAAGAATTAAATAAGATTTAGTAGAATTTTATTAAAAATCGTTTTGAAATCAGTGCCAAGATAGCCAGAAGAGGTCTGATAATTAATATACATTAGGCAAGCCGCATACCAAGGCGACACATATCTCTAATCGTTATGTGTAGCTTACAGACAAATGACGGAAAGAGACACAATACGCTTTGTTACATTTAAATTATACATAAATGTATTAGCAAGCCGTACACCGAACCGATACGTGTAGCTTTGAGATAAGTGGTTTATGTCGCCTTTCGTCATAAGATATGTGAATCAAAGCGATATTTCTTGTTCATATTTTGGTGCGATAGGTTATATGAACTAGTGAAGCGAAGTAAAATAAGTAAAATACTATCTAAATAAATCTTGAATTTTATACAAATGATGGATGAGCAGGAATTAAATTTTAATAAATACTTTGTGAAAATAATTGAATTACATGCTTGTCTTTGGAATTATAGTCTATCAGAATATATTTTGATGCGACTAATTCGCACAAATCAAGGGAATTTTCTTTGTTCATACGATAAAATTCCTTAAATTTTTTTTCATCTTTTTGTAATTCTTGTGATATCATAGCATAGCGTCAGCATGTATTATATTTTTTATAAAATAAGGATGAACTGAATATTATTTTTCTTTTGAAAAACTCTTTCGTTTTAAAAAATACCAAGAAATTGGTACTTTATCTTCACAATTAGAACTCATTTTGATAATTTATCTTTTAGTTTTGTGTAGCTTCAATATGCGGCTTTGTGTATCAAAGCTATACGTAATGAAAAGTATCTTCTTGGAGGCACATATCACTTAGAGATATGTGTCGCCTTGGTATGCGGCCTGGCCTGCCTTAAAGTTGTCGTCGTACAATATATTGAATTCATTTTTTCATATGAATTTGATTAATAATTTTTTGAACTTATATGCCAGTAAAACGAGGAGATGATGATGGTAAAAGAAAGAAAGGCAGACTAAAGAAATGATACTTGGATGATATTGAAAAATATATAAGAGCACTAGGTATAAGAGACTGAAAGAACTAGGCGTGCGATTGTGATTTCTTGAGGGCTGTAGCACTGATGATGTTCCATGATTTATTCATAATAGTTTTTTGATATAATTTTTAATTTTTGATTTTTTTTTTTTTTTGAATAAAAGAATTTAAAATATTTCTAGTTTTTGTTGTATATTCTATACGAATATGAATTAAATATTTTCTTAAAAAAATTGTAATTTTATTTTGAAAAATTATGCTCGTATAATAGTGCTATGATTTCATTAAGTACGCCACCAATTTATGTATTCAGCGTAATATCTTTACTCGTATTTTAAAACTTTTTGTATTGTATTTATAGGAGTGTATTTTAATGTTTATACAATTTATATTTAATTATATTACTATTGATATTATTAAAAATATTCTTTTTTTTTGTTTACCTGATAAAGAATAATCATTATGTCGGCTTTCAGAGTCTCGAATTAAAAATGCTCCATGTTCATTTTCTGGTAAAAGTAATTTCTTTTCGGCTTCAATACGTTTTATTTTACGGAAATACCATCTGTAAAAAATGAAAAATGATTGAAATTTTTTATTTAATTTATAATACAAAAAAAAAAAAATGATGAAACAAAACATTTTTTATTTCAATTTAATTTAATAATAAGTGTGCATATGTGTATGTATGTGTATAATATTTAAATGTATTTAATTTATTAAAAAAAATTTTATTATTAAGTATTTTTGATTTGTTTTTGCTTTTTGATTTTTTAGAAATGAAAAACAAGATAAATAAAGAAATGTAATTTGTGTTATTTATATTTCTGTGTTACTATTTGCCATTATAGAAATTCTAGAATTACATATTAATTTATTATTTGAGAAAAATGTTTAAATTTTAGGGAAAAAAAAAACTTTTTTTTTTTTTTTTAATTATAAAATATTATGAAAGTAAAGTGTATGTACTTTGACAGGCCTTTCGCCGTCTGTCTAGGGGATGTGGCCAATTTGTTTTTGGGTAGCTTGATCCAATATCTATAAACAAGACGAAATGGTTATAGTCTAGAACCTAAACAACAAACCACACACGAGGAAGTTTTGTGGTAACAAAACGTCACGCAAAATTCTAATTGAGTACATTTCAAGCAACTGAAACAGACTTGCCACTGCAACCAACCAGCCAACTAACTAAAGTGTATGTACGTACACATATGGTATGATTGAACTGAAAATTTTATGATTCGAAAGAAAAATGCGCCAAGCATATTTATATGTATGTATGTGTATATATGCAATTTACAAGAAATAGGATACTTATTTTTGTCGAGTGTGGTAGTGTGCGTTCAGCCATTTTTGCTGCGATTAGACTGTTAATAATTATTATCATTAAAATACATATTTCGTTATCCTTAAATCGAATTGTTAGGTTGAACAAATATGTTTGAAAAAAATACAGGTCTATCCATTATACTGGAAAATCCTCGTCTAGTTCGAACTTCTTTGTCGCTCTCAGGTAACGAAGAAATTCAACCTGACATTTGGGGACCCAAAAGATTCGAACCTAACAACATCAGTACAGTATCTACCGAAAATTCGCAACTTGATCGAGAATAAGGCAGCAGGACACTCACACAATAAGTGTTCCGTCATACCAATTTATTTTATTTTTGAAATTGTAAAAAAAATTTCTAGCTGTGTAATGATTGAATGAAAAATACAGTGCAATGTATTCACCAAATTTCTTTCGTTGCATTTAATTAACGAACAAATAATTGACGTAACAAAAACAATAAATTCAAGTGTATACAGTCAAGTTTTAAGCTATATATATTTTCAATTTTTGCATCCTCCTCCCATTATAAACTATATATCTAACAACCATAACCATATCTATTGAATACGTACATATGTATAAATAATATTTTTTTAAAAAATCATTACAACTACTATCACCTAATAATAATAATATGACGGATTTATTTTGAATTAACTGATCACCAGTATAATGTTTCTTTTTTTTTTCATATTGCATTTATGTACAAAGTAGGTATATGTACATATTAACTCATATTTGAATTTAATTGATAGCAATTACGTGTATATTGTTTGAAAAATTATTATAAACATTATTATTAGGTGCTTTCGATTTGGCAATCTACTACTACTCGATCTACTCGCAGCTACTCATGAACAATTTTTCAAGTAGCTGGAAGTAAATGCAAGTAGTTACGACGAATAATTTTTGTGTCGTCCGTTTTAACAATTTATCCTAGACACATTCTTGAAATTACACACTCGCAAGTACTTGAAATTACCAAATCGAAAGCACCTATTATTATAAAAACTGATGATAAACATTATCCTATACATGATAGGATAATAAGAGATATGCAGGTAGGTATATGTATTGTACAACTTGTATGTATAGTTATGCATATCCGTGATAAATAAAATTTTTAATAAATGAATATTTGAATTACAACATACATATTATTATTACGATATACATAATTGAGTAAATAAAATGATATTATTTGAAAATTATTTTGTTTTGTTTTATGTTTTTGCAAAATATTTTTACTTAATTAAGGTTTTTTATTTTTTTTTTTTGTTTTTAATGTGCCGACATATTTTGATATGTATTTAAATTATATGTATGTATGTATACATATTTTATGATGACAATAAATTATGAATTGAAATTCAATAAATAAATAAATGAATTTTTCTGTAAAGATTATATCACTCAATTAATCAAAAAACAACTGGGTTTTTTTTTTTTTTAAATTATTCTACAGCTCATGTCGAGCCTGAACCTTCACTTCACTTGAAGTGCTTGAAGATTGAAGTGATTTCTGGAATTGAATTAAGGACTGTGCGCGAAAGTCCTTACGCATTTTTGATGTCCTCTATTTTAAAAACTATGCCCCTATCCCTTCTCAAATTTCAAATACACATTACCTGTTGCATCTTAATTTGTTATAAAAAGTCACTTTCGTGAAAATTGTTTTAGTTGTCAAAATGTCATCGTCACATTTGGAACATAGAAAAAAAATTGTGGAAAAATATCTCGAAAATCCTGAACAATCCTATCGGTGGATTGCTAGGCAGGTAGAAACATCTGAAGCCAACGTTCGAAATACCATCAAACGTTTAAAAAAACACATTTCGTTAGCTGACATACCACGTTCAGGCCGCCCAAAGGGATTCATGGATAATAAAGCCGAAAAAGGTGTACTGCGTTCGTTAGAAAACAATCCTTGTCTTTCAGTACGAGACTTAGCAAAAAAACATGGAGTTAGTAGTTCTACCGTGCAGAAAATCAAGAATAAGAACAGCATAAAGACATTTAAGAAGCAGAAACATCCAAAAAGAAGTGAAGAACAAGAAAAAAAGGCAATCAGAAGAGCAAGATTGCTGTACAATTGGTGGAATGAACGACCCGAACGATGCATGATCATGGACGATGAATCGTATTTTAAATATGACTTTTCGACTTTACCAGGTGTACAGTATTATTCTGCTAAAGAAAGAACTGATGTTTCTGAAGAAGATAGAACGATCTCCATTGAAAAATTCGGTCGGAAAGTTTTAGTATGGCAAGCCATTTGCCAATGTGGACTTCGTTCAGAACCGGTTTTCAAAGAAGGGACCATGGATGGCCAAACCTACATTAAGGAATGCTTGCAGAAGAAACTTTTACCTCTCATAAGGAAGCACAGTCAACCTGTAATATTTTGGCCTGACTTGGCTACCTGCCATTATTCAAGAGAAACTATGGCATGGTACGAGAACAATAGAGTAGATGTCGTGCCTAAAGACATCAACCCACCTAATGTACCAGAACTTAGACCTATAGAGAGATATTGGGCGCAGATTAAAAACATCTTACGGAAGAAAGGCAAATGTGCAAAATCATTAACAAATTTTGCTAAATTGTGGAAAACTGGTTGTGAGAAATTAACAGATGAAAATATTCAAAAATTAATGAGTAGTATTAAGAGTAAGATAAGAAATTTTAAAAATAAAAGACTATCTGATGTGTAATGTAATTAGTTTTAGATTGTATATAAAATAAGATTTTTAAAAAATAACCTTAGATTTTTTTCTTTTTAAAAATATGGGTTCTACAGGCAATCAAAAATGCGCAAGGACTTTCGCGCACGGTCCTTATTACAATAATGTGTGAACTTACAGTTTAACATGGATTGCGAACCACTGAAGTTGCTGGTGGAGAAGCAAGCATAGGGATAGAATAGGACTTTTTTAGACTAACTGATCTATTATTAGAATGATGTAATGCCGTAATGCTTTAATAGTTCTTTGTGTTACTTGTTGTCAGCAAGTACATATATTATTTATCAGCATTTCTAAGATTTTTTTCCCAGAATGTTAGTACTCATTCAAAGCTGAGTGAATTCGGAGAATGATAATGAAATTCGGAAATAGGCAAAGGTAACCAGTAAAAATTGAAAATTATTTTTCTTACTTTTTTTGCCATGGTCAAAAATCAAACCTGAACCTTCGATATTATTATGCTTTCACGTCATTTCGATTTACGTTTTGAAATGAATATACCATAATGAATAAATTATTATTGTGATTAGAAGGTATACTAAAGTAAAAAGAAAAAATAATAAAAGGAAAATAGAAAAAAAAAAAATTTTTTTTTTTACTTTTTCAAATTACATATATCGTATATATAAGATGTACAATATTATGTATATTCGTATATGTGTAGGTTGTAGGATGTAGATATGTATACACATAAATAAATTGTCTTATATTAACAATGCGTGTCCCATGTGTATGGACATACATATATACATATGAAAAATGTAAAATTTTACAAAATTTAAAAATTCGAAATTAAAATTAAACAAAATATGTATATGTATTTCAAAATTTATGTGTTACAACGTCCACGATTCAGTATAGTAAATATAAGTATATAATAAAATAATTTTAATTTTGATTTTACATAATCTACCTGAAAATTGGTAAAATAATTTCAACAAAAAAGAAAACTGATACTGATAAGAAATTACAATATGAGTAAGTATATAATAATTTAATGTTAGTTCAAAATATACATATATCTCTCGATTTCATAATTATATATAAAAAACAATACGGTAAGTATAATAATTTTATTTATGTTAGTAGATTAGTTATAGTACATAATTTGTTTGATGCTATAATTGATCAATCCCACATACATATATGTATATATGTATATGTATGTCTAATTAATACATTGTAAAAAAAAATCATGGAATGTATCAAAATCCTTATATATGTATAATTTATTATTTATTTATTTTTTTATATTTTTGATTAAAGTAACAGAAATCCAAAAAATTGTGTCTATATAACTATTTTTATAACAAATATCTACATTTTATATCCGAATATCCGATTCTTGTATGACCTTAACTTAAATATTTTTTTTTTTGGTTATTTTTTTATAATAATGTTTGACAGCTTTCACTAATTTTTTTTTTTTTATTATTATTTTCTTTTTTTAATACAAATTGATCGAATTTTTAAAATTTTTTCTTGCTATACATATGTATATACATTTTATTTTGACGTTTTTTCTTTTGATTTGATTTGAAAAAAATATAATGTGATTATTTTTTTCTTTTTATCTTTTTGGTTGTATCATTTTGATAAAATTTTAAAAGAAATATGATCGAATAAATTATTAGTAAATTTATATGATACAAAATGTATAATAAAAATTAAAAATAGTCAGTTAATATTGGTACATACATATAATTATAAAAAAAACTGGTATAAAATTGAATAGATTTGTATCAAGTTGTATTATACATAAATACAACTAAAAATATAATATAATATTCATCATAAAATTGTAATGACTAAGATAAAAGGGAAATATAAGAAACAAGAGAAATGAATTAATAATAATAATAATAATAAATAAGAAATAAAATTAAAATATACAAAAATTTCAAATATGTATGTATTTAAACACGAAAAAAAAAAAAAACACGAAATTTTCTTTTCGTTATTTATTATACAGATAGATGTATTTTAAAGATGAATAACTGAATATAGGATACTAATGTATACTGTATATATTTTTATACATACATATATATACATATGTAGGTACATACGAGTATACATATATATGTATATGATTATTTTAAATTATCATTTTTTTTTTTTTGCTTTTTCATTTCTTTTTTTAAAAATCATTATGTACGATTAAAATTCTTAAGGTGAAATAAAAATAAAATAAAATAAAAGTTAGTTTTTTGTGTTTTGTTGATTCTCTACAAAAAATTTTTATAATCAAAATTACATTAAATTATAAATTTTTGTTTCCGTTTATCCAACTGAAGAAATTTATTTTGTCATCATTTATATAAATGCATACGCAAAAATTATATTTTAGTCGTCATCAAGTCATCATTATAATTTTAATGATGCAATAACTTGTAATAATACTGTGCTAATTTGGATCATTGGATAATTTATTCTTTTTCATTTTTTTTTTTTTTTTTTGTTATGTTATGTTATGTTCTTTGAATATTTTTTTAATCTCAACCATTTAGCCACTAGAGCCTTTACCTTTAGCCTTTACTGTACGAAACACCCTATAATAACTGTGGTGTACGATTCTGTAAGTAGAACGATTTTTTGTTTGTCTCGATCAGACTTATCTACTATTTTGCGAGTTAACCATCCGAAGCCGGACATTCTGTATAATTGTATATGTATATATGCACATAACATGTATTTATGTACCATATTAATAGTAATAATTAATCTTATTTACTGTACTTATATTTATTTTCTTTTTTTATTTATTTTTAATTTTATTATTATTTTTTTTTTTTGTTTTCATTATTAATATACAGGAACAAAATATTTACATATACAGTCATGACCAAAAAAAAAAAAAATTGATTGAAGAATACTATACAAATCAATGTCAGATATAGTGAAATTGGTTATTCGAGTAATGATTGGAAATACAAAGTATCAATGTAACTAGTATGTAAGCAAACCATTATTTCAAATAAAAATAATACATATTTTAAAAACATATTCAAAATGTTTTCTTTAGACATTATGCTTCAAGTAATCTCAGATTTTTTGTTTAGATAGCAGATAAGACGCTACATGAATATTATTGCTAATTCAATAATGTCTAATTATTGCGTTTATCTATAAATATTCTTGAATTGATTAAAAAATAGAAGCACAAAATCTATGAAGAATTTTTGTTTTTGCAAGAAGATATATCCTTATTACATCTTTAAAATAAGTTTTGCTATTAGTTTTGTCTTATTCACATAAAAAACAAAATCTAAAAATTCAAGTGTCAACATTTTTTTTTGACCATGACTGAATATATAATATAGTGCATAATAAATGTACTTAAGAGTATGTTTCGAGATATCTGCTATCTTGTGCACCAATTATCTCCGAAATTACTTAACCGATTTCAATGAAATTTGAAACATAGATACTTTGATAGGAATTGTGGTGCTTAACGGATCGTTTTTTTTTTTATAAATGTCCTCGTTTCCTTTTTACAGGGTGTCAAAGTTGTCAAAATTGCAATTTTTTTTGCTTCCAAATGCACCTCATACAGCAAACACTGATTGTCCAATTTCTTTGAAATTTTAAATATAGGTAGCCTGAAGGATATTGTGGTGCTTAACGGGAGCACATTTTTGATTTTAGGTTCTGAAATTTAGTTATAGTTCTTCAAAAAGGAGAGGGTTTTTTTTTGAAAAATTATTCAACTTTGACTTCTATTTTCATACATTAAATCTTCATATATCTATATATGATTTTGGTATCAAAATAAAATTTGGACTTTTCTGAAGTGTTTACAAAAAAAGGATAAAAATCTTTGTTATATTTCCATTTTTATTAACAAAATAAAATTACATATGTTCTTTTTCATCAAAATATGTATTCAAAAATCCATTTTTATAGCACCTAAAAGGTATGCAAAGTCATTTTTTAAAATTTTTCTATGTAAAATCGTTGTTGTTGTTGTTTTCGAAATTTTTCAAATTCGAAACCTACTCTTTAACGCCATATTATACTTAACTATACTTATGCGTATATCTTCACATAATATACAAATAGTGCTATATAATACATATGAATACATATTTACGAGTATGTATGTTATATAATAATAAATTAATGTAGAAGATTGAAAAAGAATTACATTTTTGTAACTGTATTTTTTTACCTTTCTTTCATTTGTTATTTTATTTTTTATTTTTTTTTATTTTTTTCATTTTTTTTTTATTTATTTATTTCTTTCTGTTGTTGTTTTAATCATTAAAAAAATTTTATTATTTTGTCCGGTAACAACATAATGAACAGTTAAAATATCAAGTTTTTCACTCAATATTTTTTTTTTTCTGTAATTTTTTTTTAAGGAGCGGATTAAAATAATATTCATTTTTTTTTTTTTTTCAATTTAATGAAAGTCAACACGATACAAGTATATAAATAATCAAAAACAACAAAAACAACAAAAACAAAGAAAATTAAAAAAACATAAAAACTGAAAAGAAGAAAAAAACATTATCAAAATGAAATGTGCATTACAAAAACCTATAGGTATAAAAGCGTTAAGGTACATAATATGGTGGCGATAGGAAAAATATCCAAAAATATACATTTTCTGTAGATTTTGTTTTTATTACTCCTGTGCCTCTTTTTTTTTGATCATTATAAATATAAACTGCGATGTGTGTAAAAATAAATTGCTTTTACATATTAATTTTTTTATTAATGTTAAAAAAAAAAAAAAACAAAAAATGATTGTTTTTTTTTTTGTTTTCTTTGATATTTTATTATTAAAAATCTTTCGTCTGAATATAACAGTTATAAAAATAATGTATGTATGTATTTATTTGTTGTTGTTGTTTTTGTTTTTATTTTGAAAATCATAATAATTAAAGTAACACACACACACACGCATATGTACGTACGTATACGTATAGTAGATACTTATTCTTATCAATATGAATGCGTGTATAAAAGTGTAATACACACAAGGTACCTATGTTTATGTATTTACTTATGTTTTATTTATTACGTTTATTGAATACCTCTATCTACGTATATATACATATGTACATAAATATGTATAATATGTACGTAGTAGATGTAAAAAAAAAAAAAAAATAAAGTGAAGTAAAGTAAGTAAATGTATATATAATTTTTATTATCTCTTATAATATCCACAGACACAGTTATATTTATGTTAGTTAAATATACTATAAATGTATGTATACATACTTATGTGTAGATACTCGCGTATATATGAATATTTGTATGTATGTATATATCTAATGCATACTTATTTTATTTATTTACTTAGGTATTTATAATTTTTTTTTTTTATTTATTAAAAAAATTCTCAATTTTTATTTTTTTGTATTTTATTTAATTCACGTTATTTTTATTTATTTTTTTTTTTTTTTTATACTTGTTTAGACTTGAACTTCACTCATCATCATCATTATCATCATCATCATCATAATGTTATTAAAAATATAGAGATGGACACAATAGTTATTATATTATAAAGTGGGAAATTTTATTGGATGGCGCCAATTAAAAGAATTTTTTTTTTTTTTGTTATCTAAGCAGATAGGTATGTAATATGAACGTACCTATCTTTCTTTTATAGAGTACATATATATACCTATCTATTATGTATATCTATTCTATAATACCAATAAATAAGTGTTATTACCTCTAGGTAATATTACTCGTATAGTATAATATTAAATATTAATAAATATTTTCTTTTATTATACGATATTACGAACAAAAAAAAAAAAATTAAAAATAAATAAATAAATAAAATAGATATGTATATAAAATTAAATAAAAATTAAATGATAACATAGTACCTATAAAAAAATTTATCTATCTACACTTATTACCTATTATTTATTTATTTTATTTTTATTTAAAAAAAAAAAAATAAAAAAATACTCGTAATTAACTTGTATACTATAGATAGATGGATATTTGTGTACCTTTGTATATTTATATACATATACATATATGTAAAAGTATTTACACTTGTTGTATATGTAGATGCACAAATAAATAAATATGAATATATACATACTAACATATTCAGATATTAATGCAGTGTAAAAAATGTAATGTCTTTAAAATATTTCCTAAGTATTATTTTATTATTATATTAAGTAAAAATGATGTTAGGCTACACTGTCACATGAATTTGAATCTGAATTTGAAAATTTCTGATTCAGAATTAATTAATTAATTTTTTTTGTTTCATTCTAATTCTGAATCTGAAATTTAATTATCAAATTATTTTTCTTTAAATTTATTATTGTTATGGAATTGGTTTTTAACAGAATTTACCTGATAGTTCGTTCAATAGTTTAGCTATGAATTCAGATTCAAATTCAAATTTTTATATAACATATCACATTTATGTGACATGTTCTACACATTTTTATTGTCAGTATGCTTCTTCATTTACTATTCTAAAAATGATCAGATTACAAATTGGAAACACAAACTGAAATATTTTTAGATGCTAAATTTTTCAGTGCCATGTAACAGAGATCAACATCACACACTTAATAAGTGTATTATATAATGCATTTAAAATTGAATCTTGAATTTTTCATATTCAGAGATTTATTTTTAGATAATCTCTACAATTATTTCAAAATAATTTCATTATATTAATTATGTGGAAAAATCGTTTATCTGTGTAATGAGTCAGGCCTCTATAAGCATTATGGATAGAAAAGTTTATAGACTAAGTTTTATTTTATTTTATTTTTTTTTTTAATTATTTTACAAACCTATTTTTCAATTCATGACAAATCTATGTATACATATAACATCACGTCACCCATCAAAAATGCAGTGTTTTTTTTTTTTTTTTTTTTTTTTGTTATTATATACATCTGCATTCATTTGACATTATAAAAATTTTGAACTTTGCAAATGCAGAGTCAGCTTGCAATTGAAATTTTCAAATACAGTCTATATCTTTTTTTTTTATTATTATTTACATTAGATACTTATTACATTATATTTATATGACAGCCTAATTTTCATTGATATTAAAAATAACTGATCAATGAAATTCCTTATTTTTAGATGGAAGAAGGAATATTACATAAATAATTTTATTTGTCTATAATGTTATTGCATATTTTATAAATTGAATAAAATTTTGTATTTATTTTAAAAACATATATGTATATAAGTATATATACAAAAATTTAGTATATACATATGTATATGTGTAGCTCTATAGTTTTATATGTATTTTTATTTTGAAAAAACAAATAAGATGTACATATATATGTGCATACTTATATATACACTATACTTTTGATACACATAAACGCATTTAAGAGTATACATATTTATAAACATTAAAAATTTGAAATCAATTACATACTATAGTACATATGTACTTTTCTATATTGTTGTTTTAAATGTAAGTAATTAGGTACACATATTTAATGTTTAATTTAGAAACATGAAGTAAATAATGTGTATACGCAGTTTGTAATGTAGTACAATATAAAATTAAAAATGTTTTTAAATAGATTTTTCCTTTAAATACACTAATGTTGTTAACAATATAATAAATAAAAAAAAAAAAATAATAATAAAGTAGTTAATATGTAATAATCATGATAATAATGTAAATTTATTTAAGAACAATCTATATATGTATGTAGATACATAAAATAAATTTCAAATAAAATAGAAATAAAAATAATAAAAAAAAAAAAAAAAAAAAAAAATTATAATTCAACCACAATATAATTATCATAATATTATTAATTTCCTCATTGTTTTGTTGTCTCTATAAAAGTACATATATACGTAGGTCACACTGAAAGTTTTGCGCCTCAAAAAACTAAAACAATTTTTTTTAACAAAACACCTTTTACTGTTTTTCAAAATATTCTCCTTTATTATCTATACACTTTTGCATTCGATTGAACCAGTCGTTGAAGCAGTCAATCCAGTGCTCGAGACGTATCTCTGAAATGTAGTTTTTAAACTCTTCAACAGCGTCCTCTGGTGTGGTAAAGCTCCTTCCTCGCAGTCTGTTTTTAATTTTCGGGAACAGGAAGAAATCGCAGGGCGCTAGGTCGGGACTGTAGGGCGGATGGGTCATTTTGTCAACACCTGATGCTCTTAAAAACTTCTCAGTGTCTTCTGAGGTATGCGCGGGCGCATTATCATGATGCAGAATGATTCGACTTCTTGGACGGCTTTCTCGGATTTTGTTTATGACTGCAGGCAAACAAACTGTTGTATACCATTCTGCATTTACTGTGCGACGATCTTCCAGTGGTACTGTTATTATATGACCTGAACGTTTAAAAAATGAGGCAATCATTTTTTTACCAACACTTCGGCCCCTTTTCACTTTTGTCGGATTTGGCTCATCTGGAAAGACCCATTGCGCCGACTGAGCTTTACTTTCAGGTTCATATGAATATATCCAGGTTTCATCCCCTGTGACAATGTCATACACTGAATTTGAAGCACCACCTCTAAATTTTGAAATCATTTTTCTACACCAACTAACACGAATGTCCTTTTGCTCCTGAGTTAAACGGTGTGGTATCCACCGACAACAAATTTTTTTCACAAACAAGCGATCATGTAAAATCGTTTGAACTTGGCTCATGCCAATGCTTAAAGAAGCTCGAATTTCTTCGTAGGTCACTCTATTATTTTCTTCGATCATTCTTCGGACAGAATTGACATTTTCTTCAGTCACTGCTGTTGAAGGACGACCTTCACGAGGCTCATCGCCCAAAGAAAACCGACCGCGATTGAATTCAGCATACCAACGGCGAATAGTGCTGATATGTGGAGCTTGATCACCAATTGCATTTTGAAGTCGTTCTTTGCATTGATCTGGTGTTAAAGATGATTTGAAATCATAATAAATCATCACACGAATGTCTCTTCTGTTTAAATCCATTTTTTTAACAAACTATGAAATTTTATAAAGCCACTACAAATTAATGCTTGAAGATAATACTTTCCAAAAAACACAGCTGATTACTCAAACTTCAAATTACAAAATAAAAACAACAATGGCGGCTGATAGTAAGATGTTACCGTGCCGCGCAAAACTTTCAGTGTGACCCTCGTATATACTTACATATATCTTATAATAATATCACGTGCTATATACACGCATATATACAGTACAGAATATACACATTACAACACAACACAACACAATATAAATGCATAGTATTACACCATATAGTAGTAGTAGATACATATTATATTACATGTTAAAATTAAATGTAAAAAAAAAAAAAAAATAAATACATAAATAAATAAATAATCATGAAACAAAAAACAAAATGAATCGTAAATGTACATACATACATTACATACATATGTACATGTAAGTGTGTGTAGTTTAAAAAAAAAAAAATTATATCAAAACAAAAGACGACAAAATTAAAAAAGGAATTGAATACTAAAAAAAAAAAAAATAAAATAAAATGAATAAATTAAAAAATTTTCAATAACATTTCAACTTTTAATTAAAAATTAAAATAAAGTGGATTATTTGTTATAAATATGCAGTTTTTTTTTTTTTTTTTACATTTATCTATCATAAAAATTACATATACGAATATATTGTACATATGCACATACATATACACATATTAATGTTCCTATAGACCTTATTCATATGTAATACATAGAAAAAAATTTTTTTTTTTTTTATTTATCTCTATATATACATTATTATGTATTTGGTTTTAATAGTTTCCTATACAACAATTAATATGTTTTAAAGAAATGTAGGTAATATAAAGTAATTTTACTATTTATTTGTAATTTTTTTTTTTTTTTTTTATATTTGTACACATAGTAATATTAAATAATTACATATTTGAAAAAAAAAAAAAAAATGTCATGAATGTTTATACATATAAAACTAATAAAAAAAAAATGAAAAAACCAAATTAAAATAATATTACAGTCATCATTTTGATATTTTTTTTTTTTTAAATTAAATTAATTAAATTTTGATTTATTGTTTTGTTGATCATTTTGATATGTGATAATGTATGCATGTGTGTATATGTATACATACATATGTAGATATAAATATTGCATGAAAATAATTCATTATATTTTGTTTGTTTGTTTTAAAGAATGATTATAAATTTTACAGATACATATTTATGTACATGCATACATACAAATGTAATTAAATCATCATTATAGCATCTATATAATTATGTATGTATGTGTATTGAATTTCTAATAGATGCGATATTGTAATTATTTATATATTTTATTTATTATTGATTGTTTGTGATGTGAATATATATATTTGTTTTTTAATATATGGTAGATCTTTCGTGTCTGTACACTCTTTCACTTTTTTTTTTTTTTATAGAAATATATGTATGTATAGGTGCATACATACTTTTATTATATACTTAATATTCATATATGATAAAGGATATTCCTAGAATAAATGCATGTATAGTCATACAAAATTTTTTCTGTTTTGTATATTTGAAAAATTCGTAGAGCTCATTTCGTCTATAAGTGGTCTGTGGTATATGTATGTATAATATAGTAATAGCCAAAACAATATTTTAAAATTACATATATACAAAATTTCATATTTTTTTGTTAAGTAAACAATATGTTACATAAACTTTTTTTTTTTTTTTTTTAGAGTGTAAAAATAATTTTAAACATCTTCAGTTCAAACTAAAAATGTACATACATATGTGCACAAAACAAACAAAACATATCTATATGTATATGTATTTTTCGTACTTGTATACATATGTATGTATGTATATGCTTGAGTGAAGATTTCTAGTAAGAAAGTAAACGAAACTTAACACATTTCTTAAGATCAAAATCGTATTCGCATACAAAAATTTTTACTAACCACAAACATAAAACATTCGCAAAGATTCGCTATCTGTTTTGACGAGTATTTATTATTCGAACATTATTTATATGTTTTAGAGAAAATTATATAGATTTTTTGTTTTTCAAATTGAAATTAAAATTAAATTAAATTAAATTAAAAAAAAATATATATATATAAAAATATATATGTATATACATAACTTTTCATTTACATTACAGAAAATTTATATTCCTAAAATTGAAAAAAAAATATTCGAAAAAATTTATTAATGTATGTATCTTACCTAGCTCAAAAAATGTATTATTCAATATATGTAATACTTATTGTAATTGTAATGTAAATATTTTAAAATAAAATATATGTATTCATAATGTAAATTTATTATCCATATGTAATAAATTATTATCCGTATATATAATATGAAAGTAATTTTATATTTTGATCTTGTATTTAAGTAGGTATATACGAGTAAAGTTTATTTTTTAGTGTAATTGTAAATTACAAATTATATTATATATATATTTATGTAGATTGTTGAATTGTTTTATGTATGTGCATGTGTATACATATGGTACATTTTATGAATACAAATTTGATTACAGGATATAAAAAAAAAATTCACATTTTAAATTGTATATTTATGTACATACATACATATACACCTATATAGAGAAAGTGTAAAAAAAAAAATGTATCTTCCTGAAATATTAAAAATTTTGATTTAGTTATAATGAAGTCCTTGAAACTATTTTTATACATAATTATATGTATATGTATATATATACCATATATATATTTTATTATATATTATTTATAGCTATTTAGTAGATATTATAAAATTAAAGATATATTTTGTGATAAATAAAATGAATTAATTATAAATGAAAACATGTATGTATACATACTCGTATACGGTATACCTATATACTTATTTTATTAAATAAAATATTATTATTATATTATACTACCATGAAAGTAATTAAAAATCAAATAAAAATTGAAAAAAAAAAAAGATTAAATTAAAAAAAAAATTTATTATTTTTGCTTTTGGCAAAAGAAATTTATAAAAATTTTCGTTCATATACATACATATGTATTTTATATTTATTATTATTTTTGTTTTACATGCATATACATAATATATGTATGTACATATATATACTCGTGCATAATATATTTTCTAAATTCATACTATTTATATCTTATATGTTACAAGATATTCATATGTAATTATAATTTTCAATTAAATATTCATGAAAAACATATAATAAAAATACATAAAATATTTTGGCGCCATCAATATATTTATGCATATATAGATAGAGAGAATGCAATGTGTGTTGTGTATACTGTTTACATATTTTGAAAATTGTTTAAGTTAATTTTTTTTTTATTTTTCGCAAGTTGAAAACAAAAAAAAAAAAAAAACAAATATGCATAAATTGATGTTTGCATTTAATGTCATATTCACCAATCAAGATTATTTTTTATCTGAGATAAAATGTATTATATACATACATATATTAATCAACCTCGATTATACATACTATCCGGATATTTTTAAGACAACCTATGGATACTATATTTATGTACAACAATACCGTTTCAACATAACCTTGTTATTAACCGTAACTGGAAATCATTCACGTAATAATAATCACACCATATATTATGTACATATAATCTCTTCTTCATTTTGTAATTATGAAAATACTATAAATTTTCCGCAATTAGCTGATATGTCCGACATTTCGGAAATGAAGTCCGAAAATAAATTTTAGGTTGATGAATAAGCTGAAATAAATATAATATTATTGATCGGCTAAAATATATCCGACAGTTAATTTTGATTGGTGAATACGATCCTTAAAAATAAATCTATAATAATATTGTGAAACAAAATATGTACGTATATAATGTTTTATACATAAATTTATTGAAATTCAGATTTAAATACATTGAAAAATAAACTGTTCAATTATAATAATAATATTATTTTTATGAATGAATAAAATAAATTATGCTTATGTATATTAATATTGGTATACGAGTAATAATTTCTTTTTTAAATATTAATTAAATAATCTATCATTATATATATACGAGTAAATAAATTATTTTATAATTGATATAAATTATAATATTATGTATACAAATATTGCATACATACATATATATGTATATATACATGTAGATTATTAATATTATCCATAACAAAATAATACGAGTAGTAGTCATATACACGAATTCATCGGTGTACCAGAAACATACAATTTTATTATTATTTTTAATATTATTATTATTATTAATTATTTATTTATTTTATTTTTAGTTGTTATAATAGCTTTTGGCTATCTACTATATATACATACTATATGCAATATGTGCATACATATACATACTATATGCATACATATTGATATTCACATACATACGTATATTTTAGGTATAATAAATAATTTCTCCAATTTTCTGTCATTTATGTCATGTTATTATTTTATCATTATCATTATCGTCATCATCATCATCATCATCATCATCATAATTACAATCATCTTTTCTTTTTGATATTCATATAGATATGTATACATTATATAAATGTATACATATATACATTTGCCACAATTTATTTCATTTTTTTAATTTGTTCTTCGATTTAGTTTAGCAATACAATTTTATAAACTTATACATTACAAGTGTGGAGTTAAATTATTATTATTATTTTTATTTTTTATTTTAAATAGATATACATACATATATCTTTAAATAAAAAAAAAAAAAATAAATAAAAAAAAAAAAAATGTTATACTAAAAATATACACAAAACTATTTATATATGTATTATAAACTCTATTACTATATTGAGATGCGATAGTGTTATAAATACATAAATATTTATGTACTCTACTCGTAATAGATGATAAAGTGCATACTCATTTAAATGTATAATACATACATATACAGTTTAAAAAAAAAAAGGAAAATATATTTTTATTATTATTTCTTTTTTTTTTTCCTTTTTTTTACTCTTTTCGTGTTTTATATTTATATGGAATACTTTATAATGATATTAACTGGTTAATTACAATTTGATTGAATATAACATAAACTTACATAGTCATATACAAACATATTATTATTATGTTCATATGTATAAGCATGTTGGTACATACTTATATGTACAATATGTATACAGGGTGATTCTATTCAATATAAGAATATTAGTACCACGCGATTCTTTGATGTGTTTCATGAAAAAAATTGTACTAGCAAAAATTTATGTGAATCCTGGTTTCGACGTTAGAGGGCGTTTTGAATTTTTAGATTTTTGTAAGACCTTTGAACACAAAAACACGTGTTACTTTTTTTACACCCTGTACATCAAAATTTTTCTTTTTGCAAATGATAGGTAACAAAATTACATTTTTTTTCATATACTACAACATGTGTTTTAAAACATGCTTCTGGCCAAGAAAAAGTAATAAATTCAAAAGTCATAAATTTTTTTTAAAAAACATGTTTTGAGAAATTGGGTTCTTGAAAAAAAAATTCACTACCAAAAAAAATTTTATTATTTAAAATTTTGGCCTATGGTGTGCACTATCAAACAAAAAAAATCCGAACTCGATATCGCAATCCGTTATGAAGTTATTAAGAATCAAAGCGTATATGAAGGGTTCAAAAACGTACCTAAACGTAAACGTTATAGAAAAATAAAACAAAGAAATATGCATAGTTATGGTAAACAGTTTTGAGAGGAACAGGTAATTTGCAATTTTCTAGCCAGGTAGGTACGTTTTTGAACCCTTCATATACGCTTTGATCCTTAATAACTTCATAACGGATTGCGATATCGAGTTCGGATTTTTTTTGTTTGATAGTGCACACCATAGGCCAAAATTTTAAATAATAAAATTTTTTTAAAATTATTTAATTTTTTAAAATAAAATTATTTAAGTATGTGAGTTTTATGCTGTTTCTGTTAATAACAAGGTTATGTTCGAACGATATTTATAGTACCATTTCCGCAGGTTGTCTTAAAAAATATTCGAATGGTGTATAATTGAGATTGATGAATACGAGCCTTAAGTATGTAAGTATATATGTACTTAGATAAGGCTATAAGATTAGCCTACATAAAGCTATAATAATATATACGCGTAGTATGCATGTATGCATATGCATTTAGTAGAAAATAAATAATACAGAAAATAAGTAGAAAATATAATATGTATTTTATATTTATGTATTACTTATATATCTACAGAAAAAATAAATATATGTACATACTATATCAAATTGTGATGAATGTCATAAAAAAATGTTGTGCATCAATCAAAGTGAAATTAATCTTGTTTTTGATAATATGTACATATATGAACTTATACACATTAACATAAGGATACATGTGTATATATGTAATTAAAATAAAAATATATACATACATATATGTGTTATAACCTGAATAAATTTTATTTACGCGGATATACATATCAATACATATACTCGTATGTATATGTATATAATTTTCAAAATAATTAAGTACTCATATATAATTAAATATAATATGTTTATAATAATAATACATATTTACACACTAGTACATATTTATATTATTAAGAATTTCAAATTAATAAATCGATGTATGTATATAAAAATGAATGAATTCACATATTTATATTATAAGTACTTGTCATATATGTATATAAATGTACATATATACTACTTTCTTATTCATAAAATATGATTTATTTTTATTATTTTTTATAAATGTTTAATTTTACATGTATGTATATTATATATTTAAGTACACACATTCATATGCACTTATATACAACAACATATACATTATATTATATTGCAATTTGTAATTAATTGAAATTTATTTGTTGAAATTGGATTAACAATAAAAATAATACATATGTATATATGTATGTATGTAAGTATGTGCATATTTAAATTGCAATAAAATTTTATTAGTTAAATATACATTATGTACAGTATATATATACATTTATGTACATATTTATATAACATATGAATATTATTCAAAAATATTTGTTTTTAAATTTAAATTTTACATTAAATAAATATACATTCATACAATTTTTTTTTTTAGAATTCTATAGAATATAATGTACATTTATGTATATAATTATAATGATCTGTAGTGCGTTTCTGTAACTCGATAGAGAAATTTCTCAATTCTGTGACGTAATACGATTTTCAATCGCTAAACTCTACTATTAGAGTTCTGCTGTTTCTGTAACACTCGATAGAGAATTGGTATGGTGAGTTTGCAATTAGAAAGGAATTTATAAAAATGAAACAGCAGTTGTAACATTTAAATCAAAGTAACGTAAAACTTATTCTGAAAGTTTGATTAACTTTTAAGTTTTGTATATATCTACACATAACATATTACATTTTATACATTGAAATTCATACATATATGTACATACAAAAATTTTTCTAAAAATAAACAGAAGATAAAATGTAAAATATGTATCTAAAATTATTTGTATGTATATTTTTATTTTAAGTAAATATTCACCTGTTTTTCTGCATTCATATTTAAACAAATTATTTTTACACTTTATTATTATTAATAATACTTAATAATATGAAATTAGTACTATAAAAAAAAATAATTAAATACTATTCTATTATTAAAAAATAACTAATTTACTCTTTTTAATTAGCACTATTCTATCGAAAAAATTAAAACTCAATCACTATATATACTTATAATACACTTTATTTTTACTTTTATATCCTTATCAACTGCTAATACTCTATCGAAAAAGAAACTCAACCAGTAGAGAATTAACTCAACTCAACAGACTTACAGAAACACTTTTGCAGTAGAGAAAATTGTTTCAGTAGAGTTTTCAATTTCACCACGTTACAGAAACGGTACGATAGAGAATGACGTCAAAATGACGTCGGATAGAGTATTTCAGTTGAGAATCACTCAATTTGTGAGTTACAGAAACGGACCACTGATTACAATTTAAAAAATTAATTTTCTCGTATGTATTGTATATTATTATAAATTTCAAATTAAAAAGTTTATTGACATAATTTTGAATTTTTTTATTTTTTATTTTGTTTTGTTTTCGAAATCGCATCGTAAACATTATATTTACGTTTGAATATATGTTGCATATATAATTGATACAATAGGTGCTTTCGATTTGACAATTTTAAGTATACCTATACTTGCGAGTACTAAAATGTGGTCTTGGATAAATTATTAAAACGAACGACACAAAAATTTTTCGTAACTATTTGAAGCTATTTGAACAATAATTTTTCATGAGTAGCTGCGAGTAGATAGCTTAGCACAGACACTTATCTTTTCTACTTGCAATTGCCAAATCGAAAGCACCTAATATGTATTATATATACACATGCACGCATACTCACATATATGTATATTTATGTAATATATGGTAAAATGTTTAAATTATGGCATTAACATCAAATTAAATTAATTTATAATTAAACGAAAACAAAAAAAAACTTAAATGAAAATTTATCTTTAAATGTGATCACCATGTTTATTTGAGTTTTTTATTTTTTATTTTTTTTTTTTTTTGTCTATATATGTATTTACATATATAAATATACATATTACGTAGTTAATTAAGAAAATAAGAAAAAAAAAAAATAAAATAAAAACGGTAAAATTTATCTATAATTAGATTATTTTTTAATTTGTTTGTCTATTTTTTTTTTTTTAATTTATATTTAACTTTAGTTTATCTAAAATTAGATAGATATCACACATATAGACATTATGTATGTATGTTACGTATAATTTATAGTAACTTACGTATACAGTACACTGATATGGTATATAGGTATAGATACAGTTTATTATTATTATTATTATTATTATTATTATTATAACCGGTAGGTATTAAAAGGTACATATGTACACATACATAATGTACGTATGCATACATAAGGTAACACAAAAAGAATTTAACGAAGAAAAATATTTATATAGGTAGATAAAATAAAATTCAATTACCATATACGGTATGATTATATTTAGTACAAGTATGTAAGTATAGTAAAAAAAATTTTTTTTTTTTTTACAAAAATGGTGAAAGAAAAAAAAATTCTTTTTTTTTTTCTAACATAATCTAAAATGGTAGAATTACATATATAAAATTACATATGTAGTACATATATGTAAAAACGTATGTTTATATACATATGTTTATATATAGTAAATGAAAAAAGTGTATTTATTTATAAAACAACAACTATTCTGTTATCTATGTCACAATTAATTCACTGATTTATATCTGCTACTGATACTCTGAAATCAAATGAAATGTTTTATTATATGTGCATATTCAACTCACTCTATATATGTAAATACACTTACATATATTACCCGGTTATATATTATACATTTTATGTATAGTAAATGTATAAAATGAATATATTTAATGTATAATACATATATGAGGAGCATTATATCAAAAAGCGACATGTCCATTTTGTTCAGAATTGGAATTGTGTTTGATATATCAAATGAAAGCTGGAAATACGCTCTGCTCTGTTGATGTGAATTAATATTTTGTTTCAAAAGACTGTCTTGAAACAAAATTTTAATTTAAATCAACAGAGCAGAGCACTTTCTCAGCTTTTATTTGATATACCAAACACAATTCCAGTTCTGAACAAAATGGACATGTCGCTTTTTGATATAATGCTCTTCATATACAATATACATAAATAAAAATAATATGTAATTTCTATTTGAAATACATATTTATGTATGTAAATAAATAAACAATATTATTATATGCATTGTCCTACATACATAAAAATGTTATACATATTTATTATAGATATGATTCACATATTATTACATATAAATGTAATGTGCTATATTGTAAAAAAATTTACATTTTTATAATAATAATAAAGATAATAATCTGGTTTATCTTAATCAATTAATATTGGACAACATTTTAATCAATAATAATCATACATCACTTACAATTTCTTGTACATACCTATGTACATATATATACACTATAAGATTCAACATATAAATTTAAATTATTATCATAGACATTTTGTTTGATGAGTTTTCATTGTATGTATGTACATTAAAAAAAATTTTTTTTTAATCTTTTCGCATTATATTCATATACATTCTATATATGAATCGTATTCATCAACCAAGATTATCTTTTTATCTGATGATAAAATGTATTCATCAATCTCGATTATAGACTATTCGGATATTTTTTTTTTAAGTTAATCTGGAAGTGGTACTATAAAAATATCATTTGAACATAACCTTGTTATTAACACAGCAACAAAACAGAATTCACATATATTACTTATTATAATCATTGTACCACATAACCTCTTTTTAATTTTTTTAATATAAAAATACTACATAATTTTTCACAATTATCTGATATGTTCGATAATCTGAAAATGAAATCCGAAAACAAATTTCATCTAGGTTAATGAATAAACTGAAATAATACCCGGCAAATACATATAATAAATTCGACGGATAATTTTGGTTGGTGAATAAGAGCCTATAATGTTTATAGTAAAGTAACTTATATCTACACTCATAGTAAATGTGTATATCTAATCTACATACATAAAAAACTTGAGATGATTATGAAGAATCATTATTATTTGTCATCAAAGTTCTTTCTATATTTATATAGCATTATAATAATCGATAGATATAATAACTAATTTTCATTTACATACTAAAATATAAGTAAGTACATAAATATAGTATATAATGTATGTATGGTACATGTATGTATATTATGTATGTGTATATATAGTTTGGGATTGAATGTAACAGAAAAAAATATACATAGGCATGTACGCAATGGTATATCAATAATATAAAATTTTAATAAGATACAAGATATGTTCATAATACATATGTATATATATATATGTATATAAATATTTATGCATATCATACACATATGTATATGAATAATTTTCTTATATATTTATACTTATGTACATACATACATTTTTTTTTTTTTTTGTATATTGTACACAGTCATAACATAATTTACTTATACATTATAGTCATAGTAATAATAATAATTTTTTTTTTTTTTTTTACTGATAAGTAATTTGACGAGTTATCTAAGCATATTGTTGGTATACGTCAACAGGTTTATAAACAAAAATGAAAAAAAAAAAAAAAAGAATAAATATGAAGGAATTAAATGTCTGTCTCTATATTATAATACTGATTGCGTTTTGAATTAATAACCAAAACATCGTTTAGGTATTGCATGTTGTTTATGTGCGGTTATATTAGGTAGATACATAGATATATACATATCTTAAGACAAGAAAATATTTATTTAAAAAATCTAAAAATATAAAAAAATTTTTTTTTCTTTAATATATAAAATAAATACATACTATATTTATGTACATATACGTATAAGATAAAAAAAAAATTTTCAAACAACAACAAAATTATGAAAGAAAATTGTAACCATGTACAAAAAAAAAAATACATATATACATATATATATAGAAGCACAAGTAAATTTGCAGACTTTCAGAACTGCACAAACGCATCAATTGATGGCAATTTCCATTCAACTAGCTCGGTTCATAGAGTTTAGATATTATGTTTTGTATGTGAATAGGTAGCACATACTTGTATATATTCATATATATGATAATAATTCATATATGTATAAAAATGTAAGTATGTAATGTACCTGTAACAAAACAAGCCAACAAGAAATTGCTTCTGTCTCAATATAGATCTTTATGAAAAATCCTCTTATATTGGTTGGTTTGGCGATGATGATGATAATTTTAGTGCTGTTGCTGTTGTTGTTTTTGTTATTATTACTATTATTATTATTATTGCAGAATAACAACAACTATATATATATATATATATATATATATATATATATTTTATACCGATAATAAATGTCTGCAATAATGCTGCATTCACATACCTATATCAATATCCGGCTTTTTGAATTGTAATTTCTGGTTAAACGATGTACAGAGATGCGTGATGTTTAATATATCGTGCAAACAAGTTGATTGTTACAAGTTAAAAAAAAAAATTTTTTTTTTTCAATTTATTTTTAATTCAAAAATGAAGAAAAAAAAAAATAAATTAAAATGTTTGATTCCATAAGATTGGCGCCATCAGTTTGTTACTATATAAGCACAAGTATATTATGTCTACCATTTTATCAATTGAATTTGATGGAGAAAATGGCAAATAAAAATTAAGTAAAAAAAAAAAATAAAAATATGTATGATATATTTAATATTTTATATTTAGTTATTGCAGAAATTTATAATTATAAATTTATACATATGACGACGTTTAATATTAAATACATAATTTATATAATATGCATTAATTTGTATTGTAAGTTTATACAATATATGTATATAATATATGTAATTTTTATTTTTTTTTTGGTCTATTTGTTCTACATGACTAAAAATAAAATTCTAGAAAATATACCTACATAATTTTGTTAAATGAATCAAAGAATCAGGTAGGGTACATATACATACAATAATATTATTTATAATAAATATTTAATTAATATCAAAAATTACAAATTAAATAAATATTATTATGCATAACATATACACATATGTATGTATTCATTTACTATCTATATATTTATATTCATTATTTTTTTCATCTCATATGCGCATCCTTATATTTTGAATTTTCAAGAATTTTAAGATTATGTATATAGTAAGTAATTTTGTAAGAAGAAAGTTATAATAAAAGCAATAAAAATATATGAAAGAAAAATAGGTAAGAATCAAGAATGCTAATATTTATTTATATTTAAATATAATTTATGAGTTATTATAATTATGTATTATTATAAAATGTATATAAGTACATTATAAGAATTTCGTTTTTGAAACTTACGGTTTTTCATTTAAAAATTCACCTCTCGTAAATTCAGAGAGTCTTCGTGATTTACTTTTTTTATTATTTGCATTTATTGTTGATGTAGTCACATTTAATGATGATGCTACTGGCACTGATGATAATATTGATGATGGTGATGTCGTCGTTGTTGTTGTTGTTGTTGTTGTTATTGAAGTTGTTGTCGATACTGATTTTGATATTGTTGAATTTAATTTTGATAAAATATTTGATGATATTTTTCTATTATTATTATTATTCACATTATTTAAATGATTTATTATATTACCACAATTATTTATATTATTAATATTATTTGTTTCATGATGACGACACTTTTTATTATTTATACAAAAATTATTATTATTATTATTATTATTATTTATATGATTAGTATCGATATTATTAAAATGATTCTTATTATTATCTAATTGATTATTATTATCATGAATTTCACTATTATTTGTAGTAGCAGAATTTTCACAGATACAATTATTATTGCCTTGTAATATTTGTTGTGCAACAATTCTATATGTTGTTACTGGTAATATTGTTGATGCTGTTAAACAGGTATTTGCTGAATTTAATATTATATTATCATTACATTCATTATTATTACTAAATTTTAGTAAATATGAATCAGTAATAGTATTTTTATTATTGTTGATGTTACTACTATTTGTATTGTTGGTTATACTGTTGCTTTTGCCACAATTGTTGTTGCTGTTACTATTACTATTATTGTTATTATTATTATTATTCGTTATGTGTCGTAAAACTTGCATAAAACCATTGTTATTAACATTAGTGTCTGTCTTAGCTGATACTAATGATAAATTTGATGATGGTATGAACATATTTTGGAAAGTATTATTTTCATTCGAGCAACTATTATTAGCATTATTATTATTATTGTTTATTTGTAGTTGATTATGAAGTGAACCAATGTCACTATTATCAATTGAAATTTTTTTAACTGGTGATTTTATTGTTTCTTTTACTGGTTCAAATGATGAAGTCACCGAAGATATTGTATCCAAGGAGTTTGATTTAAATATTTGACAATCATTTTTACGTTGTAACCGATGTTTTTTTATTATTGAATACGTTTCGCCCCATGATTTCTTATGTAATATCGATGAAGGTGTTATTTCATTTGATTTTGATTTTTTTTGATCATTATTATTTGGTTGATATTTTTCTAGATTACCATTATTATTATTATTATTATTATTATTATTATTATTATTATTATTATTGTTATTACTGTACGATAAAATATTTGAAAATCTTCGTATTTTTGTAGGTTTTTTTGAAGTTTTTGGAATACAGTATTGATTTGTAGTACTTGTATTTTGTTCATTCGATATTACGGATTTAGTAGCATTTTGATTATTATCAAAATTTTCTTCAATTTTTTTAACACGAAAACGATTTTTAATTTTTTCACCAACTTCAAAATATGATGATGTCGATGGTGTTGCTGATTTGGAAGCTACTGTTGCTGTTGATGTTCCTTTCCCTAAATCACAACAATTTGAATTATTTCTTGCTGTATTTATTTCATTTTGAATTATATCATAAATTGTTGAATATTTACATATCTGTGTACTATTATTACAAGTACTACCACTGCTACTACTTGATGTTTTAATATTCATTGTGGTATTGGCTGGTGTTGTTACTGTTTCAATTGCTTCAATTGTATTTTCTTCAGTATTACGTGACGGATATACTGATGATGATGATGATGCTGACAAAGATGTAGATGATGACAATAATTGTTTACCATTTTGTTGATGTTGATTTTTTTGTATTATATCATACAATTTACCGATATTATTTTGATTATTCATTGTTGTTCCAGCTGTTACTGTTTCTGATATTTTAGTATCTTCCTCATCAATTTCTAACGTTGATGATGATAATATGTCATCATTATTTACATTAGCCTTTTCTTCATTATTATTTGACTTACCTAATGTTTTACGAAATTGTTCTGAAAGTGTTCGTTTCCTTTCAAATATATCCGTTGGCTGATAATATATATTATGATTTCCAGTTTTTCTATGTAATATTTCATATATTGTACCGTATGTCATATATTTATCATATTTCTTATATGTCATATTATAAATATCATTTTTTCTTTGTATTATATCATATATAGTTCCATATGTTAATAATTTATCATAGATTTTAAAATTTTTACGATATATATCACATTTATCATTTTCTAAATTTGTTGATATTTTTGTATCATCATCCATCATATTATCATATGTTAAATACTGTTGTATCGATCTCGATGGTGATACTAATGAACTAGATGATGAAGATAATGATAACGATGATGTAGATAATAATGATGATGATGATGGTACTCTCTCTTCTAATGATTTTAATGTTGTTTTTGATGTTTGTTTTGTTAATGATTGACAAATTGATTTCAATGTTGACAATTTATTTGTTTTATTATTTTCATTTTTTTCTACATTATTATTAAACATTGTATCAATATTATATGTTTCCATCAATGTTTCATTATCATTATTCAAAATATTTTTTTTCATTTTATTACTACGATTTTTTTCGTTGATTTTTTTATTTGAATAATTTTCTGATTCTTGTACTAATCTTTTGAATTCCTCATATGATTTACGTCTCGATTTAACTTTCTCTATTTTATTTTCATTTATCAATGAAAATGTTGAAATTTTTTCTAAACCATTATCAATACCATTAAAATGATGTTGCTGATCATTATTACAATTATTATTGTCAGTATTATTGCAATCATCGTTATTATTTATATCATCATTTTGTTTGTCATCGTGTTTTGAATCTGAATCTACAAGTGCTACAGATTTAAACATTTTTTGATTTCGATTAGATTCATTATAACATTTATTATTATCATCATTTATTTGGCATTCTGATAATTGTTGTTGCTGTTGATAATTGCTTGTTTGTTCGCATATAACTTCAAGATTATTTGAATGTGATTTTAAATTGCTATTATTATTATTATTATTATTGTTATTATTATTATTATAATTATTATTTAAATTACAATTATTGGAATAATCATTTACATTATTACATCCATCATTATAAAGTAAAATTCTATTTTCTTGACATGCTTTTCTTCGACATTTTGATATTTTATCTCGTTCACCATTCATACGATTCTCGTTACCTAAAGATATTGTTGTTGAATTTAAATTTGAGTTCAATTTTTCCTTTGGTCCATTATTATTTGTATTATATAATGCTTTAAATTCTTCATAAGATTTTCTTCGATTTTTAGATTGTGTTAAACACTCTTTTATATTGAGTCGTTCAAGTTTCTCGCTTAAATCTTTTGTTATTTGGGGACATGAAATGGTAGCAACATTTGTTGCATTCAATGATTGTTGTTGTTGTGCATTATTTGCCCCATGGCAAGATACAGTTATATCACAGTCATTACAATTTTGTTGTAGAATTTCATTTTGTTGATCATTACAACAATTATTATTATTATTATTATTATTATTATTATTATTGGTTGCCATCATCATAATATTTACATTTTCATTTTGAATTTTTTGTGTATTATCATTATTATGATTTTGTGTTGTCCCTACTGTTGTCGATAAACATTCAACTTTATTTTGCATTTCGATAAATCCAGAATCTAATGAAACTGAACTAATTGTGCATGTAGAATCAAAACTTGTTTTTCTGCTTGAACTATTACTACCTGGTAATGTTAAATTTAAACTGTTTATACCAGGAGGAAAAGTTAATGATGATGATGCAGAAGAAGAAGTAGCATCAATTGATGCATCCGTACTAGTAGCTGTTGTAGATAAAGCTGCATTAGCAGTAACAATAGTAATAACATTTGTATCATTTACTGGTTTTAAATTGCAATTTGTATCTCTTCCTAAATGAATAGTGTCAGTAATAATGCTATTGACATTATTTATTGTATTTGCATTATTAGTAAGAACAGCGATAATTTCATTGGTTGAAGATGCATCTGTTTTTATTTCAATACAATTCTCTTTATCATTTTTTGTAGCATTATTTATTTCAGTAGTTTCACAATAATTACGACCAATATTACTTATCATGTTAAAAGTATTTAAATTTTTTTGCTGTTGTATTTGCTCTTGCTGCCTCTGTAAACTGTCAAATTTTATCATTAAATCATTATTATTTGTATTTATTATGCCTATGCTAGTATTTGTTTGAATATTTCTTTGGATATTATTCAATGATGAATTATTTTCATTGATTAGTAATTTTGGTATCATATGATTATGATGAGAATTCTTCAAATTATTTTGACTATCGTATGGCACTGGCACTGTATTATTATTATTATTACTGACAGTAGTAACATTAAAAGGAGAAAATGAAGTAAATAAAGAAGAGGATGACGGTAATGAGGTAGGGGAACATTCAAAGCCGTTCGCTGTCGTCATAATCGTATTGTGGTGTAATTTTTTATTTTTATGCGATTTGTTAACTGTTGCGTAAACTGGTATTTCCGTCAAATTGTTCATAAATTGTGTCGTTACCATGCATTTTTGTTGTTGTTGTTGCCGTTGTTGTTGTTGTTGTTGTTGTTGTTGCTGTTGTTGTTGTTGTTGTTGTTCCTGATGTTGCTGTTTTGTCTCTTGTTGTAATGACATTTTTGATAACAGACACAACGATAATGATGTTGATGATGACGGAGGAATAGAAGATGACGATATTAATAAGGATGACGAACAATTAATTGACGGCATTTTTAATGGATGTATTCGTTGTTTCAATTTACGTGCTATATTCGAATTTTTATGCATTTTTGATCTTATATTAAATTTTTTTTTAATATATTTATTTCCAATACTGTATACAGGATCAATATGTTGATGATTCGTTAATGATGTATTCTTTATATGAAATTTTGTTTTTAAATAACGTTGTAAAATTTTTGAATTACGTTTTGATTCTATATAATTTGAACATTTTGATGTACCATATGGAGATCCATCATTCATACATTTGGCACAACATAAAAATTCATATAAAATTTCTTCGTTACATTCTTTTGGTGATGGTGGAGTAAATGTTAAATACTTTGGTTCAAAGACATTTTCATTTGTATTATTAGTATTATGATTTTTCTTATCAATTTCAGTTAATGATAAATTTTGATTTGTATTATAATGTTTTTTAGCTGGACAAAATGTGTAATTTTGTTGATGCAGCGATTGCTGTTGCTGCTGTTGCTGTAGTTGTTGCTGTTGCTGCTGTTGTTGCTGCTGTTGTTGCTGCTGTTGTTTTTCATAACTTGTAAATGTTTTATTTACATTTTTTAAATTATCTAAATCATTTTGTTTTGTTGCTATAACTGGCATAAATAAAAATGTTTGGTTTTTTAATCCATTATTATTATTATTATTAAAATTATTATTTTGAGTTTCGGCGGATATTTGATTTTTTTGATCTGTTGTTAATTTTATACATTTATCATTTTTTATATTATGATGATTATTGGTATCACAATTATTATTATTACTGCTACTGGTACTGGTACTTGTTAATATTTGATTTGATTCTATTGTATTATTATCGTTCCTATTATTACCATTATTATTATCATTATTATTATTATTATTATTATTATTATTATTATTATTATTATTACTATAATTTTTTATTACTATTGAATTATTATCATTTATTATAGAACTTTCAATACTAAAACCATTTTCTAATAGCATAAATGTTCCATCAGTTGGTAATATTAATCGACCTTCAGCAGCAGCATTAACAAGTTCACGTAATGCTAAAACTTGCTTTTCAGTTACATTTCCTTGTAAATGTATACCATGTAAGGCAAATGCTGTTGGTTTACTGTTAACTGAATTTGGATCAGAACACCAAACTACCGGCATAGTCGTCATTATGAATGTAATTTATTATTTTTTATTTATTTTTAACAAAAATATTTAATATTAAAAATTTTGATTGTTTTCTCTTAATATATATATATATATATATATAGATTTGCATAGGTTCCACCTATATGTATGTGTGTATATGATGATAAATACTATGCACACTTATCAAAAAAAAATTTTTTTTACATCAATTATAATATATCAATTTTATATGATTTCAAGTTCATAATCATTATGAATTACGTAGTATAGTTTGTTTGCATACAAATTTTTTATATTTTTTAAATGCGATGTTTTGATGATTTTTAATTAATCCAGTTGTTTAGATAATGTAGTATTTTGTTTTTAAATTTTATATAAGGTATAAATTTGTTTAAACCAATTTTTTTTTTTTTTATATAGGTATTATACAACAATTTAATACTTAAAATTTTATTTATTTTATTAATTTTTTCTTTATTTCGGATTAAAATTTAATATGGAAATTTTTAAATCACATTCAATTTTTATTATATGTATATAATTTACATGGGTATATGCATACATGTTGAGATGTAAGTACATATATATTAAGATAATTTACATCCTAATGCATCCATACATAATAATATGTATAATGTATAATAATATGTAGTTATAATACGTATATGTTTTGGATGCGTGTACATTAATCAAATCCGTTAATAAATTAAAAATTTATTTTATTTATATGTATGTACTTAAATGTTTAATTACAAAAAAAAAAAATTGTGGTAATTTTTTTTTATAATTTATATTAGTACATATGTAAATCAATTCAAATCGATTAATCAAATTTAAATTTTTGTTGAAATTTCATGTAATTTGCTTTATAGATAAATAAAATTATTATATTTATTTATTTATTTATTTTTTTTTTTTTTGATATTTAAGTATTTTTTATTTCAAATTTCATGTACATAGTAATAGTAGATATTATGTACATGTATTGTATAGCTATTTGTTGATATTCGCTACTGAATTTATTGAAAAATTTACAATTACATTTTTTTTTTTTTTTTGAAACAATTTAATCATATTTGAAATATCACAATTCACACCATAGATGTATAGGTGTATAGGCGTGTGTGGTATTATACTAGATGTTTTTGATTGTAAAATTATTGAAAATATTGGTATGCATAATTTAAATTATTATTAAAGTTCTATTACATATATAAATTTTTATATGTACATATTATTATGTAGATAATTGCATAGGTATATCATTTCACTGTATTTTAATATTATGTAAGTAATTTATCGTTTTACATAATGTATGTATATTTGCATATTCGTTCTATTATTTATTTATTTATTTTTTTTTTAAATCAGTCACTTATTCATTTCGTTTTCTTTTTTTTAGTTTTTAGTTTTACACTGTATAATTAAAGAGAAAAAAATTATTTTATATAGTATATAGAATATACATATTATGATTTTTATTTTCGGTTTATATTCTTTTAATTTTTGGTTTTGTTTTTAAGGTAATACAATAAATTTAACATTCAGTTTTTTAGTTAGTAATAGAGGAGAAATTATTATTATTATTATTATTATTATTATTATTGTTGTTATGATTTAAAGTACATATGGATTATTTGATAATATTATATAATATTTAATAAAATATACATATAATACATACCAATAACTATGTATACTTATATGTATATTATGTATACATATAAAAATATTAATATTAATTACAAAGAAATTGGCATAGAGACGGCATAGATAATTATTATTATTATTATTCTGGCATAGAAAATTATTATTCATTTTATATATTATGTACATATGTACATACATATTTGTATTTGTTTCAATTTATGTTTATGAAAATTTCTAAATTTTATGTTACTAAGTATATAGGTAGAAAGAAGTATGCATACATAAAAGTACGTACATTGCAGTACAAAATTTAATTAAGTATAAAAGATAGTATTTAAAGCGAATATTATAAATATATTTTATTCAAATATTATGCATATAGGACCTGTTTGAAAATGTCAATTAATTAAAAAAAAAAAAAAATGATGATTGTCAAATTTTATGGACTTATCGTTTGACGATCAAGTAAACTCGTAATATAATTATTTGTCAATTGACGTTTTAAAACAATTGTAATAATAGAGGGATAGACCAGATTTTAGAAATTATCTAAACCTGTTTAACTATAGATAAACTCCATGGCCTGTCAGCAATCAGCTTGGGATAAGTCCGTTCAGAAGTAGTTTAGCCTAAACCAATTAAATGCAAGTATAGTTTAACTCGATGAGATCTTTTTACTTTTTTTGAACACATAATAACAAATGACAACTAAACCAGTTTTCGATCTATCGGCGCGAATTCTTAACTAAAAGCTTTTTCCAAACTGATTTACATAGCTAAATCCAAAAGGAGTTTTTGGTCTGTCAGCACTATAAATAACTTCGATATTGAGATTTTTTTTTTTTTTTTTTTAAATAATAATAATATGTAGTGCCAAAATTTGGTTTCATCGAAAATGAGTTTTAGTTTTTTTTTTTTTTTTTTTTTGTTTAATTATTTTACAAATCTATTTTTGATGATAAATCTATACATTATAACACCATGTCAATAAAAAAGAAAGAACTATATTAACCACCAAAAATCAAAAATACAAGGTGTTTTTCTTTATTGCACATCTACACACAAAAGATGACGGTCATCTGCATTCACTTGATATTATAAAAAATTTTGATTTTTGTTATAATATGTATTACCAACTAACCAAACTTTAAATGCAGTATGCTTGCAATTGACATTTCCAAACACAGTCATTATACATGTTTGTTTCAATTTATGTTTATAAAGTTTACTAAATTTTATATTACTATATAGGTAGTGGGCAGGGGGGGAGAAGATTTGTAGGCAGTTAATCTGAGATCTCCTTTAGAATATATAATAAAATAAATAGATAGAGGTAAGTTATGTATATAAAAGTACATTATATAGTATAGAATCTAATTAAGTATAGAAGGTATGTATATAAAGCGAATATTATATTTTAAATGTATGTACATATTATATTTCAATATTATGCATATAAATGTAAGTCATGTGATTTGCAAATTACATTATAAATTATAATAATTTAATAAATAAAATAATCAATCAATAAGATATTTTTAAAAGTACAAGAAGATATTTTTAATTTTCTGAATTATTACATACATATATTACATAGAATATTAGAAGAGATATTATACATATGGTACCTAGTGGTAGACAATTTTTTTTTCTTTTTGTATAAAAATATTAAATTCTGTATTGTGATATGAGAATAATTTCTTTTGAGTTTAAGATAGGTACTACAAATAATTTTTATAATGAATAATATATATACTTATGTACATACATAATACATATTTTAATTATAATGCATGTATAGTATATAATATTTCTTAAGAATTAATAAAATTCCCCATTTAATATTACATATATACATACGTACATTGCACATATAAATATGTAAATACTTAGATTTTTACACATCTAATTAAATACATGTATACATATATTATTGAATAGATAATAAGCAAAAAAAAAATGTATGACGTATGTAATGATAAAGAAGACATATATTTAGGCGCATACACATATATACATATATAATACGTTCGTATATAAGTAGATAAATTAGATAGAAAGCCTTGAATGACCTTTCATTTAAATTATCTATAATATTATACGAAATTTTATTTTACATACATATATACATATATACAATATACATATGTATGTACATATATACACATATACATATATTACATACATATCTATAAATATTTATTATATTAATTCAAAAATTTATCATAAAATAGAGTATCTATTTAATAATATGCAGATGATATATATGTATATGTAAATATGTAAATATGTATATATGTGTATACATTATTATGTAGGTAACATGCAAAAAAAATGAATGAATAAAACAGAGAAGAAGAAGAGAGAAAAAAAATCAATGTTTTTATATGTATGTACATATATATAAGCTTTATTTAAATTATATGTAAAATAGCATATTATACTACATATAAATATTTATATGCATGCACATTGCACATTAATAATAAGTAGATACATAATGTAAATGTACGTATATTATGTACATAATATGTGTTATACATATATACAATGAACTTCAAAATTTTTTGAACACCTCCAATAATTTAAACTTTGGAAATATCTATGTCTGTCAGTCGAAAATTCATTTCATAACTCTATTGTTCATTCTCAATTTATAGAAAAATAATTAAAATAAATTCCATAGCAACAAGTCAAAAGTGTCTGATGTGTATACAATGATTTGTTGTGGATAATAATGTTGCATAAAATATCTTTCTTGTAAAAACTATTTTTACGATTTTTATGATAATTGGCATACATATATAAAAGGCAAATAACTTTGGCATAATTTAATTTATGCGATTCTATCTTTTTTTGGCTCATAAAAATCAAATCTACATTTATGTATGTACATATATACATATTTTACGGAATTTTTGATGTGAAATTTATTTTTTTTTTTTTTCACGCGACTGATAACGTTAACATTTATTATAGTACAATCATAATTATGTATTTTAATAATAAACTCTTCCACGATATTAAGTAATGTGTAAAACACGTTTTTACTTGTCAAGAGTTTATTATATAGGAAGAGAGAGAGAGAGAGAGGGAGAGAATTTGAAGGTGTACAAAGATTTTTAACGTTCACTGTATAATAATCATACATTGGTGTACAAATAAATTATATGTTATAAGTATGAAGTTAAAGTAAGAAATAAAAATAATATATAATTTTATTTCAAAATAGGTTTTTTTTTTATTTTTCTTTTTTATTATTATTATACACGTGTACGAGTATATATCTATGTTTGATAGGTATATACTTTTGTATAAAGTAGATATTTAATATAATATGTAATATATATTTTTTACTTTTTGTAATATTAACTGGTTTCTTTTATTTGAAATAAATAAAAAAATTAAATACACATGTATGAACTTATGTATATTCATTTTGTCTTTTATGTGAGATTGCACCAAAAGTATATATGTATGTACAATCATATAGCAATAGTAATAGTAATAATATATTTATCGTATATAATTATACATTATAAATACTCGTATGCATATACAGTGAACTCGCACTAATTTGAACCCCTTTATAACTTAAACTATCCAGTAATCAAGACCTCTCAAAAACTATTAGCATTGCATTTGCTTTATAACTTAAACTAGTATATTGTCGCTCTGTAACTTGTACTCTACAATTACAACTCTACAACTTTTTTTCTTTTCTAAATATGGAAAATTTGTAAAACTTATGTTCATGTCTTTATTTATTGGTGTATACGATTATGTACATTACGCAATATAAAATATAATAATGCAAAATAATGCTGAATTTAAAGAAGTTCTTTAACCTATGACCTAAATAGATGTGACGAATTGAAACAAATTGAACAAACGTAAATACTCGTTCCATCAGTTTAACAATTTACCCTAAATAGAAACAATTGGAATTATGTATGAGTTTATCAGTCAAATTTATTTTATAAATACATATAAATATTATTATTATTATTTATTTATTTATTTTCAAACTATAAATCAAATAGAAACAATAACTACGACACTATCTGTTTTATCTATTTGACAATTTAAACTTATCGAAATTTAACGAACGTAAAAATACATACATTTCGGACAGTTTCATGTACAATAGTAGTACGATATTGTATGTATCGTTTCGTTTCGATTCGTTCATTTAGGGTATATCTTTACTACAGAAATATTTCATAGTACTACTGCAAATATAACTGTTCTATCTTCTATCAAAATATGTAAACAGACTGATATGTATATGTGATTATTTCTTCAAAAGTAAATAAAAAGTAATTTTCTTTAAAAAAAAAAAAAAAAAAACCATGGCTTGTCGAATAATAATATTGTTGTTTTATTGTCATACTATAATATCGTTGTGTACGAAAAAAAAAACATGTCACATACAATTCATTCAATAATAACTTGCAACAACCCATTGCAAGTGAGTTCGGTGGTCAGGTTAGCTCGAGTGCACTGTAATTATTATGTATATTATATACAAAAATAATAATATGTCATAGAGTAGTAGATACATATTTATGTACATATACATCATATAATATATGTATGTAATAATAATAAATTTATATTTAAATAAAATTATTGCACAAAAACTATTCAACCAGTTAAGGTTGAAAATATAAAAAAAAAAAATATAATAATAATCAAGAAAATATGCTAGATATTATTATGTACATATATACAGTAGATAGCGTGTGTGCACATTAAATACAACATAAAATTCTATGTACGTACATATATATGTATGTATGTATTATGAAAATATATATATGTATATATATATACTTAAAATGCATATTTACATTTATATACTGTAGTTAGTAGAGAAATACATACTGTATTATAACTATACAGGGTGTCCGGTTTCGGGTGGTCATCCGGCACAAAGAAGATAGGTCTCGCCGAGACAAACAAAAAATCGTTTTAGAGGGAGGGGGGCAATCTCAACCGTTTAGCCGCTAGAGGGCGATGAAGATCTTTAGCACTCAATCTACGAAACACCCTTTAATAACTACGGTGTACTAGCTAGAAGAATCTGGTCTAAGAAAAATCTGAAGGAAACTCCCCCCTCTCTTCAATGATACCTAATATGCTTCTCTACGTTCTTTGTTTCAAGAGTTATTGTGTTTCAAAGACAGAATTTAGTGATTTTTTGTCATTTTTTTCAGAGATAATACAGGCTGTGGAAGTAAAGCGCCCTCTATATTAATTTCAAATTACAAAAACAGAAAGCCTAAGACACCTGCTTAATTTTTGCCCTGTACAGTAAAGGTCTATCTCTCACAGTTTTTTCCATGTTCTATCTTCTTAGTGTTTGAATTGTGTAAAATCATGTAAAACTCATATCAAAGAACCGTATTTTATTAAAAAATGGCTTTTCAAATATTGTTTATTATGCGCTGGTATTGAATTGGTAAGAGATAGATCTTTACTGTACAATACTAAAATGAAGCGGACATTCTGGGCTATTTGCTAGTTTAAGTAAAAAATAATATAGAGGGCGCTTCACTTCCACAGCCTGTATTATCTCTGAAAAAAATGGCAAAAAATCACTAAATTCTGTCTTTGAAACACAATAACTCTTTAAATAAAGAACGTAGAGAAGCATATCAGGTATCATTGAAGAGAGGGGGGAGTTTCCTTCAGATTTTTCTTAGACCAGATTCTTCTAGCTAGTACACCGTAGTTATTAAAGGGTGTTTCGTAGATTGAGTGCTAAAAATCTTCATTGCCCTCTAGCGGCTAAACGGTTGAAATTACCCCCCTCCCTCTAGAACGATTTTTTGTTTGTCTCGGCGAGACCTATCTACTGTGTGCCGGATGACCACCCGAAACCGGACACCCTGTATATTTATTTAGATTAATTTTTTTGCTACTACTTTAAATGCATACATGTATGTACTCGTATATGTAATGCACATAAGTGTATAATGGTATAATGTATACGTACATATGTATAAATATACATTGTACATTTACACCGTATACTACTTATATATGTATATGATATACGTACATATAAGTACAATGTAAAAATAACAGAAATATGCAATCGTTTTATTATTTTTCTTTTTTTTTCTTTTAAAAAGTAAATGTGTATATACATTCGTATTTGCCTATTTTTTTTTTGGTTTTTTGTGACGTAATTGAAAGACTTAGAAAAAAAACCATTACTAAATTCATAAATACATATTTATTACCCCCATTTATTTGGAATTTGCATCCTTTTTTAAAAGATTTTAGTGTTGTTTTTATTTTAATTTTTTTTTTTGTTTTTTGATCTTTTAATAAATTTGAATAGATCACTTTTGTGTATTTGTTGATCACTCGTAATTTGCTTCTTATGAAAAATTAAAAGCGAATAAAATTTTTTTTTTTTTTTTACTAAAAGCTAAAATGTTTTTATACTCATATATACTTAATAACAAACTACGATTTATATAAACATATTGATTAAACATTAAAATTAATGTATTTATCCCATACATGCATATTAAATTGCAAAATTCTAAAAAAGCTTAAAAATAAAAAAAAATTAAAAACTAAAAAACAAATAATAAAAAACAAAAATACAAACAAATAATTCTATTTAAAAGTGAATAAAGCTTTATATACATTATGCATAATACAAAATTCGTGTATATAATAAGCTTGTGTTTTCATTTTTTTTTTTCTTCATCAATTTAAATGTTTATTTATTATTATATATGTATGTATTTGCATAGCATAATTTTTAACTACATGTATATACATACATATATATAAGTACATATGTAATTTTCATATATCAAAATTGATTGCAACAAAATATAAAATTAAAAAAGAAAAAATTACTATATTTTTTTTATATTTAGGGTCGTATTTATCAACCATGATTATCTTTTATCTAAGATAAACTATGTACATATTTATCAAACTCGATTGTATACTATTCGGATATTTTTTAAGACAATCTGGGAGTGGTGGTACAAAAATATCTTTTGAATATTATAACCAATTGTTATTAACAGCAACAGAACAACATGCACATTTGCACATTTAATAATCATCGTACCACATAACATCTTTTAGTTGATAAATTAAACTGAAATTATTTTTCGCGGCTAAAATATATTCGTTAGAATAATCTTGATTGATGAATACGGCCCTTAAAACAAAAAAATTTATGAAATAAAATAAAAAACAAACAAACAAAACACAAACATAAATAAATTAATTATATTTAATGAATTAAAATTGATTTATATATAAGATACCTAATCGTATTATGTATTTAATATCGTAATTACAAAATAATTTTTTTTTCTTTTAATGTTTTCAATATTAAAGATTTATGTATCATTTTGAGACATTTTTCTTATAGTGCATTAATGTAAGTACAAAATAAGTATATCAAGAAGAGCAAAGATTTATATATGTACATACTTTGCAAAATTTTTGTAGAAGGTCTGCCGTCACCATTAAGGTAAGGTGCATAATTTGTAATTTGGTTTTTTAATTTTATTTTCTTATTGAAAAATTTAAAACAAAATTTTAGAAAATTCAAAAATATTTTTGAAAATTCTTCAATAAACACTTCTACTGTTCTTTACAAATAAATAACACGATATAGATACTCATTCATATATAAATTTAAATAAAATCAGTAAAAATTTAAGTAATAAAACATTTCTTTTTCTTCTTGGTTTCAATTTTTAAACATTTTTTTTTTTTTTTTTTAGAATATAATATTTATGAATCAAAAAAAAAAAAAAAAATATTATTGTTTAAAAATGAATGATATTATTTTGCAATTTTGTTTTATTTATCATGCATTGTATACAATTATTATGAAACGCTTGTCAATTAATAAATTTTATCAAGCGTACTAAATTGAAAAAAAAATAAAAAAAAATGAATATTTAAATAGACAAATATGCATATATGTATAATCGAATAAAAACATCTAAAAAAAAAAAAACAAAAAAAATTAATAAATTCAAGTACGTAAACTTATATGTATATGTACCTGAAAATCGAATGATTTAGCGCATTTTTCTCATTTTCCGTTTTTATTTAATGTTACTATGTATATTATTTTTTTTGGTTCTATATATATTGTTTCAGATTAACATTTTTTTTTTTTGTTTTAGTTCGTTCATAAGACTCATAACAAATAAATTTTAATTTGTGTAAAAAATAAATACACAGACAAACACATACATATACAGTAGCTGTTTTCTAGCCATTTTATTATTCGTTCTTTGAATTTTTAAGATAGGTATAGTTTTTGAGAGTTTTAAGTAAAAATACTTGTGTCATATTTTGAATAAATAAATTTAAGATTATATAATAAATAATAGTGATGGATGCTGAATTTCTAGTTTTTTGTTTTTAATTTTTTTTATTTTTTTTTTTTTTGATTTCATCTAAAAATTGTATCTAATTAAAATTTCTAAAGAACATGTTATTTCAGTTTTACAGTTATGTTATTATAAAAGAGCTATTAAAATATATTACACACTTACATACGAGTATATTACAAGTTTAGTTTAGATACATATTATGTTTGATATGAAAAATTTTTTATTCGCATACGAATGTATATGTATATGTACATCCGTACATAAACACACGTATTTAGAATTCTACATTAACGTATAAGATTTTTCATGAATAATTTTTAGTTCAAATGAATTTTTTTTCACATATACGTATATAGTATATTATGTACTATATTTATGTATATATTGTTTGTAGTTCAAGATCATATCATTTTTTAAACTTTAGAGTTGAATTTAATTTATTTTATTGTTACATAACATTGCATATAATATATGTTAATATGTACATAATTAGTTATTTAATATCGTAATAATTTAGAAAAGATAGTCAAAAATTATACATATATTCATATGAATGTACATATATAGGGTTTACCACTAAGAATGTCAGATCCTTTAACACCCAAAGCGACAACAACACTGATAAAAAAGTCAATCACCACAAACATTGATTGCTGTGTGCTCAATATTTTCGTTTTGGCAAGTCATCTTGAAAAAGTACACGATTCAACAACGCATAAAGAAATTATTTGAATTTATTATCAAATTGCATATATACTCGTATACATATTATATACTTTATATTCGGTTTGATGTACAAATTTGAAAAATTTTACATCATCATGATATTTATTTGAAGGCTTAAAAATTTCAATAGATTCAAGACCTTAAACCAACTTTAACTGATCATGTTTTTTGCGTCAAACTTTAGGCTTTTAGTGAGCAATTGAAAACCGATTCAGATTTTGGGAAAAAATCATTTTTTTCAGATAAAGTATACATTATTTATGGTTTTCAATCAATGTAATGTAATCGATTGTTCTTCAAAATAATAAATAAATCACATGAATATCGTTTATAGTAGGTACGTGCATTACGAGAAACTTATAAAGATTTTGGAAAATTTTTATCTGATCTGATTTTCATGTCAAATCTTATAAAAATTTAACTGATTCATAAACTTCAAATAATTATGGTTTTGTGTCAAACTTTCGCTAATTAGACTTTGAAGCAGTTGGTGGAAGACGATTTATAATTTAGATAAAAAATCATTTTTTTTTCTTCAGCCAGACAAAATGTTTTTATTATTTTCAAAATGTAATGTAATCGATTGTTTTTCAAAATAATAAATAAAACACTTGTGTTGTGAATATCATGCATAGTTATCATTGTGTTTCATTTTAAAGATTTTGATTGACATTCTTATTATTGGTAAATCCTATAATATTCAAATATACATATGTACATAATCGTATATATGTATATAAATTTTAATTTAATTATGTACATACATACTTATATGTCCTACTACTATATATATACAGTTATTATTGTATTCATTTTTCATTAATAAATTAATAATTTTTATAATTTACATTTTTATTTATATTATATTTAGGTATAGAGATATAGATGTGTATATACTAGTATCAGTATCATTAAAATAAATTAAGTAAATAAAAATAAAAAAAAACTGTATTACAATTATTAAGTCTGTTCGATCTGTACTCGGAGTAGAGTACATTTACTCTAGAAAATGGCTGCTTTACTCTGTTTTTTTTTTATACTCTTATCGAACAGCTTAGAGTAAAAGTAGAGTGGACCAAAATCAAAAAACAAACAAAATTAGTTATGTCAACATAATTATGATGTGTCAAAAACAAGTTCGATTTGTACTCTGAGTTTTTACTCCTGCAAAAAGTAGAAGTAAGATCCGAGTAAAATTTGGATTACTCCGATCTTACTCTAAGCTGTTCGAGTATACTCCGAGTACAGATCGAACAGAGCTATTATTTTTCATTATAACCATATATATGGATATATATACATACATATATATGATATATAACGCTGCATTATGTATACGAAGCTTACTAAATGAATTAATAAATTTTCAATACGTTGGTATAATTGTAATTCCCTTCTTTTGTACATTAGTACATATATTATCATAAATTTATGTATGTACATTTATGTATATCTATATAATATGCATAATTTTAAATTCATTAAAGGTGCATAATGTATAATACAATGTACATATTTATGTAGATATAATTATTTGAGGAAAATTTTAGTTCTTTTTTTTTTTTTTTCTTTTTGAAACCACAATTAACAATGATAATCATTTATTGTAATAATACTCGTACAGTGTAGATTATAAAAATTCATATAATATGTAATTTATACATATATAATACAATATTCATGAATGTATGTATTTTATTTATATGTATACGTATAAAATACAGGGTATCCGGCCTCTATCAACCCGCAAACATGTTTTACATGATTTTATATGATTTTACACAATTCAAACACTAAAAAAAAAACTATAAAGGATATACGATATACCTTTACTGTATATGTGGGAAAAATTAAGCGGGTATTTTTTGGGCTTATTCTACTTATGCAATTTTAGAAATTAATTTAGAGGGCGCTGTACTTCTACAGCCTGTATTTTCTCTAAAAAAAAAGAAAAATTACAAAAAATTACTAAATTCTGACTTTGAAACACAATAACTCTTGAACGGAAGTACATACATAGATGAACATGTAAAGATATCTTTAGAGAGAGGGACAGTTTTCAACACATTTTTCTTACACTATTTCTTCTAGCTAGTACACACACCGTAGTTGTTATAGAGTGTTTCGTATAGTAAGTGCGAAAAATCTTCAAAACCCTCTAGAGGTCAAATGGTTGAGATTAACCAAGATTTTTTGTTTAACTGGATGAGATCTATCTACTGTTTGCGGGTTGATCATACCAGACGCCAGACACCCTGTATATAAATGAATGAAAAATAGAGAAAAAAAAAAAAAAAACGCATTCAAAAACTTAACAAACAAATATTACACACGAATGCAAACAAATAACTTTAATCATAGCACATTGTATATATTTCACGTCCACCTATATTATGTACATACGTATGTAAGTATAAATATGTATATAATAAACGCAAGTAATACGTACCAAATTACATATTTGGTTAGATAAAAATATACAATCATATTTTATATACATTATACGCATAATAATTATCGTATAAAATATACAAGTATGTTATTATTATTATTATTTGTATAATTTTCTTATTTTACATTGGTATATAGGTATGTATGTATGTATGTATGTATATATGTATTTTCTTTTTTATTTGTAGATTTCATATTATTGGTTTCTCTTATTTTGAATGTAAGTTACATATAATTTCTAACAAAGAAAGCTCATAAAATAATAATAATAATATTGTTGGTATTATTATCATCATTATATGAACATACATATTATTAATGTATATTTTATATTGTCAATAATTATTATAATTCTGAAGCGTAAATAAATAATATACCAATAAATAGTACATTATATGTGTAGCTATATGTTAGGTATATATACATATAATATAATGTGAAAATAAGTATATAATTTTATATGTAACGTATGTTTATGTACATAAATGAATATGTATTATTTATTTATTTATTTATTTATTTTTTTTTTTTTTTTCTAATTAATTTTTCATTTTGACCAATCTTTTTTTTTTTTTATCTCTTAACTTGATAGATTATGTGTGATGGTGAATGATGATTTAATAATGGAATATATTTTCTATTCGATATATACAGCCCTGGCTATTGAATTAGGACCACTAACAATTATTTGAATTTTCATGATATTTTTGGGATTTTCCGTAATATCCTTCACATCTGGTATTACGTATTAAAAATTTTGAAAGATTCATAGATTCTTAATAAATATTTACAATCCGGACTTTCCCTTTTTCAAAAAGTAGTTACAGGAACCTTTTTGAATTCATTGATACAACAAGATAAGTTTATCACAAAGAAGTTTATGACCAGTTAACAGGTAAAAATTACTATAAATTGCTGAAATTATTGAAATTTCTGTATACAGTGAAACCTCTCTAAAGCGGACACTCTCGGGACCAAAAATTTTGTCCGTCTACAAGAGGTGTCCGCTAATTAGAGGTGGTCTATATTAGTCAAGTAAAAAAAGTTCACTTTTATTTCACCTTTTCCTTTATATCAACAATGCAAACACATAATTATACGCATTATTTTTTCTATATTTATTCTAAATAACAAACAAAAACAAAAAACAATTAATTTTGATATTTGATAGAAAAAAAGAAATTGAAATTTGTTTATCTTCTTAATTAAAAAACGAATCAATTCCAAACACTAGAATTCGTCTATGCAAAATACAGTTACTTGCCGCCAGTAAAAAAATATAATATGTACTACATAGTCACACGTGCATTATCTACAAATAAAATTTATACAGCCGGACTTTTTTTCGTTCTCTAGACAACGGTAAAAATCTAGAACATAAAAACATGATAACGATCCTTCTATTTGAAATTTTTGTTTTGTTTGTCTTTTGATTTTCTAGTACATAATATGTAAAAAGTGTCCGCTGAAGAGAATATTTTAGCTTAAAATAAGTAAATTTAGTGTCCGTGTCCGTTAACCAGAGGTGTCCGTCTATAAGAGGTGAAACGCCCATACATGCTATACGGTGACGGCCAAAATGTCAATTTGTGTCCGTTAGTGAGAGGTGTCCGCTAAAGAGAGGTGTCCGTTAAAAGAGGTTTCACTGTAGTTATTGTTTTAGTTTGGAAGTGAAAGTGTTTAAGTGAAAGATGGACTTTAAATTTAGAATATATAATTTTTTTTAAAGTGAGATAGAGAAATATCTTAAAATTAGTTGAAATAATAACGATGGGTAGAAGTAAAGACATTTCTTGTACCAAAAAAGCTGCCATTACAGCTTTAATTAAAACAAAAAATTATTCCTTCCGTGAAATAGCACGAATGGAGAAAGTTTCACATCAAACAGTGATCAGAATTAATAAAAATTTGAAGACAAACTCCACACAAACTTCAGGAGGCCGACAAAACTGTATGGGTGCAAGAAGAACCACGCCACGAGACGATCGCATTATTCTTCGAACGGCCATGGAAAATCGTTTTGCTACTCTGAAGAGTATGCACAAAAGCTTAAATGATGAAGGAATTGAAATTTCGCTTCGGACGTTGAGGAGACGACTGCACGAGTTTAACCTAATGGGACGACGACCAGCTAAGAAACCTAGGTTAACGCCAGGAATGAAAAAAAAACGGTACGAATGGGCAAAAACTCACAGCAGACATGATATTGAGTATTGGAAAAAGGTAATTGAACATTTTTAATAAAAAAATACATTGTTCATAAATAATTTGAACAAAAATATTGTTGGTAAATTCTTACTCAAATTTATATTTTAAATTTACTCCACTTTCCTAAATTTCAGGTGATATTTAGTGATGAATGCAGGTTGGAGGCTGTTGTTGAGAACAATCTTTTTGTTCGTAGGAGGCCTGGAGAGCGATATAGTGATGACTGCGTAACAAAAAATGTAAAACATCCGCCATCTGTGATGATCTGGGCTTGTATTTCAGAAAAAGGACCAGGTCCGGTATATTTCGTTGAAAACACTATGGACAAACAACAGTACGAAAAAGTTATTAGAAATGAATTATTGCCCTACATCGATGATCTTCTGCTTTCCGGAGATGAATATTGCTTCATGCAAGACCTTGCACCATGTCATCGAGCAGGAAGCATAACGAAGCTGTTGAATGATTCAGGACTAGCTATTCTAGAATGGCCTGGGAATTCGCCGGATATGAACCCCATTGAAAATGTATGGAGCATGCTCAAGAGTAAGGTATATTCTAGAAAAAATCCTACTGTTGATGTTCTAAAAAACAATATCCTCGAAATTTGGAACGAAGACGAAAGTATCAGACAAATGATAGAAAGATGTATTAATAGTATGCCCGAAAGAATACACGCTTAAAAATCTTTAAAAGGCATGTGTACTAAATATTAAAAATAATATATACTCATATGTAATTTTAATGGTCTGTAAATATTATAAATAAAATAATTTAAAAAAAAAACAAATTATTTTGTATGATTTTCTTCACTTTAAATAACTAACTTTGCTCTCAAAACGAAATTTTGTAAAAATATCATAGTGGTCCTAATTCAATGGCCAGGGACTGTACATATTACATACATACATACAATAACTTAATGAGTAAAAACATATATTGATATTAATTTATTGCTTTTTTTAATTAGAATTTTTTTTTTTTTTTTTTTTTTTTTTTTTTTTGATTAATATTTTTATACGTACATACCTAATTGTACTGTACTTGTACATTATAATGTTATAAAATTATTATTAATTCAGCTATTTTATTATAACACGTATATGATATGCTGTATGCACGCACATCAAGTATACATATTATATTTAATCATTAATATTGAATTCAAATAAATGTACTTATACATATTTCATATTTTTATAATAATTTTTGTTTTTCTCGTGATCAAATTGAAATTAAAAGAATAAAAGAATAAAAAAAAAATCTAATAATATGAAAGAAAGAAAAAAAAATTTTGTAAAAATTTTTTGAAATATAAAATATACATAGGTAGGTATACATGCTGTTTTTTGTTTTTCATTTACATTCACATTTACATACGTAAACAAAAAATGTAATATACACATCGTATACGTAATGTATATATACATTTGTATAAATTTGCAAATATTTTTATATATACCTATGTATGTATAATAATTTTGTAATATTTTATAATAATATTATAATTTCATGTATTATTATTATTTTATTGTGCAATTTTTTGTTTTGCTATAATTACATATAATCTTACATATATTGCAATAAATATTTTGGTATTAAAATATTTATTTTATTAGATATATTTGTACATATCTACATTCGTAAGTATATATTATATAAAAAAAAAAGAAAAACAAAAGTATACGTACATATTATAATATACATACTTAAGTATTATAATAAATATCCAAGTCTATAATCGTGATCTATGAATGTTGGATGCGTATGTCGATAGGTATACAAGGGTGTGAAAGTGCTGGTATGCAATTGGTTTTATTTCTTTGAAAGTGATCATCTCTAAGACTGTTATGACATTGACTACATTCTTTTGATCAAATATGCTTAGCTCAATATGAAAATGAACTATGTATTTTATCAAATGTATATATATGAGGACATTATAATATAATATAAATAACCAATGGCATATTAGCCCTGGATATCAATAAATAAATGTATGACTAAAAAAAAAAATGGAACTTGCTTGATATTATTAATTTGATATTTAAATAAGGACTAATATTATATGTATTTATTTAAATGAGCATGAACATTATATACATCATTCTAGTAATATAGATCAATTATTTAAGCCTAATCATGTAAAACAGTGTTTGCTTCTCTACCAGCAAACTCAGTGATTCACAATCCATGTTAAAATGTAGGTGCCCCTGCACACATGATAGTAATAAAATCATGAAATTGAAATCATTTCTGTGAAAGTCTTGGTTCACTTAGAGCTGTTGTAGTGCTATGAAAGATGATGAAAAATTTTAATGAGCATAATTATATATATAAGCTTTTGATATCATATATAAATATAAATTGATTTTTTTTCGTTTTACTTTCAATAGATAATAACAAATATTTTTAGATAATTTTAAAATTTTTAAAATTTAAAAATTGAATGAGTAGTAAAATATGGTGTGTCTAAATTACTTAATGTTGCATCAACTAAGTAATTATAATATTAATTCTTAAAGTATTTTATTTTTATAATTTCTTTTTACAATAATTTTTTCATTTAAGAATATTCAAATTGATTACTAATGTAATAATCATAGAGATAAATGTGATAAGTGTATATAGATACATATTGTACGGAAACATAACATACATATTTATATAAAATTAACACATACATAAATATTATATATACATATACATACTTGTATTTACCTATATACCTGTAGTTATAATGAAATATATAAAATGCATTCATGATGTGTACCATATTATCATAAATGTACTATATGTATGTAACATATGTATGTATATGTAAATATATTTTTTTATTATTATTAATATGTTATTATATTTGTTGAACCTGAATTTCACTTCTAGAAAGTTAAAAATAATAATCATAAAAATCAATACATAATAATTTTTCAAATATTTTAATTTTAAGTATTTTAAGTAAATACGCGTGTAAATTAATTATCATACGTATTTATTGATGAATTTTAATTTATGTAAATGATATACATATGTATATGTACATACATACATAAAATAGTATATACTGTTTTTAATATAAATATATATACGAATATGTACATTATAATATAGTACTGTTCACGATATGTCGTAAAAATCTGGTAATCATCGTAATCATATGGTAAATAATAAACCATCATAATTAATGGTAAAACTAAAAATCTTTATATGAAAAAACGAATTATGACATCGTAAATGTTTACGAATAATTTCAGAAATGTGTTTTTATATGGTATACCTAAATTATTATTATTATTATTATTATTATTTATTTATTTATTTAGGAGAGAGTTCAGTATACAACTGCCTCCATCCTGATCACGCTAGTATGGGTATAATATAAATGGTAAATCGTAATCGAATTCACATTGAATTTATCTGTCATTCATTTCAAGTAATTTAATCAAATCTAAATCGATCATTTTAAAAATGTACATTTATATCAACAATATTTATTAATCAATTTCACTATTTTACTATTTTTTCACATATGTATTTTAATTTTATTTCAGAATATTTATTATACATACTTTTATAAATTTCTAAATTTCTAATCTATGGATTCTGACAATTTAAATCATTAGTATGATTTTCTTTTACAAATCAATATGTAAGTATAATTATTTATGTACATACATACTATATATATACATATATTTATATGTATGTATAAAATTTAATGTACTCATTACTTTTTAAATTAAATTCAACTTTTCCCAATATAAATATGTATATGTATCTACTAATTATATGCATATTTGTTTACATATGTACATATATTTAAAATTTTATATACTCGTATACTACACAACATAATATTATGATATGATGATCATAAATGTTAAAATACTGTATACCTAATTTAATATACTCGTATATGTATGTAATAAATGAATATAATGTGTATAATATAGTATTATATGTAAATACATGTATATATATAGTGAAACTTCGATTATCTGAACATTCGAAAATTCAATTTTCCAGTCTTAAATTTCTGACAGTCTTAAATTTGAGCATTGAACATTGTATAATCGGAATTGAATGTTTTCAATCAATCAAATTAGAATCTGATAGATCATGAATCTTTCACAAAATACATAATATGATTATATATTTTATAATTTTACTGTTATTAGTTAATTGAAGTTTTCGTGTTATATTTTGTTTGTTGTTTGTACATAAATACAAATTTCTACATTACTTATTGGAAATTGTGAGTTTCAAGTGGTATAGAAAAATACATAATTTCAATATTTAAAATTTGTTTAAAATGAATTCTCTTAAAAAACGTGCTCATAAAACAATAATAATGTTTTACAGACGAATTAAATAAAGGAAAATCTGTTAAGGAAGTCTGCAAAGAAATATGAAGTTGAAAACAGTTCAACAGTTTGTGATATAAAAAATATAAGAGTAAGATCTTAATTATTTGGTTTAAATATGAATAGGATATAAACATTTTTGATAATGCACTTGAATTATCTATACATCGAATGCAGAAAAATAAATATTAAAATGTATTTTAAAAAAACAGAATTAGCTTTTGAAATTTTTTTATAAAAAAAAAAAAAAAAAAAAAAACTTTTTGAAAATAAATTTAAAAAAAGCAATTAATACTTTGATACTGCAGTGTTTTATTTATTATTTCGAATACATATAATAAATACCACTTTCAATACATAATCTGAATTATTCGGTATAATTCGATTTAGGCCTGCCATAAATAAATTGATTCGGATATTCAATGTTTCACTGTATATATGTATATATAAAATATGAATAATATAATATATGTACATATGTATATATGTATATGTTATATGTATAGACAATAATATTATATATGCATTTATATATCTATGTACATACGAGTATATGATATATAATGTGTATTCTGTTGTATATTTTATTAATTTATTGAAAAATATAGGTGACGGTTAATTTCTTTAAACAACATTTGAATTGATAATGACTTAAATTTTTATTGTATATACATTCATACATACATACATACATACATACATACATATATACTAACATATTTACTTATATAAATATGTATAATATAAATGAATTAATTATATTGAGATATTTTATGTTAGATATACGAGTATCTTTTAATTTAATTTTATTTTTTTTTTATTTGTTTGTCATTTTTTCATTTTATTTGTTTTATTTCTGGTTTTTCTTTTTTTAATGTAATATAATCTCAATATAATGATGATGATTATATGTAATTGAATGATGATGTGATAAGTAAGTACTACTATAAATAGTAAATTAATAATAAATTTTTAAAATAATTGTACATATTTTTAAATGTGTATGTCTGGAATTTGTATATACAACATACATATGTACATATGCATATACATAATATGTATGTATACAATTTAATAATAATTTTTATTGATTCTTAATTTAAAAAATAAAAATGCAATAATGTATAAAAATATAATAAATGGAATTACATATTTGGAAAAATTGGAAAAAGAAAAATTTTGAATAAAATTTTTATGACACATGAAATATACAGATTTAGATACCTAACGGGCGCTATTCACTATGAAAATTGAAACCAAAATTAATAAAGAAAAAATTAAAATTATCATATTAGATGGAAAAAAATATTTTACGGATTCATTTCAAAGATGAGACAAATTTTAATTATTTATCTAAACGAATTATGTAAAAATTACAAATTGAGTAATCAGTAAATACACTGCAAACATTTAATATATTTTCCAAATACTTATATAGTATGTATACACAAAATTATACTAAAACAAGATGAATCATAAACAAAAATTTCTTTACTTTCTTTTACATAACTTTTTTGAGTGGTAAATTGAATACGAAGAAGTTTTTCCTTTCTATGATTATTGATCATTAATATAATTTATTAATTAATTTATATCTTTCTCATGATATAATCAAACATTTCTATAAAATGTCCTCTGCGTTACATGGATTTTAAACAATTTTTTTCTCTTCTATTTTTCTTAGAAATTATAAAAAAGAGATTTTCCAATTGAAATTTCTATATTAAACATATGGAGTAATAAAATTTTTGAAACGGCAGTTATAAAGTGTTCAACAGTTCGGAGAATTTTATTAAAAAATATTTGTAGTGTAATTAATATTAAGGTTTTGTGTGAGTATTTTGCATTAAAGCCCGAATTTTCACACATATTTTCATAAATAATTGAAATATATAAAAATATATAAATATAGGATTTATGTTTTTGAAGGCTGGCTGTTGTGTATAAAATGTAAATTATTAAATGTGTACAGAGTACAGTATCCATTGTTCTGAATTATTTTAAAAATGAATAACTTCAGAAAATGTTCTCATTACATTTACAACATACTTTTAAAATGAGAATAATTTTCTATTTACTGCGCAACTGCATTTAATCTACTGATTAAAAAATTCTTAATACAATTTAATTGATAATATGTATTTTATTTTAATTTTTTTTTTTTTTTAAATTATACTGCTGACATCTTATACTTATATTTAGAGATACATGCCCGAAATGTTATGACTATTTATGAAAGCGTAATTTTTATTTCCGTAAATATTATGCATACTTACATTCATTAACATGTATAAGATGCGTTTATAACAAATCAAAATATGTCTCAGAATTTAAGTGATTATTAAAAAATTTTATTTTATAAATATAATCATAATATTCGTGTTTATTTCGTATTCGTATATACATAATGTTTAATTTTTGCATTGAAATGTACTCATTCATTATTATTATACGATACATACAGTATCGTGAAAAAATTTTGAAACAAACATAATTTCTCTGAAAAATGAATAATATGAACACTTATTTTTCGTTAAATTTTTATATATTATTATACAAAAAATATTCATCATAATGTTTACTAACAAAAATTACTAAATTTATAACAATAAGAAAATTAAACGACAAAAACTATAGAATACTCTCTTCAAATGATGTGAATAAGTTTTTTGGAACATTTCATACAATTTTGATAAAATATTTCATCATTGTTGATGAGTGCACTTCGTTATTATCAAATTCGCTCATAAGTAACGATGAAGTTCTACACGATTTTCAGGCCCAATGGGTCTGGTGACATCAGTGTTGAAAATGCACATCCTAATGGAGGAGAAAGACTGACACTCAGACAAGAAGTGTTCTGTGGTATCATCTTCCTCTCCACAAGAAGCACACAATGCATCACTGATGATTCCTATGGTATAGTAAGATGATTTCCACAGGTATTATATACCATGTCAGAGCATTGATCATTGCTCTGCAGTCTTTCTTTTCCTGTTTGAAAAGAAAAGCTGCTAAAGCCCCGTTAGAATTTTTGATGAAGCATTTGATTTGTCTACACTTTAGGAGGCTCTGCCACAAACTCTAAGGCAAGATAATTTATTAAAGAGATATAAGATTTAAAGAGAAATAAATGTCTATATTGATTGATTTTTGAGAGAAATTATGTTTGTTTCAAAATTTTTTCACGACACTGTATGTAATGAAAATTTAAAAGAAAATAAAGATAAATTATAAGAGAATATTTGTAGTAATGTATTTAAATCTTAAATATAAAAAAATAAAAATGATAGAATATGTATATGCAATACATACATATAAAATTTAAGGTATGTACAAAATGTGTACAAGTATGTATAATGTATAGTATACTTTTTGTGCAATATGCACATTACATATGTATGTACATTTGTTTGCATATTATAATACATACATATATGCAAATTTTTCTGGAATATTTAAAATTTTTTAGTCACGCATCATCAATATTGCATAAATATATGTAGTATGTATACATCATACTTATATATTATCACTCATCATATCAATCATAGTCGTCGTCATCGTCGTCGTACCTTAATATCTTTTAGATTTAATAAAATTATAAATCTATTTAAGTTTGTTATTATTTTATTTTTTTTTTTTTTTTCATATTTAATCGTAAATATTTAAATTTATTATTATTTCTATTCAATGTTGAATGAGTGCGAATTCTTAAACAACAGAGAATAGACAGTTAATATGTATATTATCAGATTTGAAAAAAAAAATGAAAATGAAAATAAATAAAAATCAAAAAAATAAAGAAAATACGAAAAATTTTTCAAATTTAAACTAACCTTCCTGTCAATGAAATTCTACAAAAATCAAATATGTACATATGTTATGTACATTGTATATGAAATGAATGTATGCATACGTACTTACGACAGTACGATATACGAATATTATTTGATATCTATGTATGTATTAAATGTAAAACTAAACATAATGTGTACATATATGTATGTATAAATAGTATATAAAAATAATGATAATGATTTTTTAATATGATTAGGATTAAATTAAAAAATATCATCATGTACACAATATTATTTATAATATTTATCGATATATATGCATGTATGTATATGTATGCATTTATGTACATGCTAAGCATACGAGTATGTAGCTACATATTTACATAGAAAATATATACATATATACATATATATGTATATAGATAATTTAAATTAATATTGAATTTAATAAATTATTAAAAGAAGAAAAAGAAGAAGAAAACTATAAAAATATTAAAATGAATAATAATTACCATTAATATTACTTTTATTATACCTACATATGTATGTATGTAGGTATGTAGATTTTTTTTTTTTCGTAATATATAGGAACGAAACGATATAACTATGTATGTATGCATTTGATGTCCCCTTATACATATATACGTACGTAAAAAGATAGTGATCTGTATATTATGATGATCGTATATATTTATAAATGTATGAAGGTATGTACCTATGTATTTATTTACGTACAAATGTGTACATATGTATGTACAAACATATAATATAAATTTCATATTTATCATTTTATTTCATTATAATTTTTTTGTATTTTTTTTGTATTTTTTTTGTATTTTTTATTTTCAAGAAGATATCTATAATAAAAAGAAGAAAGTAATGTCCGGGAGCTCATATACAACATATATGTATGTATGTAATATGTATATATTATGTACATACATATACGAATAAGAAACAAAAAGGTGATTGACATTTTTTTTTAAATAGTATTGAAATAACTGAAGAGTTAGTATAATATAATATTCAATTAAATTAAATAGGTATGTGTATGTATGTGTATGTATGGATAAATTTCATTTACATATATTTATACATTATAATCTAAGAAGAATTTTTTGTTTTCCTTTTTTAATCAAAAATCATCCTTTGTTATAATATAATAATATTGATTTTATCCAATGTAATGTTTGGTAATAGATATAATGTGTATAATATAGGCACACATAGTGTTGATCTTATACTAAATATAAGAAAATAGATGGCATATTACAAAATACAACATTAAATCTATGTACATATTCAGTAAGTATAGTATATGTGTATATAAAAAAAATAAATACACTTGGTTATCTTTTTATACGATAGATACGTTCAAAAGAAAAAAGAAAAATATAGATTTATATTGGCTAAATGAAAAAATAGTAAATTGGTTCTAGACCTACTTAAAACCAACATAAAAGTGCAATAAACAATTTAAAAAAAAATATTATTCGAGAAGGATTCACTTAAGAATGTATTTTCTGTGCTTATACACATTTTAATTAATTTAATATTTTTAAATAAACAAAATAAATTATTGATTTTAAAAGAAGAAAATGTTAACTGAAATTCATTAATATACGGATATAAAAAAAAAAGTAAAAATAATATAAACATAACGCATTTTTTGTAAAATGCAATCAGATTGTCAAGTGACGAAAATCAAAATCTTCGAAAATGCATTACATGAAAATATCAGAAGTTCAAAAATGCATGAAGATTGCATACGATCACAAAAAAGTGTATTGTCATCTTGTCTATATATGTATATACTACATGCAATTCTACAATCAAATGATAGCATACGACGATTGTATGCAAGGATGATCATTACATCTGATTCCATTTTCGAAAAAATGGTCTAACTTTCTTCTGACAATAAACGAATACGTTTACATAAGACTACCTATCACTATCACTATCTATCACTATCTATCACTATCTATCTCTATCACTAGAATTATTTTGTTCATAATCTTGTAAAATTATTTTTATGCTATTATCTGTAATCTCCTGTGTTGATATAACACAATTCTTTTTAGAAGAAAATCAATTATTAAATATCTACTGTATTTGATTTCGTGATAAAATGTTATCAAATTCCCTGTAAGAGGACATTAGTGATTTCAGTTCATTTTGAAATTTTTTGCATACAAACCGACATAATTTAATTGAATTGTCAAAAATACCTATTTATTGAAGTACAAAAAGTGCATATTTGTTAGGAGTAAGAATGAAAAAATTCATAGAACAACAAAGAAAAAAAAACAAAAAAACAAAAAAAAAAACTTCATAAGAAAAATTCATAGAAAATAATGAAAATCGTGTTAAAATAAAAAAAAAAAAAAATTATATAAGAAGAGAACTAAGTGTATATAGATACAATACTCATATGTGTGTATTATGTATTAACTATTTGCTATTAATTTACAATGTGATGACAGTTTCAGGTAAATTTTTCTTTAATTCATGAATTACATTTAATAATAATACATATTATACATTATTGTACGTACATTATACATGCATTTTCATTTTATATAAAAATAAATCCAAGTATTAACTGTATGCTCGCACAACTAAATATTTACATATATGTATAAATAAATGCGTATAAATATTAAACTTTACAGTTACATAAAATTTTTAATTTACTTATAACATATATGTACTTACGTATATATTACGTATGTATGTACATATTACATTGTATAATAATGTAGAATTTATATTGTTCTCGTAATATATATATACATATATATACATATACATATGTATATAATGCATACGTAGATCTATAAAGGTAAAATTTAGTATAATGTAATACAATGTATGTAAGTAAAAAAATTTTTCTTTTCTTGCATTTCTGAATTATTTATTAATTTACTTTTTTTTTTTTTTTTTGTATTTTCATTTTTATTATTTTACTAAGAATACGCAGAAATGTATATAATGTATATGTATGTAGGTACATATATATAAATACATAAATGATGATAATGATGATAATAATATAATGATATAACGTACTATATACATATATGTATAGTACATAAATATTGGTAATTATAATTTGTGCACATTAAATCTATAAATAAAATTACTCGATATTTTTATGTATGCATCTATATAAATTTATATATATGTATTACCACAGGTATTACATAGGTATTGATATTATCTATTTATACTCATAAACTCATATTTATTATGTATAGGTAGTTAAATATATACATAAATACATAATTTAAATTGTAGTAGTAGATAGGTATTATTGTATATATATTTGCTTATTATTTCAATTTTATTATTATGTTTTTTAATAAATGTATATAGGTAGGTAGATTAGATACATATATGTACATAATAAAGACATACTAGACATATATGTATATATATTATATATTTTAACGACAATATTTATGTACATACGTAAAGCATACAAATATATACAAGTATGTATACATATCATCATTGTATATAAAAAGTATTCAAGAATGAAAATAAATACATAATAAGAAGTACTATGTATCTACTACATTCTTATATATATACGTATGTATGTATGTACATAAATCCATAATACTGTTGTTTAAAGTTTAAAGTATGTATAAATATCTTTTCTGTTTATCATTGCATCTTTAATACTGTATTATAAATGGTACGCATAATAAGTAGTATAAATCAGTTTCAATAACAATTATTTATATAATTAATAAAAATCTATATAATACATAGATAATAATGTGTACAATTTAGTACCTTGCACTTTTATTAACTAAGTATATGTGCATTATCACGCATTACATAAATTTTCTATTTTACTTCGTTATTATCGTTATAGTTTTTGTTTTTAAAAGAAAAAAAAAAAATAAAAAAAAAATGAAAAATTTTTTCATAGAAATTAGACTGTCATTTTAAAATATGTATTGTTTCATAATATGTATACAGGGTGGTGTCCGGTTTCGGGTGGTCATCCGGCACACAGTAGATAGGTCTCGCAGAGAAAAACAAAAAATTGTTGTAGAGGGAGGGGGGTAATCTCAACCGTTTAGCCGCTAGAGGGCGATGAAGATTTTTAGCACTCAATCTACGAAACACCCTTTAATAACTACGGTGTACTAGCTAGAAGAATCTGGTCTAAGAAAAATCTGAAGGAAACTCCCCCCTCTCTTCAATGATACCTGATATGCTTCTCTACGTTCTTTATTTCAAGAGTTATTGTGTTTCAAAGACAGAATTTAGTGATTTTATGCCATTTTTTTCAGAGATAATACAGGCTGTGGAAGTGAAGCGCCCTCTATATTACTTTTTACTTAAACTAGCAAATAGCCCAGAATGTCCGCTTCATTTTAGTATTGTACAGTAAAGATCTATCTCTTACCAATTCAATACCAGCGCATAATAAACAATATTTGAAAAGCCATTTTTTAATAAAATACGGTTCTTTGATATGAGTTTTACATGATTTTATATGATTTTACACAATTCACAAACACTAAAAAGATAGAACATGGAAAAAACTGTGAGAGATAGACCTTTACTGTACAGGGCAAAAATGAAGCGGGTGTCTTAGGCTTTCTGTTTTTGTAATTTGAAATTAATATAGAGGGCGCTGTAATTCCACAGCCTGTATTACCTCTGAAAAAAATGGCAAAAAATCACTAAATTCTGTCTTTGAAACACAATAACTCTTGAAACAAAGAGCGTAGGGAAGCATATAAGGTGTCATTGAAGAGAGGGGGGAGTTTCCTTCAGATTTTTCTTAGACCAGATTCTTCTAGCTAGTACACCGTAGTTATTAATGGGTGTTTCGTAGATTGAGTGCTAAAAATCTTCATCGCCCTCTAGCGGCTAAACGGTTGAGATTACCCCCCTCCCTCTAGAACGATTTTTTGTTTGTCTCGGCGAGACCTATCTACTGTGTGCCGGATGACCACCCGAAACCGGACACCCTGTATGAGTACATACATACATACATATATGTACTTAAATAAATACATAAAGTAACTAAAGAATAATTATAAATAAAGAATTACTTATTAAATAATAATTTGAAGCATATTATTACACATGAATCAATTTCAAAAGTTTATTTATTGATGGAAGAAATATTTAAAAAAAAAAATTTTTTTTTTTTATTTTTTTCAAAAAAATTTACATTTTAGATTAGGTATGTGTATGATTAGAATTTTGTATCCATCATAAATAATCCATTTACATATTACATACAGTATTTATGTGTAAAAGAAAATACATAATAATGTAATATTTAAGTACATATGTATATACGTAAGTATGTAGGTACATACATATATTAATTTATAATTAAATTTCTATAACATGTAAAATTATATTCATTTATTTATTACTAAGGAGACTTGTCAGTAAACTAACAGCCTCCTCGCTCACACCACGACCCGCCAAACCCTTTTGACATCAATATTACATGTGAAATACATATTTACTTAGGTATATGTTATATAAATTTATAAATTAAATTGTAATCATTAAATTTCTCACACATGATATAAATTTTGATTGAATTTTGAATTTTTTTGAAAAAAAAAAAAAAAAAAAAGTAAGAAAAAAAATACGACATACTTAATATCGATTTAATTTAAACATTTTTCATGACTATCACAAATCAATTAATACAATATTGATATTAACAATAAATTATTATCTATACATATTACATTTGTATAAATGTATATACTATGTATCTAAATAGTATCTCTAAATAATTACAATTTTGATTTTTGAATAATCATTACAGGAAAACTTTTTTTTTGTTTTGTTATTTTTCAAATAATTTATTCATGCGTTTATTTCACGCCTTGTATGTTAGATACTTTAAATAAACAAATTTTTTTTGTTTGTTTGTTTGTTTGTTGCTAATTTGATAAAATATTTTTATTATTACATATTATTATGAAATGTGTACATACATATATGAATATACTCATATATATAGAAATTCATATAGCTATAAACAAATCTTGTGATTAATTTTTTTTATTTTTTTTTATTTTAAGAAAAAACAAAATGTACAATAATTGTAAGAATGATAATTCAAAAATTATGTTACTATGTGAGTACTATGTAAAATTAATTAATTAATATATCATATGTAACATAATATAATATAAATGAAAAAAAAAAATTATATAAGTATTTTAAAAAAATATATTATATAAATATAATAAGATAATAGATATACAATGAATAATTGTGTCTTTGATTGATTTTGAACAATTGAAGCAAATACAATTAAAAATAAAATGTATACAAATTATACATTTAATTCATCAATAAAGATACAAGGAGTCCCACTACAAAGAGTAGAGGTGTTCAAGTATTTAAGAGTTTATATGGATGAAAACTTAACTGGGGGACTACCATATGTGGTCCGAGAAGAATAATATTACACTCATCATAGCAGCTATAGGCAGAGGTTCTCTATTGAACTTGATGGTAGCTAAGCTAATATATAATGACATGTACTCTAACGTCATGTACTCTCTCATGTAAAATATTTACTACTGATTTACTCGCAGACAAAGACATCAAATCAAACATAAAAAAAATCCAAAGATTATTAAATAGAGCACTAAAAATACTATTCAATATGAATTATAGAATTGCTAAATTGTAGGGGATCACTTTAGTATTGAAGAGATGATTGAAATTGAAAAAGCTGCTAAAATCATTCATAAAATTTTTTAAGAAAAAATTAAATCAAATGCTAGACTAAAATTAAATACATAACAGCCATGAATACATTGACTATCACTAGAGATACAGTAGCAATATAAGATTGGAATATGTACGAACGGAAAGAGCGAGAAAATGATTACTCCTGTCAGCATGTTTAATTTACAATGATAAATCGAATTGAATTAAACAAATTGAAAATATGTATTAAAATTTTTAATAAAATTATTTTAGAATTGAATAAAGAAAAAATATTATACGAATATTAATTAAAGAAAACATAAAATCTTTGATTGATTGTGTATGTGATAATGTATAATGTATTATTAGTAGGAGTAACGTATATTAGTTATGTTTGAAAATTAGTAAATAAATAAATGTACCTATGTACATATTTAAATTATGTGAGATATAATGTAAATAATAGTTAGAATAGAAATTTAAGAGATTTTTGTATTATTATGTTTAAACTAGAATGCTATTATATTCTTCCTTTTTTGTTTTGATGAAAATTGAGTAAATGTATTGTATTGTATGATAGATTATATACGTACATAAATGAATACATACATATATTTAATTCAATATTTTATAATACATACATAAAACCATATTGTAATTATAAGATGATCAAAAATTTATCTTATAATTTGAAATGAATCAAAATGAAATTTTGTATTATTATTTTTTCTTAACAATTATTATGCAAAAAAGTATACAATATTTTAAAAGATATGTACATATATGTATGTATATAAAATATGTATGTTTTATTACATATTATTACAGATATTATACATATTATATAGGTGTTATTATATTATATGTAATATTTAATTTATTTTTATATTTTTTTGGTTATAAATTAATTTATAAAATTTTGTAAAGTATAGATAATGTGATAACAAAATAGTTAGTTTTGCTTAAATATGTATAAGTAAATACATATTTAAGATACGAAATATATAGATAGACAACATATAAATACATTATATACATACATACTTATATACAATTATAGCACGTATCAATCGAAATACTAAAACAAAAAAAAAATTTATAAACTACGATTTGAATAACAATCGATTCATAAATTCGCGGGAATCGAATATAATAATGTAGGTATGTACATAATTATTTTTCTTTTCATATTACATATATGTACATATGTATATGTATGTACATATAATACCAACCATTACATATAATATAAATGTACTTTAGTTACGTCTAATATTTATGTATACATTTGTTATGTACATATATGTATTTATCTTATTATTTGTATACGTATGCATGAATATATAAAATATGTATGTGCAATACGTATAATATACTTACGTATTATAGTTTAAAATTATATTACATACATACAATTGAATTTTGAATTAAAAATGAAATACATATTATGTACATATTACATATGTATACATATACTATTACTATATGATATGTAGATATATTATATAATTTTTAAAAGTATTTTTCCTACATGAATTTAAGTAATTCTAAATTGACTCATATAAAACTATTTGAAACTAGAAATATTTTTTGAATTTCGTTATTCAAAAAAATAGGTATCAAAAATTCTGTGAATCATAGGACATAAATTATAATATGTAGTACAAAAAATTAATAAAGTTTCTATGTGAAAAATTATTTCAGTACACTTATTTTGTATGGTAATCTTTATGTCTATTATAGACCTATAATCAAGTTATTTGGGTATTGACTTCACAGGATTATTTAATAAAATCTTATAGAACCTTACTCTATTTTTTTTTTTCTTAATTTAACAGATGATTTTTATGACAACATTTTTTGTTTTCTTTCTGAAAAATTACCAATGATATTCAATTTTAGTTGGGATTTTATGGATGTGCTTCCATCACATAAAGGCAATTAAATATATAAGTTTTCCCTTTTTGTTTGTATGGTGAATCGATAAAGTTCGTATATACTCGTATATATGTGCTCGTATTTGTGTCAGTATATATGATCATGTTTTTTATTCATGAAAAATTATATTGTTGTCTCGTAATTTTTTCACGCCTGTGTATTACATATGTATATTACATAAATAATATTTATGAGTTATATTATTTATATATTATATATATATATTACATTTAAATACATATACTATATAAGTATTCGGAGATACCTATATGCTATTCTTAAAGTAGCTCATTGGACAATTGAATGAGGATGGAACGGCAGGTTCATTTGTATTTACAGCGACAGTGTTGTAAAACTGCGCTGCAAGCATTGAGGCCAATCGTCTCATCCAAAATTGTTCTCGAATGCAGATCTAGCTTGAATTATGTTGCAAGACATAATTCCGTGAATCTCATTTGGGTACCAGGACATCAGGGCTTTGAAGGCAATAAAGCAGCCGATAGCATCGCTAAAGAAGGCGCCGAAACGCGTTTCATAGGCCCTGAACCAGTAATTGGTGTACCTATGACGGTGGTGAGAAATGCTGTAGTAATCTGCATGAGAGTCTATGTCAAAATTTCCCAAAGTGTAGGCAAACCAAGCACTTTATCAAAAAGCCAAATCGGGCTCTAGCGCGGCTTTTTCTACTTAAACAGGGAAGGAAGAGCTATGGTCAACGCTCTTACAGGGCATAATTCCTGTGGAAAGCATCTCGCTACCATAGGAATCATCAGTGATGCACTGTGTGCTTCTTGTAGAGAGGAAAAGGATACCACGGAACACTTCCTGACCTTCTCCTCTATTAGAATGCGCATTTTCGGTATACTGATGCCATTAGACCCGAACAAATTGGGCATGAAAGTCGAGTGGAACTCCTTCGTTATCTAAGAGCAACGAAGAAGTTTGACTAGACGGGGGCTTCGAGTACAATGGACAGCGTTATGTCTGAGTGCTCTGGTTTCATACCTCCCCCCTAACAAACAACAAACAACAACAACAGCATATAAGTATTTATTATTATGTTATATATATGTACATATTTATTAAAATCAAAATAAAATTAATTATTTATAATATAATGCAATAGTAAGAAATATACGAACGAGTATTTACATACATATGTATAAGTACATAAGTACATAAATATATATACATATAGATATTAAAATTTTTTGATAAATTTAAGTATTATAATAATTAATTTTTATTGTCATCATTATGATTATTACAACATATTTTTCGAATTGTATATACGTATGTAAGTATATGATTGGAAGTTATCATCATCAGTCTGCTTTTTATACATAAGTATATCAGAGAATAGCAAAAATATACATACTCGTATATTTTACCATATTATATACCTATACTTTGTACCTAATATATGTAGTATTAATTTTATATTTTTTCATAAAAAAAAAATAAATATATAATTTTATTTGGTTACTGTATTTAGCATGTACAATTCTACATTATATATACATATCATATATACGATGTAATAAATAATACCAAATTATAATTTTGTATATAAAACAAATATGTAAGTATGTAATATTTATTATGCTCATTTTATACATATTACTATATATAGGTAGGTAATATATAATATGCACCTACCTATATGAATGATAATTTATATATATGTATATACACATATATTTAAGTTATATAGCTATCTTAATAATAATTATAATACAAAAAGTAACTCATTTAAATTCACTAATCAGCCAACAATTTGATTTTTATTATATTGTGTTTTACATATATATGTACATTATATGTATATACATCCATACAATATACATACATATATGTATATGTACACATTTATACATAGATATATATATATGTACATACATATATAAGTAATATTATCTATAGTATAATGGATGTACTAAACTACATACAGTATTTACAGTCTAAAGATAAAATAATAAATAAAAAAAAAAAATTATTTTTTTTTTTCTTCAAACACATAATGTATTTATACATTATATATGTATTATATAGATATACATAATATGTGGTGTATATATCATAATATACCTAATATGTTTGTATGAATATTTATATTCAGTTACTTTCACTCTTTTTTGTATTTATATATGCATATATGGCTATATACACATACATATATATACATATATATAAGTAGGTATCTATATAAATTTAAACATCATTAAGCATTTAAATTGAATTTAAAAAAAAAAAGAAACAAAAAGAAATAAAAAAAAATTCGAGAAAGAAGAGCATAACAAATTACATTTAAGTATATGGATAAATGTACATAATATGTACAGGAAAACACCAAAACAGTGCAGAGATTTTGGTTTTTTTTTTTTTTTCATTTTTTATTTCTCTCATATATACGAGTATGTATATACACATAGTACATATACATAGTAATGTACATTATAAATGTAATGTATTCATATCGTATGTAAACATTTTGTATTTTTTTTTTTTTGTGTAGCTAATATAATGTAATCTTTAATTACATACTAGATACTAGTTATAGGTACATATATACATATATATATTTGTTATATTGTATTGTATATTATATACATATATGTATATGTTAAATTTATTGAAAATTTTGTTTCGATTTCAAATGATATTTTTTAATTATTATTACATTATTATTATTATTAATTTCTTTTAAATTTCAATTAATTATTTAAATATCAATTTCAGAAATTCGTATTTTATGTACAGTGGCTCAAATAATCAAAACCGTACAAAGATAAATTGGTAAAGGTTTACATTTTAATCCCATCCTCGGAGCGGGTGGGCTAATAGCGCAATCCATAGAGGGGCGCGGTTCTCTATATAAACAATCTGAAAAAAATTCGCGGTGCTCAGCACCATGGGGGGGGGGGGGTTTTGTTGCATCACAGGATATACCCCTTTGAAAACAAAATTTTCTTCTACTTTTTCGCCAATATCTTTATAACGGTAAATGGTACAAATGTGTTTTATAGCTCTTAAAATTCTCTACACATATTTTGAAAAAAAAATTTCCAAAAAATTCTAGTAGAAGGATAATAAGGAAGGGGTTGTTTTGACTATGAGCTAAATATGGGTGTTATTGTTTTCTTTTTTCTATAATTTCTATACAAATTAACAGTTATTGACCTGAAATTTTGTAAAAAGGTATGCTTATAATCTATTAACATATTACAAAAATATATTTTTTTAAAAAAAAAAAGTTTAATAAGTTTTTTTTTTTCCAAATTCTATACTATATTATATAATGTATAGATTTAATGTAGTATATACAAATTAAGTATATACAAATACGTAAGTATATTTAATAAAATGTAATTGTATTATAATAATATTAGTATACAAATATATTTGTTGATGATTAAACTTATATAAATTAATATCTTTTTATGAAATTAAATCAAAACATTTTTTTTTTTCTAAGGACATTATGTAAATATCAATTTGAAACAAATACAGTACTATGTACATTATGCATTTATATTTATGTAAATACATATGTATATGAAAATTTTTATTTGATATAATTTTCTAAATTTTATACGGTATATTATTACAATATGATATAAGTACTATTCTACTATATATACATACATATTTATGTAATATTATTTTATATGCCAATTTATTTTATTTTATATTATTATAATAATTATTTTTATTTTGTATGAATTTGTTATGAATTTCAAAAATGTACTCGTACATATTACTTATATACCTATAAATCTACAAATTAATTTATGTATATGTATATATAATTAAAATATGTTTTATAACATTACATATTTTATACAATTTAATATATAGTACGATAGTATACATATTTATATACATAGAATTAACATTATAAGTAAGTAATACATATATAAAAATTATTATTTACATTATAATATTACTGAATGTAAATTTTTATTTGTTTTTGTTTTTATTTTATGTATTTTTTTTTTTCGAAAGGAAATGAAAGTAAAAATCATAGTTATGTATAAAATATAAATTTTAAATTTTTATTACAATCAATAAATTTATAAAAATAATTTGCATTTATTAAAATCAAAAATAATATTACTATACATTACTATAAATATGTATGTATATATATGTATGTTACCTATGTACACTTAAATACATATATGTACATATAATATAGAAAATGTATGCCAATTAATATACCAATAGTTGATATATACGTATGTAAGTATGTATATATTTAACAAATACTATACATACATATAAAATGTGACAGGATAATAATTTAATGCTGCTGCATACATATATGTATTAAACTATTTGCACATTTCATATATGTATATAATACAACAACTAAAATATATAAGTACATATATGTGTAAATATAAAAATAAAAATTTGAAAAAAGTTAAAAGGTATGATATTTTTATATGTATATTCACTTGCATTTTTAATGCGTTTTATTTATTGATATTTTAAAATAAATTTTTTTTTTAATATTTAAATTGCAATATATGTATGTATATAATGCACATACATAATATGTACTTATATATAAATATAGGCAATAATAATGTACATTATTATTTTACATAAATTTTAAATTCACAAATTTATTTTTTATATTTGAAAAATAATAAAATATTTTTACTGTTTTTATTTAAACAATTTTTTTATTTTGATGTTGAAAAAACAAACGAAAAAAAAAAAAAAAAAGGAAAAGAAATATTTCACATAATTATAGTTGTACACAATATTATCTATTTTACACAACATATGTATGTATTATGCACAATAATATAAATTTTTTTTTTTTTTTTTTAATAAACAATTTTCGAAAAAAATGTCTTTAAATTTTATTTTTTTTTTTTACCATCAATCACAAAAGAAAGTACAATGATAATTGAAAAAAAAAATTTTTCATATATGTACCTATTATTTTTTCACATTAGATATTTAAAAAAAAAAAAAAAAAAAAATGCATTTATTATTTGTAAGAAGAATCTGATATTTGAACTGATATGCTTATTTATTAAAATATTATAACATATATATGTAATATATTTTTTTTTCGGTTTTTTTTTTATATAAAACATATTTTGATAAAAATGCAAATAAATTATATTATATACGCAAATTAATATATGGTATAAAATTGAATAATTTACCGATAATAATTAATAATTACTGTTGCGCGATATATTTATTGTCTATATAAATGTATATTTTATCGATATAATTATTTTGTTAAAAGAAAAGTTAATAATTATGTACTTTATTTTATTTATTTTTTTTTTTTGAGAATTGAAAAATATGTGTATAAACAAAAACAAAAAAAATAATTATATAGTATGTACATATATATTTTTTTGAAATTGTTTCCTCACAATAAATTATTGAAAATTAGATCAATTCACAACGAAGTATCAAAGTTAACTGAAGTTTTGAATAAAAGTTTTACAACTAAAGATATTCAGTCAGGTCAAATTCAATGAGATTCAGCTCAACTAGAAGAGTTAGAGTAGCGTCGTATGCGAGCGTTAAGCGTAGCAGCAGCAACAACAACAACAGCAGCATTAAATTAAATTTTTTTTTTTTTTTTTTGTTATGCATTTATACACATATATTTCATACAAATATAAAAATGTATCTTATATGAATTTTTTATCTGTACGAGTTACGTGGTATAAGTATATACATATGTGCGCGCGCTGCTTATACGCAAAAAACAGACCAAAACCGAAACCGAAACCGAAACCGAAACCGAAACCAATAACAACAAACAACTGGCGTTGGTGTCTTGTCTTGTCTTGTGTCTTCTAAAAGGTAATAATAATTTTAAGTTTTATATGTTGTCGGTCGTCTGTTGAAATTGAAACAATAAAAACAAATTAAAGTTGAAGTCATGTTAAGTTTGCATTATTTTCAGTACATATATATATATGTATGTGTGTACAGTACAGTACATATAATACGAACAAAATATGTATAAAGGTATATAAAAGTTATATGTATTACCTTACCGTATAAAATTACTATAGCATGACATTAAATTTAATACGAATACATGTATGTATATATAATGTATAAATGCAATTACGAGTATATATTTAACGTACATTATATGTAAATGCATACATCATCACATATGTTTGCATAAGAGTATAGATATTCATATAAATAGAAATGTAAAGTAAACCAACAATATTATTAGATTCACTTGAAAATATATAAAGGTGTGTTGCACCCTGTGTAAGACATGGTAAGACCTGTTGATGAAGAGGTTTTTTTTTTTGTTTTCCTTCTTTTATTTTTCTGAGTAAAAATAAGTATGTATATTTATATACATACATATGTACATACATATAGGTAAATATAATATTTTTATAGTCTTTTTCAATTTTTTACTTTGAAAGTACATATGTACATACACATACAAGACTTTAAGCTCGTAACTTTTGAAGAAAACAAAAAAAAAATTGAACCATGAATAAATACGTGCATACACACAAACACATATACTATTCTACATGCGAATTCCACGTATAAGCTAAAATCTTTTTGAATATGTTACATTCCTTTTTTATTTTTTATTTTTTAATATTAAAGTGCAATAATATAACATAATATTATATACATATACATATATAAACAGTCTGTATAAATAATAAATAAATATGATACAATAGATATTTCTTGTTATTTGATTTTGAATTTATTGGTAAATTTATATGAATTATATGCGAAAAAAAAAAAAAATAAATATCGAATACTCATATTGCTAGATGGAAAATTATAAGGAAATTATTATGTATATATTCATGTACAACATTAATAATATCAGATTAAAAATTAAAAGTTCTATAATGGAATTATCAGTTTTTTTTTTTTTTTTTATTTGTCTGTATTATGCATATATACATATTTATATTGACGTCATTCGTCGTGAAAAGAAGTCATTAAAAGTAAAAAATTTCGATTTTGAAAAAAATGAAGTTTTAAGTTTCAGATTCAAATAATATTAAAAATCAGTATCTAGTTCTCTGATTTCATAAAAATAATTTGATTAATTTCAATGACAAATTATAATATGTCTATACAATAGTAGACGTTTTATTAAAAGAATAGGAATTTGTCAAATTTATAATGGGTTTTTATTTTACCCCTTTTTTAAGTTGAATTCAATATAATTTTTGAAGCAAACATAAAGTTAGATAAAATAGCTAAGTCCATATAATAGTGATTTTTTACTGCTAAAAAATGTACTGAAAATTGACTTAGGTATACATATTTTTAATTCACATACTCTCAGTAAATCTCAAGCCTTATATACGAGGACCTATATAGAGAGTTTTTGCAGATAAAATATAAAGTTTGGAGATTCTTTTCGCATAATAGCTACATTATATAACTAATTTTCAACAAAAATTGACTTAGTGATTTTTCACAGAACGATGACGATGTGTATGTATCATTTTAAAAGTACAGATTGTAATAGGTAATAGATAAGATGAGAGGAATATAAATCAGTTTTCATGCATCAAATATTCATATATATATATATGTATATATATTCTGTATTTGGTGGTTATAGGATGCATCATACTCGTATATGCCAATGTCAATCTATGTATGCCAATATGTAATTTTGTATATCGATGATGTCGAAAAAGATCAAAATCAAAGATTTATTTAAGAAATTTCAAATTTTGAGGGTTTGGTTCATACGATCATATGAAATACGAATATTGATGATACCCCATTATATCATATTGGCCCTTGTTATGAGTAGCGATAACATCGCCAAAATTAAGACGAAGCGAAGCGATGTAAATGTTTTATTAATGTAAATCGGTATCGGTCTCGATAGTAAGATATTGCCATTACAAATTTCAATTTCATTCACTTGTAGCATGTAATTTCTATAAAATTTGTCAAATATTTCGATATAAAAATTTAAAATTCATTTTTTGTTTCAATTCTGAATAAAATATTTAACTAATTTTTGTAATTTTGAATATGTATTTATAATTAATTTATTAATTTTATGTTAATTAATAAAAGGTAACTTGTGAAATATAATGTAACTTTTTGAGGCGTCTAATTCAGAGATTATTAAACTTTCAGGTTTCAAAATATATAATTTTAGAATTTCTAAAAAGATATTTATATATCTATTGAATGGAATTGATTCAAATATATATCTTATCCTGTAGTGTATAATAAGAACTTTTGTTCCGTTAATATTATAAAACTAAGAACTGCTTCCATAAGATTTTTTGCTGAAGGTTCATAACAAAGAATAATTAGAAATGATGTTTGTAGTTGTCTCGCTCAATCAACATTTTCAATGATTTTTCTTTAATTAATTAAATTAAACTTAAATATTATATTGAGCAGTAATATAATTAAATACATATCTTATATCATATATATATATATACAAAGCATATACATGAAATGTTAAATGACAATTGACTGCTATGACTGACTATTATTTTCATCTGATCGATACAAAATTTGTTAAATCTAAGCGATAGTCGATGGCGAAACGATATATTATCGCCACTCATAATAAGGGCCATTAGGTATATAATAAGTACACACATTATATGTGCAATGTATTAGGATAAAATTTTCATTTTCTTTATATATGTATATAGTCATATTAAAATCATGTCTTGGCCAAAAATGTATAATATTTCAAGACAGATATTAAGTATATATTTTTTTATTATGTTATATTATGATTTTATTCTTAATGTTAACATTTTTATACGATAATAATATGAATACATAATAATAATAATAATAACATTAAAAATATATTAAATAAGATTTTTAACGAACATTTTTAAATTAATATATAATATAATGTACATATATGTATGTATGTATGTATATATATTCCCAGTAAAATGGACAGCGCTTTTCTGAATGCTCAGGTTCATATTTCCCCCTAAACAAACAACATATGTAATATATTTAAGTAAGTAAGTAAGTAAGTAAGCACCATAAGACAATTTATTATTATAGGAGCATTTTCATAATATCACATTAATTCTTAATAATTATTGTTTATTATAAATATACATACAGATACAGATAAAAATTAACATACATATGAACATATGTATAAACATTTAATACGAATAATATTAGTTATGTTATGTACTTATATAAACGAAACACAACAAATTCAAATGAAAATACATAAATTATTATATGTATTTATATTTTTTATCTATATAAGTACATATATTGTATTTATTTTATAATGAAACATTTCTTGTACGTAGTACGTACATAATGTACTCGTATATATGTATGTATATATGTATGTACATTATTGTACATCAAGAAAAAATTATTTTTATTTTTTCATATGGAAAAATTATAAAATAAAATATTTTAATAAATTTTTCTTGTGAATTAATTTGTTCGATTATACATATTAATACATATATGTATGTATGTACATAAATTATAGGTACATATGTACATACATATTTTTTTTTCTCCTTCTGTTGTTTTGATTTTGTTTATGTTTCTGTTTTACCAAGGTTAAAAATTGATTGTATAATGAAAATAAAGTGTTACTTGATGATTGGTTTCTTGAAAAATTCATTATAAATTTTATATACAACATACATGCATATACATATACTCGTATATTTTTAGTATCTACTATCTACATATATACGTATCTGTATACATATTGTATGTATGTAAATAATAAAAGAAAAATTGCATAATTTTTTATAAAGCTCATTGGTTATTTTTTCAATAATAAAAAAAAAATTCAAAAATAAAAAAAAAAAACACTTTTTTTAAAATGATAAAATATGCATGAAAGCATTAAATTCTATAATATATTGAGTACAAAGTAATTTTTTTATTAATGCACATAAATATATAATACGATATATGTAAATGTGGATATTAACGGATTTTAATGTTAACACTTATAAATACTATGTAACTATAGTCTTTTATGTATACATTTTATGTTCGTTTATGTACATATATATAAAAATGAATATAAAATGCGTCGAAAAGGTACTTAATCTAATCAAAATAATTTAATAGTTTTATATAAACATTAAAAAAAATTTTTTTTTCTTTTCAATTTTTCTTTATGACTTGGTTAAAAATGTACATATAAACAATATAAAATCTATTAATTTCTAATCAATGAAAAATATGTAATGCAAACATATATGCACATATACAGGGTGTTCCAAAAAACGTGGACAATATTTAAAGGGTTAAAAGTAGACGCGATTTGCAATCGAAAATTCCATATGACATTTTTTCGTTTGCGCTATATTTTCGACGCTAGAGGGCGTTTTAAATTTTGAATATTTTGCAATACCTTTCAACACAAAATTATGTATAACTTTTTGTATACCCCCACGTATCAAAATTTAGTGTTCAAATCAATGATAGCAAACAAAATTATCTTTCTTTTGATATACTACAACAGGTAATTAAGAATTCAGTTCGTAGTAAAAAAAACATCCTGAAGTCAAAATTCATGATTCATTTTTAAAAACCACTTTTATTACAAACAGGTTTCCTGAAAAAAATTGGCATAACAACAAATGTTCCAATTTTAATAAAAAATAGTGGAAAGTGTCCTCTTTCAAACAAAAAAAATTTCACGTCGATTGCATGAGCCGTTGTTGAGTTATTAAGGATCAAAGATGTGCGGTGCGGAGAGGGTCAAAAATGAGCTTGAAATCGCGGAAAAAAGGAATTTTATATGAATAATGATAAAAAAAAATCCTTTTTATAGCTTATAATGTGCGCTTTTATTGGTCAATCAGTGTTTGCTGTAGGAGATGCATTTGGAAGCCGAAAAATCGCAATTTTGACAACTTTGACACCCTGTAAAAAGGAAACAAGGACATTTAGAAAAAAAAAAAAACGCTCCGTTAAGCACCACAATTCCTATCAAAGTATCTATGTTTCAAATTTTATTACAATCGGTTAAGTAACTTCGGAGATAATTGGTGCACAAGATAGCAGATATCTCGAAACGTACTCTTAATAATACGGTAATAATGTAGATAAACCTCGTATAACTACAATATGTAATTTTTACGAAATTCTATGTGTAAAGTTATTTTTATAGATTAAAATTAAAAAAAATATGTACATACATACATACATACAAATGCCTGACATTATTTCATTTTTAAATAATATTCGTATAAAGTTTAGTACGCTGATTGACCTGAATTCAGATTCGAAAAATATTCTATTTAGCTTCCTGAATTCGGGTGGTGGAGAAAATTTTTGTAGACGATGTAGATTTAAATCATATGTTCATGTAGAATATATAGAGATATTTATGTTATATTTATCAATATTTTTCTTGGATATGATGAATAATTTAAATTTTTCGATGATAAATTGATTCAAATTTAACCGATATATCACATTGTCAAAAATTCGGGTCGAAAAAAATAAAAATTTTACTTAATTTCTGCCTAAAAAATATACATATAACAAAAAGTATCCACAAACAAAGTTCGACATCTATCATTAAATGACCAGAACCAACGTTTTTTTTATACTTTTCAGGTATGTATGTTTAGAGGTATAAGTACGTACGCGTACCTATAAACCTGAAAAATTTTATTCCATATGAATGTGTCTGAATTCAGGTTTAGGCATAATTTCATAATATTGTACTATAAAGATATAAATCACGAAAAATAAACTATGTATAAATTTTTTAATAATTCGTACTTAATTTTTTAACTTCAAAAAATCAGTTACTTTTTCTCACTCAGTCACATTACATATTAATTCTTGATATGCTACTTCTATAGTATGTATATACGAGTATATGTACATACATACATATATAAATTGCATAAATCTGCCTTTTTTTTTTTTGTAAAATGCAGTCAAATTGTTAAGTGACGGAAATCAAATGTTCGAAAATTCATACTTATACATTATGAAAATGTGAAAAGTACAAAAATGCATTCGAAGATTGCGCATACGATCTTAAAAAAGCGTACATCATCGAATATGTATATGTATATACGTATGTAGTCTGTACTATATACATTTATATGCAATTCTACAATCAACTAATACCATACGACGACGATCATGTATGCAATCATGATTTGTAACACAGTTGACTGGATTTTCAGAAAAAATCTCATATTTATTATCATCATTTACGTATATAATATTTATGAAAATAAAATTTTTTATATTTTTGATATTTAAAATTTATTATGATTGGTTACCTATTTCAGTTTTTTTTTTTTTTTTTTTTCAAAGAAAATATACTAATTTATTGAGAATTTTAAATGTGAATCATAATTTTCGTTATCGTTTAAAATACACACGTTTTATTTATGCATATATTATGTATGAACATATCAAGGATTGTATTTCAGAAAATTTTCACCAATATCATCATCATCATCATCATTCAAATTTGACTATGTACTGTCGTATAATGATAAAATTGATAAAAAAAAAAAAAATCAATATTTAAATATTAGTAATAATTATATTGATATTTGAATTTGATTGAATTTCATATATACATATAATATATATTTTTTTTTTTATTTATTTTTATTATAAATATAAAATAAATGATAAATATATACCTACATAGATATGTACATGAGAGGAAAAAAATAACATCAAATTATCATTATTATTAATATTTCTTGTGAATTATTCTAATTAGTAATGACTTGGAAATTTTATTTTTATTTTTTTTTTTCATCATGCTTTTTTAAGGTTAATTTTCATATTTATAGACTTTCCAATACCATATATAAGTATGTATGTATGTATATGTATATTATATATACTCGTATATATCATTTTTTTATATTTTTTTATATTCAAAGATACATATACATACATATATTATACCTACTGCGTGATTTCCAAATTACTCAAGAGAAATTTACATTGCATAAATTTATATATGTATGTATGTACATGTATGTATGTCCATGTAGGTAGAAATAATTTGATCTTCTGTGAATACCAGGTTTCATTTAATTTTAAATTTTTATTAATTTTTTTTTTTTTTCTTGATCATAAAATATAATACATTTAACTTATTGATATTAATAATATGTATATGAATGCATGTTTCACCTTTTAATAATAATAGTATGCTTGGCTATATAAATGGCTGTCCGACTTGACGTCATTTGATTCTTAGAGTTTTACGATTTTATATGTAGGTATGTAATGTATTAATTTTTTTCTTCCTTCTTTCATATTTATATAGTATGTATATAGTACATAATATAATAGGTGTCAACAATTCATTGTATGTATGTATGTATGTACATATTTCATAATATGTATAATAATAATATATATAAATGTATATAACAGATGCATTTACTTTACACCATACGCGAGTACATTCTCATATATAATAAATGTACATTATGGTGTTTATATAATAGGAGTAAAATTACATAAATAATAATAATATGAACAACTGTTTGGAATTAAAAAAAATTTATATTATGTACTGACGTTATTATTCATAATAACGTCTGGTAATACTATATGTATATAACAATAATAATCAATTTATATTTATATGATTGATAAGAATTCATTTTCGAACAGAAAGATTTTATTATTTTTTTTATTTGGTTTGGTATGGTTTTTATTTTCAAAGTAGGTATTATGTATGTAATATGTATACCTTAGGCAGGTTATATAATATATATATCTATACATATTGTACAGTAATATCTCGATAATTCAAATAATTGAATGCACAATCTCTTTCGGATTAAAGAGACTCAGACTATATCTTAAGAATGAAAAATGCATTTAGATGTTTATGTAATACCTATCCAATTTTTTTTTTTTTTTTTTTTCAACAAAATCTAGAAAAAATTTTTTTATGTCAAAATCGACTCTTTTCCAAAAGAAGTTCTTTTTGGGTTTAGATAAGTCAGCTTAGAAAATGCTTTAAGTTAAGAATTATTCGTGTTTAGTTGTCATTTGTTGTATATTCAAAAAAAATGCTCTCATCGAGTTAAACTACTAAGTATAATTGCATTAAGTGGTTTAGGGTTTAGGTTAAACTAATTCTGAACAAACTTATCCAAGCTGATTACTCACAGACTAAAGAGTTTATCTACTATTTAAATAGGTTTAGAAAGTTTCTAAACTCTGGTCTGTCTCTAGCATTGCTTTATCAAATTTGAACTACATTTTCTAATGTAACAAATTGTTGATGAACCTATGACATACATATTTATTAGTAATTTTTTTTTTTTTTTTTTGGATTGAGTCTTCGTTTTTCAATTCATCTAAAATTTTTATTTTTTTTATTTTAAATACTTAGGGTGGTATTCGCCAACATGGATACAATTTTAGCTTATTCATCAACCTAGATAAAATTTGTTTTCGAACTTCGTTTTCGGGTCGAACGTGTGTTTCAAACATGTCAGCTGATTGGTTCTGTGATGTGATAATTATATGCAAAAATGATAATACAGAGTATAACTACATTATCTTTATTTCTGCTGTTGCTGTTAATAACAAGGTTATGTTCGAACGATATTTATAATACCACTCGGAGGTTGTCTTAAAAATATCCGAGTAGTGTTTTATCCAGGTTGATGAATACACTTTATCTCAGATAAAAGATAATCTATGTTGGTGAATACCTGACTTTAATGTTTTGTGTCCAAGCTTTTTATTAGTTGACATTTTCACTATATATTTTTAAGTATATGAGATGCTTCCCTTAAACAAAATATTTGTAATTGTAACTAATAAAGAATAAATACAATAAAATAGTGCATTTGAACAATAAGTTAAAAATGTCATAAAACTACAAAATGGAACATTTTCAGATTGATCACATGTATATGTACATACAAAAGATAGAACAAAAAAAAAAAAAAAATAAATAAATTCTCTAATTTTACATCAATTCGAATTGTAAAATATTTAATGGAAGGAAATTTTTGAACTGTTCAGATTATTAGAAATTCAGATTTTAGAGTATATACGAATTATTGAGATATCACTGTATACATGGACATGTAAATACATATATTTTCTTATCTACATACTATAAATTATGTGTATGTATATGCAGTATGCATATTTTATTTATTTAAGGTAAAAATTTAAAATGAACTAAATATGTATTTAAAGAACACAAAAAAAAAAAAAAATTATTTTAAAACAATACCATATCGTATAGATATATGTATGTATATATACAAAAATATATCTACGTATGCATACGTACAATATTCTAAGAAAATGATTTTATGTTCGCATATAGTAGACTAAACATAAACGTATGTAGTTTATTGTTTAAGAAAAATGATATTCAACAATATTAATTAAAAAAAAAAAAAAAACAGAAAAGTATATGAGGTGTATATAATACCTCCTTTTGTACACCTTTTGTAGTACATATATACTTGTACATATTTTATGCACAATTAATAATAATATTCAATAATATAAAAATTAATTCTACAATTTCAAAATATCATATTTGAAAAGAGTTCATTACATCGATAACTTTTAGAAGTGTCACATCGCATTTACCATATTAGTTAAATATTTTTATATATAGAAGTTCATATATATGTATATACTTATAAAATTTATATAATATTCTACATTATTTATATTATAAAATTATATATTTATAATAATTTGCATACATTTGTTTCTTTTTAAATAAAATTTCGTTAAATTTCAATAAAAAAAAAAAAAATCCTATATGTAATATTAATTTGAATTTGATAATTAATTACAATAACAATAATAATAAAAATAATAAAGAAAAATCCTAATATGTAAATCATAATTAATATTTTGATATTACATTTAACATACATATTATAATATTTATAATCGTTATCAATAAATAATTATACATACATACATATATATATATATATATATATAAATGTTAAAATGGATGAAGGAATTATTAATAAAATCTGTTCAAGAAAAGTTTTAATAAAAATACAAAATTATGTAGATATATGTAAGTAAATTATATAAAAAAATAAATATTTTTCTATATACATATATGTATATACATACATACGTATATATATCGATAAATTTTTGAATGTATGTACATACAGAAAAAAAAACAAAAATAAATAACTGTTAAATTTCAATTTATGTACATGTACATACATATATATATAATATATATATATTTATTTATTTAGATCAAATGAAATTACAATTAACACTGTTTGGAAAATGTTACATTTATTGGCCATATAGAAAAAGGGTCCGAAAGCCTAGAGAAGTTGCACATCTATATTATGAAGTAATAAAGAAAAAAAAAATTTTTTTTTGTCCCTTTTATATTGTTTATTTTATATATATTTTATTTTTATTTTTTTTTTTTTTTTGTTTTGTGTTGTATTACTACTATACAGAATGAAGTAAGTGTAAGATTACTACTTTCAGTTTGTTCAGTAGAAAATGATAAATTCATTTATGAAATTAAAAATAATGATAGCGGTGGTGATAATTATAAAATAGAAATTATACCATGGATAATATCAGATTCTGAACATATATTTGATTTGTCTAAACTAATTGATTATAATAAAGCTATTTTCATTAGAAATATACCATTTCTAATAAAAGCTGGTAAATATCAAAAAAATTTTTTTACAAAAAAAAAAATATATATATACATATATGTATACATATACTTAAATATAAAAATATGTTAGGTGCTCAATTATTTTTTTTACATGATTAGATAATAATTATTATGTTCCTTATATAGAAAATCGTACAAAACAAATACATACATTTATGATAAATTTAGGAAATACGTTTCACAATTATTATAAAAAAAGCGATCGTCTAAGATGAAAAAATTTTCAATAAAAAAAAAAAAGGTGCAAAAAGAGTAATAATGAAATCCATATTACATATTTATAAAACAAAAACAATTCATTTTTATTACAAAAAAAAAAAAAAAAAATAAATTAAAATTAGTGTACAATGAAAATTCATTCTTTAACTACATACAAAATAATGTATAAAAATTGAAATTTAAATTAGGAATGAAATCAATTTCTCAAATATTAATATGTACTATGTCTATACTTTATAGCTAGCAAGGGTGCACGTTTATTATGGACTGGATTAAAAATGCTATCATCAGTAGATGTGTCTGATATGTTTCAAGTTGCTTATATAAATAATTCTTGATATCCTAGCTACATAAAATTTAAGATTACGTTAAATATTTAATACACAATTCATGTCAGGATCATGAGTAAAAAATATGTTGTTTCAGACTTTTAACAAATTTAAAGCCTTCATATACCAATTGCATAAATTAGCTGTTAATAGCTGAACATCATCTTAGATTTCTTTATTATCATAAATTGTCATAAAATTGATCAAATAGTCCTCACAAATCAACACACAAGCCATGAAGTAGGCCAAGACAATTCACACATGTGTGGGCATAAATCGACCCGACCCGACCCGACCCCGTTTTCTGATTATTACTGTCAAAATTAAAATTATAAACATTTTTTTTTTTTTTTTTAGATTCGTACTAGAATAAAATATTCATGTAAATAATTATATTGGCGAATCGTATTATTTCAAAATCATGTAAAAAATATTTGGGTATATGTATATACATATATATACATATATATTTTTTATTTCGCTTACTAAAAGCCATTATTATTATTATTATTATTATTATTATCATCAAATTTTTTCTATAATATACAGAGCTATTTGGAAGTTTGATTGGTGTTAAGTACAAAGATGTAGTTTATTGTCGTATAAATCTTCATAATTTATATAAATATCCGACTGTAAGTAAAATTTATACCTAATTATAATTTTTTAATTTAATTACAATATTTATTTGTAACAATAGATAGATTCTAGATAATATTATAGTTTGTTGTAATAATAATGAAAAAAAAAATATAACAATTAATATTATATATATGTACATATATATAGGGTACAGCTGTTATCACATTCGACGATTTTCATACATACAAAAGAGCTGTAGTTATGCGTACTGTTAATTATACAATCGATGACGAAAATATTGAATTTCGTATTGATCCTTTTATTGCAGATGAAAAATTTTGTGGTTCTTGTAGTGGTGAATATAATTGTGACAGTTTTGCATCGACTTTTTGTGCTCATCCTAATTGCTTAATGGTAAATTTCAATTAATTAAATAATTAATAGAATTTTGTAAAACAAAAGAAAAAAAAAAACAAAAAAAAATCATATTTTAATTTTATTTAATTATTTTCTCATTTATATTTTAATATTTATGTGTGAACAAAGCATTATTGTGAATATTGTTCTGGAGTTATTCATTTTCAAATACCAGGTAACGAGGGTCATACCATGTATGATGTAAAGACTAAAAAACAAATTCAATAAACAAAAATGCATTACAATTTACTCGCACTACATAAGTATATATTGTTAAAGACTATATTATCATCATATTTTTTTATTTTATTTCTTTTTTGTAAATCAAATTATTATTTTAATATTTTATTGAAATTGCATTTAATTCGTTTATATTATAAATATTTTATTATTATATACAATAGATTATGTGATTTTGTGCACATAATATGCTTATGTACTTATATGTACATGCATAAATAAGAATTGAAAAAAAAAAAAAAATTAGGTATGCTAAAACTAAAAATATGTAATAACATTTTATTTGATTCAGTGTCAGTATTCACCTCGGTATTATAAATATAAAATTGAAGATTAGATTTAAAATTCTTATTATAAATACCAAAATATTATCTTTAATAATATATTTGCATTTAATTTCGTTTATTTTGTAATTTAGTAATACATATGTATTTTACTTTTTATTTTTTAAAATTAATATTAAATTTTCTTAATTAAGTATGTACATTGCATACTAAATATTTTCTTTTTAATTTCATTATGTTAAATGTTATTGTAGATAGAATATATTAAATGAAAATAAGTATTTTTTTTTTTTCATATACCATATGTACCTTTATATTATGTATAAATTTTTGAATTGATCTCAATGTCAAATAAATTTTTGATAAAAACATTTTGCTAATTTAATGTAATATAAGATTTTAAAAGTACATAAGTATATATATAATAAAGATTTTAATGATACATATACATAATTAAATAATAATGTAAATATATATATAATGTATATATGTATGTGACTAATTCTAAAATTGCCAACATACAATTTGAAGATAAAGAACGAGTTATAATTCAATAACATCCCTTTAATTATTCAAACTTTTTTTTGATGATTTCAAAGTAGAAGCCCTTTTGAATAATATTATGAAATGTCTTGGATCAAAAGTCTTTTAATCAAAAAAAAAAAAAACAATATCTAAAAAGAATAAAATCCATTGGCGACATAGGTTACTCGAAGAAATTATATACCAAATTGATATTTTGTTAAAAATTCTAAATTTTTTCGAAATTTCAAACCATAAATTCAAAGGATTTTTATTAATTAATTTCATAAGTATAATAAATTGACATTTCATTCACTATTTTAGAAAGAAATATTGTAATTTTAAAACTGAATTTACAAAACTGTTGGCGACATACTGCTGTAAAATGTTTGCGAATAAATAAATAAAAACTAAAATAAAATCGGAAGAGGAAAAATCGTATATAATATGGGTTATTTTTATATAATGACAGTGTACATTATGTACTATATTATGGATATAAAATAACATGAAATAATAATTTTAATGTAATGTACATATAGATTATGTAAAGTTATTACTAGTAGAGTGCATTTAAGTATTTAATATTCAATATGTAGTATTAAATAAATTTTATTATTATTAATATTAATATTTTTTTTTCTTATATTTTTCTGTTTAATCATTATTACATGTGAAAAACATTTTAATAAGTATACATAATTAATTTTATACGAATGTACGCATAATGTACAATGATTTTATTATTATTTTTTTTTTTTATTTTATTTTATGCTTATATAATTTTTTCAAATTTTATATTATTAGCCTACTGTCACATGAGACTGATTCTGAATCTGAAACGTAAAATTTCAGATTCAGAATTCACTTTTTGTTCATTCTGATTCTGAATCTGAAAACTCCTTTTCAATATTTTTCTTTAAATTTGTTATTGTTATAAAACACTTTACTTATCGAGTGAACATTAAACTAGTGTTTCCCATAGGTCTAAATTTCGATACGATATTGTCGATAACGATATTACCTCCAGCATTATCGTTATCGAACAATATCGGAAAATATATTTCAATATCGATATTAATATCGATATTTCTTATATAAAAAAATTATTGTCATTTATATATGTAATTTAAATGTGTAAATAATATTTTAAAACTAAAAACAGCAAATAATTTTAGTTTTTTTTTAGTTGAAGGTAGAATTTTATTGTTGCTAATAATATCATTTCCACATTCAACATTATGAAATTTATTTTTATTTGTGGCTGCACTAAGATTAAAATACGCTTTTAACCCATGATTATTTGAAATTTATACGATGATGTTAATATAATAACTTGTTTACTCTGCTATCGAATAAAAATAAATAGTCAAATTCAGTCAGATCAGCCATGAGGTTATAGATATAATATAGACAAACAGCTGTGAGTATGAAAGTTTGAAGAAAGACGACTTAGTTTGACAACTTGATTTGACATTTTTACAGGCGGTATAAAGGATGTAATTAGATTGAACGTTACAATAAAAAAATTCGATATATCGTCTCAAAAAATATCTATACGATATAATATCGTCCTTTGTAATATCGTGCAAATTATCGATTATGTGATGTTCGATATATCGATATTATCGATATCAATATCGTATCGGGAAACACTACATTAAACCATCGAACGATAACTACTATGAGTGGCGAGTACGTTGGTAAGACGCACTTTTTAATGGAGGGTGAAATAAAGTTAATCTTCTGTCTTCTGTCTTCTATCTTACGATCTTCAAGTTGTATATAAACAAGTATGTCAATTTATTGAGTGGTTTAGCTATGAATTCAGATTCAGATTTCAGGTACATGTGACATGTTACATTTATTGTCAGCATGTTTCATTTTCTATTCTGAAAATAATCAGATTACAAAACGGAAACACAAACCGGAATTTATTCAGCAGATGAATTTTTCAGAGCCATGTAACAGGTCACATATACTACAATGTATTTGATTGTGATTCTGAAATTTTCGGAATTTTTCAGATTCAGAATCAGTCTCATGTGACAGTACACTAAGTGTAAATCACAATCACAATCAAATACATTGTAGTATATGTGACCTGTTACATGGCTCTGAAAAATTCATCTGCTGAATAAATTCCGGTTTGTGTTTCCGTTTTGTAATCTGATTATTTTCAGAATAGAAAATGAAACATGCTGACAATAAATGTAACATGTCACATGTACCTGAAATCTGAATCTGAATTCATAGCTAAACCACTCAATAAATTGACATACTTGTTTATATACAACTTGAAGATCGTAAGATAGAAGACAGAAGACAGAAGATTAACTTTATTTCACCCTCCATTGAAAAGTGCGTCTTACCAACGTACTCGCCACTCATAGTAGTTATCGTTCGATGGTTTAATGTTCACTCGATAAGTAAAGTGTTTTATAACAATAACAAATTTAAAGAAAAATATTGAAAAGGAGTTTTCAGATTCAGAATCAGAATGAACAAAAAGTGAATTCTGAATCTGAAATTTTACGTTTCAGATTCAGAATCAGAATAATGTGACAGTAGACTTAGAGTATGAGTATGATACATTTACATTACATTAAATTAGATTAAATTATGTGATTGTGTGTAGTACATTATAATACACTTATGTACTTATATGTGCAGTACGTCTAATAAATGGGAATTAAATTAAACAGAAAAAAAAAGCAATAGTTATACTAAAATTGAAAACAATAGAATTTAATTTTACACTTACATACGTAGATATATACATATAACATATAATATAATTATGATGATAAAGATTAAATTTAAATTTTAATTGTATGGGCCGGCCCCCCGGCCACCTATTTTATAGCAAAACTACTATAACTACTTAGTTTATAGAACAAAAATTTTGTTAATTGTAAAAAAAAATTGATTAATTAGTTCATTCTTTTTTAATAAAGACCACCCATCAAACAAGCAAGACGTGTTTTATTATTGGGGCAAGCTTACATAATTGAATATAAAGGATCGTTTAAATAATAATTTTTATTTTAACTGATAAAAAACTGATATTGACTGGACAGAAAATACCCACTCTTCTGTACTGCGTATAGCGTAGCGTACATCACAAAACTTCTCGAAGCATTTAATGCTTTTTTGATATGATTTAATGTCACTTTAATTTTTTTTTATTCATTTAATGAAGGGGGGACAGATAAACTGTTACCTTTCTGCCCACACCACACCACGATCCGTCAACGCATTTTGGCGATGTCTCATCCTCATGAATAGAAACTGCTGGAGTTTTAGAGTAATGCTAGTGACAGACCAGAGTTTAGAATAAAGTGGAGTGTAATGTGAGAGTGAATGTCTTATCTTTTAATCGAATTACACAGACAGAGCACAGGTAGCATTTGCATTTATTTACAGACTTCGTGAAGAATAGATGATAAAAAGAAAAAACAAAACAAAATTTATGATTTATGATAAAATATAATTTTTTTTAACTCCGAGTAATAAATCGAAGGAAAAAATGTACCTATACTATTTTCAGAAATCGAAGTCAGTATTGTGCTTATGGAAAAAGTTACCCGATGAGTTTCTGATAACTTCACATATAATATTTTGTAGGAAATTCTGAATAATATATCTCTGTCTTGATTGAAATTGAGATCTGATCACCCCACAAACGAGACAGATTTATACAAACGCAATGTGAAAGAATATAGAAAAGCATGCCTATCTTGCCTGTACTGACTTCAATTTCTGAAAATAGTATACTACTGAAATTTCTTCAAGAAAATAATGGATTACCTACCTAGTTTCAATTTCGATTAACAGATAGATTTTATAATTTGAGTTAGTATGTGGAGAGTGGGAGTTTATGAAATTGATTATATGAAATTATTATTTTATTTTTTTTTTTTTCATATAACCTAAGTATTATATGTATATGTGTACATAGCACAGCGTGTAATTATTATTTTCATATTACATATTATTTTTGTTCTAAAAATATACATATAAATATGATAAATACGCATCTAAAAATTTACTTCATCATTAAAGATAATTTTTTGATAAAAATTATTTGTTTGTTCTTTAATTCAATTGACAATAATGCACATGACGTTTTGAATGGTACAATTGGAAGTTATTTTTATAAATGTCATAAATCACACTTCTTAAATGTTAAAATACATAGATGAATTTAGTGCGTCTACTATATATTTTATTTACTTTTTAAAAAAGGCGCTCAATTTGAAAGATCCTTTAGATATAGGACTATGAACGTTAAATAAATGATTAACATTAAGGGTGATATTCACCAACATGGATAAATCTGTCGTATATATTTTAGCCGGATACAATTTCAGCTTATTCATAAACCTAGATAAAATTTGTTTTCGAGCTTCATTTTCGGGTCGAACATGTGTGTCAAACATGTCAGCTGATTGTATTTTTATATTACAAAATGAAAAAAAAGCTTCTGTGATGTGATAATTATATACAAAAATGATAATGCAGTACAATTACATTATCTTTATTTGTGCTGTTGCTGTTAATAACAAGGTTATGTTTGAACGATATTTATAATACCACTCGGAGGTTGTCTTAAAAATATCCGAGTAGTGTTTTATCCAGGTTGATGAATACACTTTATCTCAGATAAAAGATAATCTATGTTGGTGAATACCAGCCTAAGCATAATATTTTCCAATTACTTACATATTATTATTATTATTATTATTTTATGATACAAATATCATTGTAATATTATAAAAATAAAAATTAATTTTATATTTTCAATATTTTAAATGTACATTTACATATGTATGTACGCATATGAATTACAAAATAAACATAAAATAATCTAGGTATATTATTATGTGAAATAAATAAAAAGAAAATAAAAAATGAAAACAATAAAAAAAAAAAAACAAAATTGTAGAAAATAAAAATTTGAAATAATTTTAATTTTATTTGAAGTACCTACAAGTAAATGTCATGTTTACTGAATATGATGAATAATATACTATGTCATTAAATGAAAACTATTACATACACAGATGTATGCATATATATATACCTACATCATGTATATCTAATATTGTTACTAATAATCTCGTATGGAAAAAATAAAATAATTATAGTACTACATAATAAATATAATGTAGATGAGAAAAAATAAAAAATAAATAAATAACAAACAGTATACAAAACAAAACAATTTGATAATATACAACACTGCGTATATATAGATACGTACATTTATATGAATATTGATGTAAACGTAATACGCATATACTCGTACATATACATATGTACATACAGTGCTAGAAATTCCAAAAAGAACCCTACTTTTGTTTTTAAGGATAATGATTGATATACAAGTAGGTGATGAAATGAAATTTTTTACGGTGGCCGGAAATAGCACCAAACGAAATAACACCAAATTGGTATTATTTCGCTTTCAAATGGAAATAACATCAAAAATTTAAATTTGGTGTTATTTCCATTCCATTTCATTTGAAAGTGAAATAATGACAAATTTTTAATGGAAATAACACAAAATTTCAATTTTTGATGTTATTTCAAATTGAAAGTGAAATAATGTATCGCTATCAAATTTGCCTTCTACAAATGCACATACGCACACATGCACGCGCATAGACACTATCAAATTTGCCTTCTACAAATGCAGCAAATGCATTCACTACAATTATTACCATCAAGTTTATTTCACAGCAACTTTTTATCTATATGACAAAAATTTATTCTAAAACCAAATAGAACCAAATTGGTGGTATTTCCCTTTCAAATGGAAATAACACCAAATTTAAATATCACCAATTTTGTATTATTTCGTTTTGTGTTATTTCACTGCACCATTTTTTACTACTATATCTTGTCTGAAAGTAGTTTTTGTTGTGTTTTATTAATATAATTAGTTTATATACCAGGTGTGTCGGTAATTCTTTTCCGGTTTTGCAACAGGTGTCACTAGCTTACTAGTATTCAATGTTATGATTTGATTTAAATGTCATTTTATTCTACTGTCATTATACTCGAAACTACGCAAGTTAAGTTTTATCATAATAACAGCTTCATAGATTTATAGTTTTCTGAAAATGTCGAGTTTTGTGCCTGAAAACGTGCATTTGCGGCACGTACTATTTTTCTTGTTTCATCAAAAGAAAAAAGCCGCTGAAAGTCATCGTTTGCTGTTAGAGACTTACGGTGAGCATGCTCCAACCATAAGAACATGTGAAACGTGGTTTCGACAATTCAAAAATGGTGATTTCAACGTTGAAGACAAAGAACGTTCTGGTAGGCCGAAAACGTTTGAAGATATGGAATTGCAGGAGTTATTGGATGAAGGCCCAACCCAAACTCAAAAACAATTGGCAGAAAAGTTGAATGTGAGCCGAGTAACAATTTGCGAACGATTGAAAGCGATGGGCAAGATTCAAAAGATAGGAAGATAGGTGCCACTTGAATTGAACGACAGACAACTCGAAAATCGAAAATTTACTGCATGACAACGCGCCCTCTCATACAGCAAAGCCAGTCAAAGAGGTGTTGAAATCATTTGGATGGGAAGTTCTATTGCACCCGCTGTACTCTCCAGATCTTGCTCCATCCGACTACCACCTTTTCGCATCGATGGGACATGCGCTTGCTGAGCAGCACTTCGCTGATTTCGAAGACGTTAAAAAATGGCTCGATGAATGGTTCAGCTCAAAGGACAAGCGGTTCTTTTGGAATGGCATCCATAAATTGCCCGAAAGGTGGGAACAATGTATAGAATCTAATGGCCAATACTTTGAATAAATATATTTTATTTATCCATTACAAATAATGTGTTTTATTTAACGAAAAAACCGGAAAAGAATTACCGACACACCTGGTATATAGTTAATATCGTTTGCTTAATTGTTTTATTGATTGCTGCATTTCATAGTGCGTTTTAGAAGCGCACTTTGAAAGTGAAAGTTCGATTGAAAACACTTGGTTCAAAGAGTGTGGCCAACAATCACAGCATAACTCTTACATAAATTAGTAAAATCAATGCTATAATGAAAGGGTGGTTTATAATGTTATTTATAACAGAAGAGATTCAACTAGATAAATGTATGTATTAATAGAAAATTTTATTAAAGAAATTAGTTTTATACATAATTTAAGAATAATAATAATAAGCTATAATAAATATTAGGTATGTTTTTAATGAAATTTCAACAGAAAAAAAATTATTTTTTAATTTTTTTTGCAAAAAAAAATGAAAAATATTAATTCAAAAATTGTTATTTACCGCTTTTTTAATTGCTTTAAATATAATGTGTAATTGTTTGGGTTATGTTCACATTAGAAATTTATGAAAGATTTTATGATTTTTTTTTTTTAAGTGTTTTTTAAATGGAATTTTCAGCACTGTATATTAGTCATTAGTATACATTATTTATATGTATATTTATATAGATTATAGCAAGTAAGAAAATAAGTCAATGTCAAGCGAAAATTATAATAAATAAAAAAAAATTCACCTCGTGTACATAAATACAAATAGTACATATACAATAATATATATTAATATACATAATGTATTGTGATATTGTTTTTAATATAACATACATCATACATTACATACATATACAATTATACAAATATAAAGTATGTAATAAAATTTATTACTTACGATAATATTTATGTAGGTATTATTATTATTATTATTATTATTTGTTTTTATAGAAAATAATTAGTTTAAAAATATTTCATTTTACTTTTTTCTGTTGTTTTTTTTTTCTTTCATAAACAAATGTATTTTCACAATTTATACAAATTAGTTAAATACTTACATACATGTACCTATAATGTACATAAAATTATGTTCCAGTAAACTTAATTAATAGTTCATTTTTTTTAGTTTATTTTATTATTATGTAAATATTAACATTATTACTTTTGTCGATTGACATTGGTATTGGTACAAAAAAATTACATTAAAAAAAAAATACATAACAAAATATGTATGCAACTTCATATTACAATAATAACGAATGAAATAAAAAAAAAAGAAATACATATATAAATATGCCATGCCAATAAATTATAATTCTTTCAATATTTATCTTTCATAGTGCTAAAATTCTATAAGAGAATCAGTTTTACGTGGTATATGGGAAGGGAACCGAACCACTGCATTTTGTTGATAGAGAAACAAACTATGTACATACTTAATGTTTTACATGACAGACTGATATATTTTTCAAATGATCTAATAATATTTCCGACTTTTCGAGTTACTTGTCGTCACGTCAGTTAAGTAAACTGTTAGTGATACCTGATCAGCATATTTTTCTATAAGTTTCCTTTCTTAACAAACTGAAAAGAGGGTTACTCATTCAAAACTGAGTGAATTTGTAAAATAAAAATAAGAAATAGGCAGATAGGCATCAGGCAGGCAATAAGAAATTGAGAATTATTATTATTATTTTTTTTTTTTTTTACATTTGCTTTGGACTTGGAAGAGAATCAAACCCTCACCCACTATTTCGAGATTATTGGTCAGTTCACAGTTGCTCTACCATTCAACTACTGAGCATCCTAGTCTAGTACTTTCAATATTATCCAAACATAAGGGAAGTGTATAAGGAATAATAGGTAATTTATATATAAATATAGTACATTATGATTAATTTTCTTTAGTAGTCTGTATAGTATCAAAATTTATTAAAATTTATGTTTCACAAGTAATAGAGTAATGGAATTTACATTTCATTGAAATTAATTAAAAAATTTACAGATATTACTTTTATATATACATATTATATATTATGTTGATATGGTATACATACAGAAAAATACTAAAAAAAAATATATATGTACATATATTTAAAAACAGTGGTCATTGAATTTATTATTAATTGTAAATAAACAAAATAATATATAAATTTTTATGAGTTACATGTATACATATGTATGTGCGTATATATATTATTTAGTAGGTATAAATTTTTCAATTTTAACTCGCACTTAGCAATTTTAATTCAAATTGCAAAAAAAAAAAAAAAAAAAAAAAAAAAATTTTTTTTTTTTTTTGCATCATATGTATTTTGATCGACCTTAAACTTACACATATGTATGTACGTACATAACACATAGTATATGACAAAAACAAAATTACATTATATTGTATGCGTATACATATAATATTGAACTTGTGAGGACATCAATAATAACAAAAAAATACAATTTAAATTGTGTATGGAAATCAGATAATCTATATGTAGTACACTATGTACTATACATATATATATATGTATGTACACATAATAAACGAGTAAATATACATCAAACAGTATAATAATAAGTATTAATTAAGGAAAATTGTGATCTAATATTCAATATACATATTATTGACGACGATTGAAAAAAAAACAAAATAAAATTAAAAAATAAAAACATTTTATTAATATGTATAATATTTTTGGCTCAACAATAAATAAAAATTTTATATTGTTTATTTATTTATTTATTATTGCTTCTTGTTTGTTTGTAATTAATTTATTTATGTATATTGTATAATGTTATATGTGTATATATATATACATACATATATATACATAACTAACTTTTCGTATATAAGTAAAGTATTTCATGATCAAATATAGATATGTGTATTGCATATAAAAATTGAAAAAAAAATAACTAAAATAAAATAAAAATTTAGAATTCACTTATCATATGAATTAATTCAATATCATAATTTAAAATGAATATGATTTGTATTTATTTTATTACATATACTTGTACATATATGTACCTACATATATTTTAAATATTTGCAAATTACATATATTATGTATATTGTGTGTGTACGTATGCATATGAGTACATATGTATTTGTTTAATGAATATTTTTGTTTTGTGATTTTGTAAAATTTTATCAGTCGATCCATTTGAACTTGAACAATTTTTTGTATGTGAATTTTATAGAATGTAGATATTGCCATTATTATTATTATTATTATTATTATTGATTCTTATTTATATTATTAATTTATGTACATTACACATATGTTATAATATATTTATATACAAAATATTTACATAGAGACAATTTAAAAAACAAAATTATGAAATAAGAATAATTTTTCATGAATATAAAACTTACTGACATAAATAATATACGTGGATCTTTAGTGATTTACCACAAACAAACAAAAAAAATCAAAAATTTTATAATGTCGCAAATGAATGCAGATTACCGATTTTGTCATTTTCCAGCAGGTAGTGCAATAAAGAAAAACATCTTGTATTTCTGATTTTTGATGGGTAGTTATTTCTTTTTTTATTGACGTGGTGTTATAATGTAGGTACATATATACACTGCCTGCCAAAAAATTCGCCGAATCCCTTTTCTTTTTAAATTTATCAATTTTTACCTAATTGTGCTGGGATTTCCAATATGTTCATTACTAATTTTAGGTATATCCTAGAGTATATATACTGGTTGTATAGTTTTTGATAAATTATTTAAAATTTTGTGTTGTGAAAGGTGAGCTGGTGAGTGAAAAAAACTAAAACATATTAAAATAACGAACAATGGCACCAAATAGTAAAAGAATAAGTGACGCAGAAAGAGTAAAAATTGTAACTTTAAGTGAACTGAAGTGGAATAATAGTCAGATAGCGAAAAAAATAGGTCGGAATGAGTCAACAATCAGAAGATTTTTAAAAGTTTATGCAGAAACTGGTGAATGTGCTAGAAAATCAGGGTCCGGAAGAAAAAAAATAACTACGAATCGTGACGAGCGAATTTTAAGGAGATTATCGATGCAAAATCGGTTTTGGCCAGCAACAAAACTAAAAGTCGAACTGGAAAAACAAACCAAAAAAAAATTAAGCATCAGAACTGTACAGAGAAGATTAAACGAACTAGGCCTCAAAGCATGTAGACCTGCTAAAAAGCCTCTTCTGACGCAATATATGAAAAAGAAACGATTGGAATGGGCTAAACAAATGAAAAATTATACTGCATTCGATTGGGAGAAAGTTATATTTTCGGATGAATCGAAATTTAATTTAATTGGACCTGATTGTAGCCTACCGGTAAGAAGACAAGTTGGAGAGAGGTATTTATCTGAATGCGTTTTACATACTGTGAAGCACTCCCCGTATATTATGGTCTGGGGATGCATCACATCTAAAGGAGTTGGCAAAATTCTAATACTAGAGGGTCATATCAATGCTGCGAAATACAAAAATATAATAGACGAAGGAGTTATACCAACTATTGAACAAATTACTGAATTTGTAGAAAATCCAATTTTTCAAGACGATAGTGCTCCATGCCATCGAGCACGAACCGTCAGTAATTATTTTGTTTTTTTTTTTAATTTTTTTCAATTCAGATAATTATCAACTCAAATTTTTTCCTTCAATTGTCTTTTATGGTTTTAGATACAAAAATACAAGATAGACTTGGGAATCACGTCATTACCTTGGCCTGGTAACAGCCCAGATATGAATCCCATTGAAAACGTATGGGCCTTCATAGGAAAAAAAATAAAAGAATATCAGCCAAACAATATAGAGGACCTTAAAAAAATTATTGAAAACATATGGTACGAGGAAATCAACAACAACTATATTCATAAACTTTATGAGTCTTTACCTGCGCGAGTGGCTGATGTCATAAAAGCAAAAGGAGGACCGACTCGCTATTAGTATAACAAAGTTGCTGATATTATTTTATTATCAGTAGTATTTTTGTACCTTTTTTTTTATTTAATTATATTTTATTATGTTAGAAAAAATTTCAAATACCTCCAGAGTGTTAATATGTATTAAAAAGTATGAAGAAAATAAATATATAAATATTCGATGGAAATGTAAGATATTGGTAAAATGGTTCTCTTTTTAACACTTTAGGTACATTCTCATCGTTTTAACCTCTCCTTAGTAAAATTTATTAATCATATTTCTTCCCTGTACTCGACATCATTTCTTTTAATTGAATAAATAACAATTTCAATAAATGTGTTCATGTAGAGTTCAACAACTGATGCTAATCTAAGATTTTTTAAAAAAATGTTTGTTCGGCGAATTTTTTGGCAGGCAGTGTAGATTTGTCATGAAAAATAAGATTTGTAAAATAATTGAATTTAAAAAAAAAAATTAAAATTCTTTTTCGATAAAATCTATTTTGTACTAGTATAGTTTTTAATAAATTTATCATTTTAAAAACAAAAAGAAAAAAATCTCAATATCGATGTTGTTTACAATCGTTTTAAAAACAAACGTGAATTATTGACAAATATTGTATTATGAGTCTACTTGGAGTGCGTTCATAAAAATTACTTTAACCATAGTCATAGTATAGTATAAGCAAAGTTATGTTGCTACAAAAAACTACAGCCATATAGTTATGTTAACTTCAAGTAGTTTTTGAACGCGATTTTTACCACAGTAGTAGCAATAAATTATCATTCAGCTGTCAAGTCAAATAAATCAAATTAAATTGAAATTTTCACAATTCACAAATTCCACAAAATTAAATGACAAACGATTTTTTTATTGTCATTACCACTTAAAGGCTTACAATCGTTAACCATGCTCTCGAGCATGGTTCATTTTTGGCATCAAATAGTTAAAAATTTACTTTACTACAGATGTTTATGAACGATAAAAAGTTATGTTTTACTATACCACCACCATTCTGAACGACAAATGATAACTATGGTTAACTATATAGTTAACTGTAGTAACGTTTATGAACGCACTCTTGATCGTCAAATGATAGTCAATAAGTTTGATAATAATCATTTTTTTTGACGATCAATTGACATTTCCAAACGGGACCTTTGTTTTAATAATTGTACATATATATATATATATACTTTAACTTACACATATGATGTATACATACATACTATACTGACGGTATACTATGTGATAAATATGAGTGAATTAATAAAAGTGAATACTTATTAATTAATTTATTTATTTATTTTTTTTTTTGAGAATATCCTATCAAAATTTGCTAATAATAAATCTTATATATATGTACATATATAGATACATATACATATTTACATTGTGTATAAACATTTAGACCATATTATCATATTTATTGTGATTGCATGTGATATAAGTACATTAATACTTTATGGATATTATATTATAGAATAAATGATAATCAATTTGATCAATAATATGTACATACATATGTAATATCATGTACAGATATTGTGAATTAAAAATGTATCTCTGGTATAAAAAAAAAGAATAGCTATAAATAAATACAGGTATTTCTAAAAATATACGAGTACAAGAATTATTATAACAAATTTTCTTAAGTTTTAAAAAAAAAAATACAAATAAATAACTTTTGTTACATTTACATATATATACATGAAGATGGTGTATTATATGCCTACATAAGAATATGTAAATAATTGTATGTACATATATGTATTGTGTACATGAATGTTATAATTTTGAAAATAAAATAAAAAGAAAAAAATTAGGGTGAGTTTCGAAACGCCTCAAAAATGTGTTGTGAATTGTGATACGGCATCAAAACAGTCGTAATGAAAAATTTTAAAACAGCATTAATGCTTCGCATCGATATTGCAGTTCTACAATTTTGACGTTTTGAAACGAATTTGTTGCTTTGTTTTGTGACAACAAGAAAAATGGCTCACCCTCCTGCAGTACATAATTTTAAAATTTAATTACATAATTCATTTTCTACACTAAATCAAAAGCACTACATATTAAAAATTCAATTTATCATCATAAAAGTACAAAATTTTTGTTTAAAACTGATTGATCTTTGGTCCCATACAACAAAATTCGTATAAAAGCTAAATCATTTAAATGCTATTGAGAACAAAAAATCTATTCAAATCTATTTTGCATTATTAAAATTCTGGATACGTAAATTGCTTGATAAATGCGTATCAGATGCCTTCACAATGAGTTTTGAAACTGTAGATTGTATGCATCGAGGCGGTATTTAAACGTTTTCAAACTCACCCTTATATCATACTAAACTTTAAAGAAAAGAAAAGAAAAGAAAAAAGACAAAAGAAGAAGAAATCATCAGTAAGTTTGTAATAAACCAAAACAGAAACTTTCATCATTTTAAAAAACATTTACGATATAAATATTTACGATTTTATATTATGTACATATAATATCCACACAATATATGTACATATGTACATTTATAACATATTACATATGTATACATATCGAGGGTTAATATGTGATACCTTGTAACCATGTAATTTATATGAAATTCTGTTTGTAACACATTTTTATGGTTTAGATAGTAAAATTTAAAAATATACATAATCTCTGATATTTTAATTTCTAAATAATATATATAGGTATAACTTCATATTGTATTAAGGATCATATTCATCAAACAAAATTACCTGCCAGATATTATTCATCAATTTACATGAAATTTTGTTTTCGAACTTCATTTTTCGAGTGTTTATTATATCAGCTGATTGCGAAAAGTTTTTGTATTTTTATATTACAAAATGAAAAAGATTTTATGTGGTACGATGATTATTATAAGTACCTATGTTAATGTTATGCTGTTGCTATTAATAACACGATTATGTACAAACGATATTTTTATAGTATCACTCCCGCAGGTTGTCTTTAAAAAAAAGAAATATCCGAATAGTGTACAATCAAGGTTGATGAATGCACACTTTATCACAGATAAAAAATAATTTTGGTCAGTTAATACGAACCTAAAGGTATAACGTATTTAAATTCTGAAAACTATAAATTTCTAATAATATAAATAGTTTTTAGCTAAATATAATCTGTTTTGTTTTTTTTTTTTTTACTTCTCTTTTGTAAAATTTGATTTTTTCAGTTAAGAGATATCACATATTAACCCTCGATATTTATATACTATGTACTTATATGTATAGTACATCGGTATGTACCTATATGAATACGATTTGATCATGTTATACTTACTTACAAATAAGTATGAAAGTTCTGAGAGAATAAAATATAAGAAAGAAAAAAAACACACACACAATCATTGCATGATATGTTATTTGTTTTTTTTTTGTTCTCAAAAACATATACGCAAAAATTGTTATTGTTCTTGTTGTTGTTGTTGGTGTTGATGTCTTATATAAATGTAATTTTTTTTTTCTTTTTTATTTTTATCCTTTTTTTGTTGTTGTTTTGTTTTGTTAAAAGAATAAAAATTGCAATGTAAAAAATATACATATAAGTATTATGTATGTATACGCAGGTATAATAATATATTATGTAGTAGGTAATATGGTAATATCTAATATTATATTTGGTTATAAATAATATTCGTGTATCGTTTTATCATTATATAAACATATATTATAAATATATGTATGTATGTATATTTAATATAAATGTAATATGAAATGAAAGAAAATAATACCTGCCTTTTAATATAAAATATTTATTTATAGAACACATATAAAATATGTATGGATGTAATATTTGAAAATTATATGTGTACCTACATATATACAAAAGTAGATATATACTTATACAAAATTATGCAGGTACATTTGTGTATAATAATGCACGTTATATATAGATTATAATAAACTTATATACATATATGTAGTTCATACACATCATACATTATCTTCCTAAGTCCGTCCTAAAGTATATATACATATATGATGTAAGTATATAATCAATTATATTATTCTATATACGAGCATGTACTACAGGAGTCCAGAATACAAGATAGATACATGTATATGAATACTCTGCTACTCAGAAATTTTATTTTTTTTCATTTTCCTGTATTACTGATAGGTATGAATATCAAAAATCAAATGAAAAAAAAAACAACAACAACAACAAAAACAGTAATAATAAGAGATAAAGCAAAAAAAAAAAAAAGTTTGAAACTATGTACCTATAGGTATAAATATTTTATTAAATAAAAATAAAATAAAATAAAAAAAAAAGGATAAATAAAAATAAGAAGTAAAATATAGTACCAAAGTATATTTATGTATATCCAAAAACCAGTTTTACACACCATGATTATTTATTTGAATCTTCTCCACATTATTATACTATAACCATTTATAACATTGCTATAATATATGTATATCAATATATGAATATATGTATCCTATCCATATAATATATATGTATCCTATCTATATATCCATATCCGTATTACAATTATTATTACAGAAACACATGAATATTGCATATTATAGAAAGATATATCTTCAATCTTCAAGTCTAAATAAATATATGTACATATATATAAGAAACATATATTATCCTACTACATAAAGTATTTATTTATTACATTCATACATGCATGTATCAATGTTGCCATGTTGCCAATCTTTGAGGAATTCCTCAAAACTTGAGAATTTTGAATATTTTTGAAGAATGCTTTGAGGATTTCATTGATTGAGGAATTTTGAGGAATTTATGAATTTCAAGCTTTGTCTGATAAAAATAATTAATGAAAATAACCCCCCTATTCTAGGTAATAGATTAATAGCTATTAGTCTATTAACTTTTAGTTAATAGAAAATTTCCTATTCTACTTAATAGTTAATAGATTGACAATCAGCTGGTCTATTAATTTTGTGGAGACTTTTATTTAATAGATTTTCGTATTCTAGCGAATAGGTTAATAGATTTTTGTGGTTAGAAAATTCTATTAGCTAATAGCTCCTCTCGATGAGCTATTAGATCTATTAACTATCACGTTTGAATGTTTATTTTGTGAAATGTTGTGTTTTTGGTTGATGATAAATACAAATAATTTAAAATAATTAAAAATAAATAAAAACAATAATTTGTGAAGTGTTGTTTTCTCAAGTGAGAAATAATTGATAAACTAATAAAAATAAATAAAAATATGTAATAATTTGTGAAGTGTTGTTTTTTTAGTTAATGATAAATAAAAATAATTTAAAATAAATAAATATAAATAACAATAATTAAAAATACATAAAAATAATTGAAAATAAATAAAAATAATTAAAAATAATAAAAATAATTAAAAGTTATTATTATTAAATATACATTTACCGGATTTTAAAAATTTTAAATATTTTTTAAATTTTCAAATATTAATAATAAATGACAGCTCAACTGTTTTTTAAAAGTCTACAAATCTATTAACTTTTTAACTTTTTAATGTCTACAAAACCTATTAAGTAGAATACCACTTTCTATTAACTTCTTAGTTAATAGGTTAATAGATCTATTAGACATCTATTACCTAGAATAGAGGGGTAAGTTTGCTTAACTGAGCTAGTTATTTTATTAATATTTGTAATCACACTTGTTTACCACAAAATTCGAAACAGTTTTTCATCATTTTTTTATTAGTATTTTCTTTATTAAAAACAGAATGGCCTCATATTGTCCATTTGGCTGCTTCCAAAACATATATTAAACTTCCTAAATCATTGGAAGATCTTTTAAGAAATTTAGGATCTCATTTTAATATTTTAACAGAAGCTACACAAGACAAGAATCTCAAGAATTTCAGCAATTTTACAATGTAGAGGCACACAAAATTCTTTCGCCAGCTGTAAAACGTTGGTTTTCCTTAAAAAATTGTGTTGATAGTATTCTAGAACAATATGAAGCATTAAATTCATATTTGCGGCTAAGTGTTTTCGAAGATCCTTCAAAAACTACGGAATATATGCTTGAAACAATAGGCAATAAGTTAACCAAAGTTTACCTTGAATTTATTTTTGTTTCGAAGAATTGCGTTAAAAAATGAGGAATTTGAAGCTGCATGTGAGGAATAATCAAAGTTGAAATTGGCAACGCTGGCATGTATGTATATTTACATATAATGTGAAATATATACCACAAACATGAAATACATAATCGAAAAAGAATATTATACATAAGTACATACTGCAAATATTATGTTATTATGTACATATTATAGGTATACATGCATAGATATTTTCTACTTCTCATTCTTCTTTTTCATTTTATTTTTATTATTGACTTGCTGTTTGCTACGTTTTTTGTCATAATTTGTACTTAAGAAAACATGAAATCAATTGTAATTTTCATGTAATACATATATACAATAAATTATACATATTATTGAAAATTGTATATACGAGTACCTATATAATATGTCGATATACAGGGTGAATTATTCTATTCAATGTACAAAAAAATGTTTTTGGGTAACAGAAGCATGAGAAAACAACAAAAAAAATTTCCTTACAAAAATTATTTTTCAGAAAGATATACTCGTATGAGAAAAATGGAGGTAAACTGTGGAGGAGAGGAGACTAATATAGTGCTGGCAGACCAAAAACTTCGGCTCTTCTTTTGAATTTAGCTAAACCAATTTAGAAAAAGCTTTTAGTTAAGAATTCGTACAGATAGACAAAAAACTGCTTTAGTTGTCATTTGTTGTATGTTCGAAAAAAATAAAAAGCTCTCATCGAGTTGAAGTGCCAGTATTAAGTGGTTTTTAGATTAAAATACTTCTAAACGGACTTTATCCAAGCTGATTGCTGACCTGACAGACGTTAAGGAGTGAAGTTTATGTACTTAAAAATGTTTAGAAAGTTTCTAGACTCTGTTCTGTCCCTAGCATAAGACTGTGACACAAAAGAAGAAGAAAATAAGCAAATATTGGTAACACGGAATTATTTGAAATGTTCGTATGTATCATGAAAAATATATTGATAATGATGCACATGATATTTTGCAGTTTTAGAATAAAGATAAAAATTTTGTGTTAATGATCAACGGTAATTAAATAAAAATATGTAAATAAGACATAAAAGAAAATGTCTATTATATACGGTTTTTTCAATAACATGTTTAACTCATAATATGTAGGTATAATGTGTGTAAGTTTCAGTTAGGTACAAGTTTTTTTTTTTTTTTTTTACCCTTTTTGCACATGTTTGATCTTTAAGTACATGACTCGTGAAAAAAGGACTTATAAATAACACTTTTATACAAAAACACTTCATAATAATAATGTATTTATTTATTCAATGATCCTTTTTTTTTTTTCTTTGTTCAACATTATATAGACATAATGTTGAATTTAGGCATTATGTTTTTTGAAATACATATATATTTATGTACATATGTACATGTAGTATGTACATAGAAAATTGATCTAAAAAAAAAAATGTATAATACATATGTAATAATAATAGTAATAATAATAAAAAAAAAGTATTATATGTGAATGTATATAATATGTATATAAAAGAGAACAAAATAATATAAATGTATATACATTATGTACATAATTATGTAAATGTGTATGTAGATAAAATTTTATATGTATGATAAAGATAAATTTCTTGAATATCAACTCTATATTTATGCATGTTAAGAATAAAAATAAAATACATATAGGTACATATTAATGAAGGACATTGCACCATGTGATTTATTGTTGAAAATTTAGAAATTTTTTTTTTTTAATGTTATTTAAATAATTTAATTTAAAAAAAAAAAAAAAATAATTTATTTAAATTTATGAATTCACATATAAATACATAATTTATACGAATTGTATATAGTGTAATAATACATTAATACAAAAATATGTCAAAAAAAAAAAAAAAAAGAACAAAAATATTATATAAAATAAAACAAAATCAAAGATGTACAAAACAATAATTTATAAACGTGCAAAAAAATATTCTTATCTTTTGTACAAATACATAATATACAACATACAGTGGCTCTCAGTCAAAATCGTACAAAGATAAATTTCATATATTTTTGTCTCTATACTGAAAAATAATAATCGCAATGTACTGTTATGAACATATATCATTTATTAAGGGATTATAAAAATATTTATAAAATTTCAGGTCAATAACTGTTAATTTGTAAAAATTATAGAAAAAGAAAACAATAACACTCAAATTTAGCTCACAGTCAAAACAACCCCTTCCTTATTATCCTTCTATTATAACTTTTTGGAATTTTTTTTTCTGCAAAATATAGAGAATTTCAAGACGCATCTTTTGAGCTATAAAATACATTTGTATTTTTTTTTACCGTTATGAAGATATTGGCGAAAAAGTAGAAAAAAATTTTTTTTTCAAAGGGGTATATCCTTTGAAGGGGGGTGAGCGCCGCGAATTTTTTCCAGTTTGTTTATATGGAGCACCCCCTCTATGGATTGCGCTACTACTCTGCCCCCCCCGAAGATGGGATTAAAATGTTAATTTTTAATCTTTAACAATTTATCTTTGTACGGTTTTGACTGAGAGCCACTGTAAATACAAACACATAATATGTGAAACTTAATAAAGATCATGGATGAATAATTGCTTGAAAATTTATATATACTCTGATATCTAAAAGAAACAAATATAATTTCTGTATGTTGTTCTCTCTGAACATCCAAAACTTGAACCAAATAAATATTATCATTGTTCTCGTATTATAGTGTATACACAGGTAGGTATACAGCATGATTATGTGTGCATGTATATTCTGCTGATAAATAAATCTATAAAATATTATGATTGGTATTAGCCTAAAAGCAAAAAAAAGTTGATATCTTCAGAAACAATTTTTTTTTTTGCTCAATTTGAAAGAAACAAAAAAAAAAAAAACAAAAACTTCAGTGTGCTTCAGTGCATTGAACAAATTTTTAAATTTTGTTTTTAAAATAAAATTTATACATTTATTATGATTAAAAAACGTGAAAACGGGATTTTGTTACAACAATCGAAAAATTGAAGAATACATACTTATTACTTTTGTTTGAAATTAAAAAATGAAAATGTGTACATAAGTATGTATATAAATATATATATACGTATTTACATGCAAATATTAAATATCAATTTATAGAGATATACTACATACATACATATGTATGAACTTTTACTTTTGAAGTAATCGTATACATATAGTACATATGTATGTACATACCAATTTATTTAATTTGTACTTATATTACCTACTTATATGAAATATATTTATGTACTTATTTTAATTCTAATTATATACGAGCATATTACATATGTATATACAAATAAAATTCATATAATGAATAGATATATACATATATGTATGTACATTACATATAATATAATAAATTACTATAGTGGTTTAGGTCTAGACTTTTCAAGGGCTATTATATCAAAGAATGATGATGGTATCAATGCATTATATACATCTTACACACATCCAAATCTTTTTTTACACGATTTTTAAATAACACGGTTCGCCAATATAACTTTTTCACGAATGTTTTGTTCTGATATGAATCAAAAAAAAAAAGAAAAGTATAGACATACATATAAATATTTGAGAAATTGATTTCATTCCTAATTTAAATTTCAATTTTTATACATTATTTTGTATGTACTTAAGGACTGAATTTTCATTGTACACTAATTTTAATTTATTTTTTTGTAATAAAAATGAATTGTTTTTGTTTTATAAATATGTATTTTTTTTTGGGAAAGTATTTAGAGTTTTTTCATCTTACAGGATCTTTTATAATTGTAGAACATATCTCCAAATTTACTATATATCGCATTCTTTTTTTTTTTTTTGTTTTTTTTTTTTGCACGATTTTCTAAAGAACGTATCTACCGTGTAAAAAAACGAATTGGGTGTAAATACATGTTCACAAGTCAGATATTCATTTTTTCATAGATGCAAATAATGCACATTAAATTACATGAAGAAATGCATATATGTATATACACACATATTCACTGTGTATTCATATTAAATAATTTGGTTTGATGTATGGTCGTTATGCTTATAGGTTTTACAAATACATACATACATATACTATATATGCGGACAATTGTGTAAGAATGTAATAAAAAAAAAAACGCTGTTTTGATCCAACAGTTACCGTGGTGTATAGATAAATTTTATGTAATTTGAATATTTTGATTATGAATTTTTACATAAACATCCATTGTTCGTCATCATCATCATCATCATTAGCGCTATAGCTCTATAGGTGAGCTAAGGCTTTCACTAAAGTGATTTCTAGATTTTATTACTATCATAAATTTACCTAAAGTTTAATGTAGATTACGAACCATTCTAAGTTGCTGGTAGATAAGCAAGTTCTTTTACATGATTACATGATAGGACAGAGCTTAGACTGATCTATCTTATTAGAATGATATTTTGATCTAATAATATTGCTTAGATTTATCAGTATTCTTTATTATTATTAATTCAAAAAAAAATTTTTTTTTAATAATTTCATAAAAAATAAAGTAAAAATTAAGTAGGTATTAAATATTTTAAATTATTAAGGGCAAGTATGTAGATTATACACCTAATTGGTGATAGTATTTTTATGAAAATTTCGTAAGTTTTTCCTTTATATGTATACGTACAATGTTTTAAGAATATTACAAGCTTATGCTTGTACTACTTGTAGACTTTTTTTTTAGTCGTGTAAAAATTAACATTTGTAAAAATGAATTTTGTGTAAATCAAGATTTGATAGTTTATCATTTTAATCAGATTAAAATTTACAAATTCATTTTGTGATTATATTTATACTCGTATTTTGAGAAGATATTTGATTATTGAATTTGTGCGACAAAATAAGTTACCTACATATAAGAATTTGTAAAAAGTTGAATATTACAATATTACGATTAGTATGATTTAATGTCATTTTGACTTACAAAACTATATCGTAAAAATTACTAAATCGCATAAGTTTATGATTTTAAATTAATACCCTTATTATTTTTGAATTAATAATTACTAATGTTTTATGTAATATAATGTGCATAAAAGGTAAATTCGAATATAAAAATACTATACGTACCTATTTGTCTAAATGTAAAATTTAATCAGTAAATACAACATATATATATACATATATATACGTATGTATGTATGTATGTATATAAATAACAAATCAATTTAATTTAACTAAATTTATTACATATGGATTTATCAAATATAATTAATTATGGATTTATATATGTTTATATGAGTATAAGTTAAGTCAAAAAAAAAAAAAAAACAAAAAAAAATAACATTAATAAAATGATAAATAATTTATTGATGTAAAATTTCTCTCTGATGATTATATCTATACATCATACTACTGCATACATGTATACATATTTATATGTATACCATCGAATATTATAGGTTATTTTAAAAAGTACCTATATTTTGTATATAGGTATGTGTGGATATATATAGTATATTTTATTTTGTTTTTGTTAACATTTTTTTTAGCTTCTTTCTCCTATACATAAATTATTATATATACACATGTACATATTTATGTAAGATATCATAACTTTTTATACATACATACATGTAAGTATATTAAATTATTTATGTGCACACAATGTATGTATATTTATTAATTGACATATATGTATTTATATAGTATATGTATACGTATAGGTAAAAGGTAGATAAAAAAAAAATATATATATCATTATAAGAAAATTAATCACTGCCGTCCTTTGGGCGCCAAAAATTGTACATTATTTTTATAATGATTACCGAATATAATATACAAAATACAATATTATATGCACACATGTATGTTTATATATGTATGTATACGTATATACATTCTTCAATATAAATGTAAATATGTACGCAAATATATATATAAATTCAGGTACCTACATTTATATATTTTTATGTAAATAATAAATACATACATATAATGTATATACAATTAATGTACATATGTATGTACCAAAATGTATAGTACAGTGGAACTTTAAAAATAAGTTGTGACTTTCTCTCAAACTCGAAAAAAAATAAATTCTCATTTCATTTCGTTGACATTCAAAAATCCTTCATATAATTTGAATTATATTACCTCTATTACTCGAATCTATACCTATTATATTTCCCTTTAAGAAATTTCAGTACATTTTCTACCATCATATAATTCGAAGAAAATGTATTTTTGACCTCTTCACTCTTTTATATGTCGAAGTAATCAAATGATTTGTTTTTCTATCCATTTTTCTCGAAAGTTTTTTTTTTCAAACTTTCAAATAAATGTAGTCATGCATGATCATTATACTCACCAATTCATTGCGTCATTGCTTCTGCTATGATCATTGTTTGAATCCTTTTGTGTATGTAACAGTCTATATAATATAAATATTATATAAATATAGTCACAGCCAGCGATGCCGTTTTTGGTACTTTCGTACCATTCTTGGTACGTTTTCAGTAAAAAAAAAGTTGGTTGGTACGTTGGTACGTTTTTTTGAAGTTGGTACGTTTTTACTGTTTTGTCTTTTTATATGCCACAGACTAGATGTAGATAGGTGTGTATGATCGAAACAGTTTTTTATAAAAAAATCATATAACATTAACGATCTATATAGTATCGAAAGCGAGACGGTCTATCTATATATGGTAATGGTACATACATATTCAGTAATCTCTGCTCTAAACATCACTATTTGTCTTTGTCTTGTCATTGTCATTGTCAAGTCAATATGTCAAATAGAATTAGCATTTTAGTAATTGTGTTGTGTTGTGTAATTAGTTGTGGTTTTGAAATACGTAATTAATAAAAATTCATTCATAATGGACAGGTAAATATTTCAATGTTATTAGCACTTTGTTTTGTGTAAATAATATATTAAAAACTTTGTTTATTAGATATATTATTATTAAGAAAAAAACTAAAACACAACTATTAGAAAGAACATCGGAGGCGACATCAGAAACAAATCTAGAAAATCCAACAGAAACAAATCCAACAGACACATCATCAAAAACAGCAGAAACAAATCCAACAGATACATCATCAAAAACAACAGAAATAAATCCAGAAAATTCAATAGACACATCATCAAAAACAGGAGAAACAATACAAGAAAAAACAACAAACCAAACAGAAGCAATAAATGAAAGGTACGTTTCTTACACTATTTCACTAAAATATTTTTATGAATAAAATTTTGTTATTTCTGTGCGTATAGATTGAAAAATGACAATAAACGGCACAGACAGCGTCAATTTCGAGAAGAATGGAAAGACGCATTTCCCTGGCTTAAAAATAAGGACAATCAAGCTTTCTGTAATATTTGCAAGGCAAATGCTAGACACAGTTGAGGCTATAATTTTAGCTAAAAATTTAAAAGATAAATATTTTTAAAACTGATTCTGTTTTATTTATTACATTTGAAATGTTTTTTACTTGTTTATTATTATTTTTTGACTTTTTTGTAAATTTTTAATGTATATTTTATATAATAATAAAGTAAAGTATGATTTAAGAATTTGTCTTTTTATTCATGGTACTATTTTGGTACGCAGCAAAAATAGAGTTGGTTTGGTACGTTTGGTACGCTTCAACCTCCAAAATGGGTACGAAGCAAGTCTGGTCGAGTGGCATCACTGGTCACAGCCAGCGGTGTCGTTTGACTCCGATCGGAGTATTTGTACTCCGTTTTTGACTGCAGTACTCCGCAACTCCGTTTTTTAAAATTATACTCCGTTTTTCATTTTCATCTGATTTTTATATGTTTTAGATTTTGTATTGTTTTTGATTAAATTAATTATTATCGATTCTTATAAACATAGTATTATAGTTTAGTATTAATTTTGTTTTGATTATTGGTTAGTGTTATACAGCAATTGATTATCTTCTATTCTTTTTTCAAATTTAAATTTAAACGTCACTTGTACGTCACTTGTCACTTGGTTTGTGTATTTTGTGTACTTGAACAAGGTGTATTTTCTCTTTTTATCATATGTGTTAAAGATTGTTACCAACATGAACCTGGAATTCCAATCCGAGTCACCAAAAATTCATCTACTTATTCCAACAATAGCATCAAATTTCAAAATTTTAATATCAAATTTTATTAAAAACGAGTACTTAAATGAAGCACCGACCATAATATTTTTAAATACAAATAATTTCAAGCCTCCTGAAGAAATATTTTTGGGTACGAAAGCGGAGAATTTGTTAAATAATTCGAAATTGCCAAGTGAAGATATATTAGATATTAGGAAAAACTGCTTGAATTATTATTTAGAATTGTGTAAACAAATAACGAATAGATTTGACTTTACGGACAAAGTGCTTTATATCAGTTCAATTAATAAATCCTCTGAATTTAGGTAATAACATCTCACCATTGATTGCACTTTTTCCTCATATTGTCGAATATAATGAAATTGAAGAGATGGACATTGAATGGAAAAACTTGTTAACCTTAGGAAAATGTGCAATATCGGAAAAAGACACGAATGATTTAGAAAAATTTTGGTCATCTGTCTTTAATTTAAAAAATGGACTGGGTGAAAAAATGTTCCCAAAATTGGTAAATTTTATATCTGCAATACTGTGCCTTCCACATAGCAGTGCAGCCGCAGAACGTATATTTTCAACTGTAAATCTAATGAAGAATAAAACAAGAAATAGACTCCAGGTTGAAACAATAAATTCAGTAATGTGTGCTAAGAAAATTTTAATGAACTTTGATCAAGCATTTAATTGGGAACCTTCTGAAGAAATAATTAATGAATACTTTAAAAAATATTAAACTGAAAATTTTTGCCTTTTTTTGTTTCTTTATGTTGAATTTCTTAAAATTATAAAATTAAATAAAAAAATAAAATTGAATTTATATGGAAAAAGTAAAGGTAGTAATGTTTAATTTTGTCCTTTCATTTTGTTTGTTACACTTTTCAACAAATTTCAAAATGTAATACTTTTTTTCTCAAAATACTCCGTTTTCAATTCCTTTCGTACTCCTCTTGCAAATTGTCAAACGACAACGCTGGTCACAGCACACTATCATAGTCAAAAGATAAACTACTCATGTACAGCTTTATATTCTTGGATATATATAGTATACACAGCTCAAACAATAAACTTATACATGTATTTATTGCTTGTGTCATGTCATGTCTTTAAGTATTTTGCTAGTAAAGCTTGTTTTAGATAGAAAAAATGTGCAAAGTGTGTATGGCATGGCATGGTACATGGTACATATATGGAATTTGTTTATTACATATATACTGATACAAATTTGGATTACGGTTACGGCATTACGGGACAAATATGTAGTTGTTTTTACCTCTCACTTTCGTCCTTTGGAAAACGAAAGAACTTCCTACCTGTTGCCTGACATGTATCAACAACACACTTAGTTCTTTTCCAAGACATTTTGTTCAGACCGTGAGTGCGACACCGACAATAGTTAACCATAGTTATCATTTGTCGTTCAGAATGGTGGTGGTATAGTAAAACATAACTACCAACATAACTTTTTAGCGTTCATAAACATCTATAGTAAAGTAAATTTTTAACTATTTGATGTCAAAAATTAGCCCTGCTCGAGAGCATTGTTAACGATAGTAAGCCTTTAAGTGGTAATGACATTGACAATAAAAAATCGTCTGTCATTTAATTTTGTGTTGTGAATTTGTGAAAATTTCAATTTTATTTATTTGAAAAAAGTAGTACCTAGTATTAATTAGTTTTGTTTAAAATATATTCTATAGTTTTTGCTATTGCACATCTGGATAGTGTTATTAGTCTATGATGTCATTAATAAAATTTAGAATTTAGTTAGAGAGAGTTTTGCCTTATTCTGGTGATATTCATTATGGAAAAATCTGGCAAAATTAAAAATTTTGAATCTTTTTGAAAAATTCGAAGTGATAGAAGTTCTAAAAGAAATGTAATAAGAAGAAAGATGTCCCTGAATATTTTGGCTTACCAATAAGTGCTATTTCAACGATAATAAGTAATGAATCAAAAATGTTCAGAAGCATTGAAAGAAAAAATTAAAATTTATGGAAGAAAAAACAACGAATTGCAGAGTTTCCTGACATAGAACAATATTTAATAATTATAAGTGATTTTAGCAATGTCGGAATAAAAATACATATTAGTGTGAATTAGTTTCAAAAAAATTTTTCAGAAACTGAATGGATGATTAGAATTATTATATACATATATTCATTATATGTTATATTATCAAATTATTCAATCTAATAAACATTAACTGTGTATATATATGCGTATATAAGTGTGTATAACAACTCAAATTTTTATTTATTTCATTTCTGTAAATTAAATTTCTATGGGATAAAATTTAAACTTCTCTAAGACGAAACATTTATAACTCAACTAACTCCATTTTTTTTGCGTTTCACTTGTGGTTCGAGTTATCTAGGTTCCACTGTTATATGAATATATATATATATATATATATATATGTATATAAAATTAAAGAAGATAAAAAGTTCTGGTAATTTATTTTTATAAAAAATAAAATAAAAAATAAATAAATAAATAAAAATGATTTTTTGATTATATTTCTTGAACTTTAATTGCGTTTAGACTTTTATGTGTTTTTCATCATTATCATCATTGATAGATATATACATATATACATAAATGTACCAATAATATATAAATTCTTTATAGTAAAATACATGTGTTTATACATATAGTACCTATATAAAATACGTATAAAATATGTGCATAAAGTAGTACAAATACGTAAGTATATTATGTGTATAATATGTCGTTCTTTAAAATTATATTCAACAGATGATAATACTGTAATTATATCACTGAAGCAGGTATATATATATGTATATATACATAATATAAATTTTATATCTATAGATACTACATATTACATATTACAATGTCCACACTATAAAATACATATATATATCTTCTATAATACATTGCGTACAGTGTATGTACATTGTAAATTAATGTACAATCAACATTTTCATGTACATAATGTACATATATACATATTACGTACATAAATGTATTTTAAATTTTTTCTGACTGTCTATAATATGAATGGTGGTTTTTTTTTTTTTGTGTAAACGTATATGTATATGTATATGTATACATATTATTTATTTATGTAATTTAATACATTCTGATTGGTACTTGATATTGAATTGAGAATTTTATTATTTTTATTTTCTACAGGTACCTACTCTTTTTTTTTCATTTTTTATTTTTCTTAATATTACTTCTTTAGTCCGCATTTACATTATCATGAAATTCAAGAACGTGACGTCACTAACTTAGAAGAGAGGTATAGAAGGGCGAGACAAGAGGAAACAAGAAAGCAAACCAACTTCAGAGGTGTTTCACTTTCTTGCTTTCTTGAATTTAGTGTTGCCAGTATGTTAATAATCAAAATTCGTAGAATGTTTCACCATCAACAAAAATGCAATACTGCTGAAGGTTATTAATAATACTAAATAATAATCAATTTAAATAATTAATAATTAATTAAAATAAAAATTTATATGTATACATATATGTATATTTTTTTAGTTATTTTTTTCATAACAATCGAACTTAATCTTAATGAAAAATGTCAAAAATGAAAGCAAGAATGAAAATCATATAATAAGTATATGGCAATACTACTAATAGGCATCGCATATAAAAATATACGACTTGAAACATGAACAAGAAAGCAAGAATGGATATAATCACAGACCTAAATAACGATACACAGATAGGCCAATATCGCAAAGCTCATTTTAAAAAATTTCAAGTTTGCATTTTCATCTATAAAACTTTTGATTTGAAACTTAAAATTCGTAAATTGTGAGAATAATTCTCTCCCAGAAAAGAAATGTTTTTTTTACTTTTTTTTTATTCATACATACTGCTACCTGCTACCCTTTTTAATTTTTAATTTTTTTTTCCATACCACAATAGCTAGATATAGATGTATGTAAATGTACAGGCAGGTTTTATCATTACACATAAGTTGCGTTCCTTTTGACCAAGTAAATAACTTTCAAGTACTCGGGAGTATATTGTAAATGGAACGCAATTTTTTTACTTGGAAGTAAAAAGTAACCTCAAATTTGAAAGCATACACATTTCTAAGGCAATGTAAATATTGGAGTGACAGTTGGCCATGCTCCAATTTCAGCTGTCATGTAGTTCAAATTTGTTTTGCTTTGATTTTAGATGCTTCATAACATTAAACAATAAAAAGCCACCTATTGAATAAAACGTGTATTAAAAATATTATAGACTTTAACCTATTTCTTTAATCTCTAACGATTAAAACACAAACACCTCTGACGGTGAATTTTGGCGTAACTAACCATGCAACTGTCAAGTAAATTACTCGAATACAAGAGGTATGGTAGATGATCACGACTACAAGTACTTGCGAGTACTTTACTTGGTCAAAAGGAACGCAACTATATTGTCACTTCGTATACAAGGAGGCTTCGTTGTCTTTTCTTTATTTTGACTTACATCAAATACCGGATTTTATAGTTGATAGTTGGTAGATGTTAGATCTTAGATTCTGTTTATATGAAGAAATTGATAGGTATGTACAGTGATCACAAAAATTATTGGTGTTACTTGTGCACAACAAACTTCAAATTTTTACTAAATAATTCAATTTTCCTTGGCATTTTTCTTGAAAGTCAAAATTAAATCAATTATTTTCATTTTGATATTCATAATAATTTTTGCGATAGAATTAATGCAGGAATAATTTTTGGAATAATTCAAATAATATATTTGTTCTAAGAATAATTATGGTTTTTTTTAAGAAATTGTATTTATTAAAGTTTGAAAAAATAAATATAAAAATTTATTAGTATTACAAGTGTCTAAATCCAAATTACGATACTTTAATTATGCAGAAATAATTTTTGTGATTACTGTACATGTGTATATAATGTGTATACACATATAATGTAGAAGCAGCATAATTTGTAAGATGCATATTAACTTGAAAAAATGAAATCATAATCGAACAAACATAAATTTAGGGTCGAAAATAACAATGAAATAGTAACAAAGGGTCGAAAACAAAAACAAACCAAAACAAACTATAATGTGCGTATATATATATATACATATATACTCGTAGTATACATAAATATATTATATCTAACATTATGGTACAAAACAGTATATATTCCAGTATCATACATATTCTATATACTTATGTACATACATACAAAATACAAAAATATACAATACAATACAAAATATGTACGCAAACAAGAAATAAAATTGGTTCCTTTTTGTACATTACCTTACGTGTATGTAAGAATGTATATTTGAAACTGTGTTGTTTTGTTTTGTTTTATTTATATTTTCTACTCTCAATTTTCAAAATGTACTCATTTTATAAGAGAAGCTTTGAGAGAGGTGGATTTTCGCTAAATCCACTTCCAAAATTAGCTCGGCAATGTAAAGGATTGTATTGCACACTCTGTATATAGTTATTTTACTCTGTGATATAATGTAAATGCTTATCGTTCAATCCTGAAACAGGATAAGAAAACAAGCAAAGACAATGTAAATGCGCCCTTACTTTTTATTTTCTTCTGTTGCTACTATATTTATGTTATGTATATAAACTGTATATAGTTTTATATTTAACAATGTAGTACCTATATGTATGTACATATGTATTTCATACGCAAAATATATTTTTGTCTGTTGTACTTAAAAATTGTTCAAAGTTATTATTTTATTTATTTTTTTTTTTTTTTTTGAGGGCAGATGTACTACATATACATATGTAGTATGCTTTTAAAAATTTTCAATTATTTTATGTCATCAAAAATAAAAAACAAAATGAATTAACTGTGCATAAATAAATATGTAGAACATTATTATAAAAATACAAAAAAAAAAAAAAAAAAAAAATTTTAAGATACATACATACATTATGTGTATTTATCTTTGGTGACAAAGAGTTAATACCTATAAGTACAAAAAAATTATATGTATGTACTTCCATCTATTCTATAATATCAATCTAAAAATATTCATATATGTATGTATGTATATACTATCTATTGTAGATATATATATTTACATATGTACTTACTTATGTATCTACCAATGTTTATATAGTTCTTGTTTCATAAAAAATAAAAAGTAAAAAAAAAATATGCCTACAATTTTATTACATCAATAAAATCTTTAAATAATTGATGAAGGCAATTCTGGTGTGTTGTTAATGGGTATTATATTCAAATGGAAATCAATTTTTCTTAAAAAAATTTCATTCTGAAGAATTCAGATATATATCTATGCGTAAACAAATGAATATGTATATTATGTATGTAATGTTAAATATATAATGTAGATACATATGTACCAGTATTCAATTTAATTTAATTTAATTTATTAAAGACGAGAGGTCAGGTAAACTGCTTTATTTCTACCAACACCACCATACGACCCACCTGGGACTTTCGGTTATGTATGTTCAATATGAATAAGCTATGTACATACTAAGCCTACCAATACTACATAGCATTCAACCACTGAAATAATATGATGATGTGGTGGCAAATCATTTCTGCACAGCACAGTGCCACCTAACCTACCAACAAAATACTTGTATTTATTTTCCTTGCTGTGACAAAAGAACAGAATAACCTCTAAGTCATTATATAGATATATAATATCACTATGTATTGTATTTTATATCATATACATCATATACGATGTAAGTATATACATCATTAAAGTATACATAAATATGTAAGAGTTTTAACATACACGATACGTGTAAATAAATTTTATATCTATATACATAAATATATACACATATATACAAATACAAATATATATGAACTCGCATATAAAATTTAAATCTTATTTTAAAAAATATTGGAGAAGAATTTTTTCAAATTTCAACAGTTACAATTTTTAAAAATTTAGTACTACGCAGTAACAAACTGATTTACATACCACTGATATCTAAACTGTTCACGATTCTAATAAGGATACACGCATGTATATTATACTCCGTAGTACTACGCATACCAAACCAAATAGGATTTAGTATACCTATACCATTGAGTGGTATACGTTTTTATATGTCATAATACCAAATTAAAAATGAAAATTGTGACTAAACTGTATACGGTTCTAGTACTAAATAAACACGCAGTACCAAACAGGTATTGTACCATTGACTAGTATTCGATTAGATACGTCATCAGCTGTTTGTATTGAGATTGAGTAGTAAGCGTTTTGACATATCATAGCCAACTTCAAAATAAGAAGAAAGTGGAAGAAAATTATGAATAATTGGATAATGGTAAATTTGTAACTGGTGGGGTGGTGTGGTGTAGGTGTAGTAATGGTAATTAATACATTGGCAATTTTCATTTCAAATTTTGCCGTGGTGCTGACTAGATCTGTTTAAGTGTGTACTGAAAAGAATCTGAATTTTGTATAGAACAATTATAATTTATAAATTATTTTCATATTGTTTGTGAGCTTTTTTTTAAAAGTATATTACAATTAGTATAAATACAATTAATCGCGCTTAATTAAAATAAAATAAAATATACACAACACAAATAATAATTTTTAAAATGGCGTGTTCAGATGAAAAAATTTATTCAACAAAAGTGATAGTTGAAAATATACCGGCTGACATTGATCAGGGTAAGTAAAATAATTTATTGATTCATCTAGACTAAAGTTGCAGAAAATAAATTTCTATTTATTCTTTCAGATCTATTTATTAATGAGTTTGTAGGATTTGGAAGCGTTATCATCCATTGGCCTCCCTTGATTCCAAGAAATCGTAGAACGAATACTGCACAGGCACACCTTTACTTTGATGTGAGAATTTTTAGTTTTCCATATTTAACGTAATGTGTACTTATATTTGTCACAATATTGTTTTGTATTATACAGCATGAGACAAGTGTACAGGATTTAATCGAAGCATGTGTAAAAGAAAATGATGAATACTTCTTTAATCTGTCTCTGCAAACCAATATTGAAAATAGTAGAGTAATAATTCAACCTTGGGAGTTGTCGAAAGCCCACCATTCGTTTGATCCTGAAACTCCAATAAATTTTGATTATGCCGTGCATATTTCTGGCATTAAATTTCCAATGCCAGCTGGTAAGTAATTTTTGAAAAAGTTTCTCTTCATTATTTTATTATTATTATAATTATTATTATTATTTTACAGAAATATTTGGTTCTTTGATGAAAAATAAATACAACGGTTTATTTTATTGCTATATTGTTCCTCATAGACGACATAAATATGCAACAGTAAGTAAAATTTTAATTATTATCCAATTAATAACAATTTCAATACAATAACAATATAAATGTTACGCTTAATAGGAATCTGCTGTTGTTTTATTTAAAGACCGTGAAAACTACAAGTTAGCTTTAACTGACGGTGTACTTGAACTAACTTACAAAGAACAAAATTTCGGAATTACTATGAAGCCATATCTTTCAGATGGACGATTATGTGACAAATGTCAGGAACTAGAGGCTCCATTTTACTGCAGTCATCTTGATTGCTTGGTGGTATATTTAAAATATATATATTTTCATATATGAAACATAAAACTTTAATATGTACTAAATTGTATTTCATTTTTTTTTCTCTTATTCATGTAAATATAGTATATATGTGAACCTTGTTACAAACGAATCCATGGTAATATAATCGATCACGTACATTTCATATACAATGTGAAAACAAACAGAATTGTTGGTGAATAAAAAAAATATTTCATTTCATTTATTAAAGAAATTTGTCATTATTAATAAAATTGAAAAGAAATAAAATTAATGTAATAATAAAAATTCAAATCTTTTTATTGATTTTTATATATAATATTGAAAATGAGTTAGGTGTACATCATTTTTTGCTCTAACGACACCATATTCTACATCATTATGTCTTGGCCTGATCATTAAAATGATACTTTCTGTTGAATGTTTATTGAAATTCAATGTGAATGTCGAAGCATATGTTTATTGTTGAGAGGAGCACAAGTTCAATTACATGATACAGGATTTGTTTCCGAATTAGAATCTCGGTAATAAAACAAATAGTATGAAAAATAAATTGTCTTACTGAAGACTCTTTCTCTTCATACAATTATTGAAGTGACAACTTTAGCATCAATAATAATTGAATGAGCTTTTCTTACATTGAAATCGATATTGTGGCTAGCATTAGCATTTAAATATAATTTATTCCATTTTACAGGGACACAAAATTATCATGTATGTATTCGATTAAAATTGAATACATGAAATTATAGAAACTTATAGAAGATTTTTTTGTTATTTTTTTTTTAATAATCTCTTTACATTTACCAATAATGAGACGAATTCTTTATCATATTGCCAGTCACTACGATTGGTACAAGAAGAAGTGGAACTGGAAGGCATAAATGCAAATCTAAAAAATATAAATACAACAGCGGAAAATCAACTAACAAGAGTATCATTTCATACTTTCTCTTTTATTCTGTACTCATACTCTAGAGCAGTGTAGGTCATTTACTAGTACAGTATCTACATTATACGCTTCGATAGTACGAATAAGTAGTATTCTACTAATTACATGTACTCTAGATCGATCTCATATTTGTTTTTGAGTGTTTGAAATCTTAACATCTCTTCTTAACATCTGATTTGATGTGTGATGAATCAAGAAATGAAATTAATAAAATATATTGTACAGGTGCAAGATTTTTAATTATTGAAGAAATAGAAAAATCTTAAGAAAGTTGATAAATTGGATTTGTTAGTTATATTTATTGTTTAACATGTTACATATTTCATAAATGAATGCAATTTTTTGTGATTCTGTACTTAAATTATTGTAGCACAAAAAATTTTTCTTACATTTTGTTTAATTTTGAAATTATTCAAAAATTATGATAAATAGGTACTAAAATAAAGTCAAAACTTAAATCAAATAATTAATATTTTAATTAAACGTTGAAAAATTTTACACTGCATATTAGTATTTTCAATATTGATCTGAAAGTATCATTTTTTAGTTTTCTTTTATAGAGAAGAATAGATTGTGTGTATTTTTTATTTTAATTTTTAAGGAAACCAAACATAAATTAAACATTCAGTCCTTTTCTTTTCTGATATAATATAACATAACCTAGAAAAACACGTTTCACACACATGTACACATTGTTGTGCATTATGTATATATGTATGTATGGTTATAATAAGAGTGTATTTGTAATGTACATATCATTTAAAACATTTTTATCAGTTTTCATCGGTTAGTTGGTGTTAATTTTTATCACCACCTCCCTCATAGAGCTATCTGTCTGTCAAGCTATGTACATACCATGATACGACCCACCAGGGCCTTTCGGTGATGTATGTTCAATATGAATAAGCTATGTACATATACTAAGCCTACCAATCCTACATAGCATTCAACCACTGAAATAATATGATGATGTGGTGGCAAATCATTTCTGCACAGCACAGTGCCACCTAACCTACCAACAAAATACTTGTATTTATTTTCCTTGCTGTGATAAAAGAACAGAATAACCTCTAAGTCATTATATAGATATATAATATCACTATGTATTGTATTTTATATCATATACATCATATACGATGTAAGTATATACATCATTAAAGTATACATAAATATGTAAGAGTTTTAACATACACGATACGTGTAAATAAATTTTATATCTATATACATAAATATATACACATATATACAAATACAAATATATATGAACTCGCATATAAAATTTAAATCTTATTTTAAAAAATATTGGAGAAGAATTTTTTCAAATTTCAACAGTTACAATTTTTAAAAATTTAGTACTACGCAGTAACAAACTGATTTACATACCACTGATATCTAAACTGTTCACGATTCTAATAAGGATACACGCATGTATATTATACTCCGTAGTACTACGCATAACAAACCAAATAGGATTTAGTATACCATTGAGTAGTATACGTTTTTATATGTCATAATACCAAATTAAAAATGAAAATTGTGACTAAACTGTATACGGTTCTAGTACTAGATAAATACGCAGTACCAAACAGGTATTGTACCATTGACTAGTATTCGATTAGATACGTCATCAGCTGTTTGTATTGAGATTGAGTAGTAAGCGTTTTGACATATCATAGCCAACTTCAAAATAAGAAGAAAGTGGAAGAAAATTATGAATAATTGGATAATGGTAAATTTGTAACTGGTGGGGTGGTGTGGTGTAGGTGTAGTAATGGTAATTAATACATTGGCAATTTTCATTTCAAATTTTGCCGTGGTGCTGACTAGATCTGTTTAAGTGTGTACTGAAAAGAATCTGAATTTTGTATAGAACAATTATAATTTATAAATTATTTTCATATTGTTTGTGAGCTTTTTTTTAAAAGTATATTACAATTAGTATAAATACAATTAATCGCGCTTAATTAAAATAAAATAAAATATACACAACACAAATAATAATTTTTAAAATGGCGTGTTCAGATGAAAAAATTTATTCAACAAAAGTGATAGTTGAAAATATACCGGCTGACATTGATCAGGGTAAGTAAAATAATTTATTGATTCATCTAGACTAAAGTTGCAGAAAATAAATTTCTATTTATTCTTTCAGAGCTATTTATTAATGAGTTTGTAGGATTTGGAAGCGTTATCATCCATTGGCCTCCCTTGATTCCAAGAAATCGTAGAACGAATACTGCACAGGCACACCTTTACTTTGATGTGAGAATTTTTAGTTTTCCATATTTAACGTAATGTGTACTTATATTTGTCACAATATTGTTTTGTATTATACAGCATGAGACAAGTGTACAGGATTTAATCGAAGCATGTGTAAAAGAAAATGATGAATACTTCTTTAATCTGTCTCTGCAAACCAATATTGAAAATAGTAGAGTAATAATTCAACCTTGGGAGTTGTCGAAAGCCCACCATTCGTTTGATCCTGAAACTCCAATAAATTTTGATTATGCCGTGCATATTTCTGGCATTAAATTTCCAATGCCAGCTGGTAAGTAATTTTTGAAAAAGTTTCTCTTCATTATTTTATTATTATTATAATTATTATTATTATTTTACAGAAATATTTGGTTCTTTGATGAAAAATAAATACAACGGTTTATTTTATTGCTATATTGTTCCTCATAGACGACATAAATATGCAACAGTAAGTAAAATTTTAATTATTATCCAATTAATAACAATTTCAATACAATAACAATATAAATGTTACGCTTAATAGGAATCTGCTGTTGTTTTATTTAAAGACCGTGAAAACTACAAGTTAGCTTTAACTGACGGTGTACTTGAACTAACTTACAAAGAACAAAATTTCGGAATTACTATGAAGCCATATCTTTCAGATGGACGATTATGTGACAAATGTCAGGAACTAGAGGCTCCATTTTACTGCAGTCATCTTGATTGCTTGGTGGTATATTTAAAATATATATATTTTCATATATGAAACATAAAACTTTAATATGTACTAAATTGTATTTCATTTTTTTTTCTCTTATTCATGTAAATATAGTATATATGTGAACCTTGTTACAAACGAATCCATGGTAATATAATCGATCACGTACATTTCATATACAATGTGAAAACAAACAGAATTGTTGGTGAATAAAAAAAATATTTCATTTCATTTATTAAAGAAATTTGTCATTATTAATAAAATTGAAAAGAAATAAAATTAATGTAATAATAAAAATTCAAATCTTTTTATTGATTTTTATATATAATATTGAAAATGAGTTAGGTGTACATCATTTTTTGCTCTAACGACACCATATTCTACATCATTATGTCTTGGCCTGATCATTAAAATGATACTTTCTGTTGAATGTTTATTGAAATTCAATGTGAATGTCGAAGCATATGTTTATTGTTGAGAGGAGCACAAGTTCAATTACTTACATGATACAGGATTTGTTTCCGAATTAGAATCTCGGTAATAAAACAAATAGTATGAAAAATAAATTGTCTTACTGAAGACTCTTTCTCTTCATACAATTATTGAAATGACAACAAAATACAACTTTAATATAAATTATAATAGAATTTTTTTATCTATTGTGTATAAACTAAACATAATAGTCGACCTCATAGTGAGCAATACTGAGGTCAGCGTCTGTTCTCCATGTTAGGAGCGGTTGAAAAACGTAGTGGCAAGCCCAGGGGTCGTAAGGTAGCAGACCTACCACTGGACTTTCGAGACAATGGGCTAACAACCTATTTCTCCCAGATTTAAATTGTTCATGAACCAGAAGAAAAGTAGAACGGATGAATTAAACGGCAACGAAAACATAAGACAAAGTCGCGAGAGACTCTCGGACATTATTGAAAGTCAGCAACTGGACAAGGGATACCTTTGATATTAATAGCTGTCTGGCAGTACCAGACTTTGGGAGGCTCAGGAACGATTTGTTCCGTAGAGAGTGGTATATACGAATGTATTTTTTTTTTACCCGTTATTCTATAAGAAACATATCTATCATGTAAAAATAGAGTTGGGTGTATGTATGCATACTCGTATTGTTTAAATATAATTCTAAAGAAATGTAATTAAAAAGAAAACAATTTAAATTCAAAGGTGTGTTGTTTTGTTATTAATATAATAATTATTTAACAATTTTGGTTTCCAATTGAATGCGTTTAATGTGTACTTATTAACTTCTTACATACATTTTTTTGTTATTTTGTTTATTAAGAAAAGAAAATAAAACAAAACAAAAAAAAAAGTGTTGTTGTTGTTAACATGTTTATGGTATCTACATATTTATATATGTACATAATAGTATTTTTTTTCTTTGTATTTATATATTGTATTATTTTGTACCTACTATATCTGTATACCTATAAATATTTTTCTTTTGAATTTGTACGTACATACATAACATACATGCATGCTTATATGCAATTCTAAAGAAGTCTTATTTTTTTTTTTAATTTTAATTTGAATGCACTGTATATACACATTAGATTATTAATTAAAATATACATATAATAATATACTCATATATACATATAATATCAATCTTATTGTGAATCAATATTGATGTAATAATAATAAAAATTTAATAAATTAAAAATAAAATAAACATAAACAGAAAATTTAAGCATCATATGTTTAAAAATAAAAAAAATAAATAAAAACAAAAATTTATCAAGTATGTACATATAACTTGTGTTGTATACAACACATATATGTATGTATATATACGAGTATTGTATATTACATTTTTTTTTTTTTTTCAATATAAAAAAGTTCAATGTATTCTAAAGGTCGTTCATTTCCTCTTCTTATTATTATTTATTATAGTATATAGATAGATTCAAGTTCTTCACATTATTGTATACGTACCTATGTACAGTGGAGGAAATTCACATAAAGGCAGTACTCTTTGTTCTATATATTTATGGTTTTTTTTATAATATGTGGCACCACTGGTTCCAATGGTTTACTCATTATTGTTTTTTATATACCTTATATAAACATTTTTTTATATAAATGAATACGGCTGCCTTTATGTGAATTTCCTACTAAAACGCACTACAATTTGCAGTGTTCACAGTAAGTGATAGCTTTAAAATAACCAGTATAAAGACAACCGGTTTAATGTGCATAAAAATGAAGTTGAAACAATAACACAATAATGAGTAAACCATTGGAACCAGTGGTGCCACATATTATAAAAAAAAACCATAAATATATAGAACAAAGAGTACTGCCTTTATGTGAATTTCCTCCACTGTACGCATATGCATACTCATATAATAAATAATGTAATATTTTGGTCGGACGTTAAACTTTTGTATTCATTTCACAACAAGAAGAGTGCGACAAATTTTGAACCTTGATGGAAATTTGAAATTTAAAAAACGAGTGAAAAAACCGCCCATAACTCAGATCCATAAAGAAAAAAGACTGACCTTTGCACGAGACCATATGACCTGGAAAGATAAATGGAATACAGTAGTATTTAGAGATGAAAAAAAGTTTAATCTTGACGGGCCAGACGGTTTTCAGTTTTATTGGCATGACCTGAGAAAATTAGAACAAATTTTCATGAGCAGAAATTGTGGTGGCGGCAGTGTTATAATTTGGGCAGCTTTTTGTGCAAATGGTAAAAGTAATATTGCCTGGGTCCCTTCAAAAATGAATGCATTTTGGAAGATTGAAAAAGATTGGGCAGAAGAAATTTGTGGCGTAGATTTTATATTCCAGCAAGACAATGCCGCCGTTCACTCTGCTCGAGTCGTAAAAGACTGGTTCCGAGAAAAAAACATAAATGTTATGGAGTGGCCAGCAAGAAGTCCAGACTTGAATCCAATTGAGAACTTGTGGGGAATACTTGCAAGGAGAGTATACGTTAATGAAAGGCAATTTTATTCAGTATCAGAACTCAAAACTGCAATTCGGACAGAATGGGATAACATTTCTTGTGATGAGCTTCGAAAGTTGATTCAATCAATGCCAAGTCGTATATTTGAAGTTATTCGAAAAAATGGTGGTTCAACAAAATGTTAAATTATGTTTTTCCTGATACATTTTTTCATTTTATAGTATAATTAGACACTTGTTTTTATTCATAAATAAAGTATTTCACAAAAATTAATGTTTTATTATATTCAATTAATTATTTTATAAAAATTCAATTAATTAACCTTTTTTTATATAAATGAATACGGCTGCCTTTATGTGAATTTCCTACTAAAACGCACTACAAATTACAGTGTTCACAGTAAGTGATAGCTTTAAAATAACCAGTATAAAGACAACCGGTTTAAAATGCATAAAAATGAAGTTGAAACAATAACACAATAATGAGTAAACCATTGGAACCAGTGGTGCCACATATTATAAAAAAAAACCATAAATATATAGAACAAAGAGTACTGCCTTTATGTGAATTTCCTCCACTGTACGCATACGCATACTCATATAATAAATAATGTAATATTTTGGTCGGACGTTAAACTTTTGTATTCATTTCGCTTAACTGTCGAAAAATATGTATCAGCTGACAAAAAAAAAAAATATATATATAATTTGCAATAAAAACATGTATGTAAATATAATTTTTGATGTTGTTGTTTGATTTACATTTTCAATTAATTATTCATTTTTTTGTGACATTTTTTATTTCAATAGGTGCTAAATATCCTCAAGTATGTATTACTTCAAATTCAAATTTCAAATTCAAATGAATTATTTTCCTTTCATCTTAATTAATCATATTTTTGAACAAAAAAGAAAAAAAAAAAAAAGACCAGTAGGTAAATCGATATGTTTCGTTAACTCTGTTATCCGGGATAAAATTTAATATCTAATTTGAAATCTGTTTTAATCTGGCCCTATTTATCAATTATGTACATATTTTTAAAAACAAAATGCTTCTGAAATGTACAAGTCTAAACATATTTAAACTTAGTGTATTTTGTCATTTACATACATTATCATTATGTATTTTAATGAATAAAGTATATAATCATCATTTTAAATTTGAATTTTGTTTAGTTAAATTAAATGAAATCAAAATTTAATTAAAAAAAAAAAAAAAGTTCTTTAAACCTATTAGAGATGTTTTACTGGTCGTTCTATTATCCGGGATAAGCCCCGACCAATCCGGATTATATACGACTGTATATTCATTTAGTTTTTATTATAAAAAATAACAATTATTTTTGTTTTTTAATATTATTACTCATTTTTAAATGTATATAATAACACATACTCGTATATGTAATTTATATGTAATATACAAAAATGAAGTGAATTATTAATTTCAGTAAATATATACTATATATAAATACTCGTATATAAACATTTTATTATTATTATTATTATTTTTTGAATATATATATATATGTATTTACATATACATATATGTATATATGTCCTATATCAAATAATAAAATAAATAAATATGTTATTTGTTACTAAATGTATATATATAAAAATATAAATCAAATGATAAAAACACAGATCCATCTTCATCATCATTTTATATTTTATTGAAAATGTTTAAATATCATCATTTTATATTTTATTGACAATGCTTTAAAAAAATGACAATAAAAAAAAGGAACAAATTACAACAGTTTTTTGAAAAAAAAAAAAAATGAAAATTAGTAACAAATTAATAAAATTTAAAATTGTAAACAAACATATTAATATAGTAGTATCTAAGTAAATGAAATTTAACAAAATAATTAAATAATTCAATAAAAAAATTAATTATACATAAATAAAGGTAATGTAAAAGTTTAAAAAAAAAAAACATGAAAAGTAAATAAATATGAAAAATTATTACATATTAATAATTTCATTTTTTTTATATGTGAAAATTTAGGCAAAATAATAAATTATTTTGTTTTGATGTTTTTGTTGTCAATGTTGTTGTTGGTAGTGATGTGTTTGGTGGGTTTTTTTTTTTGCAATTTTTTTCTTGAAATTGAATTAAAAATTGCACATTTTGTAATTCAATTAAAAATACATATGTGTCATGGTAGGTGTTTCATTTCGTTTTTGAATACTCTTCATTCTTCTGTTTAAAAATCTTTTTCCCTTTTTATTTTTCTTCTTTAAGATTTTTTCTTTATTTTGATTGTTATTAGCAATTTTCTTTTTATACATTTTCTTATTCTTGTTCTTATTTATCTTTTTATTTTTTCTTTCTCCATTTTTTTCAATTTTATTTATCCAATAAAATAATTCTTCTTCAAAATCATCCTCATCAAAACTATACATGTTTGTAAATTTACTTGATTGTGTGTGTGTTGTGTAAAATGGAAATATGTAATTTGTTAATTAATTAGAAAATTTTTTTTTTAAATATGTATATGTAGGTATATAATTTTGAAATATGTACATATGTATTAGGTAATACATGCATAAATGTATAATAAAATTTAAATATTTAAAAGAAAAACATAGAAACAGAAAGACAGAAAGACAGAAAGAGGTAAGTGGTAAGCGATAAGAGGTAAGAGTAAAGATAGATAAGGTATGTGTGTATTTTGTGTTTACTTACACAAAAAAAAAAAAAAAAAATATGATTGCATATGTAATTCTAATTGAATGGCATGGCATATTTTTATACAAAGTTTTTTTTTTTTTTATTTTTTAATCAATTTTTAATATTTGCTTTTTCTTTGATATTTCTTGTGTTTTGTTTTTTTTTTTGTTTTATAAAATACAATTACATGCATATAAATAATAATATTAGCAATTTAAATCTATTTTAAATAATTAATATACAGTGTGCAAAATCCGTATTCATACACCTGTATTTTAGATAAGAATCTCCATGTATAGCAAAGCCATTTTGAGAGATAAATACACAAAAAAACGATGTTTAAAAGCAAAATAACAAATTCATTTATTTTCTTCACTAAAATTTTCAAATTTTAAAAACACAAACAAAATATAAGAGAATCTGTAGTCTATTTTTTCAAGAGAAACTTAAAAATTCACAACATAAAAAACGTAAAATATATGAAAAAAGCACTTAAGGCTGAATGGCTTAAAATATCTCCCAATCTTACAAAAAAAAAACTTGTTGAATCCATGCCACGTCGCCTTAATGAAGTCTACAAGCGGAGAGGAAATCATACTAAATACATATTAATTTTTTGTAATTTATAGAATTTTTTTTTTATCATTTTTTAATATTTTTATGATGAATAAAGGCGGTGTTGAATACGGATTTTGCTTTAAGGAAAATGAATAAATGCTTATACATATTTTGTTTGAGTTTTTAAAATTTGGAAATTTTAGTGAAGAAAATAAATGAATTTGTTATTTTGCTTTTAAACATCGTTTTTTTGTGTATTTATCTCTCAAAATTGCTTTGCTATACATGGAGATTCTTATCTAAAATACAGGTGTATGAATACGGATTTTGCACACTGTATACATATTATATAAATTATATTTCAAGTGTAAATGTATACAGTGATTAACAAAAATATTTGCAAAAAAAAAAAAAAAAAGAAAGAAAAAGAAAAGAAAATTAAAATGTTATCAGTATTTGAATAGAATGAATAATGAATGTTATGTGTTACAAAAAAAAAAACGGTATGACAAGTTTAATTACAAAAACAAATAGGTATAGAATAAAGAGAACAAATTCATAGTTTTACTCTATGAATAAGTATGACAACACTGACAACAGTATAAACCTGGGCCCTATTGCACCAACCACTTATCACTTATTACTTATCAACTTATCAAAAATAATGCAATACAAACTTATAGAATTTTTTGATAAGTTGATAAGTAATAAGTGATAAGTGGGTTGGTGCAATAGGGCCCTGGTATGAATGTGTTTCTGAAATATGTTGCAACAAAAATTCTGATTTTATTGCATAGATTTTATTCTTCATAATATGTATATTACTCTTTTTATTTATTTTTCATGTAATGAAATTGAAGTTGAAGATGCCAAAATTCTTGATGAGAAAATTTTTCACGTTGAGAATGCATGCATGCATGCATGCATTTTGCTTATATCAGAATATCAGATTAATATTTTGATTTTCAACAACAATAACAATTACAACGCATAGCTTAGGTTAGGATCAGTTTTATGTTGAAAATATAAATGGAAAATTTGTTTTAATATTTCATTTAGAATTGCATTATGTTTTGTTTACTACTGTATGTATATACGAGTATGTATATCTAATTGTTGAAAGTACATTTTTTTTTTGTTTTGTCTATTTGTGTGTTTTTTTTTTTTTTTTTTTTAATTATAATTTAGCTAATCTACTATATTATAGAGATATTCAATTTGTATTTGATTTGATTTTTTAATTTAATTTTAAGCATATTATATGTATGTATAATGTACAGATATAAATACATACACATTATACATATGTATATGAGAAGTTAAAACAAAAAAATATATATACATATATATGTATGTATATTGATTCAAAACACATTACATTCAATATACATTTTCATTCATTTTGAATTTATTTCTCATTTCTTTTAGTATTTTAAAAGTAAATAAATGAAAAAAAAAATAAATAAAAATAAAAATACCTACTAATTATTATTATTATTAAGAGTTCAATAGTATGTATATAATATAGAAGAAGAGTTTATTAACATTTAAAAATCTGCATACACACATGCACACGTAAATGTGCATATATGTATATAAATATATATATGTATGTATAAATACAAATATAACAACTTAATTAATTATCATATATTATCATAAAAATATCTGTATCTGTAGATATAATCATAAATAAATGTACAACGTATATGTACATACTATAGTATATAATAGTATTTTATTTCATTTTTTTTTTTTTTAAATAATCCAAATCATGTATAAATCCATACATAATAAATTATTGTATGCATCTAATTACAGTCTACAACAGTAGTATACCAATCTCATTAGATTTTAATTAAGACTAGAATTTAGTTATGAAAAATTTCGAAAACAATATATAAATAAAACGATTTTAAACGAGAAATTTTATAAAAATTTATTTATAAATTGTATGCTTTTGCATAATCATTGGTGCTATTGAAAATTGAATTTTTAAGAATTTTGATAAAACTAAATATAAATAAAGGATTTTTTATTACATATAATTTTTTTTTTTGTTGCAAAAATAATCATCATAAAAGTCAAAATTTTATTTTAATATCTACTAAAATCATATATATGTACATATAGAAATATGATGATTTAATGTATGAAAAGAGTAGTGATCAAATTTGAAAGATTTTTCAAAAACAAAAACATAAACCCTCTTCTTTTTCAAGAGCTAATAACAAAATTTCAGAAATAAAAATTTAGAAAAGTGTTCAATTTAAGAATTGCAACATCCTTTAGGCTATCTACTTATATGTATGTATTGAAAATTTCAAAAAATTTGTTCAATCTGTGTTTGTTATTGTACATGATGTGGTTGCATTTAAAATACGGAAAAATCTCAATTTTAACAACTTTGATTACCATGTAAAAAGTAAATACATACATATTTGAAATTTTAAATTTCATTGAAATCGATTGAGTAACCTTGTATGTAGATAAATGTGATGTAAAAGAAAGCAGATTTGATGTTAGCTACTCTTAAATCATTTCTAATAACATTTAATTGATAGTATACTCAATATTTATATATAAATTAATTGAAAAAAAAAAAAAAACTAACTAACTAACATGAATTGAATTTTTTCTTTTATTTTCCATCAAATTTTTTTTAAAAAAACAAACTACAATACTGTTATTATATTTTTTTTGTTTGAAAATGAAGAATATACATATACATATGTACAAATATAAATATTGCATTGGATATTATATGTATGTACATTTATATGGGCCGCGACATTGTGTCGTCAATATAGTGCATTTAATATAATAGATAAAAATTTTCATTACTACATATATATTTTTTATACTGTATTGTATGATATTAATGTACGAGTACATATAGATGATGTACATAATATGCATTGATATGCCGTAGTGGTTTTATTTTTTTTTTTATTTTTTTACTACAAACATACTTTTTTTTTTTTTATTATATTATCATATCATAATAATGTATGTACATATATACTTATATACGTATAGAAAAATGATAAAAACAAAAACCTTGTAGTTTGCCAAAAAGATATAAAGTAAGTTTGACGAAAAAAAAAAAACAAAACAAAACATTTTTCTTTTGGAAGAAAAAAACATACAATATCAAAAAAAAAAAAAATAAATAAATAAATAAAGGGAAATGTAAAATGCAAAATTTATATTTAAAAAAAAAAAAATTGACTTAATAAAATTTTTAATTTTTATTGTATTATGTTACTTGTAAAAACTTATCATTTTCATTTAAAAATTATGTACAGTGTGTTCTCGGTTATTGCAACTCTCGGTTTTTGCAACACCTCGGTTTGGGCAACCACCTAATTTTTTGCAACAATCGCGACATTGTGCTTCGATTATTGCAACTTTTATTTTTTTCTACACTAGTATTTTTCCATGATTGTTTTGATGACTCATTAGTCATTATATATAATATAATATAAACACTTATAATATAGTGCCACTCATCCACAAAATGGATAATCAATAGGAGCTGAAACAATCAAAAAGTGCTGGAGGGTATTGATAGTGCCCAAAGTCAATGATGAAAATCAAATTTGGGAAGAAGAAGACGATATTCCTCTCTCTGTAATTAAAACTAAAATAGTGGAAACCTACAGACAAGAAGAAAATACATATTCAAAATCTTCTGCATCAAATTTCTCCAAATGAAAATTTTGATACAGAAGAAATTAATTCATGGATTAAAGAAATCTATACAGTAGATTTCAATGCTGTTGAAGATACTTGTGCAGTTATCGATGATAATGTTTCTGTTTCTGAGGATGAAAGTCAGGATGTTATGCCTGAAAGAGCGAAAATTAAAAATGCTGAAGTTATTCAAGCATTGAATATATCTCTTCAATGGGCAGAGGAGAATGACGCCCAACTTGAAATAATTATGGCTCTGCAAAGTGCGAAAGAAATGGCTGCAATCAAACAAGCTGAAAGCAAATCTAAACAAATGCAAATTTCTAATTATTTCTTTACTGTTTAAACTTAAAACGAAACTAAATATTTTTGTTTTTTATTTACATTATTTTTTGTTATTTTTTGATTTTATTTTATTCAAAGGATCATTTGAATTATTTTTCAGTTATTGTATATTTTATGTTTGTATTTGTTTTAATAAAAATCACTCGATAATGTGTATAAATGCGCTGAACTTCTATATTCTTTTTTGTACTCTATTTTCGCAACAACTCGATTTTGACAACAGCTGCTGCATTTAATGTATTGCAAAAACCGAGAACGCACTGTACATTCAATATTCTCTTTTTACACGATAAACGTTCCCAAAAAACAAATTTTTTGTAAAAAAATATATTGGCTAAATGGAAAAATAGTAAATTGGTTCTAGACCTACTTAAAACCAACATAAAAGTGCAATAAACAATTTAAAAAAAAATTCTTGTTCGAGGAGGATTCACTTAAGAATGTATTTTCTGTGCTTATACACATTTTAATTAATTTAATATTTTTAAATAAAAAACAAATTATGATTTTAAAAGAAGAAAATGTTAACTGAAATTCATTAATATACGGATATAAAAAAAAAAAAAAGTAAAAATAATATAAACATAACGCATTTTTTGTAAAATGCAATCAGATTGTCAAGTGACGAAAATCAAAATGTTCGAAAATGCATATGTACATGAAAATATCAGAAGTTCAAAAATGCATGAAGATTGCATACGATCACAAAAAAGCGTGTTGTCAGCACATTTTGTCTATATATATACTACATGCAATTCTACAATCAACTGATAGCATACGACGACTGTATGCAAGGATGATCATTACATCTGATTCCATTTTCGAAAAAGGTCTAACTTTCTTCTGACAATAAACGAATACGTTTACATAAGACTACAATATTACTTCTATCACTAGAATTATTATTTTGTTCATAATCTTATGAAATTATTTCTATAGATACTATTATCTGTAATCTCCTGTGTTGATATAATACAATTCTTTTTAGAAGAAAATCAATTATTAAATATCCACCCATGTTCCATGTTTCGATTTGACCGAAATCGAATTTCGAAAACGATATTTGGTGTTCCAGGTTTCGATAAAACCGAAATGTCAATCGAAATAAATTCGGTGTTGTTATTTAATGTGAATTCATTTCGATTTGAAGTTTTAAAAGAAGACACAGCTATTCCATTAGTGATTTTGTTATTATTATTGTTATTTATTATTTAAAAAAGAACTAGACTCATAAATATTTAATTTAAAGAGATTCATATATACGAGCAATGTAAGTATTTTAAGCTATTTTGCTAAGTTTCAATTTTTTAAAATTTGAATATTACTTGTTTAGTTGTTATAAAATAAACAGTATATAATTAGATAAAATTATATAAATATGTATATGTATATGAGAATTTGCGATATGTACGGTATCAATTATTTATTTATAGGGGAAATATTAATATTATTATTATTTATTTATTTATTATTTATTCCGATTTATCTCGAAGCAATCTTCTTTTCAATTTTTCTTCATTATATTTTTGCCTTTTTTCTAGGACTAAACTTAAAAAAACACTATCCATTTTCTAACAAACTACAAAACATAAACAAATGGATGTAAAATTATAAATTTGACGTTAAACAGCTATTTTCGAAAACGACTTCGAACGAAATAGACTGTTTCCAATTCGAACGGAATATGGAACACCGATTTCAATTTCGATCGAAATGGACTTTCGTTTTCAATTCAATTTCGATCGAAATGTGGAACATGGGTGATCTAATGTATTTGATTTCGTGATAAAATTTTATCAAATTCCCTGTAAGATGCAATAATAATAATAATAATAATTAATGATTTCAGTTCATGTTGAAATTTTGCATTATAACGCATATATGTATATAACCCGACATAATTTAAATGAATTATTGTCAAAAGTACATATCTACTTATAATGCGAAGTCAAAAAAAAATGCATATTTGTGAGTATAGTGAGAATGAAAATATTTCATAGAATATAAAAAAAATAAAAAAAAAAAAAAATAATTAAATAGAATATTGAAAATTGTGTTAAAACAAAACAATTCGTGTAAAAAGGGAAAAATTTTTTTTTATATTTTTTTATTTTTAACTCGCGTTAAATAAAGTTTAAGTAGAAAGAGAATCAAGTGTATGTATGTGGGGGTACATGTACATGTATGTAGATAATTATTAATATTTACTAGATACTGATATATGTACTATACTTACTGTTTTTATTTTTTATCGTTATAATTATTGTAATACATAATTGTAATTGTACGTATATTACTTGTATGTTTATATTTACATATATACATACATACATATATATATGTATGTATGTTATGCATGTATGGACGCGATTATTACTTATAATAATGCGATAAGAAAAAAAAATAATTTTTTTCAATTTGAAATGTGATATTTCACATACATATTTACATGAAAATTAATTAAGTTGTTAAATTGTTGTTGATTTTTTTTTTTTTGTTTATACATACATACCAGATTTTTATTATTACATACATATTTGAATTGAAATTTTCTTTATTTTTTTCTTTTTTAGAAAATATTTACTGCTAATTGAAATTACTATTATTTACTACCTATTTTGTATATACATTATATGTATATAATTGTTTTTATGTATGTATGTATGTGTATTTATTGTGTAAAATGTTTTAATAAGTAATAATGTAATGTAATTTATTTAAAAAAAAAAAAAAAAAAAAAAAGTAATTGTATTTTTGTTTGTGTTGTTGTTTATTTTTTATTTAATAAAAATTTTTTTTTTTTGTTTGTTTTTAAATTGATATGAAATAAAAACAAAAACAAAAAAATATATTATATATTAGATATTTTTTTTTTTTTTTTCTACTTACGGTTCTGCTTCAATTGATTTCAATTTAGCAACATAATTTGATGGAATATAACCTTCTTGTCTAGTCTTTTTACTTCGTGCTAACCACCAATCACCCTAAAATATACCATTCGAAAAATGAGAATTAGTAACTTATATTTACACATTTTTTAATATGCAATTTATTTAGGTAATCATTTGGTTAAAATACATTTGTGGTATAATATGTATTTAAAAAAAAAAAAAAAAAAAAAAAAAAAATTAGAAAATTATTATAATAATATTCTTTAGTTATATACATTAGTTTCATATTTGATTCAATTTGATAGAGTATTAAGTTGTGATGTTCAAAAACAAAACCCGATATTATATATAACATACTAACTTTTATTTTATAAAAATGTATGCAAACGAACATTATTATTTAGTAGTTACCTACATTATTTTATATAAAAAATTATATAATAATCCTGTATAAAATCGAAATTAAAAACTATATTTTAATTCAAAAGTCGCTACCTATATCATGAAAATGTTATACATACATTCTGTCAAAAAAGTACCCGGAATTTGTCGATTAAAAAGTCTACACTAATGCTAACGAAAAAATTTTTTTTCTGTAAGTTGGCAGTACTATGACTAATTATGACGCCATTTTTGAGCACGATCTGTCAACTAGTATTTTTACAGCAGTTGGTTATATCAGTTGACTTGAAGTGCTTTCGGCGATTTTTAAAATGAATAAAAATATTGAACAAAGAGTTTGTGTTATATTTTGTGTTTCTAATGGAATATCCTGTGCAGAATCATTTAAAATGTTGAAAAAGACTTATGGTGAATAAGTGTTATCTAAAACACAAGTTTACGAGTGGTACAAGACATTTAAAGAGGGCCGTGAAGTGTGTGAAGATTTGCCTCGTCCCGGTCGTCCTTCGACGTCAAAGACAGATGAAAACATTAATCTTGTAAAGGAAAAAGTTATGGAAAATCGTCATTTGAGTTTAAGAGAGATGGCTGTGGACCTCAACATGTCTCACGAGAGTATTCGCTCCATCGTCGTTAATAATTTGGGCTTGAGACGCGTCGCCGCTCGGCTTGTCCCGAAAGAACTCAATTTTTTTGAAAAAAATCCATTGCAAACAAATGCACCGTCTCACAAAGCGACCATTGTGACTGAGTTTTTGGCGAAGAAAGCAACAACTGTCATCGAACAACCTCCATATTCACCCGATATGTCTCCTGCCGATTTTTTCCTGTTCCCCAAGCTGAAATTACCTCTTCGTGGAAGGCGTTTTGACTCGATTGAGTCCAGCAAACAAAATTCGCTGAAGGAGCTCGAGGACATCCCGGAAAATGCCTACAAAAAATGCTTTGAGGATTGGGTTAAACGATGGAACATGTGTGTTGCTTCAGATGGGGCGTACTTTGAAGGCGACAAAATAAATTTTGATGATAATTAAATATTTTGTGATTTATTGACAAATTCCGGGTACTTTTTTGACAGAGTAGTACATATTTTCATATTTCATTTTATCCACTGTTTATATTTTTCTTCTTCTTTCATAGAAATACATCTGTTAGTGAATCAGCAGGACTTTCACAGAAGTGATTTCATGACTTTATTACTATCATATGTGTACGTACCTACAGCAGTTTAAGGTGAATTGCGAACCAATGAGTTGCTAGTAGAGAAGCAAATTCTTTTTACATGATAAAGGGCTTAAATTGATCTATTATTAATTAGAATAATGTAATAAATAATCTAAGAATTCTTTGTGATTGTGTTACTTGTTGTCAACAAGTAGACTACTTATCAGCATTTCTAAGCTCTTTTTCCCAGCAAGCTGGGTATTCATTCGAAGGTGAGTGAACTTTTGGGGGTGAAACGAATGATAAAAATAGATGCAAAGAAAAAGTGGTTTTTAGTTCTGCCTTGAGCAAGACAAGAATCGAATCTGCACTCTAGACATCAGTAGCCAATTGCTCTAACACTTACGCAACCTTTCATATTTTCATATTGAAAAATAAAATTAAAAATGTTTTATATATGTATGTCCAACGCAATGTTAATATAAAAATTCATTAATTTATAAGGGAAATTTTAGTTTTCATTTTGATTCTGTAAACTAATTTTCAAATTCATTTTTTTTTTAAATTTATTGTTTATATTGAAAAATGATTTTTACCAAAACTTACCTTAATAGTTCAGTGATTCAGTTATGAATTCAAATTTCAGATATACATACATATATGTATGATATTTTATACATTTTGCTGTCAGCATGTTTTTTTTTTTTTTTTTTCATTTTCTATTTTGAATATAATCAGATTACAAAACGAAAACATTAACAGGAATTTTCTCAGATACTGAATTTTTCAGTACCATGCTACTACCTACAATGCATTTGAAATTGAATCTTGAATTTTTCAGATTCATGTAAAAACAGTACACTTATTCAAAATTAGAAAAAAAAAAAAAGTGATTATAATATTGAGTTTTGTTTTTGAACGTTACAAGTAAGTAGTCGATCAATTTACATATTTTAATATGGAATTTTTTTAATTAAAAAAAAAAAAAATGTCTGTTTTTATGATGATGATAATCATAATGTTTCAAATAAATATCATCTTGTTTTTATTACATTTACTGTATATTCGTAGGTAGATAAAACCAATATTATAAGTACCATGTATTGTAGGTACCTACTACATTAATGTATGTGCAAATATTAAAAATACATATATTTTTTATTACTGCAGTCAAATATCGAAATTGAAAAAAAAAATACATATATATAATGTATGTTATGTTTTTTTTTTTTTTTCTTTAACAGAAAATAATAGGTGGGAAAAAGGAAGAAAATAAGAAAAAATAAATATATATACATATATATACATATTTGCATCTCAAAATTATTATAAATAATATTTAGCTAGATAGACGTACTTATATACAACCATATACAATAATATTGACCGATCTTTAGCCTATGAAGAATGCATTAAAAAAAACACATTTTTTTTTTTTTTTTTTTGTTAGTTAGAATCTTATGAAGGTATTTTAACAGGAAATTATGAATAAAACGTGACTAGAATTAAAAATTTGTTTTTACATTTTAGAATTAAAATATATTATAGATACCTACATACATACATAATAGATATATATGTATATAAATGTACCTTGTGTAGATATATGAAAAATAATAATAATAAAGAATAAGAATTTTGTTTGTATTAACTATCATTTTTAATTTATTGTAATTTCTATTCTCACATTAAAGATTTTTGTTTTTAATCTATTAATTAATAATGTGTCTGCTGTTAGCTAGCTTTGTTATTATAATAACAGGTAGGTTATCTACCTATACACATATGTATGTACGTACCTATAATGGCGAAATTATAAATCAGAGTGGATAATGTGTATGTACGTACTTATATACCTACATATATATATGCATGTATGCATTTTATATACATATATAATATATAAAATTATTAAATTCATGAAATTATATGAAATTGTTTGAAATTTTGCTTTTATATTTTTATTGGTTTTCTTACCAAATACCTACAAATACCCACTTACAATAGGTTTTTTTTTTGTACTTTTATTTGTATTTTATTTGTATTATTGAATAGTTGCATTCATTGATAAGCAATTAATACATTAATGAGTTTATTTCATTAAATACTATGATGTATAGATCGTGTAGTTTTTTACAAAATATAGATATGTACATATATACATCTACATATGTACACATACATATTATAAAAACTATTCAAATAAATAATAATTGATTCGTTCTTTTTTTTTTAGATAGATAAGATTAAAGTATAATTTTTCGATATTAATTTGCTATTAGTTGAGTGCAAATAGTTAGGTATTTATCATATTTTGGTAATAGATATATGTACCTATTTTTTTTTTCTTTACATATTAAAACACATTATACCTAGAAAGATAGATTCAAAATATGTAGGTACTATATGTACAAGATTTTATTTGTACGTATATGCGGATACCTATGAACCTAAAAACAATGAAAATTATAAAAGAAAATATGTACATAAATAATGTTAAAATAAATACATATTATAATTTAAAAAAAATTTTACAAATTTTTCTACATAAATCTACCTAAATTGTGATAATTTTTTGTAGTAGGTATGTAATAATGTATGAAAAAAATATATGTAAAGATAAATAATGTAAATTTTTTTATTTTTTTTTTACCTGTGTATCATTCAGAATTTCTAAATGTTCACCTTTTCTGAAACTTAAATCTTCATCGGTTCTAGCATCATAATCATATAGGGCAACAAAAATTTTAGCATTTGCATTTGTTGTTTCATTATCTGGTATTTGTGGTACAGGACGAATCTGTTCTTGTGGTGGTGTTTGCTGCATTACATTTTGTAATACAGGTAATTCTTCTAATGGATTTGGTCTTTCAATTTTATCTTTTTCTGTATCTTGTTTCTGTCCCCGAAGACAATTACCCATTTTTGTGAATGAAAATGAAAATTAATTTTGATATATATATATATGTATATGTATTTTTTTTTATGTTGAACGTTTGTTTATAATTTTCTTGAAATTTTTCTCCTTTTTATTTTCTATTAAATTTTTTTTTTCTTTTCTTTTCTAAAAAAATAAAAAAAAAATTATAAGTAATTTTTTTTTATATTTATTTTTCGTGTTGAGCTGTGTTGTAGAAATTTAATAATTTTTATAAAACTTTCTCTTAGATATAATGTAGCTATTTATTATTATTATAATTATTATTTGAACACACAGATTTGCTTGTTTGCTTGCTGATGGCTGAAGAAGAATTAATTGATTGTGGTTGTGGTGCAAGATATACAAAACTACATACTATATATAGCTACTATATAGTTTGTATATCTTGATTGTGGTGTTGTATTATAAAATAAACATGAAATGAAAATTTCCTTTTTGACTTCTTCCTCTGTTATTATTATTATTTTAAATTTTCTGATGGAAATAAATGATGCTGAATGAATGAATTTACACTCATATATAGACCGACCCCGACATATACAATTTATTACTTTTTTTTCATATCACTTTTTTTTTTTATACACACAATTAACTCTTCTTTTATTATAATAATAATAATAATAAATATTATTGCAGGATAAAAGAAGGAATGATATATAATATTATAAATTAATAAACACAATATTTTTACTTATATGTATAATAATTTTTCCTTTTTTTTCTTATTTTTTTTGTGTTGGATTTTGATTGAATTTTTCTTTCAATAATTTATATACTAAAATATATAATTTTAACTTCACTATAATATATCTATGTAATGAATAATGATAGTCCTTTCTATAATATACAATAATATCAACTATACACCAGGAATTTAATTTAATTTAATTTAATTATATTATATAGAATTTTCTAATGAACTTTCTTTAAATTACTTCACTCATTTCATTTTATAAAACAATTGAATATTAAAAACAAAAAAAAAAACATGAACAAATTAAAATACACATCCCATACCGACTTCTTTTATTTCTTTTTCTTTTTTTTTTTTCCTTTTTTTGTATGATGTTGTTGTATGTACTATGTATATTATAATAAACAGGGCGCGATTAACAATATGGCGACCTATGTCTATGTAGAAATGACAATAGAAGATAGAAGAAATTCATTTGTTATTTTGTATATTTCTGTGATAACCAATGCTAACTATGATGATAATTTATTATTAATATTTTCAATATATAAATAACACAGTAGTCTTTATAAAATAAATTTGTAATTTTTTGTTTTATTCTTTTTAACAAACAAACAAATCCATTTTTTAAGAGTTTTTGGACATATTCTCTCTCTCTGTCTTTTTTTTAACTTTGAAAAAATTTTAACTAGTATTTTTTTTTTATGCTTGTTAATAAATAATATGATAACATAGCAAACATGTGTATATCATTCATATCCATTCCATATGAAATTAATTATAAATAACTGCCTGCTATGCTATGACTAAACTAACAAAAAACTTTATATAAATAATCAATATGTACGTATATAAATACATATAATAAATATAAATTTCAAAAATTAAATTACTATAAATTACTTTTAATTTAAGAGTAAAAAGAATGTAATGTAATTGTAATTAATGTAAAATTTAAATTATTTGTCAATAAATGCAGAAAAAAATTAATTACTAATCTATTATGTTTATGTACTAATAATTCTATTTCTAATACTCAATGTACTAGCACCCTAGTACCTAGTACTGTGTGGTGTGTGTGTATATTTTTTTAATTGCAGTATAGTTGGTTTGATGTTGATATTAGGCTAGGTTTACATCAAATCTATGTACATACATTTCTTGGAATTTGTATTAAATAAAATAATTATTCAGGTACACGTATCATAATCATAAATCATGTAACAGTAATCATGTAAATAACTCATTCATTCTTACAGACTCAGAAACTAACAAATTGACAATAATAATACTCATGTTGCATTTAATTACTCATAAAGAATTATATTAAGTTAATTTTTATATATTTGTATGAATCATTATATTCAATTATCCAGATCACAAATCACAATACAAAAATTATCAATTTTTATGCATACGTACGTGTATTTAAATGTAAATTTAGGTATCGATTCTGGATAAAAGATCTCTTATACCTCTTATTTCTCTAATGTTTTAGTGAAATATATTATTTAAGAGGAATCGATATTCTAGATAAGAGATTCACCACATAAAATGACATGTAAGATTTTCAATAGGTTTTGAACTCACCTCACTTACACTTACTTTATTTAACCGCAATATTCAATTTAATACTTATTACTACTTACTTACAATTTTTATTATAATTATTACTATTAATACAATTTTTATTATTATTATTATCACTTTACTTTTACTACACGAACACGATACTTTAAATATCAACAATATAAATAAAATAAATAAGAGGTATAAGAGGACCACATCGATAACGTCTTAAGTTTAGAGATTTTTGCCCGTTAAAAATACTCTTTCGGTTAGATACGTTCAAAAGTAGAATGTCAAAATTCATTAAAAAAAACTCATCACTGCTGCAGTTAAGAGATCAGCTGATCACATCTCTAATCCAAATTAATTTAACTCCTAGAAGTATGTAATTCACACTAAAACCGATAAGAAAAATAAGAGGAATAAGAGATATCGTATCCAGAATCGTACCGTATAGTTTTAATAACATGTTAAGATGGTAGGTAGATCTAGCTAGATATGTATCAGAACTAGAAACGTACCTTCAGCCTTCAGCATCAGCTTTGTGGCTTCGCTCACTTTCACTTCAATTTCATTCATTAATATATTTGACAAATAATATGTTAGCTGTTAGCTCATTTCATAATACATTTTTAAAGTATTTTTTTTTTTTAATTTTTAAAAATGACATTCCATTTTTTTTTAAATTTAACCTATCTTATTGCCACCTATTGATGAAAAGACTAATAACAAGATATAAAAATGAAATAAATTAAATGTTGAGAAGCAGTTTAAAAAATAAATAAATTTTATTGACACTTACCAACTGCCAACTGATAATTTTGACATTGACTGTCATTCTTTACTTATTTTTAATTCCTTGACATGTACATGTTTTAATAGTTTTTTGAACTTTATAACTTGGAAGAAAATTTACTACATCAAAGGAAAACTATTAATCCATATATATTATGTAGTTAAATAATATTGTACATTAATAGATTTTTTATAATAAAAATTATGAATTTAATTTGTGTTAAAAATTGAATAAAATATCAAAATGATATCTCATTTATTATTGAAATGTCATATTCAAAGTAGATATGATTTTTTCCGGTAAGTAAGAAATAAGTATCTAATAAAAAAAGTATTTTAATTAATAAATTGTAGATACTTACCTATATTTTATAGAATTTATTTACATATGTAAAATTTAAAATGTCCTTCGTCAATAGATTATATGTGTAATTAATTATGTGTACATATAACAACTCTTATCTAATATAAAATTTTATATATATTTTTTCTTTTTTTTTTTTTTTTTTTTTTTGTTTTAAATTAGAATTTTAAATACTTTACCAAAATTTCAGAAGACATCATTTAGAAATGTGACATTTACAAATTTAAAACAGAAATCATTTAAAGAGATTGGAAAAAATTTAAAATCGAAAAATAATTGTAAAACTGAAACAAAATTAAAATCAAATTTTATATTATTTGGAGGATGTAGTGGAATAACATTAGGAATAATTGCTAAAAGAATTACAAATGTTAATTGTGAATCAAATCGATTATCTGGTAAATAATGAATGATGGATGATATATGACAATCATCATTACATGATAATTTAGTAGTTCCAATAATTAATTTTAGAAATTTTAATTTTAATTTATTTTTTTTTTTCGTTAAAAAAAAAAAATTAGGAATTTTTGTAAAAAGTATACGTGATGAAGATGTTAAATTTGATTGGGAAAAATTTTGGTCATATCTACAGCCATATATATGGGAATTTATAGCAGCTATATTTGCTGCATTAGCGGTAGCATTTTTTAATATAAAAATACCAAATTTATTGGGTGATCTTATAAATATATTAGCAAAATATACAAATACATTTGTAAAAGATCCCCAATCAAATACATTTTTCAGGGATATTAAAAAGCCAGCACTTAGTTTATGTACAATGTATATATTTCAAGTAGGTAAAAAGCAATTTTTCTATATATTATATATATATATATATATTTTAAATAATAATTAAAATTATTGTAATAATAATATTCATAAAAAAAAAATATCTAAAATGATGAATTTATAAAAAAAAAAAAAAATTCTTATATGTATTTGATGTATACATAAATTAATTATGTTTTTTAAAATTTTGATTTTTTTTTTGTTTTTCAGTCTGGATTTACGTTTTTATACATTCTATTACTAAGCAGAATTGGTGAACAAATGGCTGCAAAAATCAGACAAGATTTATTTAAACAAATGATATTACAAGATATTGAATTTTTTGATAAAAATCGTACTGGTGAATTAGTTAATCGTTTAACAGCTGACGTTCAAGATTTTAAATCATGTTTTAAGCAATTTGTATCGCAAGGTTTAAGAAGTTTTGCACAATTAATTGGCGGTGCAATATCATTATTTGTTATATCACCACATATGGCTGGTATTGCATTAGCATCAGTACCAGCAGTTGTTGCATTCATGAGTTTACTTGGACGTACATTAAGAAAATTAAGTAAAAAAGCTCAATCACAGGTATACTTATTATGTAAATTTAAAAAAATTAATACATAATTAAAAAATAATAATGAAAAAGAAAAAAAAAAATTACTGTAAAATATATTATTTTTAACTTTATATTTTAGTCAGAACGTGCTACTGCAGTATGTGAAGAAGCATTATCAAATATACGTACGGTACGATCAAGTGCAGCTGAATATCGTGAAGTTGAATTATTTAAAAAAGAAACTGAACAAGCAGCATTATTAGCTGAACAACTTGGTTATGGAATTGCTGTATTTCAAGCATTAACAAATTTCTTTTTAAATGGGTACTAAAAATTTTATTTAATACATATACATACATACATACATAATTTATGTAAAAAATTTCAATTTAAATTTGATATTTTATTTATAATAATTATTTAAATAAATTTTAGATTGGTATTATCAACATTATTTCTTGGTGGTCATTTAATGTCAACAGATAGTTTATCACCTGGTCAATTAATGGCATTTTTAGTTGCATCACAAGGTGTTCAAAGATCCTTATCACAAGGATCAATACTTTTAGGTACAATGATAAGAGGTTTAACGGCTGGTTCAAGAATATTTGATGTAAAACAAAAACGATATGAAGTTAAAATTTAAAAAAAAAAAAAAAATTTTAATTGATAATTTAAAATTTTATGATTTCAGTATTTATCAATAAATCCAAAAGTTGATATTCTAGAAGGTATTAAAATACCATCTGATAGATTAAAGGGTGAAATTCGTTTTGAAAATGTTACATTTTCATATCCATCCAGGCCAGAACAGGTGATAATTATATTTTTATTTTGCTTTTTTTTTTTATGTCGTGGTAATTAATAAAATTTCTTTTATATTTTACATTATTTAGGTGGTATTATCAAATTTTAATCTTGTTTTAAAGCCTGGGGAAACAGTAGCTTTAGTTGGTGCTAGCGGTTCTGGTAAATCGACAGTTGCTGCATTATTAGAAAGATTTTATGAACCAGATAGCGGTACAATTACATTAGATGGTTATAGCTTACAAACAATACAACCGAATTGGTTACGTTCAAATGTAATTGGTTTAATTGAACAGCAACCAATTTTATTTGCAACAACAATTTTAGAAAATATTAGATACGGTAAACCAAATTCTACAGTTGAAGAGGTATTAATTAGCATTACATTCATATTTATATAAAATATTAAATGAATTTTATTTTAAATATACTGTTTGTGTATATATGTATGAGTGCGTGTTATGTGTGTGTGTGTGTGTGTGTGTGTGTGTGTATTTGTGTGTGTCTATTCAATCAATTTAATTCAATATAAATTGTATATATGTATGTATATTATGTAGGTTATTGATGCTGCAAAATTATCACAATCACATGATTTTATAACTGGTCTACCAGAATCATATGGAACGAATGTCGGTGAAAGGGGATCACAATTAAGTGGCGGACAAAAGCAAAGAGTTGCAATTGCAAGAGCCTTACTTAAAAGACCAATTATTTTAATATTAGATGAAGCTACTAGGTAATTAAAATTATAATAATGTACTACTACTATTACTAAAAAAAAAAAAAAAAAAAAATTGTAAAATATTATTCTAACATTAACATTCTAACAAACAAACAAAAAAAAATTGTAATTTTAGTGCTTTAGATGCAACTAGTGAAGCAATCGTTCAAAAAGCATTAGACACTGCCGTTACAAATAAGACAACATTAGTTATTGCTCATAGGCTATCTACAATTCGAAATGCTGATTTAATTGTTGTTCTAGATGAAGGAAAAATTGTTGAAGTATGTTCCTATATATATTTTTTTTAAATATAATTTTCTAAATTAATTTTTTTCTTTTTTTTTTGTATTTTCTTTTTCATTATTTGTGTTATTATTTAAGATGGGAAAACATGAACAATTGATGGCTAAAAAAGGTTTTTATTATGAATTAGTAAGGCAACAAGAGAAAAAAGAACAAAATGATGTACAAAATAATAATAATAATAATAATAATAATAATAATTTGATTAATGAAACTGATGAAGGATATCATACTGACAAAAATGATAATAATAATATTAATATTAATAAAAATACTAAATCAAATGTAAATATAAGAGATGAAAATGATTCGAAACGAATTAATTTACAACAAGGATAATAAATAATGAATTATTTATAATATTATATTTTTATTTTTTTTGATTCAATATATTATTATTTATATAAATAAACATAAAAAATAAAAAATGTAAAAAAAAAAATACGAGTGTATTACAAAGGTCTGTTGATTATTTATTCAAATTCGAATAACAGAAAATAAAATAAAAAAAAAATACACGCATATGTACAATGCTGAAAATTTCATTAAATACACTACAAAAATCTTCAAATTGGAACATACCCCAAACAATTACACATAATATTTAAATTAAAGCAATGAAAAAAGCAGTTAAATAATGATTTTTGAATTATAATTTTTTAATTTTTTACAAAAAAACTAAAAAAATATTTTTTTTTTTTTTTGTGGAAATTCCATTAAAAATATAATAGAGGTATTCACGACTTGTTGTAAGAGTGTAAAAAGTGTAAACATACACCCAAATCTTACATTATTTCGTGAACGCATACCATAACAAACTTTGTATTGAAAGGAAGGAAATTAATAACATATGCCAGCTAAAATATTATAAAAATAAATTTAAACAAATTACTTTAGTATTTAATGTCTGAATGGTATATACAATAGTAATATAGTATTGTAAATTTTTACAAGCAGTGTAAGTAAAAATTACATAGAACATAATATTTACAATAGGTGTAGGATTGTATGAGTTTACACCGTTTACAATGATACAAGACCAAGTCTTGAATATCTTTAATATTTACTATAGCTTATTATTATTATTATTATTGAATTATGTATAAAACTAATTTTTTGAATAAAATTTTCTATTAATATCGAGAGTTGAATCTCATCTGTTATAAATAACATCATAAAGCCTTTCATTGGCATTGAATTTACTAATTTATGTAAGATATATGCTGTGATTGTTGACTACGCTCTTTGAATCAAGTGTTTTCAATCGATCTTCCACTTTCAAAGTGCGCTTCTAAAACGAACTATGAAATGCAGCAATCAATAAAACAATTAAGCAAACGATATTAACTATATATATAAACTAATTATATTAATAAAACACAACAAAAACTACTTTCAGACAAGATATATTAGTAAAAAATTTTATTGATACCTTCTACTGTATATCAAGCATTATGTTTAAAAACAAGTTGTGGTTGTTAATGGAATTTTCAGCACTGTATGTTATTATGAACGAACGATGAACAGAGAATGGTGAAATTATTGCAAAAGCATACATTAAATATTGATTACATACATATTTGAAAATTTATTAATATATAATTTGAATTATTAATTTTATTTTATTTTTTATTTACATACTTTAATATTTTTGGAATTTTATTATATCATATGCATGAAATAAATTCAATTTTATTTAAATATATGTGTACATACATACATAGGTGTGAAAAAATTATGGGATAAGCATATTCTATTAATCATGAGAAAAAGTACAAAAAAATTATTAAAATTTATAAAAAAAAAAAAATTAAATTTGATATTTTGTATGATGACAACAACTGGTGATTTAAATGTTGCATGCATTTCTAAGTTAGATCTAAGAAAAGCAGAACATGTTCATATTTTATACTGCATACTGTGCAAATGCAATAAATTCACATTTGCAGTTCTTTTAAAAGTTTTAATTATGGAATTTGCAGTAATATTTTCATATTTTTTGCTTTTACTTTGAATTTCAATGAATCTAAAGAAGAAGAAGAATTTTAAAATTATTAAAATTTTTTAAACATTTTGTTTTTTTGAATAATAATTTTTATCAATTAAAATGTTCAATAAAATAATTAAAAATAATTTATTCATTTTTAATTTTTAATTTAAAGAATACTATACTATTTTCAGAAATCGAAGTCAGTACAGGCAAGATAGGCATGCTTTTCTATATTCTTTCACATTGCGTTTGTATAAATCTGTCTCGTGTGTGGGGTGATCAGATCTCAATTTAAATCCGAGGGAAATTTTTTAAATTTTATATTATGAAGGGCTGCAGTTTGCAAAAAACTTTTTTTTTAGGTTTTACAAAAAAACAGGTAATTTTGTGACATTTTGGGAAATTTTATGAAATATGTTCATTTCTTTACCAAATAACATATAATAACAAGCTGATTTGAATAATATGATAGCAATTTGCATTGTAAATAATTTTCTTTCTTATTCTAAGAAAAGACAAAACAAAAAATAAAATTCAGAATGTAACGGTAACGTAAAGAAATCATTAACAAGTACATAAAGGGAACAAAATAGAAGAAAATGGACAAATAAACAAATATGAAAATGATTGTATGTACGTATGTATACAAAATTTAATATCAAATTGATACTGAACACATAATTTCATAAATAAAATTAAAAATACTGAATATGGTTTAATCAAAAATTCATATTTTTTTTATAAATTTAATCAATACTCCCAGTAGCTACGGCAGCCCTGAATTATCATCATTTTCTTTTATGCCCATCTTCCCGCTGACACGATTCAATCAACATTTTATACTTTGAGTGGACATCGGCTGCGCAACGACTTCATATTTTATAGTTCGGTTTTTTATTTTTCATATAACCAAAATGGTGTTAACTGATTAAATCAGTTGCCTTCACGGTCACGCTTTGTGATAGGCAACATCAAACGGGGTGGTGTATTTCTTTTTCCCAAAAAAAAACAGGGTGATTCATTATTAGAAATGAAAAAATCAGCAAACAAAAATTAAAATTTGTCTTAAAAACCGAACATTTTTATGATATTTACAAATAATGCTACTTTTTTATCAAATATAAATTTACAGGAATGTGAAATTTGTACACAATCTCCCTTTTAAAAATTATTTGTGAACAAAATTATAAATTTATTTATGCACAATTTGGAACATCCTGTTAACATATTTTAAAAAGTACCTTCTTCAGGGTTGACAGAGATATATTATTCAGAATTTCCTACAAAATATTATATGTGAAGTTATCAGAACCTCATCGGGTAACTATTTCCATAAGCACAATACTGACTTCGATTTCTGAAAATAGTATATATATCAAATTATCATCACAAACAATAAAACGAAATCAACTAAATAACAATGTTTACTTTCTTTCTTCTTGCAATGGACAGTTCATAAAAACAGTTACATAGTGAAACTGAAAATTTAGTTCTGTAATCAATATTCTGTAAACATGAACTCATCCAATATTTACGTATGTAAACTTCACTCTTTAATAATCGTTTCGGCATTGACTTTACAAGATTTTTTTAACAAAATCTTATAGATTTTTACTTAATCTTTCTTATAGTTTTTTTTTTTTTTTTTTTTTTTGTTTTTCAGTTTAGCAACTGATTTTATGTTGAAATTTTTGTTTTAAAATTTTTTCTTTTTCTAAAAATTATCAAATATGTTCGATGGGATTTAAGAGTCAAAACATTGTAGAGAGGAGTTTCTATCAAAATGAGAGAAAATATGTTTTTTTTTTTTTCGTTTTAACTTTTTGTCTGTGCTAAAATTATTGAAGATCGTATATGTATTCATATCAGTTTGATTACGTTTTCTATTCATTAAAAATTATTCTTGTTTGTTCCATAATTTTTCCACGCTTATGTATGTAGTGAATTTTAATTATGTATTCAAAATGAATAAATAAATAAATCAAAAATCAATTGAAAAATTATTATTATTAAAAAGTAGAGTGTATTAAAGTTTAAAATAGATAGAGAGAGAGATAGAGAAAAAAATAATACAGTTTCGTGCAATAAAGTTTTAAGAGTATCTATTATACACTCGACTCGGTTCAATAAATTGAGGGATGATGGTAAATAAAATACAAAATTAATAATTTATTACTCATACAAATGATAACACTCTTAAATATAAATATATACGTATATATGTATGTATGATTTATTATATAAAAAAAAAATAAATAAAAGAGCTGTGAAATAGTAAATTGATAATGAAAAAAAAAAATTTATCAAATAAATTAATTCAGAAAAAAGAAAAAAAAACATAACATGTACTACTTATATCTACATTTATGTATCTATACGTTAAGTAGGTATGTACATAATATGTGTACATAGACGAAAAAAAAAAATATGCATATATTATGATAAATAAATGAAATGAAATTTAAAAGTTATTTTTATTACTTATCATTTTTTCTTTTGATATTTTGAATATTGAACAAAATATAGAAAAACTTATATCAAATTTTGAATTAACTATGGACACCAAACAATAATATATGAATGAAAATTAAAAATTGACACACCAGATTTTGGCTTTTTTTCGAAAATGCGGTCAAATGTGACGATCATCCTTGTATACAGTCATCATTTATGCCATCAAATTGATAGCAGAAATTGAATATAGTGGTACAGACTACATGCAATGATGCATGCTTTTTTGCTATATTATGCAATCTTCATGCATTTTTGAACTTCTGAAATTTGCATTTATGCATTTTCGAACATTTGATTTCGATCACTTGACGAGCTGATTACATTTTTGAAAAAGGCATTCTTTGTTCGTGGACAGCCTTAGATGACAATTTTCAATGGAATAAGTATGATCAATAGCCTCCAGTCTTAGATCACTCATCATTTTCGAAAAAAAAAAATTCAGTGATATACCAGCCTAAGTTAACTACTTAAAACCATTATATCTTCCCCATTCTTATAGCTATTGACGTGCAATTGACGTGCAACCATGTAGAGGTGCACAATTGAAGATTTGAGGACAGTACCATACACAAAAACAATTTGTCTATAATGTGTAAGTTTTGGTGGGCTGCAAAAAATACTTTTTTGTTTCGTTACATTTTGTTCGTTCTTCTTCAATGTGATTAGCTACGTCGTATAAAAATACAATACATATTTAAAAAGTGAGAAAGAAAACGAACGAAACGAAACTTTGTGTTTAAAGCAGCGATTACAATGGCTTTCGATTCGATTCGACTCTGCTTCTTTCGATTCGCCAAAACGAAACGAAAACGAATGATCGATTACAATGCTTTCGTTTCGTTTTCGGCTATTTGACTTATCTTGTGCTTGTGCATGTATGTAATTCGACATTTTATTTAAAGAATAAAAGTTTATTTTGAAATATTTCAGGTGCATACTTGTTAAATTTAAAAAAAAAGTTTGGTTTTTAGTTATCTATCATTTTGACGTGTTTTTTTGTTTAAATTTAAATTCAATATATTGTGTTTAAAACATAAAAATTTGTTTTTAAATACATATACATATAATGTTCATAGAAATTTGAGGTGCATAATTGTTGAATTTAATCTAATCATGCCACTAGAAAAACTCAATAGACTTTTAAAATTATTAAAAATTACAGTGCAATTATTAACTTTATATAATATGTACAAACAAATGAAGAATAATAATCGGAGGTGGTGGGTAAGACCCATAAATCTGGAAAGAAATTATCTGGGTTATTTTGAAACTTCATTTATGAAAATGAAAGAAATAGATCCAGAACAATTCTTTATTCATACTAGGATGAAGAGGATAACTTATGATCTATTTCTTTCTTTAATGAAGGATAGCTTGACGAAACGATCAATCAGAACACCAATAAATTTTGAATGTAGAATAGCCATAACTTTATCGTAAGTTGATTGCTTATTACTTTGTGACTGGTGTTTTATATTTAATAATTCAATTTTTATTTCAGTTTTTTATCTCAGGGAGTGAGTGTTCAGTTCTTAGCATGGTCATTCAAAGTGGGAAAAACGACAATTAGAAATATTATACTTGACACTTGTGAAATTATTTGGCAGTTGTTATCACCTATATATGTCGCTCGACCAACAGAATCTGACTATATTCAAATAGGCAAAAATTTCGAACAACGTTGGAATATGCCACACTGTCTTGGTGCAATCGATGGAAAACATATACAAATAAAGGCTCCGCCAAAAAGTGGATCTCAATTTTTCAACTACAAGAAATGTTTTAGTATAGTATTGTTAGCTGCGTGTGATGGTGACTATACGTTTACGGAAATTGCCGTGGGTGCATATGGAAGTCAAAGCGACGGAGGTAAATGTGAAAAAATAGTTGGTATTAAATTCTGTAGTTTTATTAATTTTAATTTCGGTTTCAATAGGCATATTCCAAGAATCAACGTTTGGAAAAGAATTAATTTCAAAGAAATTACCAATTCCTAAGCCAAATACTCTCCCAAATTCAGACAGAGTTTTTCCTCATTATTTCGTTGCAGATGCTGCCTTTCCTTTGAAAGAAAATATCATGCGTCCCTATCCTGGAAAAAAACTTCCTGACGACAAAGATATTTTTAATTACAGGTTGTCAAGAGCACGAAGAATTATTGAAAATTCCTTCGGAATATTAGTAAGTCGATGGAGAGTTCTTCAAAATAATCTTAATATGTTTCCTGAAAATGCAGAAAAAATTGTCTTGGCAACAGTGGTTCTACATAATTTTATCAAATTAAATGATACCCAGAATAGTTATATTTCTTCGAATTATGTTGATTGGGAAGATGAAGATTATATAATTCATGAAGGCGAATGGAGACAGAACACGACAGTTTTAAATGCGTATAGACCTAGATCGCACAATGCTTCGAGAGATGCATTTATTCTACGCGATGAATTAAAAGAGTATTTCATGGAAGAAGGAGCAGTTCCATTTCAATTTAATAGGAGACATTAAAAAAATTAAACAATTAAATTTGAAAGAAAAAAATTTTTAAAATTAAAATACATTTTTTATTTATACTAATGTAATCTTAATTCTAATCTTATATATGTAAACTAAATAAATCCTAAAAAAGAAAAAACAATGTATATATTTTTATTGAATATTTTGTAGCTCTTGTATTTTTAACAAAATACTTGTTTTTAATTCTGTTTTTTGCGGTTCATCTAATTTTTTCATTTTAATATGAACAGATTTCAAGAAGTACCAATCTTCATCTTCTGCTTCAGAAGAAATGAAATTTATTTCTTCTCCAATCTTTTTTAAGCTATTAATAAATATCTCCTGAACCTCACTGTCCTTTCTCTTTTTAAAAGTGGTACTTCTTGAGCTCTGAACTGATGGAGACATCAGACATTCCTCTACTGATTCGTCTACATCTTGAAAGACGAAACTCTCTAAATTTTCAGAGCTGTTTCCAATATTTAAATTCTCAGTTTGAGTTGCACTTTTCTCATTTTCTGAGTGCGTTGGTATATTTAAAATATCAACATTTTCCCTCATTCTGAAAATAAATATAGTAAAATTAGAAAAAAATACAAATACATTATGTGTATGTACAAAATTTTTACTTTCTGGGCTGTAAATGGTCGTCAATGTACTTCATGTGTTCATATAATGGCCATTCGTTGAACATTTTTCTTTTTGAACCGGAAGGCAATTCCCTGGCCTTTTTAACTTTACAGTAATAATCCCTTAAGTGGGTCCATTTAATTTTAGCTAAAAGAAATTGAATTGAAAATAATATGAAATACACAAAATCTATTAAAATGTTCACAAATTGTTTACCATCAAAATCATATTTTGAAGAAAGTGATTCCCACAATTTATTTTTGTGTTTTGTGTCCATATATTTTGCATTCTTTTTCGAATATAGTTCTGGAAACTCTTTAATTTCATTTATGAAAATCTCCATAATATTTAATTTAAAAAAAAATGTTATTTAACAAAATCTTAAACCAAAAACAACAGTAATAAAAAAAACTAAAACTAAATACTATTTTTAAAAAATCCACTAAAATTCCAGAGAAAATTTGTAAAATATAAATAAAATGCAGATGTCAAAATAAAGCAAGCACAATTTAGAGTATATCTATGTTTTTTGGTTATGTTGAATCGTTTCGATCCGGAAAAATTCAAAGTTCCACTGAACTCTTCGTTTCGTTTCATCTTGAATCAGCTCACTGTAATCGTTACAATTTGTTTTACTTATATTTGAATTTGACAGTTAGCTGAAAGAAGACGTATCGAATCGAATCGAAAGCCATTGTAATCGCTGCTTAAGTCATAATAAGTTTTTATGTAAAATCAAACCTTTTGCTTGTCAAACAAGAGTTTATTTTAGAAAGAGTGAGCATTTTACAAAAATTTTGAGGTGTAGAAAAATTTTTTGATGTACACTGGATGTATGTAACTATATGTATCATCATGGTACATACGTTCATATAAATGTACATTTGTCGTATGTATGTACTGTTTGTATTATGTGCACTACACAAATACACACACACAAATGTAAAATATGTAATAGTAGTAGATAAAGTAAAAATTCAATGATGTACAACTTAGTATCTACATTATGTAAAGTTGCAAAGGATAAGATGGTCAGGTCATGTTGCCAAAGCTCCTCAAGATTCAATAATAAGCAAAATATAAAGAAATAAACCCGAAGGGAAAATGTCAGCTGGTATATAGGCGAAGACTTAGATGAACTAATGTGGTTCAACGAGGACATGAAAAATATAAAAATATACATGAACTGGATAGTGATGGTGCATTATAGGCAAAAATGGAAAGGCATATAAAGGGGAGCAAATACTTAATGGGTTGCAGTACCAAAGAGATAGGATAGAGATAGACATTATAGGTAAAGTAAAATGGTAAAATGTAAAAAGAAAAGCAAAGAAAAAATAATTTTTTTTTTTTCTTAAAAAGGAAAATACAACATCGTATCTTTTAATGCACATCATAAGTACATTATAATAAATTTTTCATAAAGTACTATTATGCTTTGTATAATATGTTGTATGTGGATACCGTATAGTTCTACTTAGTTGTATTTATTGTGTTTTCTTTGCAGCATTACATATTTTATAATTGAATTTGTGTATGTACTTATTATAGTGGAGTAGTGTAGTACTACATACATATTTTAAAAGGATGTCATCATAACTATACCACTATAAGTGCATATATAGTATTTACGTTTTTTGATTGTAATCTATCAAAAGATTTTTGTAATGCGATATACTTTAGATGTGTCCTTATTCATTATTTTATTTATCAATCTTATAATATATTGTACATAAGTATGTACACATAATTTTTATTTGATGTATACAATGCTCTTAATGTGCATATGTACTTAAGTGGTACATATTATATGAATTTTTAAGTACATACATACGTATATATGTATATTTTTCATTTCCTTTTTTATTTTGATTTTTTTTTTTTTACCACCACAAAACAATAATTTTAAAAAAATTAAAAAAAAAATGAAATAAAAAAGAAAGAAAAATACTGAGTAAGTAAGAAAAATCCAATTGTAAAATTCTGTAATTTTCTTAAAGAGAGAAAATGTATAAGAATTTTACAAAACAAATATTGTACGGGAAAGTCACAGCTGTAGTGTAGTTTTCTGTGAAATTTTGTAAGAATTCTTAAAGTTCTGTAAATTTTTGAAAGTACGACGGGGGAACACACCTATTGTAAAAAAAAAGGTACATTTCATTTGTAAAATTCTATTTGAGAGTTTTTTTTTCCTTTCTTGTTTTCGGTTTTTATTTTTATTTTATGATTCGTTCAAAGCATGTATATAATTATGTATATATTATATATAGTTTTATATACGAATATATATACGAGTATACATTATATAAAGTTTTATTACTATAATAATATAATGTATTGTTATTTCTCTTAAAAATAATATACTACAAACTATCTTCGAAAATTATGCTTGAATTAAATTTATTACAGTAAAAATATCCAAAAATTCATTCATGCATTTATGAAATAATAATAATTGTTTAAAATAAAATTTTTATTCCAGTAGTAATAAGTCTTCTTCTTTTTTTTCTTTAATAACACTACAACAGTTCTAATGCTATGGACAGACAAGAGTTTAGAAACTTTCTAAACATATGTTTAAGTAGTAGATAAACTCTTTAGTTTGTCAGAAATTAGCTTGGATAATTTCTTTCAGAAGTTGTTTAGCCTAAACCACTTAATGCAAGTAGTTTAACTCGATGAGAGCTTTTTGCTTTTTTTGAACATACTACAAATGACAATTAAACCAGTTTTCGTTTTGTCCATACGAATTCTTAATTAAAAGCTTTTTCTAAACTGATTTAGGTAAGTCAAAAAGGAGATTTTGGTCTGTCCGTACTATAAGTGAACCAGGAATTTCTCCTTCTTCCTCAATGGAAATACAGCTAATATCAAGACTGGGCCTTCAGAAATCTCGATCTGAGAACTGAGACTTTCATTTTCCAATTACATATCTACATTGAGCAGCTTACTTGCGTCTTTGGGGAAGTTATATTCTCATCTTGCGCATGACTTATTTACCTCTAGCTAAGTATGTCTTGTTGTCTCATTTCTGGGCACTAGCAACTTTCTTGGTGCAGTATTTTCAATCATGCGACAATATATATACATACATAACTAGCCAATTTTAATAGCATAAACTTAATATGCTTTCAACAGGGCTTTTAACAAAGTGATTTATAGACTTATTACTTGTATCTGTAATGAATGCATCTAAAGTTTAACGTAGGTGGATTGTAAATCATTGAGTTGTTCTTGTTGGTTATAAAATAGAGAAGTAAATTCTAGAGACTGAGACTACTTTAGGGTTTAATAAAAGTTGAAAATAGGCAATGAAATGAAAAGTTGAAAATTATTTTTTTTATAGTAGCTGCAGGCTACTTAAAATTTTTACTATACTATATAGTAAAATATGAAACATTTGAATTCTACAATAATTGAAAAATTTTTTTTTTTTCTATTGAAAAACGAACTTACATAAATGTATTTGTATTTTTCTTTTTTGTTGTTTTTTCTTTAAAAAATTAAAAATTTCAAATAATTAAAACAATTACATTTGTAATTTGAATTTATCAAAAAAAAAAAAAAAAAACAAAAAAAAAACAAGAAAACAAAAAAAGAAATCATCAGAAACAAGCAAAAAATTTATTTTCTATTTTATGATTAGAGAATTTAAAATCATTGCTGTTTATTACATTACATATATATACATATAACAACAACAATCTTTTTGTTGTTTTTGTTCTTTTTGTATATCGATATTTCAAATCTTTCATTTTCTCATACAAGTATACATACTTTTTATTTTTTTACTTCCAAAAAAAAAATGTTTTCTAATTTATAACAAAATTTACTAGTCTGTTAATAATTTCCGTGCTGTATTTACATGATTAGTTAATAAGTACAATAAAAAAATAAATAAATAAATACATTATGTGAATGTATGTATATGTACATATATATGCGTACATACATATATGTTTAATGAATTAGATAAAAATAACATTCATATATATACATACATATAATGTATATATATATTTATGTATTATGCATACAATAATATGTAAACGTTTCATACGTGCATTAATTTTACATGTGTAATATTTATAACGTATGTGTGTGTAACATATATATACATGCCTACATTTATATTTAATGCTCACTAATATATTTTTATGTTATACATGTTTCTCATATACCTAATATGTATACAGGTACATACATATATATATATCCTTATTTGAATATTATATGTATTTATTTATTTATGTAGATATGAGTAGTATTTTACTTTTTATGTTAACGAAAAAAAAAAAAACAAATTTTTTTTCTTTTTTTATATTCTGAATGATTGAAATCAAATACACAAAAATTTATTCAACCGTATAAGATTCGCTTGATAAAATAAAATGAAAATCATACATGAGAATTTTGTAAAACAGAGTGTTTGGGAATATAATAATAATTGGAAGTAAAAATTCAAATTTTTTGATATAAGTAAGTCTAAGTGAATGGAGTTACTACTTATATACACTCTACATGTAACATACCATGATCATCATCATTATAATTGTCGCTATACATCCTCCTTTTAGCACAATGAAGGTATATTCATGTCATATTTGCCGTGGTAGTTAAAAGTCAATTTATAGATTATAGTCAAATTATAATGGTTGCATTATTAAAGGACGGCATAATGTAATTGAATAAAAATTTTATAAAAAAATTAAAACCTTAAAAGAGGGAAATTTTGTGGGAACATCATACGGTCGGGTACACGGGTGTAAAATGTAGGACAATCCCTTTGAAATGGGGGACGTCTGTTTACTTTAACGATGATACTGATAGACACGAATTATAATATATTTTCGTTTCTCAGGTACATACTATATACATACTTTATCAACTGTACATAAAGTACATAGTATAGAAGAGATTTTATATTTGGTATGTTATTTTGTGAAATAGAAAAAACAAATACCCTGTGCAAAATACATACATAATATTCATATATATAAATTATATACATATGTACTTAACAAAATATATATATTTTTGTATAAATATATACAGATATGTATGTATAAATTTAAACATACGAGTATACGTACATAATATGCAATATGTACTTATATGTATAGATTTTTTCAATATCAATAATAATCAATAACATATGTATAATGATATATGTATGTTGTAGTATATATATGTATATGTAGATGTAAATTTTTTTGTACATATGATGTTTTATATATGAATATATTTGTATTTGTATTTGTCATGTATGCATGTATGCATGTATGTAAATACAGTGTACATGTATACATAAAATTCTAAACAAAAAAAATACTAAATACATATTATACATACAAATATATATTTTTTCACTTCAATAATGAATTTTACACTCTACACATGATTTCAGAATCAATTCAGAAATTAGAAAATTAGCATATAAATATAGTTGAATTTGTATTCATTATAACACATATGTAAGTACGTATTATATATAATATAATTATAAAGAAAATTCAAAATATTATACATATTAAGAACAAAAATAAAATAAATTATGAAAAAGGATATACAATCTATTTATGTAATATGTAAAAAATAATGTATAAATTGTGTACGTATATATGTATGTAAATGTATGTGTATACTTATAACAAAACTATGCAGTACACATACATACTTTGTATATTGTATACATAATGTAATAAAAATGAAAATAATTTAATATTAAATCATGATTTTGACATAATAATTATTTAACATTTATAATAAAATATTTTACAATATTATTACATAATATAGTATATCCGTAATTTAAAGAGTATATTTATTTGTAATATGTCTATCCTAAAAGAATATAAGAACATCCATTAATGCCGACGAGTGGGAATTGGGATCTTAATGGAGGAAAATGAATTCATCGGAATTCTGCATTACTGTTTCTTCATCATCATTCATTCTTCTACGGAACAATCTTCTTACAGATTTGTAATTAGGTGGTATTTTGAAGAATACTGGGTAACATAATATATATGTATGTATGTACATAAAAAAATTCTATATGTGGCAATGGATGAAAAATTTTTAAGGTGGGAAAAATTTTGAAAAATTTTTCTTCTAAATTGGGCCTTCAGCACGTCTCATTTATGTACTTATATCTAATTATTGTTGTTGAAATTTAACAAGATATGGTAGAATCTTTGTGTCTATATATTTTATCCATCCAACTCTCTCTCTCTCTCTCTCTCTCTCTATTCTATCCTTCAGATTTCTCTCTTATAGGATCTTCTTTGGTATTCCGTATTGGATTTAGTGACATCCTCTGTGTACATATGTTTTGCTCAACTATATCTCAGTCTATTTATTTAGCTTAACGAATGACAATCGTAACGTCAAGGTCTATTTTAGATATTATATATATTATATATGTATATTTGTATATTTATATGCTCGTACTTAAATGTTTTTTTTTTTTGTTTTGTATATAAAATGTAATTTATTATTATTATTTTTATTATATATTATAATATTAAAGAAAAAAAAACTAATTTTCTACAATGTATATACGTAAAACAATGTACACAGACAAATACATGTGTATTTATACATCTTATATCTTATCCACTATGATATACTCGTATATGTATATATTTTTTGTATAACAAAAATTTTCTCTTCAATCATTAAATTTTATTTCTGTGAATATTACCAAAGTCATTATAGAAAATTATTTCATCATGCCCGAGGGAAATTTTGAATTTTTCTAAATGTACATATATACATATAGTATATACATAAAAGGATAACAATAGATACAAATATTTACATATACATATCTATATAATATACTGTTGCATAACATTGAAAGGTTAAATTACAATAAACTTATATGCGAGGGCAGGTCAATAATTTATGCGGAATGTCATATTTTTGTAGGGATAAATGAAACTTGTTACATTTATTGTTTTTCAATTATAATCACATTTATTACAAATGCATATTTTTACAACGCTGTGGAAATAATTCTAATCCTCTAAAAAAGAAACTTTAATCTTGACCGTCAAAATACTCATTTATGGCTACCTTCAATTCTACATTGTCTGCAAAGTGCTTTTCACTTAGCTCCTTTTTCAATTTTGGAAATAAATTTTGAAAATAATAATTGCTAGGAGCGAGGTCTGGACTGTAAGGCGGATGACTAATTTCTTTGAAGCCACACTTCTGTATGGCAGTCATCGCAGTTGACGATCTCTGTCTGGTGGTGCATTATCATGCAGCAAGAGTGCATTTATTATTCAGCATGACGAGATCACTTTCCTAAAAACAACTGTCACAAAATTACTAGATAACATAATAATCTCAAACCTCGCTTATATACCTTCAAGGGTCCGATCTATCGACAATATAAAACAGATTCGGGAAATTCCCCAAAAAATATACCATTCCACAAAAAAAAAATTGTTGACCTGCCCACGTACATTATACGTTCATACTCGTATATATTAATACTCTCGCATTATGTACTTACTTGATCTTGATAATAATTGATAAAATATATTTTAGTAATTCGTATACATACATATTACATATTTAAAAAACATTTTTTAATTTAATCACTACACACAGGTTCTTATCTCTTTCACACACTCCATGTTTATCTACGAGTATTTCTGTAAAAAATTAATTATATTTTTGTTTTTCATGGGTTTTGGTCGTTTTTAAAAAACAGAAAATAAATGTATACATATAAATGTATACTCGTATGTTTTTATATAATGTATTTTCTTTTGTTTTTTAATACATTTTTATATGTAATATACATAAGTATTTGTATTGTCCTTAATGAATATGCACATACCTTTCAATTACATCTATATATATGAACATACGAAGAGTTTTATTCTTCTTCTTTTTTTTATAGCACTGCAACACAGCTTTAGTGAACTATGACATTTTAGAGAAGTGATCTCATTATTTTATTACTATCATGTGTGTGTACGAGTGCACCTATACAATAATTTAAAGTAGATTGCGAACCACTGAGTTGCTAGTATAGAAGCAAACAACTGTGTCTTACATTATGAGACCTTTCATTTGCTCGCCAGGCCATAGGAACTTTTGGTAATGTAAATACTATACATATGAGTATGTACATTAAATATAATACAATTTATTTTATTTTAAAATTTCAATCATTTGATTATCGAATTGTAAAAAAAAATTTTTTTTTTTTTTTGTTTTCAATCAAATAGATTTTTTTTTATATGCATATATCATTATACGAGTATATATTTACATTATAGGAGAGGAGGTAAATTTCAATTTCTTTTGTAAAACTTTCAATTGTTACAATATGAGGATAAAATCTAATTCAAGGTGAAATTCATATTAGAACTAGAACGATATAAATAATTTTTAATAATATATATACAAACATATGTATATATGTATGTATATACCTACATACATATATAGTGTAAAAAGTAAACAAGAAAAAATAACGAATTCAATATATAATAATATAAAAAAATAATAATAAGAAAATATATAAAACAACAAAAAAAAAAATCTAATAATAATAGCAATGCAGAAGTATAAATAAAACTCTATATACTCGTATGTACGTGTACAATTGTACGTAATATAAAAAAAATTCTATATTACATAGGGTAAACATCCCTATTACCGGCCACTTAACGAATTTGCTAAATTGAATTTTATTTTTCATGGAAAAAAATAATTTTGGAGAAAATTAAATAATTTCGATAATTAAGTTTAAGTTTTAAGTTTTTACTTATTAACAGTTTATTTCATAATTTCAATTTTTTTATTATTATTTTATCATTTAAACCAAAATCGGTCCTGTTTTCCAATTATCGGCCACTTTTTTCCTATTATCGGCCAAATTAATTCCTATTATCGGCCAACAGAAAAATATGAATCTAGTGAATATCAATAAACCAAACTTTAAATAAACTTTAACAAATTTAGAAAAAAACCTTTATTAAACAAACAAAATTATGTGAATGTAAAAAATGAATAAAAAAAAATATGGAAAACAAACGAAACAGTAACAAATAAAAATAAAAAATCACTATAAGAAAAACATAATACATTGACTTCTTTCTTTTGTCTTCTTTCATAATCACTTGAACTATATTCAATAAATTATCCTTTTTGACTGGAAAACCACATTTGCAAAGAGATATTATCCATTCAGCAATCCTTTTTTCCTCTAAAGTGGTTAAAACAGTACCAGGACCAGGTTTTGCCATTGTTTTTGGTTGTCTTCCACGGTTTTTGTCTTGAAGAGTGGAGCGTGGAATACCAAATTTTTTACTTGCTGCTCGAATGCTTAAAGATTTCTCTTCAATTTCCTTCAAAGCCTGTGCTAAGGAATTTTCATTATAATTTTGTTTTCTGTTACAAATCATTGTTATCTGTTATTGCAAGAAACATGAGAAATTGCGAAATAAGAAATCGCGTTTAAATTATACATAAATATACGAAATAGTTAGGTGGCCGATAATTAGAGAGCACTGCTTATTTTATTTCCTATTACCGGACGCGCAAAAATTAATATAATTAATAAAAATTTTAAATATTTGAAGAATTACTTACTCAATTTAAAGTATTCTTTACCTATTAAAAATTATAAATTGTATTTATCACTTTACAAAACACTTTTGAACTCTTTTTGGTAAACTTATGTATCTTAAGAAAAAAACAATTTTTTACTACTTTTTATAAATCGTTCGTATAGATTGAGCCAAAAAACGCAAATTATTGCACAGCTGCAATTTTTTATTATCTAATTATAAACATGTTAAATACCTAGTTAGAAAAAAACTCCAATTTCAAATAATACCGTTATCCTTAGAATTTTTTTTTCGATTTTTAGAACAGTTGGCCGATAATAGGAAGTGGCCGGTAATAGGCTTCGTTACCCTATATGTATAATATACGAGTATGCATGTGTATTTTATACAATAAATATTTTATGTATTATGACATGTAAAATTTATATATAAAATAAAGAAATATGAAAGAAAAAAATTAAATCAAATAAAAATTTTATACTGTATTACTAAATATAATATAATAGTATATACATATGTATATATTTTATGTTTATATGCGTATATACTATATTACACACTCGTATATATCTGTAACACAAATCTAATATACATTTATGTTAGACATACATATGGTTTACTTGGTTTATGCGCCTTTTATTGCATTAACAAGTGAGTATCCTTAGTATATTTGTTGTGTACAAATGTATATCTATATACTATACATTTACGTATATATGTATATGTACATAAAAAAACAATAATCTGAATATACCTATATTATGTATGGTAAAAACGTAAAAAATATGAATGAATCTTAGAAGAAAATGAATTTAAAGCTAAAATGAAAAATTACTCGTATATAAATAAAAATTTAGAGAACAAAATAAAATACATAAATGTTATGTTACGTTACATACATAAAACTTATAATAAGTAAAACGGTAAAACGTAAAATGTAATTTAAAAAAAAAAAGACAAAAATAAAATAGATGAAAATCAAATTGTATTTTTGTCATAAATAATATATGTATAAAAATTGTCATTCACGATAAATGAATAAATGAAAATGTAAATTTTTTTCGATCATAAAATATTCAAGTATAGTATACATGCTCGCTGGTATATTGAAGTGTAGTAAGAAGAAAATTATTATTTATATGTATATTATACATATATGTATACGTATATCATGTATTAACTAAGTATAATAATTTTTTTGATTATATGATGTGTGAATGATCCTTTGGATGATCACATCATTTCTCACAAAAAATACAAATTTCATTACAGTGACAGTGTTTCGATTATTATGAAGGTGCATTACTCATATATCCATTGGATCTTTATATGAGACAAAAATGTGTGTTGAACTTGAAATTAGTTTTTCAATGAGTTGCGTCCAGAAACTTTAAGCTGAATATCTCCAACCAACATTGATATTACATTACAATATACAACTGGAAACAAGTTGCCATCAGAGAATGTCTACTATAAAGATCGTCTCTGCAGAAGGTTTAAGTTCGATTTAGATTGTGAAAAAACATTAGTTGTTTAGCCATTGAAGAAGAAAAAAAAAAGAAAAAGAAGATCGGTATTGTAGGAGAAGAAATTTGATTTATTCCTGTTTATGCTCTGTACACATGCAGTGAGTTTGGTCGTATTATGGTACGATAAAATCGTAAATTGCATCTTAAAAATGACTTATTTTGTAATAATGCATTTTGATTTAATTTAGATATTGTATGATGGTGTCTTATAGCCAGTATCTCAAATTATGAATTGTGATGTGACGAGTCATCAAACAACATGAGATCGAATAAGAAATTGAAAGATGAAAATTTGGCTGGATTGCGATAGCACAACAGCAACAGAGTTATGTAATGAAATCTTGTGTTATGGAAACTATAGGATAAGAGAAATAGATGACAATAAAAATAAAACACATAAAAGACAGCAACCTTAAAGGAAGGACATTGATGATATTGAATAGAGAGAAATGAAAAAGAAACCGAGGGATAAAACGAAATGTAGGAGAAATTTTGTAGAAAAACTAATGTTCCCTAAGGGAATACGCGGTCATCAAAATTATATCAATTGTTAACTATAGAATAAGTTAAATTAAGTTTTAATATGTTCTTTATTTGTATATGTATATAGGTAGGTAAGTACTTAAAATAAAATTATAATTTGAAAGTAATAACATACATACATACTCGTATATGTACTAGGTCATTCAAAAAGTTCGCAGCCTTATAATGAAGCAGTATGAATTTATGAACCAAAATACAATTAATCTTCAATATATTCCGCCCTAAGCTCAATGCATTTTTTTCAGCGATTTTCCAATTCATTTATCCCTTGCCTGAAGTGATTTTCCTCGAGACCTCCAAGGTACTCTTCGACAGCCGTTATGACTTCTTTATTTGATGAAAAATGCTTACCACGTAAGAATTTTTTGAGATTTGGAAATAAATGAAAGTCAGACGGAGCCAGATCTGGTGAATATGGTAGATGCTCCAACAATTCGTAGTGTAGTTCCTTCAATTTGGCCATTGCAAGGACACCATTGTGTGCTGGTGCATTGTTTTGGTGATAAATGATTTTTTTCCTTTGTAATCCCGGTCTCTTGTCCCGAATTTTTGTGTCTAATTGGCCTAAAAGATTTGAATAATATTCTCCTGTCATCGTTTTACTCGTCTGAAGGTAATCAATTAGTAAAATCCCCTTTGCATCCCAAAAAACTGATGCCATAACCTTCTTTGAAGATTTTGAGAGCTTTGGCTGCTTTGGGGCCGAACAGCCGGGCTCGGTCCACTCCGCTGTTTGTTGTCGCAATTCAGGATCATAGTAATATATCCAGGTCTCGTCCATTTTTACAAATCGACACACAAAATCAATTCTATCCTTCTGAAAATGACCCAAAAGTTGTTGAGAAAGTTTCACTCGAATGCGTTTTTGGTCAGAATTCAACGAACGCGGCGGCACCCATCTTGTCAATAACTTTCTCATACCTAATTCACTAGTTAAGATACTATGCACTGACCCAGTTGAGATGCCTGTGGCCCCAGCTAAATCAACCACAGTTATTCGGCGGTCTTCCAAAACCAAATCATGAACCTTGTGATAATTTGTGGCGTGGTTGCTGCTTTTGGACGTCCTGAACGCGGATCATTATTGATGTCTGTACGGCCGTGTTTAAATAGAGCAACCCATTTTTTTACAGTTGCATATGAAGGAGCACTGTCTCCTAATACGTTTACCATATCATCAAAAATTTCTTTCCCACTTAATCCTTTTTTAAACAAATATTCAGTCACGGCACGATTTTTTAAATTATCCATTTTCTGGAAACAAGCCAAGCACGTGTAATTTAATCAACTGTTTAAACTAAACTATTTGACAGATCGATCTGGAATTTATGATAGGTTCATATGAAGGACTGGTGTTGCCAATATCAATAACTTTTTGTTTCTAGAAATGTCACGTATGCGTTGGGCTGCGAGCTTTTTGAATGACCTAGTATATCAATGATATTTTTCGTTTTGTTATTTATTTATTTAAAATAAAAATATTTTTTTCAAAAAGGATTTTGTTAGTTAAGCTTAAGGTGATTCATTGAAGATGCGATGATAAATTTTTATGTAAAATATATATTTTTTTTTTTTTTTTTTGTAATATAAATCTTAAAATTGATATGTAGATATATATGTACATACATCTATATACAACATCCATACATGCAATATCAATAATATACGATATACGAAACATGCGATTGTAAATATTTTTTGATAAATTTAATACACGCTTATATGTACAGTTGTATGTATACGTGTACGTCAATATGATAAATTATGTACATATGCACTTATATCTATGTATATAGATAGTAATGAAAATTATTGTAATAATAAAAATATAGTATATGAAATAAAAATAAAAATAACAATAATAATATATGAATAAAAAAAATTCGCTTCAAAGTATAAAATAAGAATAAAACAAGAAAAAAAAAAAACAAAAATAAAAAACACAAAAAAAATACAGTAAAATAATATGGAAAAGTATAAAATTTTCTTTATTTGTTTGTTATTTTTTTTTGTTTTCTTTTTCTTTTCTTTTTTTTTAATAATAAATATAAAATGATTAAGTTCTCAATCCAGTGAAGAGAATATGAAATGAAAAAAAAAATAAACGAAATATAAAAACAAAAAAATAAATGTTTTTGATAGATATTCACATATTATTATTATTATTTTTCTTGTTTTTATTTCTTCTTACATATACATATATATACACACACATAAAATTTTTAAAGAATACACAATACCGTATGAAATATATACAGACACACATATTCATCCTATACAGTATGTGTACATAATATGTGAATGAACACGAGAATTGTAATATAAAGAAAAACTTTTTTCTTACTACAAAAAAAAAAAAAAAAAAATTTTTTTTTTATTATTAATACAAAGGATATGTGGGTATATAAATGAGTAGAAATTTTCTACATAATGCATGTACATGTAGATATATGTATATCTAGATATGTATTTTTGCACCTATATTCATATTTATAAAATTTGTTTTTTTTTTTGTATTTTTGTACTTTTCTTTATTTTTTGTTTTATGTGTATAGTATATAAATGATAGTATATGAAAGTCTGTTGTTATTGTTGTATGTACTATGGTACTATATTTTATTTCATTCATCATATTTATTTATTTTTTTTTATATACAAATTACATATTACATTTTTAGTTTTTTTTTTTTTTTTTTTTGATAAAATATGTATATTTTTTTGAAGGAAGACAAAATTATTCATGTTGTTATTATTGTTGTTGCTGTTGTTGTTATTGTTGTTCTATTTTATTACTTATGCACTATTATACCTATATAGATTTGTTTTTTTTTATTCGTTACGTTATTTTGGTTAGATATTATATTGTTGGTTTTATAGAGTTATTATTATTATTATTATTTTGTCTTATCATATTTTACATATATTACATATACATACATACATTACATACATATATTTGTATACACATTAAGGGTATTCATGATTTGTTGTGATCTGATCCCACTGAAACCGTCTTAACAAGTTAGATTAGTAATATGATTAATGATTTATACAAACTTTATCGTATTTTATTCATTTTTTTTTTTAAACTTGTAAAACTGTATGTTGCATGAGCCCCAAAAAGGGAATAATGCGATGGAAGCAAAAAAAAAAAAAAATAATAAATAAATAAAATTGTGTGACATGTTTGGAGAGTACGCATTAACGGTTCGAACATGTCAAAGATGATTTGCGAATTCTCATTCGGGTGATTTTTAATATTATTGAAAGATGAACTCAAATCAAGAAGGTCATCATATAGTATGCCAATGAAGACATGCTATGCAGTATGATCAGATCAGGACGAACCACATTGTTAACTTCCACAAAAGTGAGCTTCAAGATTGAAATTCATCAAACTACTGATTTGGAACACATTAAAAGACTTGGCTTTTTAGATCAGTCGGATTAGAATTGTTGCTAACGATCGGCGACACATATAACAGTGTATATGTACTTACATGTTCAAAAACGATAGAATTTTTTTCTTATACCTAAATATGTATATATTTTGTTCGATAAAATAGTTATTTTTATATATAGAGTCGTGAAAAAATTATGGAACAAACATATGTATATAATTTTTTCGAAATACAGTGCTATAAAATGTATTAGATGATTTCACAAGATTATAAACCAAATTTTATAGAATCTTACTCTATATTTTTTTGTAATAATTTTATTTTTATTTAGCAGCTGATTTACGAGTATGGTAAAATTTTTTTTTAAACTTTATTTTTTTTTTTCTTTTAAAAATTACCTACCAATGATATTCGTTTTAAGTCGGAAATTTATGAAGGTGCTTCCATCACATTAAAGCACGTTTTTCATTTTTGTGTGTGATAAATTCTCTAAAGATTGCGTATATTCATGTCAGTATGATCGATCATGTTTTCTATTCATGAAAAATTAAATGTATGTTACTTTTGTTTCATAATTTTTTCATGCCTGTTTATATAAAGTACGTAAATGTAGATGACAGAAAATGTACAATTTTCTATATTATTATTTTTTATTGTTTTTGATCGTTTTTTTTTTTTTTTTTTTTTTTTTTTTTTTTTAGTTTTGTATGTGTGTGTTTTTCGTATAATTTGTACATGCATCATGGCATAAATATATGTGAATATTATAATGTATATGTTATACTTACATACATATGTACACATAAGATATATTTATTATAAATTCTTTGAGAATAATATATTATATTGGAAAAGAATTTTCTTTTTTTATCTTTTCGTTTTCACTTTTTTTTTATTAATTTTTTTTTTCTAAACTCTTTTTTTTTGTATTTTCACCCTTAATTCTTTTCGTTTTTGTGTTCATGTATTCATTATGTTATATGATACACAGACACACACACACACAAATATATATTTGTATAACAAAAAGGAAAATATATGTATGTATTGTATATACATATGTATAATAATACTTAGAATAAAAAAACATGAAAACAAAAAAAATAAAAAAAAAATATAAAAATGAAAAGCAGAATAAGAAAAAAAAATACTTCTTATTATTATATAAAAGAAAAGAAAATCATATCAACAAATAGACATATAAAACAGAAAGATAGAAAATAACAAAAATTGGTTAGAAAAAATTTTTGGAAACAAAAAAAAAAGAAATTGGAAATAAGAAAATAGAGAAAAAAAAATCATAATATATGTACATATGTATATAAAACATAAAACTATGTATATAGTATATTGAAGAAAAGTAAGAATATAAAGATGATGAAAAAATACAAAAATATATAAGAAATAGAAAAAAACAAAGAAAAAAATGTTTTTCTCTTTGTCATTGTTCGATTATAATCCTTGTATATTCATTATAGAAAATCTATACATGTAAAAATCAAAAAAAAAAAAAAAAAATGTATTATATGCATAGAAAAATTGCGAATCATTTTTTGTTTTTGTTTTTTTTTTCTTTTTTTTTCTTGGAAAAATTTCTACTTGAATGATAATTCTTAGTCTTATTTTTATTACATATATCCTTTTATACATACAAATGTAGGTATGTATACATATGTGTAGGTGTATATATTATATGTATATACATATGTATCTTTATCTGTTGTAAGAATATCGAAAAAAGGTTCCTTATCTTATACCTATATAGGGTGTTCGGACACGGGATGGTCCATTCGAAAACAGTAGAGATCGATCTCGTCGAGACAAAAAAAAAAAAAAAAAAATTGTTTTGCAGGGAGGGGAATTTTCAACCGTTAAAGAAATCTGTGGGAAAGTTCCCCTCTCTTTAACGACACTTCTTATACATTTATGCCTCTAAGTTCTTCCCATCAAGATATAATGTGTTACAAATTCAGAATTTTGGTGATTTTTTACTTGTATTGTACTTTATCTGAAAAAAAAAAAAAAATTACAAAATTGACAAAGATAGAAATTTTTTGTTTGTCCTGACGAGATCTATGTACAGTTTTCGAATGGATCACTGAAGTTCGGATACCCTGTATATGTAAGTAAACACATGTACGTATGTACATATATATGTATGTGAATGTTTAGTGAAAGAGTTTAGTTTTTAATTTTTTTTTCTGACACATATACATATGTATGTAATGTACTTTATAAAAATGTATACAACATGCACCCATTATATGTACATACATTATATCTAAATATGTTTTTGTATGTGAACAAAAAAATGATAAAACAATTATACACAAATATGTATATATTAATATAAAAATGTATTTATATATGAATATATATGTACATATGTATATGCAAGCTGATAAAAAAAGGCTTTCAATTAAGATATAAATACACATATATATATATACATAGATATTCGTACATAAAATAGTGTGTATATACATTAAATTTATTTACATTTGGATAAAAAAAAATACTAAACCAAATACGTTTTACTGTACTAAGTATATATAATATACAGTACATACAAATATATACATATATACACTGTACGACATTATATGTGTAAATAAATTTCATACTCTTTGACATATTAATATAGGCAATAGATTAAATTTTAATTATATATTTTGACTATAAATGTAATACTCTGAAGGATTCTATAAAAAATGCATTGTGTTACATTTGATCCTGTATTGGTAATAAATTTTATAAATATTACAATATTAATCAAATATTGTAATGTTTTAAAAATTTTCACCTAATATTATGAAACACAAACAGTGGTATAAAACATTGCAATACACTTAATTATTTTCTTCTTCCTTCCCCTTTTTCGGGAATTCACTATTATCAGTATAAAAATAGTTTCAAAACAATGTATGTATTTGAAAATTTAATCTTCCTTCCTTTATTATTGCATATAATCATGTATCCCAGATTGTAATATACAGAAATTTAAGTTACCATATATGAATATAGATAAAGTTTTTTTTTTTACTTTTTGTTTTTAGTGTCGTTCCTTTGTTGTCCTTTTTGTATATTGTTCCTTATCCCTTTTGTATTTTTTTTTATACTTATACTTATAAATATTGATTCGTTTTATTTTCAATTCAATTGATATACATGTATATTTTTTTTATATTTTATCTGTTTATTCTGTCACACATATATTTATATACAAAAAAAAAAATGTATGCATATATAAATATAGTACTTACAATAAACATATTTTATGTGCATATAGGTATACTATGCTCAAAAAATAAGACCAATTTTATAAATTCTTTATTTATTCTTTCAAATCTATTTCATCGCCTTCAAAATAGTTTCCGCTCGACACAATACACTTATACCAACGTTTTTTTCAATTCTTGAAACAATCAGAAAAGTTCTTTTCTCGGAATTGCCTTCAACTGACGCAGCGATTCACGTTTAATCTCCTCAATCGAGTGAAAACGATGTTCCTGGAGTGGTCTTTTAAGTTTATTGAACATCCCAAAAGTAACACGGTGCTAAATCAGGCGAATACGGTGGTTGTGGAACGATGTGAGTTGAATTTTTGTCCAAAAAGTCGATTGCCGTGTTCGATTCGTGATCGATTGAAGACGGTTCATTATCGTTTTTTTTTTCAAAAAAAAGAAAAAAAAAATTGAGTGTTTTTAGAACCAATCGAGATTTGACGTGTTTGAGGCCCAAATGATCTTTCAAAATTTCTAGAATCGATCCAAATGAAATGCCAACAGTATGAACAATGTCTCTAATATTGTTAAGTGACGATCTTTGAGCACGCGAGGTCTTTGATTTCTTTGATGTGTTTCTCATCATTTGATGTCGACGATCGTCCTGGACGCTCTTTATCTTCGACGCTGTCTCTGGCTTATCTTTGAACTGTTTTTACCATTTGTAAACATTTCTTTCTGACAAATCTGCTCACCGAAGGCTTTCTGCAACATTATGAACGTTTCTGCACAAGAAATTTAATTTCAAAAACAAAATTTAATGTAATTTCTTTTGCTCATTAAATCCTGACATTATCTATATATATAAAAATTGCCGAAATAAATTTTTCACAAAAACGAGAGTGACTTACAAAATAATGAATATATATTGACATGAAATTTGACACAGATGTCTATCACAGTGCTACCAATATTTAAAAATAAAATATTTCGTCTAATCGATAAACCTGCGAAATTTAAATTGAAAATTGGTCTTAGTTTTTGATCATAGTAGTATATGTACAAAGTAGATATTAATATATGTACTATATGTGTATGTATGTATAACCATCAGTATAACACACTAACTAACAATCATTCTTATGAACTAAATAAGGAATAATAATTTACTTATAATATATGTTATCATGTTTTTTTTTTTTTCAATTTTTCTTTTCTTTTGAGAAAATGTCTATAATATTACTATGCACATATATTTAAACATATGTATGTAATCTACACATATCCATATATAAAATAGATAATATAGTTACTACATATATATGATTTATGATAAGATGTACAAACGTATATGCATGTATGTATAGAAATTATATACTAAGAGAAAAAAGTAAAATAAAATGAACCAATATCTGATAATAAAGAATTAGAAAAAAGGATATATGTATAGATAAAAACAATGAAAAAATTATCAAAAACAAAAATGGAAAAAACTTTTTTTTAATATCATTATACATATCTATATGTAATGTACTAATATATGAATAGTTTTATGTGTGTATTTATTGCATGTAAATATAGTATTTACATTTTTGTAGTTATATTTTTTAAATAAAAATATGCATATGATTAAGTTAATTGAATAAAATGTATACATACTTACATATGTATGCATGTAAATTATTTTTTTTTGTCTTATTTGCATGTATGTACACAAATACATAATATAATTCGAAATAGAAAATAAATAAAAAACAAAAAAAAAATCGAAAAGAATTAATCTACTTTTGTGTATTATGTATGAAAATAGAAAATAAAAAATATTATTTTATCTAATATTGTATATTATTATAAGAGTACAAATGTACATACATATACAAGATACAACATATAGTCGACTCTCGATAATTTTGAAATCAAAGGGATCAGAGAAAAATTTCAAATTACCGAGAGTTCAAATAACCAATATATAATTTTGCGTTGAAAGGTCTTGCAAAATATTCAAAATTTAAAACGCCATCTAGCGTCGAAAATAAAGCGCAAACGAAAAACTGTCATATGAAATTTTCGATTGAAAATCGCGTCTACTTTTACCCTTTTAAATATTGTCCACGTTTTTTGGAACACCATGTATACATAAATATTTATGTAGTATCTTTGATAATATTTACCACAATTCAAAAAAAAAAAGGATATACATATTTATAATACATATGTACTTATAAATATATTTTTTATATTTTTTTGATATAGGTATATGTACCAATATTCGATATATTTTATATACAATATGATATCATGTGATAGTTTATATATGCAGGCAACATTATATGTTATGTAAACTCTGTATATTACATTACATATATACAGTGTCGCGAACAAAACAAATATAACTATGATTATGAAACATTAAAAAAATTGCCATATTAATCTCATTAACAAAATGAATTCAAAAACATGCGTTACAATTCTTTCATATATCTTAGTTCTTCAGAATTGCAGGCCACGATGAGCCGTCAATGCTTCTTTCACAATATATGCTTCCATTCTATATATCCTTCCTTTTCCTACTATTATATATAATTCGTCCTAATCAGAGATTTATTTGTTCGAGTTTTCATAACTATGTATTTAAAAATGATTAATGATATAAAGTTGTCAGTTTCACAATCGATTTTAGAACTTGCTCCTAACCTAACATTACGGAGAACCAATGCGATCACCAGGAAGCCGCTTATTGTTATTATAAGTAACTGTCACGGTTGTATTATTTGTATTTTTGATAGTTTTTGGTTCATCTCATTGATATTTCATTTTCCTACTGGTATACCAACTCATATTTGTAGGGAGACATTCCTTTATCTAGGGAGGCGCCCAATGGGAAAACTATCAAACTTGATTTATTTAATTTTTAAAATAATATTTACTCCAATATATAGTAATAATTTCACGAGACATTAACAATAGAGATCAAAACAGAATTTTTACATTTAGTATTTAACAATAGTAATAATAAGTCTAGAGATCACCTCAATGAAGGCCCATGCTATCGCCACGAGCTATAGCGCCACTTATAATGATGATGAGTGATCATTTATACAGCTAGCCAATTTTTGTATTAGTAGCTACTTATTTCAAGTTTCAGAATAAGTTGCATTTGTTTTGTCCGACACTGTATATACCCATAATACTCTATATTGTATACGTATTGTATTATATTATACATATATATGGATATCACCTTCCCTTCCCAGCTATAAATCATTTATGTTGTCACATTATTTTTGAGTTTTCTTATAGTATACAATCTTTACATTCCAATTTTTGTAAAAGGAAAGGCCTTGTATATATGTAATGCATGTGTATACTACTATATATGTATTACATATAACACTATATGTGTAATTGCAAAAAATTATCTATGTACGTATTAAATACGTACATATATTTTATCCTTATTTAGTTTATTTTTTGTATACACAGGAAAAATGAAATGCGAATTTATTTATAGAATAAGTATTCGAATATGTATATATGTATGATATTTATTATTGTATGTATGTATATTGTTAAAAGCAATATTATGTAAGAAAACTTTGCAAAAATTACTGTATAATATGTGTATATGTAAACTGAATTCAGAAATCTGTATACATATATGTATACATATAGTACGTATAAAATATTCTACAATCCTACATCAGAAAATAATGTAGATCTATACAAGTATTACATATAACCAAAGACCAAATGTATACATTTATATGGTCTTTGATATAAATACAATATTATATATATGTATTTCAATTAGAAGTAGTAGTAGTAATTTATATCAGATCATATAGCACGCGACAAGGCATATTAACATAACAACACATACATACATATATAAAAATACATGAAATATGAAATACATCCTTTCAAAACTCATTCATATATTAAATACGACTTTCAAATCAATACAATAAAAAAAAAGTTTGGAAACCAGTCCTATTGTCAATTGTTGTATGCATAAAGCATTTGCGTACAAAATATCCATTTATTTCTACTTATTCAAGTATGATATCATATCAAATACTTGTGCTTCTTTCAACAATAAACATATGCTTCGGACATTCACATTGAATTCCAGAAAACATTCAACAGAAAGTATCATTTTAATGATCAGGCCAAGACATAATGATGTTGAATATGGTGTCGTTAGAGCAAAAAATGATGTACACCTAACTCATTTTCAATATTATATATAAAAATCAATAAAAAGATTTGAATTTTTATTATTACATTAATTTTATTTCTTTTCAATTTTATTAATAATGACAAATTTCTTTAATAAATGAAATGAAATATTTTTTTTATTCACCAACAATTCTGTTTGTTTTCACATTGTATATGAAATGTACGTGATCGATTATATTACCATGGATTCGTTTGTAACAAGGTTCACATATATACTATATTTACATGAATAAGAGAAAAAAAAATGAAATACAATTTAGTACATATTAAAGTTTTATGTTTCATATATGAAAATATATATATTTTAAATATACCACCAAGCAATCAAGATGACTGCAGTAAAATGGAGCCTCTAGTTCCTGACATTTGTCACATAATCGTCCATCTGAAAGATACGGCTTCATAGTAATTCCGAAATTTTGTTCTTTGTAAGTTAGTTCAAGTACACCGTCAGTTAAAGCTAACTTGTAGTTTTCACGGTCTTTAAATAAAACAACAGCAGATTCCTATTAAGCGTAACATTTATATTGTTATTGTATTGAAATTGTTATTAATTGGATAATAATTAAAATTTTACTTACTGTTGCATATTTATGTCGTCTATGAGGAACAATATAGCAATAAAATAAACCGTTGTATTTATTTTTCATCAAAGAACCAAATATTTCTGTAAAATAATAATAATAATTATAATAATAATAAAATAATGAAGAGAAACTTTTACAAAAATTACTTACCAGCTGACATTGGAAATTTAATGCCAGAAATATGCACGGCATAATCAAAATTGATTGAAGATTCAGGATCAAACGAATGCTCGGCTTTCGACAACTCCCAAGGTTGAATTTTCACTTTGTTATTTTTAAGATTGGTTTGCCGAGAGAGATGAAAGAAGTATTCATCATTTTCTTTTACACATACTTCGATTAAATCCTGTACACTCATCTCATGCTGTATAATACAAAACAATATTGTAACAAATATAAGTACACATTACGTTAAATATGGAAAACTAAAAATTCTCACATCAAAGTAAAGGTGTGCAGTATCCGTTCTACGATTTGTTGCATCCAGGTGAGGCCAATGGATGATAACGCTTCCAAATCCTCTAAACTCATTATGAAATAGTTCTGAAAGAATAAATAGAAATTTATTTTCTGCAACTTTAGTCGAGTTGAATCAATAAATTATTTTACTTACCCTGATCATTGTCAGCCGGTATATTTTCAACTATCACTTTTGTTGAATAAATTTTTTCATCTGAACACGCCATTTCAAAAATTATTATTATTTGTGACGTGTATATTTTATTTTATTTTAATTAAGCGCGATTAATTTTATTTATATTAATTGTAATATGCTTTAAAAAAAAAGCTCACGAACAATATGAAAAGGATTTATAAGTTATAATTGTTCTATACAAAATTCAGATTCTTTTCAGTACACTACACACTTACACAGATCTAGTCAGCAGTCAGCACCACGGCAAAATTTGAAATGAAAATTGCCAATGTATTAATTACACCACCCCACCAGTTACAAATTTACCATTATCCAATTATTCATAATTTTCTTCCACTTTCTTCTTATTTTGAAGTTGGCTATGATATGTCCAAACGCTTACTACTCAATACAAACAGCTGATGACGTATCTAATCGAATACTAGTCAATGGTACAATACCTGTTTGGTACTGCGTGTTTATCTAGTACTGGAACCGTATACAGTTTAGTCACAATTTTCATTTTTAATTTGGTATTATGACATATAAAAACGTATACTACTCAATGGTATACTAAATCCTATTTGGTTTGTTATGCGTGGTACTACGGAGTATAATATACATGCGTGTATCCTTATTAGAACCGTGAACAGTTTAGATGTCAGTGGTACTTATGTAAATCAGTTTGTTACTGCTTAGTACTAAATTTTTAAAAATTGTAACTGTTGAAATTTGAAAAAATTGTTCTCCTATATTTGTGTTTATTGCCGCATACGTAAGATTTAAATTTTATATGCGCGTACATATATATATACTTACACATATATGTATCTATATGTGTATATATTTATGTATATAGTTATAAAATTTATTAACACGTGTGTTAAAACTCTTACATATTTATGTATATTTTAATCACTGATATATGTATGTATATAATGACTGTATTTGTATATAATGTCTTGTTCTTTTATCACAGCATAGGAAAATATAATTATTTTAGTAGTAGAAGGTAGTAGGTTAGGTGGCCGTGGGCCGTGGGCGTGACACTTGGCAGTGGCTCTGTGCTGTGGCGGTAATGATTTGCTATCACGTCATTCTAATTTATTAGGTGAATGCTATGTACATGTAGTATTGGTATATGCAAGGACCGAATGTTTAATTTATGTTTGGTTTCCTTAAAAATTAAAATAAAAAAAATACACATAATCTATTTTTCTTTTAAAACGTAGATATTTTTATATATGAATATAATCATAAATGTACATACACGTACATCATATATCTTTACCATTATCATCATCATCATTGTCATCAGTATCTGTATCAACACCAATAATAAAAAAGAAACAAAGTAGTAGCTATACATATTTATTCATGTCATCACTTTAGTTAGAGTAAAAATAAAAATGAAAAGAAAAAAGAAAAAATTAAAAAATAAAATACATACAAAAATGATAAAAAAAGTATAAATAAATTTTTCATTTATTTTAAATTTTCTACAGAATTGTTTACATAATATTGTGTACACATACATACGTACATATTTATATGGTTGATGCATTTTTTTTGTATATTTTTTTCTTCCTTTTTATCATATACCTATATATGTATGTACCTATACCCAAATATAAATACACTTTGTATAATATGCATATAATATTGGTATGTATGTATGTATGCGTGTAATATAATATATGCGTATTTTTTAATTATTGTGTGTTTTATCTCGTTTATCTGTCTATAATACTATGTTTTGTACATTTTTAATTTTAACTATAATTTTTTTTTAAATTTTGTTGGATATGTAAATTCCTTTTTTTTTTTTTTTTTGCATTTTATTTTGAAACTTATAGTCCTCTATTATGGAGTATGAAGCTTTTTTGAATAACTTCATGAAATTTTCATTAGCAATACCTATACAATATATGTACACTAACTATAGGCATATATAGATAGATCTATATTTATGTAAATTTTAATGTTAAATTTGCAATTTGTATCTGTATCCATACACATTATGTGTGTAAGGGCATCATATATACGACTCATGATTATATGAATCACATGGATATGTACATACATAATATGTATATCTGGATAAAATAAAAAAAAAAAATTAAATAATGTTCTGGTCGATGTTCACACTTTCTAAATACTTATTATATGTATACGTATATGGAGTGTACACGCAAATAAGTATGTATTTTTTGTATGTGTTATAGATATACATACATATGTACGCCGTAGTATAGTATTATCATTATTTAATTCCATATTTTATTTGAATTTCAATTGGTAAATGTTCGTAGTGTAACATATAAGAAGTATGTATGTAGTTTGATTTTTATTTTCCTTTTTGCTTTTCCAATTTTATTCATAATCCCGTATATGTGTGATAAAAAATTACAAAAATTATAATTATAATTACATATAATAATCGTTTAATATTCGATTTTATTGTTTGCATCATTTGAATATTATTATGTAGCATATGAATTAGTAAATATATGTAATAATTTTTTTTTTTTTTTTTTTTTGTTTTTTTTGCAATAAACAACAAAAATTAAAAAATTGACAACACAAAAAAAAATAAATCGTAAAATTTTGTATAGGATTTACAGAAATCATGGTCATATAAAAAAACTGTTACAAAAAACCAATGATAAAATACTATTTTAAAGCTGGTATTCACCAACATAGATTATCTTTTATCTGAGATAAAGTGTATTTATCAACCTGGAAAAAACACTACTGGGAAATTTTTAAAACAACCTCGGAGTGGTATTATAAATATCGTTCGAACATAACCTTTTTATTAACAGCAACAGCACAAATAAAATGTAGGTGTCCTGTATTATCATCTTTGCATATTATTATCTCATCACAGAAGCTCTTTTTCATTTTGTAATATAAAAATACAATCAGTTGACATGTTTGACACACATGTTCGACCCGAAAACGAAGTTCGAAAATAAATTTTATCTAGGTTGATGAATAAGTTGAAATTGTATCCGGCTAAAATATATCGCTAGCTAGATGTAATTATGTAACATCATACGTAAGTAGTTGTATTAATCTCTGTAAAAAAAAAAAAATGAAAATACACAAAAAGCAAAACAAAAACATAAAAAATATTTATAGAGTTTTAAAAGTATATAGAATAAATTTTTGCTTTAGCAATTAGAATTGCTAAAGAATTAAAATTTCAATGTATATTAGAATGGTATACAAAGAAATTCATTCACAAATTAGAGTCGTATTCATCAACCAAGATTATTTGTTGGATATATCTATTTTAGCCTGACGTATAATTTCAGCTTATTCATCAATCTACATAAATTTTGTATTTTCGAAATTCATTTTCAGAGTTTCGAGCATGTCAGCTAATCAACAGAAAAGTTAGTATTTTTATATTAGAAAAATGAAAAAGAGATTATGTACATATATGGTGTAATGATTATACATGTGAGTGCTGTGCTATTGCTGATGTTATATAACAGAGTTATGTTCAAAACGATCTTCAAAATATCACTTCCAAGTTGTCATAAAAATATCCAAATAGTTTTAAATCGAGATTATGATGAATACACTTTATCTCAGATAAAAGATAATCTAGGTTTGTTGAATACGACACTTAAGACATATTTGGTTTTATATTATCAATTCATTATAATAATAATGCTATATACTTACATATTTAAGTGAGCCAGATCTTTCACCAAAGTGATTTCAATATTTATTAAAGTATGTATATGGTATATGTATAGATTTGAAATTTTAGAATTTATCTATAGAAAAAATTAATTATAATATCAAATTGGAAATTATATATCAAACTAAATATGTACATTACAAACAAATTTGTATTGAGTACATATATGTATAATTAACAAATAACTAAATTTATCTGTAATAAATAAATTATTTTACTTATACCTGTACATAATATACAATTATAGTACATAATTTGTATAAATTACAACAAGGAATAGAAAGTAATAATAATCATCATATACAATTTATACATACATATTTATATAATTACTAACCAATCTCATATAATAATAATAATAGATTTATATAATGTTACTAATTTTAAATAATTTTTCAATAAATTTATTAATTATTTTAACAATAAATTTATTATATTTCAATTAATTAAATTTTATATCTACATATTATGTACATTTATAAATATAAATGTATAAATATTTATTCACCAAAACATTGTCTTTTTAATTGTCTTGTTTAATTGTTTCAATTATTATTATCAATATATGTATATTTTTGTACATATGTGTATACATATAGTACGAGTATGTATGGTATATTCAGATAGTATTGTATAATGAATCTTAAAGGTTCATTTACAATTCAGAGTATACATATTCTATATTCAGTAGAGAAATTTGAATTTTTAAATTGTATTTGTATTTATAATTCAGAGATATGGATTATCGTAGTATTAAGTTTATATACATATATGTGTGTATATGTACGTATGTAGTATACATCTGCACTTAAAACTATGTTGAATGTTGTTTTGTTGTTTTTTTTTCATTATTATTTTCATTCTCACTCTTAATTCTCAACGTACTCATTTTATAATTTATTAATAATACGAAAGGCACAAATGCCCGACACGTCCCCTTTCGTTTTTCCGTTTCACCGTTTTTATTTTTTTTAGATGTCACAATCAAACGTTCCGTTATGTTTCTTTTTTTTTTTTTTTGATTGTCAAATATCTGTCACGTTCATATTAAATATAAATAATTTTATTTTTAAGATTATCCGTGTTCTTGTTGAAAGTTAAAAGTTAATCAAATTTTATATTTGTGTACGTTCCGTTTTTGTTTTTTTATTGTGACAGTTACGATACATAATATGGAAATGTCAAATACTTACTTAACTTTTGAAGAATAAACATAACCGAACAGAACGTCTTGTTTTGTCTTTGACTTGAAGCTTTAAAAAATGGGTTTGTATAATAAAACAGAATAATCAGGCTGGTATTCACCAACATAGATTATCTTTTATCTGAGATAAAGTGTATTCATCAACCTGGATAAAACACTACTCGGAAATTTTTAAGACAACCTCCGAGTGGTATTATAAATATCGTTCGAACATAACCTTGTTATTAACAGCAACAGCACAAAGAAAGATAATGTAGTTAAACTGTATTATCATCTTTGCATATAATTAGCACATCACAGAATCTTTTTTTCATTTTGTAATATAAAAATACATTCAGCTGACGTGTTTGACACACATGTTCGACCCGAAAACGAAGTTCGAAAACAAATTTTATCTAGGTTGATGAATAAGCTGAAATTTGTCTCCGGCTAAAATATATACGACGGATATATCCATGTTAGTGAATACCACCCTTAGAATCAAAAATTACGTTAGCTATAGAAAGATTATAGAATTGTAATATCTGTATATGTTATTCACAATGGTCTGTGCTTAATATTATTATTGTTATTAACAAGTTAACATAAATTTTCAACCATTTTTCAACATTATAATACAGCTTTCGCAATTACCAGCCACAGATTATAGATAGAAATAGATTCTAATCTGAATCTAATACTCTAATGAAATCTGTACTGAACTATGGGCTGGATGAAAAAATTATAGCTCTACAGAATTTTTTGTGTGTAATTATATTTGAGTTGTAATAATACTTAAATCTAATCTGGTCTCTGAATGAATTGTAAATGTACCTTTATATGCATTCATACTGAATAATTTCTGTCTCATATTTATTTACATGATCATATACATATATACATATGCATATTAATATGTAAAATTTTGATTTTTTTTTTTTTAATATTATACACATACATGTATTTTAATTAAAAATTATTATTTAATTCTTTGTCAAGTAGTTTTCGAATTTTTTATTTTGGATTATTATTGATATAACATACTGTAATTTTTATTTAATTGAGAATTATGTATTTTATGGTATTTGTTTAAATAAAATTAAGTAAATAGAATAATAGTAAAAAATAAAATATATATGTACATAATATACATATATACAGAGTGCTTTTTTTTCAACGTACACACACATATTAGTGCCATGATATTCTTTGGACATTGCTTCATGAAAAAATATGTATGAGCATTTTGCTGAGTAGATTCTATAGTTTTCATGCTAGAGGACGATGAACCCTTAAACACAAGACCCTTGAGCACAAAACTTTGTAATTTTCCGTACATCAAATGTATCGTAATTTTCTACGTTCTACAATATATGTATTATACATAGTATAATTAGATTCAGTTATTAAGTTTTATTTTTTGTTTTGCTTATTCCTTATTCCTTTTCGATTCGTATTACGGATTTTATGATGAACAAACAATTTTTTTCTAACCTATTTTTATAAATTTTTACAAATTGACAGTAATACCATAGGTAATATGTATAATACGATTATATAGATAACTAAAAATATTATTACGCTTTTCTAATAAAATAGAATTGTAAGTATCTATAAGTATGTATAGATATATGAAGAAATTCTTTTTTTTTTTTTTTTTTGAATGATAAATTTCATGATAAATATAAAAAAATATATAATAAATCCAAGGAAACAATAAAATATATATATACATATGTATGTTATAGGAAAAAGGATAAAAAAAATAAACTTAAAAGGAAAAACAAGATTATTGACAAGGAAAAAAAGATTACGTAGAAATATAAAATTTATAGTATGTAGTTTCATAATTATATAAAAGAAAAGTATATGTATGTAAATGTATGTAATTTTTATAATTTAAAAATTTCAAATAAAAAAAAATATTTAGGAGTATACATATCTATACATAAACGTATACATATTATAGAAAATCAGAATTATGCATTGTATATATGTATGTATTTGAAATTATATATTTATGATCATACTGAAAATACATGTACATTGTATGTTTTTTTTTTTTTTAATAAAAGATATAATAATACTATAGTATATGTTTGTACGAGTATAATGCACACAATTATATGTATGTACATAGTATTATATGATATGTATCAAAATCAATGTATGTCCATATGTTATTATTAAAATGTATTATATGGTATTATATAGTTTTTTATGACAGAAATAATCTAAAATATATATTATTTTTTTTTTTAAATACAAGCGTATTGAATATATGTATGTAATACACACATGTAAATACATATATATATATATATATGTATGTATGAAATTACTTCTAAATCTTTTCTATAAGCATATAATATATATGTATCATGTATGTATATATGGGATTTACCTTAAGTATAATATTTTAAACAATTTTTGTGATTATATATACATACATATACATTATATCATTATATAGTGTATCATTTATCAAATACACATACATAATGTATATTATGAAATAAATATATATGTATGTATAATATTTTTGATATATTACAATATATTATAAATTGAAGAACACTGATCACCATAAAGATTGGAATATTGAATGAAATTCTAGAATAGAGATCTATTTGTAAATTCTCTTATTTTTTCTTTTTTTTTTTTAATTTTTTAGTGAAATTGATATTTTAATAGAATAATTTGGTATTTTTGATAGCAGATTTACCACATAAAAATGCATAAAGTTATAAAAAAAAGGTTTTTAACTTACCAAATTCAGTTATTTAATTTGAAATAGGAAAAAAAAATTTCTCTTATAGATACATTTTTGTACTCGCATAAGTAAATAAACACTCAAATATTATTATTACCCGGTATACGAGGTCCTCGGTACGAATCCTAGCCAGCGCACTACTCTCACCCAAGTCGATAATTAATTCCAATCAGCAATGTACACCAGTAACTAATTAATTACTGATGATAAACTGAACGATAATATCTGTTGGAATTACTAATCGGCGGGGTGCCATAATGGAGTGAGTATCCGTGTGCACTTCTTAATATACATAAACATATACATTGTATGTATATTATATGTACATATGTGTATTAAAAAAAAATATTACACAATACACAATAAGAGAATCAAGAGGACCTTGTTGATGACCTTTAAAGTTGGTTTTTTTTTCTTAAAATTTTTTTTAATGTTTTTTATTCACTAATTCCGAATACCAGAACCTATTCAACCGTCTATAAGTAAATTCACCATAATAGTTAGAAGACCAGCTGATTGACAATCTCTTTATCTCTCATCTACATTAGCATTAACAACTCCTAAAAGTATGCAACCTGTAGTTAAGATGCTAAGAGTCTCTTAGTCTCTAAAGTAGAATAGCACCCACTGTTTTAAAATTTACAAATTTCATGTATCCTTACTCATATACATATGTATGTATTTAAATGTGTATACTCGTATAATGTATGTATACATATATGATGTAATACTCATAATATATGAGTAGTGTATAGCTATAAAAATGAAATATTTTGTAAATAGAATGACAAGATAAGAAAAAAATTGTAATACACACTCTATGGTTAAGCATGTATAATTTTTGCGTTTATCACATATCATCCTAGAGACCATCCATATAACTACTATATTTGTTGTGATATGTATATACGTGTATTGTATATTTAATATAACGTATGTACATATATGATTGTACATATTTATATAAGTGTACATTTTTATACATATGTATCTATACCTTTATATACATATAAATTTATACTCATGTATGTACACTACATACTACACATAATATTCTGAAATAAAATATATGGGTATATAAGAGAAAAAAAAATTTAGTCTTGTTTAACTCTGTGTATTTATATGTGAAATTTTATAAAAAAAGAACAAAAAAAGAAAGGATTTATTTATAATATTGAAATTTTTCAACTAAAAATTTTTGTGTATTAAATCTGTATGAAGTAATGTAAGTATATAATATATAATATATAGTGTTTGTATATATGTATGTAATATGTATGAGTATATTTTATTTTTATGTTTCCATAATGCATAAAATATTTTCGCTACATATGCACATAAAACTTCACAAAGTATAAATGTTATATGTTCATGTACATGGTACATGCTAATGAAGAATATTTTAAAGGTGAGTAAATAACATATAATGTATATGTATATATATATTGATAGATGTACATATTATATTTATGTATGTATCTAAGTTAAAAATACTGAATATTTATATAAAATACTATATATCATATGTACATATATATGTACATAAATATATAACATAGCGATAAAAATATATAATGTAGATAATGTGCAACAAATCTCATATAAAACATCAATATGATAACAGATAACAGTGTAAGTACTCGTACATACGAGTATAAGCAATTGGTAGAATAAGGAACAAAAAATATATAAAAAATAAAATTGAACACAAATTTATGAGCACATGTGGGAACTTACACAAACACATCCAATTGAGTGGTATATTATATGGATATAATAATGTAATCGTATATATTTTTGGTATACATATACATATATTATATACAATATGTATTTATGTACAATTACAGTACACATATGTATGTACAATTTATATAAATTTAAATGGATTTGAGGTAAATCTATAGTTTTACTTGTTAAATTATATTACATATAGGTTAGAAAATATATTAAAATCTTGTTACTATAAAATGTAATTTAAATGTATATATTATGAAGGACGACAAGAGGACGATAATAATAAATTCAATTGTGGCTGATTTATATGTATAATATACATATATGTATGTATATAATACTATGTTCATATTTATAGGTGAAGAATCTATAAAAGGACATCATAATGTAGGTACATATATGTGTTTTATTATATTAGTTTAATTTTTAAATTCATTTCTCTAAACTTTATTCAATACATACAATACTAACTAATATACTACATAATATAAATACATACAGTATGTATATATTTACAGTATGTACATATATACATATGTATATCTTAAAAATTATTATAAAACTATTCATATTATAACAAAATGTATGAAAATAAATATGAATCATTTACATACATAATATACGAGTATTACCATACGGAAGAGTATACAAATCGTATACATTTTATATAACGAGTAAAAATTTTCCTTAAAGCAATTGCATTTATGTACTTATATATGTACAAACATAAATACGAGTACTTACTTGTATACATATGTACATGGGTGTGAAAAAAATTATGGGACAAATATAATTTTTTCACACATAATATTTTATGAAAACAAAAAAAAATTTACAATACTGTTTTAACAATTTATTTTATTCAATTTCATATTCATATTAGAATATACTTATAACAATAATTAGAAATATTTTTAATTCCTTCATAACTTCATTTTTTTTCTAATAATTTTTATAATTGAGATCACGGTTCGAACCGCAGCCAGCGCGCTACTCTTGCCCAAGTCGATCATTAATTTCCCATCAGCAATGTACACCGGTAACTGATTACTGATGATAAACTGGATGATATATCTGACAAGGAATTACTGATCGGCGGTGCCATAATGGACTGAGTATCCTCGTGCACTTAATATATACTATATACATACATTGTATGTATATACTTATGTATATTTGAAAAAAAAAATTTTATAAATTTAAATGCTGATTTTTTTTTCTTTTAAATGATCAAAGATATTGATTTGAATTGGGGCTTTGTGTTGAGGTATTTCTGTCACATGAGGGCATTTATGTTTTTTCCAATAATTTTGTTTGTGGTAAATTGTTTAAAAAAATCGTATCTTTATGTCAGTATGATCAAGTTTTCTATTCATGAAAAATTATTATTCTTGTCCCATAATATTTTTTCACTCCTGTATGTATGTATAGTGTTTTCACTGTATATATATGTATAGTTTATACACGTATATATGTATTAGATTTTAGGTATTAACACTTTACAGAAAATTATATTTTCTCTAATAAAATTTATTAATAAATAAATTATAATTTATTGAAAATTAGTTTTCATTTTAAATAAATTAATTGCTAACGTGGTGTACATTTTTTTTTTAACTCTCTCTCTTTCTCTCTCTTTCTCTATCTTTATCTCTTTTTTTATATCTCTTTATCTCTTTAAAATAATATTGTGTATAGTAAAAGTAATAAATTTTAATCATAATAATCAAATTCAATTTTATGTACATTAATATAAATATGTATATTTATGCATAGATAGGTGCGGTGTATGTATACATTATAATCGTATAATAGATTAAAAAGTTATACAGGGTTATGCCTTAAGAAATTAAGTTTTACGTATATTTACATGCATAATATTTAATATTATTATTATAATAGATATACATAAGACATAATACATACACATATGTATATGCATTATATATTATTTTAAGATTATTTTGGTATTTATAAATGTTATTATGATATAGTATAAGAATTTTTATACATACTTATGTATACATATATTTGTTATATATTTTATTTTATTTTTTGGTAAATAAAAATTGAATTATATACAATCTCTTATACTTTGTTCATAAAGTTTATTCAGTACGGAGGCTTATGGGGATATATTTTCTCTATTCTAACTTGGTAAATTCGTATAAATGTGTTTCTGTTTAACACCTCTGAAAGTGTTGCCCTTTTAATTCAAATTTTCTATGTAAAATCGGATGAAATTTTTATAAGTGCTGCCGTTTTACCTTGATTTTCAAAATTAAATTGATTTTCAAAGTTATGCTCCTATCACAAATCCCAAAAATACTTGCCACCTTTTCATTCGACCTACCTACACTTTTATTTTCTTTATAAAATATATTAAATGTGGAGTAAATTTGCTTTTTTTTCTCCACACTTAATTTTTTTCTTTCTTCCACTGCACTCATTTAAAAAAAATCTGTATTATATACTTTAATTAATTTATTAAATTTTAATTTTTTTAACTATTTTTTTATCAGCAATCTTCACTTCACAAATCACAGCAAATATCAACTAAAGAACGAAAATAATCTCTATTTTCATGCAACAAAAAATGTAACGAAAAACTAACTGTTCTGCAACAGTAGTACATTTACAACACAACGTAAAAGCAAAAATTTTTTTTCATGACATAAATATTTATTATAGAATATATATTTACTATACATATCTATTAATTAATAATAATATATGACAAAAAGTCATATAAATGAAAATTTTTGATTTTCAAAAACGGCAATACTTAATTTGAGTATTATGACTACACGGCAGCACTAATTCATCATTCAATCTATTGTTCTTCCACATCTCGATTAGCCGAATCAAGCAACTTTTTCCTCATTAAGCGACAATCGTGTGCGCATATGAATTCCTTCGTCATACTTCGTTTTCTTCGCATATGATAAATTTTTTTCCATTTATAGTTTTTGTTTGTGCAATCCAGTGAATATGATTGATGAATAATGGACGACAAGAAATAATAATCAGTCACCGTATGGTTGCGGTGACGGTAATATGAAATTTATGTGTGCTGTTGTTTTTTTCTCTTTTACAGCGTCTCATTATATATAAAATAGATGGGGGTATGAGTAATTTGATATATTCCTCTTAAAAGTAACGCTACTGAGCTCTTCCATAAGCCGTGTACTGAACGAATTTTATGAACAGAGTATAGGTGACATTAATTTAAAAAATTTTTCATTTTTATGTAAATACTCGTATATTATGCATACAGTATACATGAACATACATAATATGTATATATACAGTTGTGCGCAAAAGTTTAAGACCAAACGAAAAATTACTTCATGGCTCTCATTTTGACAACCTATGTTATTCTACTGTATTGCAATTAATAATTGAAAATGCATTTTTTTTTCTGTATTAGTAAGTTCTAATTTATTCATTTTAATAATTAAAAACAAACAGAAAAATTTTACAATTATTAAATAAAAATAATAACAAATGAACATCTGCACAAAAATTTAAGACCAAAGTCAAACTTTTAAAATAATATCCTTTTGCTTTAATACAATTTTTATTTATATGTAATCGTGTAAAGCCATACCATGAAACGCCACCACAAATTGTTACTTCTTTTCCTCCACCGTAATGCTGCTGCGGATGTACACAAGATAAATCATACTTTTACTTCGCGAACTGTGATTTGACTGTTTGGCAATAATTGGAAAGTGCTTTCATCAGGAAACAGTATGGATCTCCAATTTTTCTCTGTCCAATATCTGTATGTTGTCTATACGAAATGTACCTTTTCCTCGCATGTGTGTTGTTAATAAAAGCTTTTTAATAACGGGTTTTTCTTCTCAATCCAACATAACATAATGTAACTCAAGCTCATTTGAAATTTTTGGTCTTAAATTTTTGCGCACTACTGTATGTAGGTATTTAAATATTAAGGGTATTCACCATTTGGTCTTGTATCATTGTAAGCGATATAAACTCGTACAATCTACATCTATAGTGTAAACATTTTAAATGGATTTTCATTTTGATGTACAATGATTGTAAACATATAAATACAATGCTGAAACTGAAACCCCATTGTATGCCGATGTATATTACCATTGTATATACCATTCTGACATTAAATTTATTTTTATAATACATATCTTTACATATATTTTTTAATTTGATTTAAAATTTTTATATAGTTAACTAGATTACGTTCACAATATAGTGTACAGGATTTGGATATATGTTTACACTTTTTACACTCGTACAACAAATCATGAATACCCTTACTATATCGTTTACGTATAAATATATACATATGTGTGATGTGTGATATATATTTTTTAAAAAAAAATAATAATAATAATATTTTCCTTTTCGTTTATTTTATTTCAATTTTTCAAATGGTATTACATACGACTTTTAGTTTAATGTCCTAAATATTACTTACATATTGCTTCATAATATTTTTTATATGCATACTTACTCGTACATGTACATGCGTATATTATATTTATACATTACATCTATCTACATTTATGTATAAAAGTGCGAATACAGTTTTTTTTTTATGTTTTTTATTTTGTTTTGTATTTTTTTCTATTCATATTTTATTTCATATATATCATAATAAATGCATACATAAAGCTTTATTCGTATAATGTACTTATACCATGGTTATACTTAGTATTTTTTATTTCTCATTTCTAAAAAAAAAACAAAAGATGAAAAATATGCCTATATATAATATGTATATACGTTCTTATGAAAAAGTTTGTATATAATATACATTAATGGTATAGTTACGCATATTCATATACATAAGTATATGAAGGTTTTAGCACATGTCATTTTTAAAGATTCAATTTTATTTTCATTTATTTATTTTTTTAATCTTTTTTTTTTTTTTTTTTTTTTGATTTTTGTAGTAAATCTTTTATAAATGATTATTTCAATTCAAGACGTACATTATATGTACAGTATACATATATTATATATTTTGTACATATAGTTACATTACATCATAAATGATATGATATAAAAATATGTAATACATTTTGCTTAGACATTATAGATGGGAACATAAAATATACATTATAAATTTTTAATTTATGTTTCTTTTTTTTGTTCTTCTGTAATACACTTTTTATTTCTTTTTTCTTTTATTTCTTTTATTTTTTTTTGTTTTTTCATTTACGTTTAGATAATATGTGTGTACATAAGTAAAAGTTTTGTAAAAATAACATTAAACTCTCAACATTATTTATTATTTTAAAAATATTTATTAGATTTTATTTTATTGCAAAATGTTGAAGCATCATAAATTTTTATTAAGAAATAATAATACATTATTTGAAAAAGCAACAAAGAAATAATAAAAAAAAAAAATAAAAAAATAAAATGAAAAATATAAAATTTTACCAATACAACGTACATAGGTGTACCTTTTACACCTATAAAAAAATATAATGAACATTTTGAAAATGAAAAAAAAAAAAAAAAACAAAAAAACAAAAAACCAAAAAATTATTTACTGAAAAATCTTTGAAAATCTTCATAAAAAGTGAAGAAAATAAAAAGAAAATTAATAAAGAGAAAAATTAGTTTTCAATTTTTTTGTGAAAAGAATAATAATATATGTACATATTATTATTTTATTTATGTATCTTTAACTGTATGTTTTCAAAATTTTTTTGTTCATACATTATTATTTAATGTTATCTAATACTATTGACACACTGCAGAGATAAACCATGGTTATCTCAAATGGTTTATCGATTACCTGGTTTGGTGACACATTTAAATTGAGTGAACTAGTTTATGCATTCATACGACACCTGTCGAGAAATAAATTCAAACACTAATTCTTTTTCATCTAGTCAGCATGTTAGCTGAAATTTGGTTTGACAGTTTGTTTAAATATAATATAAAAACAAAAAAAAATAACACAGACGTCAAAGATAACTGAGTTCGAATTTGGTTAACAAGATAACTGAGTTCTAGAAACTCAATTAACTTAATCGAGGAGTTCTGGAAGTCGGTTATCACAAAGATAAACTAGAAAACTTAGATAACCATGGTTTATCTCTGCAGTGTGTCAATAGTATAAGGCTCTAGTATGCAATTGGTTTTATTAAATATATTATATGTTTCAATATACATATAATGCACATTTGATAAATCCGTTTATTTTTGTAATTAAAAAGAGTAGCCAGCAACAAATCTGTTTTCTGTTCAACATACTACATATCTTCGAATTTAATCAATCGACTTCAATTAAATTTGAAATATAAATATATATTTTGAAAGGAATTGTGGTCCTTAAATGGAACCTATTTCTTTTTTGAAAAATGTTCTTGTTTCCATTTTACAGGTTATCAAAATTGTCCAAATTACAATTTTTCGGTCATCAAATGCATCACGTGTAGAAAACATCAAGTTTTTTCAAAATTTTGAATATAGATAGCCTGAAGAATATTGTACCCCTTGAGCTAATACCAATTCCTCTTTGTGCCTTTGGATATTTTTTTATTTAAAAATATATAGGTTTAATAAAAATCTTCTGATAAAAAAATATATATCTAATATACAATATAAATAATACATAATTTTAAAGCTTATTTACAAAAACATAATTTTTAATAACATACCACGCTAAAAGAAATGAACGCATATTTGCTAGGAACAATGTAGAGAAAAATACTCAGAAGAATGTTTGGCACAAAAAGAATAAATTATATAATGAGTATCGCAGAAGAGAAAATGATGAGCTATATAGGATCTACGACAATATAGAATATAGTTACAGTTTAATTTATCATTTATCAGAATTAATCGTCTTAGATGACTATAGGGCACGTGTGTAGAATGCAAGATACAGATCCGTGCAAGAAACTCTTCATGGGGAAACTGAAAGACACCAGACCGAGAAAAAAATGGTGGGCCACGATAGCTGCTGATGACTTGCAGAAGTTTCCAAATATAAAATTGGATTACAAAAACTAAAGATAAACAGAAATGGTGGGATTATGGCGAAGGCTCTGGTAAGGGATATGGTGCCATCAAAAAGAAGAAGACGAAGGGAAGAAGAATAACATATCACGTATACCACATTTTTAATTATCATATATAACATTTAAAAACAAAAAATGAATTTCCTTATAATGAATCATATGCAAAAAATTTCTGTTATTATCGATTAGTTTTCAAAATAAATTTCAAACAAAAATAAAAAAAAAATTTAGTAAAAATAAAAATAAAAAAATAAATAAAAATAATAAAAAAATAAATTGATTTCTATTATTATTATACGACTATTAGTATCTATATATGTAATGTATGTGTGTGTATGTATGTATACATTTTATTTTTATTAGTTTACATATGCAAATAAATAAAATATATACACATCAGCTTTATTTTTTGTTTATATTTTTCATTAAGTACATACATATGCATATGTATATACTTTCAAATTTCATATCACATGAATATATGTATAGTTTGGTAACAAAAAAAAAAAAAAAAATAGTTCTTGTTATGATGCATATTTGCACAATTAGGTCATAAATATTCTCTTCTGGTTTCATATATAAACACACGTAAATATAATGTGAATATATTTGTGTACGATATACTATTGCTTTATACAAATAACCCTTATTGAGGCTGGCACAAAAATAAAATATAAATAGATATATATACAGGTTGTTTCATTAGTTGTGGTAAATATTTTAAGGGGTGAAAGTAGAGGTGATTTGCAGTCGAAAATGTTTAATGACATTTTTTCGTTTGCGTTTTATTTTCGACGTTAGAGGGCGTTTTAAATTTTGAATATTTGCAAGACCTTTCAACACAAAATTATGTATAACTTTTTGTATAGGTACCCCACGTTTCAAAATTTAGTGTTCAAGTCAATGATAGCAAATAAAATAATCTTTCTTTTGATATACTACAACAGGTAATTAAGAATTCAGTTCGTAGTAAAGAAATATCCTGAAGTCGAAATTCATGATTCATTTTTAAAAACCACTTTTATCACAAACAGGTTTCCCGAAAAAAAATTACATAACAACAAATGTTACAATTTTAATAAAAACAGTGGAAAAGTTGTCCTCTTTCAAACAAAAAAAAAATTCACGTCAATTGCATGAGCCGTTTTTGAGTTATTAAGGATCAAAGATGTGCTTAAAATCGCACATTATAAGCGGAAAAAAGGATTTTTTATAATTATTCATATAAAAATTTGATATTTTGATATTTGAACTTGAGCTCAAAATTTTGCATATTTTTCCATGAAAATTTGAATTTGATGTACCATATCTTTGGCATCACAGGACTAATCTGTACAATTCAAGTAGCAAAGTAAGGACTGATTGATTATCTTTCCAATGAATGCAAAATAATTGGAAACGACCAAGGATTTCGTGAGTTATGACCACAAATATAAAACAAGTCACTTGATCTCAAAAAAAAAAACTTTTGATCCTCCTAACTCCTCACCCCTTGATATTAGAAACAACAAACCCCCCCCCCCCTCACGCCCTCATACGATTTTTTTCGTTTCTCAGCAAGACCTATCGACTGGCAAAATGCCTGCACCCGAACTTTGGGCACCACCCTGTATACTTATAAATAAAATATATGAAATGAAAAAAAAAATAAAAAAAGAAATACAAAATCATACATATACATAAATACAGTGAAACTTCGATTATCCGAATGCCCGAAAATCCGAATTTCCAATAATCCGGCTGTCTTAAATTTAGGCATTGAACACTCTATAATCGGAATTGAATGTTTTCTGTAATCCGAATTGTTTGATAAAATAAAAAAAAGTGCTCTGTTCCCATTTTCATAAATACATATTATTTACTATATTATAATTTACTGTTATTAGCTAACTGGAATTTTCCTGTTTTGTTTTGTTTGTTATTTGTATATGAATACAAATTTGTGCATTACTTATTCTTATTATAAGTTCTTGAGTTCAAGTGGTTGGTAGAGAAAAATATTTCAATTTAAAATTTGTTTAAAATGAATTCTTCCAAAAAACTTGCTCATAAAACACTGAATTTACTAGAAAAAGTAAAAATTCTTGATGAAATAAATAAAGGAAAAACGAGTAACGTTTTTATGTTGCACTAATTCATCTGGGGAACACAAGCTAAAAATTGTCGTCATTGGTAAGTCAAAAAATCCGAGGGCATTTCGAAAACGTCTTGCTCCAGTTGAATATCATTCAACAAAAAATGCTTGGATGACGACAGCTATATTTCAGCATTGGTTTTTTAATTCATATGTACCTCAATTGGAAGAGTATCAAATTACTAATAACTTACCATTGAAATCCCTACTTCTGGTAGATAATGCTAGATGTCATTATGTAGAAGAACTTGCCACCGCAGACTGCAAACATAAAATAATGTTTTTACCGCCTAATTGCACCAGTCTTATTCAGCCTATGGACCAAAATGTCATAAGAATTGTGAAACTGCACTATAGAAAAAGTTTGGCATTAAGAATTATGGCTGCAGAAGATGATATATCTTCAACTTTAAAAGCCATTAATTTAAAAGACTGCTGTGATATGCTTCATACTGCATGGGAAAATGTTGAAAAAAATACTGTTTCAAACTGTTGAAAAAGCTCTTTCCTCGAAAATGGGATTCAGATGATAACTTACCACTTTCAGTTTGGATTCAGAAGAACAGAACTGAAGCAAACGATAGCAATACAACACTGCTATGCATTAGAGATGCGTTAAATAGAAACTCAACTTTCAATTTAGAAACAGGAGACATATTAAAATGGGTTGATGAAGAAGACAATGACGGTAAGTCCATATCCTCAGTATCATTTACAGATACAGAATCATTAAACGATGCAGTTATTCTTCCAGAAAAGCATACAGTTGCTGCGCAACATTTTAATGCTTGTATCAAATGGGCAGAAGAGAATAATGTGGACATAGAAAAACTATCAATGCTCAGAGAACTTAGAGATAATGCACTTGAATTATCTTTACCTCGAATGCAGCAAACAAATATTAAAGTTTATTTTAAAAAACAAAATTATTTTTAAAATTATTTAAAAAAAAAATTAGTTTTTAAAAATTTTTTTATAAGTAAATTCTTTGAAATAAATTTTAAAAAGTTAGTTTACTTTGATACTGCACTGTTTTTATATTATTTCGAGTGTATAATACCACCTCGATAATCCGAATTTTTCGGTAATCCGATTTAGGCCTGCCATCAATTGATTCGGATTATTGGAGTTTCACTGTATATGGAAATTTCAACTGTTCATATACATTAGAGGACACTGCTAAAACGTAACATACTTACATGAATGTGTATATGTATACTTATTTGTATATGAAAAAATATGTACCTAGTATAATATTTTATTTTCATCGTTTTTTTTTTCTTTTTTATTTCAAAATGTTTATATGATGCACGTAAACTAACTTTAGCGGAAAAATATGTATATAATGTATATATGTATGTATATAAAAAATAACTAAAAAATTACCAAAAAAAAAAAGTAACGACAAAATGTGTACTATGCTGATTTAAAAAAAAAAGAAAAATAAAAAGCTCAGAGGATTTCATATTAACTACACTCTTAGGTATGAAAAGGATTTTAAGTATGTATGTATATGTGTTGATCAGAAATCATATATGTATATTCACCATATTATATACATATGTAAGTACATTTTATGTGTGTACATAATGTATGAGTGATGCTAGTAGGTTTATAGGTTATGTTATAGGTTATAGTTTTTAAATATTTCAACATGAATTTTCATTCTATAATAAATGTAATAAATTACATATCTCTATATTACGTGATATTACATAGATATATATGAGTAATGAGTATGTAATTATATATGACGTGTATATATATTTGTATGTATTTATTAGAAAACCGCAAAAATATTTTCATATAGGTATATGTATGTATTTTATTTTTGTTTATTTCAATCAAATTTTATTGGAAAAAAGAAATAATAAAACATTGTAGAACGAACAAAAATAATGTGAATGACGAAAATCTGTGTAATACATACATATATACTTTATATAAACATTTATTTATTTACCTCTACGTATTATGTATAAAATTACATATGAACATATCCAAGTAAATATATGTACATTATATGAATATAATGTATAGTTTAATATGAAAAAAGTTTTGTTTTGAACACAATAATAATTTTACAAATAAATTATTTCGAAATTTTTTAAGGCTAGAATCTAATTATGAAAAATTTCGAAAACAAAAACGACGATTTTACACTAGAAATTTCATAAAAATTATGAAATATAAATATGCTTTTGCATAACCGTGGGTGATATTGAAATTGAATTTTTAAAAATTTTGATAAAAAAAAAGAATACAATATTATTTTATTTATAAAAATAAAAATATAAAAAGGATTCTTATAATTTTTGTTGTAAAAACATCATCAAAAAAGTTCAAATTTTATTATGAAACTAAAATCATTTAGAAATACCTATGATGATTTAATATATGAAAACAGAAGTCAAAATTGAAAGATATTTCAAAAAAAAAAAAAACGCTTTCCTTTTTGAAAAGCTATAACTAAATTTCAGAATAAAAAACGATAATAGTGTTTCATTGAAGGACTACAATATCCTTAAGACTATATATGTATATTTAAAATTTCAAAAAATTTGATCAATCGGTGTTTTATGTATATACGTGATGCATTTGGAGGCCGAAAAAACGCAATTTTAACAATTTTGATACCCATTTAAGTTCCATTTAAGGACCAGAATAAATCCTTTCAAAGTATATATGTTTTTAATTGAAATCGGTCGAGTAACTTCGGAGATATGTGATTGGTGCAACAGAAAGCAGATTTGGTGCTGGCTACTCTTAATAATAATAATAATAATAATAATAATAAAAATTTTTTTTTTAAACGTTTATAAGATGAATGTGCATACATACATAGTTATCCATATATTATATGTAATTTATTTGTTTTATCCTTTTATTATTAATTAAAATTGTTAAATTTCATTTTGAATACACATGTATTTAAATATGTACGTACATATCTACTTATATAAAATGTATCATTACCTTGAAAATTTATTAGACATATACTCGTACATATAGATATTTATGGTACACTTACAAACATTTTCAATTAAAAATAATTGAAGATAATTTGATTAAAATGCAGAAAAAAGGATAAATTTTAAAATGTTATCGAAATACCAAAGATTTTGATTTGAATTATGTATTTTTATTTGGTCACATATACATAATACATAAACTACTTATTTTTTTAATGTTAGTATACCTATATATAGTATCTAAAATATATATATGAGTTTGTATAATATGTATATTATTGTTATATACTCGTAGATATGTAAATATATTTTTGTTGTTATGCATATATGTATATATGTACATATATTGTGTATGTAACACATAGGTATATAATCATTTAAAAGAAAACATAATGAAAAATAAATAAAACATTTTTATCAATATCAATACCATATTTTTTTTTTTTTTTTCATATTCACATTCATATATGTTACGTATGATATGAACCACATGTATATGCATATGTATTAATATACGTACATTCGTAATGTACATAGTAGAATATTTATATTTGGTATTTATATACGATTTTATTATTGTTTTATTAAAATCCTTTATCTTGTTGTATGTATTTTTTTTTTTTTTTTCATTTATTAATTTTTTTTTCTTTTGGTTTTTGTTTGTTTTGTTTTGGTTTTCATTCAAAATAAAATTTATTGAATCTATATAATATAGTACACATGTAAATATGTATATGCATACTTAAGTATATACATGACAAAAAAAAATTTTTTTTTTTTTTTTTTGAACTAGTTATATATATACATATATTGTATAATACACTCTCGTATGTATACTATAAATCCGCATATGAATACATTAAATACATTATAATAGTATATACGCAGTTATTATACACACATATACATGTAAAAGTATACATACATAAAATTATTCAGATATACATATAATATACGTACAAATACATATACATGTGATGTAGTTATGTATATGTATTTATCAGTTTTTGTATGAAATATATCTAAGTACATATATACATATATATGTAATAATATCTAAATACATGAATACAAATATAACAAAATAAATTAAATTGACCTAATAAACTTGCATCTGTATACGTACAGTAATTCTCATCCTTATAAATTGTATACGTTAGACAACCTGTCAACTCTTGCTGGACATTAGTTTTATTATACATATAGATATAAATATTTGTATTTGTATATGTAAATATATATGTAAATTTATATGCATTTGAAAATATACTATATCTATGCATTTATAGATACATATATATTTAACTAGTATTATGAATATAAAATTTACTTCATGTGTAAATTTGTGTACATTTAATGTATGTATGTACATATGTATGTATTTATTTATTTCTATTATACACACATACATATTACATGTATTATATGAATTTTAGGTATTATATATATGTATGTATAGTATTCTTCGGTATATCTTTTAAATGTATACATATGTATACATTGTATAGAAAAGAATATATAAAGAACGAAAAATAATGTTAGAAAATGGAAAAAAAAAAAACAAAACAAAAATTATTTCACAAGCATATATTACATACATAAATAAGTACTATCGTATCTGATGATTATTTATATGATATGTGCAATATTATCTAATGTATATGTACATATTTGTAATTCGTATTTTTCGTATGTATTTGTACATAAATGTTGTAATAATAATAAGAAAATTTTTATGAGTGTGTACATATATATAAAAATAAATACAAATATGTATATGTATTTAACAAAAATTCTTGTGAACTGAACATTTATTTATGTATGTACTATACACACATATATACATAATACATATATACATGTATGCATACGTTAATACGTGAAAATTTAATACATATATACATACATATCCATAAAATTTTTTAAAAAAAGGATACTTATTTGTATATTTGTTTGGTTTAGAGATGTAAGATACCTACCTAGATATATTTACTGTGTACTATATTGTAATATCTAATATTGTATATGTATATAGGAAAAACCTAACATATAAATTCATAGTCTAGAGCGAGTATATGTATATTATATAGTAAGCAGTTTGTATTAGTATTTATTTATACAAATACCATATGTAATATATGTAGTATATTTTTATGTATTTTAGATTTTGTAGTTATTTATAGATTTTTTAAGTTATTATACACATATAAGAAGATCAAGTAAATCAAGTTGAAATTTAAAATATCTAAAATAATCAGCTTTTTAGATAATACATATATACATATGTAAGGGTAAAGCTTTTTGTTATAAAATATATATACTACATAATGTATATATACATATCTTTAAATTTGTATGTACATATTGTAGATATATACATATATTTACAGTATTTACAGTGTCCTATATATACGTACATTGTATGTATGCTACATATATATATATACATATATATATTATATATAATTTTAAAGTTTTATTTATACATTTGTAGATAATATTATTTGTGTATATTTAAGTTTATATATGTGCATAAATATACTACTATCAAAGATACTATAAAATTTCATAGTATCTTTGCTACTATTTACATTCATATAAGCATATAAACTGTACTGTACATATTAAATGTAGGACATGAACAAAGTTCCAAATGCATAAGAAGAAAATCGAGATTATGTATTTTAAACATTTTATAAATACATATGAGTTAAGTATATGTGTACGTAAATGTATTATATGAATGCACATATGTTGCATACGAATATAAATATTCAATATATGTTAAGAGTAGTTAGCACCAAATTTGTTTTTCTTTGCATCACATATCTCCGAACCGAATTTACTCGACGATTTTAATTAAATTTAAAACATATATATAGTACACTTTGAACGAAATTATTCTGTTCTTTGAATGGAACACATTTTTTTGAAAAATGTCCTTGTTTCCATTTTACAGGGTGTCAAATTTGTCCAAATTGCTATTTTTCGGACACCAAATTTTTTGAAATTTTGAATATAGAACGCCTGAAGAATGTTGTGGCCTTTGAATGGAACACATTTTTTTTTTGAAAATCTTCCAACTTTGACTTCTGTTTTCATATAATACTAAATTATCAAATCTCTAAATGATTTCAGTGTAAAAATAAAATTTGAATTTTTCTGATGATGTTTTTACAACAAAAAATTATGAAAATCCTTTTTATATTTTTATTTTTATAAATAAAATAAAATTGTACTTTTTTTTTTATCAAAATTCTTAAAAATTCAATTTCAATAGCACCCACGGTTATGCAAAAGCATATTATTTATAATTTTTATGAAATTTCTAGTGTAAAAACGTTATTGTTGTTTTCGAAAGTTTTTCAATATGAGTTGTATATCCTAGCCTTAATATGTATATATTTTACTATGTGAAATTAGCATTGGTAAATTGAATACATATGAATTTAATATGAAAACTGTGAAGGCATTCAAAATAAAAAATAAAAACAGAAAAAAAAAATAAAAAAATAGGAAAAATTCATTTGAAAAATAAAAAAAAAATAATATTGAAAAAAAGAATAAGAATAACAAGTGTACTAAATATATATAGTTTCTCGCACATTATATATAATACAATGAATAGGATAGAATTTATTTTTAGTGAAATTTCTAATATCAAAAAAACCATATTACGCATATGTACTAAGAATAATACTTATGTACGAGTATATATAATACTACACATGTGGATATAATACTATATATAATATTACATACTACTATCACAGCTACTATATACTACTATATAAGTTCATGTACTATATTAGACGTGTAATATGCATACTGTATAAGTAATATAAGAAAGGATATATTATATGGTAGAGGTATTTAAAATGTTGTACGTATATATGTATATTTTACTATGACTGTGACATAATGATGACCATTTTATTTAATGCATGTCGTATATACATATTACATATACATATGATATTATATGCATTTATTACGTGCAAATATGTACATAGATACGTTATGAATGCATATATATCTATCAAATGAACTAAGTAGATATCAAAGCAATGGAAAATCCTTTGCAGTCGACAGATTTATGTTGCTAGACTATATTATGCATGCTATAAGTTATAAGGCTATATCTATAAGCATATATGCATAGAAAGATAGAACATAGAACGCATTTATATATATATGTAGTTTATAATATTGATTGATTTATGATCTTTCATTTGCAGAAGGTCAAAGCAAATGCAAAATTGAAAATATAAAGAGAAAAAACAACAACACTATAAAAAAAATATCAACAAATTTAGAACGAAAAATCTGTGAAAATTTTCTTTTTGACTTGAGAAAAAAAAAACAAAATAAAACAAAAATAAAAACAAAATTAAATATTTTCATTTTTCTATTTTTTCAGATTTTCGTTGTGTTTTTAAGGAATAAAAATTTTTTCATTAAAATGCATAGACGCAAGCAATGTATATTTCTAAAGAAATTAAATTGAAAGTAAAAAGAAAACAAAAAATTACAAATTCAAATTATCAATTTAATAAAATTGAATCAAAATTATTTTCATATTATGTATGTACATATATAGATGCATCCAAAATTATTATTGATTATAAAAAGGATAATTTTCCTTTTCATATTTTAGTTGACATGATACATAAACGTATAAACACACACTTCCACACACATAAAACATACAGACACATACACATGATTATAATACAAATTTGATATTACCTATATACTCGTATAATGAAAAATTTTGATGTTTTATACACGATAACAACGACGATGACGACGACCAACCAACAAGTAAGTATGTATCTGTGTAAAATACAAAAATTATTACCAAAGCAGAATTAAATTTTTCGAAAGAATATAAATACACACTAAAAGCAAAACTAACAAAATAAAACAAAAAAAAAATTGTGAAAAAACTGTTTTTTTTTCTAGTTTTAAAAAAGAAAATAAAAATTTGGAAAACACATAATATGTATGCAAAAAAAAAGAAAAAAGAAAAAAAAAATATAAAAAATAAAACCTAACAAACAAACAGAAAAACAAAAACAAATTTGAAAAGTATGTATGTATGTACTGTATGTAGTATTGTAGGAAAAAATGATTGGTCAAAAAGAGAACATCGAAGCAATTTTGTGCCAAAAAAATATCAAAAAGATTTATTTTCAAAGGTTATTGAAAGATGTGGTCATCATCATATATGTATGTATGTACATACATATATAATGTAATACATGTTATTGTATATACGATTACACTTTGTAGTATATATACTGTACGTACATATGTACATGGACAATTATGTATGTACATAAATAATATGCATGTGCAGGAATTTACATTCATATACATCACATACAAACCAAACATATACATATACGTATATATTGTAGTATGAGTGTTCGCTTAAATTTTTTATTTCTTATATTTAGACATTATACTCGTATGCATGTATACATATTATACAGAGAAGATCGATTTAACCAACAATTTGTCATATGTTCGGTTATTAATAGTAGTGGTATTTTATTTTTTATTTTTATTTATTTTTTTTTTTTTTTTTTTGTTTATGATCTATATATTAAACTTTGTATACATATACATATATTAGACATACCTAAATGAAATGTTTGTAATATTTGTTTTTTCTTCCTTTCAATTTTTCATATTTTTTTATTTTTTCAAAACAAGTGCGATAAAAAATATTATTATGAGAAAATTTTTTTTTTTTATTTCAAACGTTTATCATACACAAGATATTGAAAAAAAAAAAAAATATTCGAAATTCAAATAAATTTTATGTGCACATACATATCTGTATAATGTTCACAACACTTAAACATATACGAGTACATAAATGTGTATATAATCCTTTTTCTTTTATAATCCTTAAACTTTACACAGACGTGAAAAAATTATGGTACAAGCATATTTACAAGAGTATACGTAAGAGTATACAAACGTAATCATATACTGACAAGACAAGGGAAAACGTAATAAATTTGTCCTCGCATATGCGATGAAATCACTACAATAAAGTCCCCAATTAATATCAAATCGAATATCATTTTTGTCATTATTTAGAAAAAAAACGAAATTTGAAAATAAAAATTTCACCATAAATAAGATTCTACAAGATTTTGTTAGAAAATCTTGCGCAGTCTTTTGTTATATTCTATTATTGTATTACGAATTGAATAAAGTATTTTGTTAAATTTTAATTTATTTTTTCTCATAATATTACGTTTTAAAGTAATTCTACATCATTTTGAAAAGTTATGTTTATCCCATTAATTTTTCACGCCTCTGTAATGTAGAATGAATATTTGTTCAATTTCATCTTTTTTTTTTTTACCGTATGTTTTATAATTTCATAATATCAATATACATAATGTTCATACATAAATATATATTGTATATAAAATAATATCCTTGTATTATATAACGTCATATACTAAATCCTTCTTATTATTATTATAAATGTGTTGTCCTTTTATTATTATTATAATTATTTTTTTGTACGTGTTATCTTTATTAGTTTTATACAAACCACCCATAATTTATTGTTCTTTTAATTTACAAATTAAAATAACAATCGTAACACAAAAATCATCATTATACTATATCGATTGTTCGATTCAATTTTATTCGATTCAGTCTGTTTATTTATTTTTGTTATCTATTTTATCTATACATTTATGTATGTATGTATGTATGTATATGTTATTGTCGACTATTCAACTAACGATTATTATAAATGTAAGTATATTCTATGTTACGTTTTCAAAGCACGTATTGATGAATTGCGTGAAGTTAATGAGTTAATCGTTTCATAAAGAGGTGTTAAAGTATAATAATCCATACGATATTATACTAGTAAATACAAATGTATATAGTAAATATACGTATATAAGTATATTGTATAATATATAAAATTAGAAACAAATACATAAAAATGAACAAACAAAACGAAATGAAATGAGAAAAAAAAAATAATATAGATAATAAAAGTTTTATTATGAGATAAAATAAAAATAAAAAAAATATATATATGTGTATGTTTGTGTTTATATAGGTATACATACAGTATATGTATTACATCATTATGTATACATAATATAGAAAAATAAAGTTGAATTAAATTATATTGTTAAATTGGTCTATAGATTGTATTTCTAGATTGTTATTATTTAAAAGTTATCCTTTTTTAGTTTAATTGTTTGGTTTTAATTCTATTTAATTTTTGTTGATACTACGATACTACGATATAGTTATACGAACATTATTTTATTTTTCTTCTACGGCCTCAAAATTATTGTATTAGGATCATAATCCTAGTCTTTTTAATTTGCTTCTCCTAAACTCCTCTATTCTCTATCGGCTCGATCCAATTCCTTTTAATTCAATTCCAGTCGTCTCAATTCCCTTTCTACATCATTAAAACCATCTAAATCTAGGCCTGCTAATCGCTATTATCTTTGTTCCGGCATTCCTTCTATGTACCCTAACGTTAACCATTTCATTCTATTTAATTTATTATTATTCATATACGAAAATTATTCGGTCAAAACATCACCATGGATAATAATTATAACTTTGAAAATGTTGAATCATTTAAATATGTAGGAGGATCCATCGTTACAAAAGATTATGACTGCATCAAAGAAATTGCATAGAAAATCAAAGATGGTAACAAATGTTACTTTGGAATGCAGAATATAATAAAATCAAAACCTATTAAAACGAACGTCCAAAATTCGTCTCTACAAAACAATAATAAGACCGACAGTCCTCTACGCATGTGAAACATGGACTTTAAAGAAAGCAAACGAATATAAACTGAATCTATTTGAAAGGAAAATTTTTTAGAAGAATTTTTGGTCTTGTGGAGGAGAATGGCATCATGGAGGATAAGAACCAATCAAGAATGTATGGAAATTTATAAAGATTGCTGTATTACAACGTGGATTAAGATACAATCATATACAACGATTAAGATGGTTCGGACACGGTTATAGAGGAGATCCAAATGTGATTACTAGTAAGATATACCATGGCAGACGGGAAGGTAAAAGACAAGTCGGTAGACCAAAAGGTAAATGAACAGATAATGTATTAAACGATGGGAAGGCATTAAAAATACAAAATTTGACAGAATTGGTAAAGAACCGGACAGAATGGAGAAGGATCCTTAGGGAGGTCAAAACTCTGAATGGGTTATAGCGCCATGGAGGAGCAGGATTAATTACTCCAAATTATTTGAAATTGCTTATGTTTCATATATTTACATTTACATATTAGCTAGAATCCTTGATAATATTTTTTTTTTTTTTTTTTTTTTTTTTTTATTAATATTTTTCTTTCCTTTATGTTTACGTCATATAGGTAGTTTTTTTTTTTTTAAATTATAAAGTAATATATTTATTCCTTAGTAATTTTTTTCCTTTATACATAAACAACCAACAAGGCTGTAACGTAATGAATAAAAATCGTATATAATACAATAAAAATTTGTAACAATTAAAGATCAATCAATACTATTATTGTCAATTCTTTTATACTATTGTATGTACATTTTAATTATATATAAAAAATAAAATGGAACATTATAACAACTGAATTAAACAGACAAAAAAAAAAAAAACAAAAATCAAAACAAATCAAATAAATCCGATAGTAAATAAAACAAAATTAAAAACGAAAAAATTAAATAAACGAAAAGGACGAAATCAACCGAAATACATACATACATTTATATACACGTACTCGTATATGAGGAGATAAAAATAAATAAATAGAAAACGGTTGAAACAAGATAATACTATATGTAATTATATATATATTTTGAAAATCAAACAAACAAAAAAAAAAAAACATACTTTTTTAAAAGTGACAGAAAAAAAAAGATCATTTAAAAGTCCTTTTCATTTCCCATTTATTTTTTTTTTGTCTGTGTTTTTCTGTTCTGTTATGCTTTTAATGCTTTTATTGTTAAGGTCTCTTCGGTAACATTATTATATAGGGATAACAAATCAACATCATTATCATTATAAAAAAGAATCATCATCATCGTAAGTATTCATTATCACAATAATAATCGTTCGATATAATAATAGCACATATGTATATATATTATGTTATTTTTTATATACTTACCTACGTTATACTGGTTATACCATGTCATGTTATACCTATATCATACTTGTATGGAATACAAAATCACTTCATTGTATTTAAAAATAAATACAAAAAAATAAACAGATCAAAAAGAAAAAGGATATACAATTTACGATTTTATGTTGTTTCATTTTGAATTTTTTTTTTCAAAATGTATGTGCTTCTACATAATATATATACATTATACACATACATATATGTATACCTTACTGACGTATATGCCGTATATGTGTATATACATATGTATGTATGTATAAAGTTTGTATTTTCGTGTATAATTTTTGATTTTTGAACATATCACATACATAATGTAAAAATATTTGTTGTATATAATATACAGAATATAGAATTAAAAAAAATATATAATACAGATACAAATTTATTTATAAGTATACATATATGTACCTACAGTGTCTCAAGAAAGTATCAGGACACTACAATTTTTTGTATACAATGTTAAAATAAACAGGGGATTGTATGGTGGCTTCTAGGCCTGGAAATTTGTATTTCATTGAAGGTCGGACTCAACAAATATGATTATTTGAATACTATATTGAAACGAAATTTGAAACAAAGTACCACCATAACACTCAGTCTGGAAAATATTTTTATAGATTATCAAGATAATGGATACAAAACATACGTCCGATATAAATTTAAACTTTGGCTGTTATATAACTGCCCAAAAGTTAAGTATATATACACCACCCAGAGTTCCGAATCTCAATCCCATAGAACATTTATGGGAACATCTGAACAGAAATATCCGACTGCATGAAATCACAAATAAAGAATTTCTTCAAACAAGGCTTCAAAGAAGAATGAAATCGTATTGACCCATAATTTTGTGAAAAACTGGTTGCTTCAATGCCGTCCAAACTCAAAGAAGTAATAAAGAACCGTATAGAAGGGCTACAAAATACTAGTTCTTTAACTTTATTTAAAAAAAAAAAAAAATTTAATATAATCTATAATAATGGTATTAAATTTAGTATTAAGTTAGTCTCCGGATACTTTTTTGAATTTGAAATTTGATGTAAAATAAAATGTATTGTAATTTTTAAGGTAATGGTTTTTTCAAAATAAATCAAATTTATATGTATTTTCATGTAAACTCAATGAAGAATGATATAAATCATAAATGCTGTTGAAAAGTTGAATAACAGCTGTTTATTTTAACTTTATATACAAAAAGTTGTAGTTTCCGGATACTTTTTTGATACACTGTATGTATATACAATTTTAAGTATTTATGCGAAGGTTAGTAAAGGTACTAAAAATATTCAATAAATAAAAATGAAAATGATAAAAAAAAAATACCAAATAACAATAAAGTATAAAACAAATATAATATAGAAAATAACAAATTAAGGATAATTATACCTTATACTTTATACAATTATATATTTGTACATTATGTATACATATTATTATACTGGTATAATGTACCATAAACGTACGTATAAATTTATTATTTTATTTGTTATTTGTATTTTTGTATTGTATTTATGAAACATAAAATAAATACTTTGTGTGAATAAAATTCAAATTAAATAATGTAAGTATATAAATAAGTTAAATAGCCTTTTATGGTTGAATAAATTTTCAGGATAATGTACATTTTTTGTTTAAAATTTATTTACTATTATATATCACATTATAAAATGTATATTATACGAAAAGTGTGTACGAGTATATAAAAATTTTTGTGTTAGTTTTTCTAATGTTTATTATAAAGAATGTTATAAATAAAAATGAATAAAAAATATGCATATATAATGTATAAACTTTAAAATATAACATATATACTCGTACATGTATACATACAAATATTTAATCGTAAATATATATTATATAATATATTGTAAATATTTTTAGATAAATATAAAGTAATTTTAATATCTTAACATAAATCTTCAAATAAATCTAGATATATTATTATACATATACATACGTACATTAGGTATCTATCTATAGTACAACACTGAAGGATAAATGTTTGGGTATATGATATAATTATATAAATATCATATGATATTAATATGAAAATTTCTATTGTTTATTGTTTAGTATGATAATCTATGTCATTATAATTAATCAAATGTTATGTTTTAACATTCGTTATTTTTTCTTATGTTTGTTATGTCAGATATGGTATTTCATTTTAGTTAGGTTAGACCAACCTTTACTTCGTAACTTGTCGTCAGAAATTAGACTCGAATGACTTGAATCAGCATTTCTAAGCTCTTATTCTCAGCAATCTTTATTACTCATTCAAAGTTGATTGAATTTGGGACGAAATGAAAGTATGAAATATACAACAAACATTTTTAAAATTATTTTACTTACTTTTGCCTGGGCGAAAATCGAATCCGCATTCCGCAATCTCGAGATCAGTGGGCCAGTTGCTCTACCATACTGATCCAACGATCCTCCAGAAAATATATTATTTTATTATTTGAAAACTCATACGTGGTGTTTAACTCTTTGACTGGCAGTGTGTATGTATGTACATTTAAATAATTTGGAAACGTAAATAATGAATTTATTTATTTTTATTAAAAACCCATATTGTAGCTTTATATCTTTGTTAAATGGAAATTTTTCAAAATTCTTGAGAAATTTTTTTATTTCAAACATTTTTATTTTATTTTTTTTTTTTTATAAATATACACATGATACCTACTAAAATTTTATTTTCATTAACATACTCTTATATCATTATTTAATTCCAAACCCATATAAAAAAAAAATAATCTATGATAATATTATGTTTGTACATACATATACATATAATATTTTAAATTTGATAAAGAATTTAATTATTCGTATATATATACATTCATGTCATAGTATACATAAGTCATAAAGTACCGATTTCATTTAATATGTATACATAATTTCGTTTATTAACATACGAGTACATATGTATATTATTTAGTATATTATATTTGCATGAATAAAATAGAACAGTATAGATATAAATACTATATATGCCTGCATTATACAGGGTGTCCCAAGTTCGGGTGCAGGCATTTTGCCAGTCGATAGGTCCTGAAGAGAAACGAAAAAAATCGTCCGGCAAGGGAGTCTAATATCAATGGGTGAGGAGTTAGGGGGCTCAGAAGTTTTTTTTTTTTTTTTTTTTTTGAGGTCAAGTGACTTGTTTACTATTTTCGGTCATAACTCACGAAATCCTTAGTCATTTCCAATTATTTTTAATTCATTAGAAAGATAATTAATCAATCCTTACATTGCTACTTGAATTGTACAGATTGGATTAGTAATGTCAAAGATATGTTACATCAAATTCAAATTTTCATGGAAAAAAAAAATGCTAAATTTTGAGTTCAACTTCAAATATCTCAAAAATTTGCCCAATTTTTTTAATTTTCTTTACTTTTAAAATATTGCCCAATGGATGATTAGCTTTCATTTGCAATTTATTTTAATCAATTATCTTTCGTGATTTTTGAGTTATGTAAAAAAATGTAACTGTGGGTTCTACCAAGAAAGTTAATATTAGGTCATCCCATAAGTATACTGATTATATCTTTTGTATAATATATATTATGTTATGTACATAATTATTTATAAATGTATGTACGTATATACTAATACTCCTATGTACATATGTAATGTATATATATATATGTATATAAATAATGTTCTAATAAATAATATATATTAGTTATATATACGTATATGTATACATAAAATATTCTATTTAGATACAATACATTATATCGCATATATCATATTACATATTTATATTTATACTATCAAATATTATAACATCAATAATAAAATTGTATATATGAAAATAAATATATATATATGTATGTATATGTTAGATATTCTTTTGTTGATGTACGGTATATGTACTTATGTACAGATTATTATAAATAATTACGTATATCATATAACTATCATTTCAATTCATTTCATTCGTTAAAATGATATAAGTGTAGAAGTAATATCATAATTTGCATATAAAAGCAAAATTCCTGTTAACTGTACATATGTACATATTATAAATATTCATATAATAAAAGTTAATACGGTAACAAATACTTATATTAATATATTATATGTATGAAAGATAATATTGTGTACATATGAATAATATCCTTTTTCATGGCAGTACTAACAGTAATAATAATACATAATAATAATGTTTTAAATTATTTTTTATATGTATGTGCTTACGTACGTATTTATGTATATACATATGAGAAATATGTATACAAGTACATACATCATAAACACACATTATATAAATTTAATATTTATGTATAATTCAACAAAAAATATTGTATATATGTTTGTGAGAATACCTACATATGTAAGAATGGGTAAATCAATACTTATGGTATATGTATATTTTTATGAAAAGTAAGTACTATATTTAATTTGAGATAATTATCATTATTTTATGTATACATACGACGTACGAGTATAAATACTGAAATACTCAATACTAAAATATAAACACTCCCATACTATAGTATATTATATATTTAAAAAAATTTACGTAAAGCTCAAAATTACTTAATTACAAATGAAAAAGAATTAAAAAAAAGAAAAATACTTATTAGATCTTTGAATTTATATTTTCCGAAATTATTTCTATTATTAGGTGTAAGTGAAAGTTTTGTCCTTTTTTTTCAGACAAACCAAACTTTTTTTTTTTGACTTTAAATTTAAGCCTTTTAATGTGTTCCAAAGCAGTAGTTTGATGAAATCCAAGCTTGAAACCCACTTCTATTAAAGTTAACGTGCGAATTGTCATGATCATACTCTGCGCAGGACTTCGTCATTGACATCTGTGCTGAGTTTCTGTATCTCAATCGAGAAGTTCTCGACTAATCTACCTACCTAACTACCTACATACCCTATCTATCTACCCTATTTACCTACCTACCGAACTACCTATCTACCTATCTTACCTTACCTACCCTACCTTACCTAACTACCTACCTACCTACCCTACCTATCTACCCTACCCACCAAAGTACCCTACCTACCTACCCTACCTACTTACCCCATACCTATCAACCATACTTATCTACCTTACCTACCTACCAATCCTACCCTACCTACCTACCAACCCTACCTAACCTACCTACCTATTTACCTACCCTACCTTACCTAACTACCTACCTACTTTACATACCTACCCAACCTACCTACCTATCCTGCCGACCTATAAAGCTAAAATACTATATCCGACGGATATATTTGGTTTGTCAATACGACCCTAAAATTATTTTTAATTATCACATTTTTTTTCCTCTAAATCCTCAGAAATAAGAAAAAGAAATAAGAGAATTTTTAGTTGTACATACATAGTACATTTTCATATAATTTTCAATATTCTGGCAGATTTTTTTTTACTCAAAAACCTTTATATTTTTCCTTTGAGAAGTTTTTAATCAAATTGAATGTTGTCGATGTTTTTGCTATACAAATTCAAATATTTTAATTATTTATCTGTTCACCTGGAATTAATAAAAAAAAAAAAAAAAGTAAATAAATAAATAAAAATACACAACATAAAGAAATGATAGGAAATTAAAAAAAAATATATACTATATAATTTAACTTATATGAATCCTTAAACATACTTATTTGTTGATGTGTATAAATATAATATGTAAATACTTTGTGAATTGATAATTTTTTTAAAACGTAATTGTTGATTTGGTAACAATAAAATGCTTGTTCATGTAAAACGCTTGTTCAAATGTATGTAAAAAATACAAATTTTATTGTTGTTATTGTTGTTCTTTTTATTTTCTATTATCTTTAAAAATATGAATTGATTCTAGTATTTATACGCTGTTATAAATAATTTTGACTTAGGGGTAAATTTATATAATACATATTTACACATAAATATAATTACTTCTGCATAATAGTATAGTATACTTATTTAAATACATATATTATATAATAAGATATATTTATATAAATTACATACCATACCATACATACATATATATCTATCTATATAGTTATGGATATATACAAATTTAAAACCATTGGTGTTCATTAATTATTGTTGAATATTTTTATTACATATTTGAATTTTGTTATTAAAATTTCTAACAAAAATCCTTTTCCTTAATGTTTATATATGTAATATATTTGTATATATGTATGTATCAGTAAATTTGTGTATATAGAAAATATGTGTTAAAATGTCTATGTATACATTTTATTAATATGGACTATATTTTTATTTTTAAATGTACGTGTTTTCTTCTATTATATTATAATGCTGTTGCTGTATACTCTTTCATATATGTATGTAAATAAGTACATACATACATATTTTATTCAAATTTTCATTTTATCGTATTTATATTTTCCTCGTAGTATTTTTTTGTTATTTTCAATTTCTTATTTTTCATTTACAACATAAAAAAATTTACATTATATTCTTTATATATACTTACTACTCGTATATTTATGATGTATATAACAGTGTATATAGTTTAACTGTTTTTTCTATATTCTAACATTTAAGTTATGTTTAAGACTAGCTAGCACCAATTCTACTTTCCTTTGCATCACATATCTACGAAGTTAGTTAAGCGATTTTGATGAAATTTAAAACATAAATACTTTGAAAGGAATTTGTGGTCCTTAAATTGAACACTTTTCTGATCTTCATCTTGAAATTTAGTTATAGAATTTGAAAAATGAGAGAATTTTTTTTTTTTGAAAAATCCTTCAACTTTGACTTCTGTTTTCGTTTACTAAATCAACATATGTATTTCTATATGATTTTAGTGAAAATAAAATTTGAATTTTTCTGATGTTTTTACAACAATAATTATGAAAATCCTTTCTATATTTATATTTTTATAAACAAAATAAAATTGTGTTCTTTTTTTATTAAAAATCTATGAAAATTCAATTTTATTAGCACCCAGGATTATGCAAAATTATACATATGTATAATTTATAAATTTTCATGAAATTTCTAGTGTAAAATCATTGTTTTTGTTTTCGAAATTTTTCTTAATTAAATTCTAGTCTTAATGTTGTTATATTATATTTGAAGTGCGAGTATAAATATTCATATTATGAAATATGAACATAAATATATTATACATATATGTAGATATATACATATTTATGTAAAAAATATAAAACATAAATCTATATAAAAATTTTTGTAATCCTATATAGCTTCTAATGTACACATATACCTAATTTATAAAAATTGTGTATAATATGTGTATATATATATTAGAGAGAATTTTCGTATATAAAGGAGATATTTTTTCTATATACATATAGTATATATAATTATCACTCATAAAAATACATATATTCATGAATATCAATGTATATACATAGAATTGTGTGTATTATTTTGTATTTATCCATACATACATATATATATATATATACATATATACATAAATCATTTGTATAGAAGAGTTAGAAATGAAAGAAGTAAAGTAATCAATAAATTTATTTGAATTCAAAAAAAAAAAAAAAAGAAAGAAATTCGATAATATATACACACCACATTATATATTATACATGTAATTTACACAGACGATATCACGGTACACAGTATAATATCTAATGTACATAATAAAACATTAAAATATTTATATGCATTAAACTGAAAATATGATAAAATAAGATACATATATTTACATATAGTACCTATACATACACCTTTTTTATTTAATTTAATTATTTTTTTTGTTTTTTCATTTTTTACTTTAATAATTCAAATCAAAACAAACAAACAAAAATTAAAACAAAAAAATCAAGTAAAATGTAAATTTAAATTTAAAGATATCGCTATTACTTGTACACGAGTATACGAGTATGATGTTCGATATAATTTATACAACATTTCGATATTTTTCGGAGAAAAAAAAGGTAAAAGAACATAATTTTGTAAAATCTCACATGTATCTATGAGTAGATGTACGTATATATGCATGTAAACTGTATACAATAGATAGTACATATAGTACTTATTTTGTGAAACAATACAAAACCTATCAAAATTGATATTAACAATAATTTGTGTTTTTTGTAGAATTACCCATTTATATAAAATGAAATTAAATTAATTGACAATACAAAATATAATTAAAAACAAAATATTTTACGGTGTGTATGTATTTACAAGTGTATAAAATAATTTGTTGTATTCGATTATTTATAGTATCATTCATTACAAGTACTTAAAATAATGATAAAAAAAATGATATATTTTACATTCATTACGTATATAAGAGTATTTATATTATGATATATATTATTATAATAGGTAGCTTTGAAAGGTAGATAGATAGATACATATTTTATATAAGTACACTAACATAATGTACATACATATATACATACCTACAACTATAAAATAGCTGCATTTGTATTGAATTTTTTGAAATAAACTATATACATTTAGTATATACATATAAAAAATCGTATATCAAACAAAGTGAATCGGGTATATAGCACAACTAAGTAAAACAATTTAAAATGTTAGAAAAAAATGTTGATACGTATTTTTTCGTTTTATTTATTATTTAATATCAATTTTATATGATATGATCGATATCTTCTTGTCAATGTCAAATATATCCTGTTGTGTTGAAATAATTTCAATGTAAAACGTTAAAAAAAAGGGAATATATTTTTATTTCAATTGTATATAAAATATACAGAATATTTACGAATATAGTATAAAATTAAATAATTACTTTTCTTTAAATTTTATCAATATTTATTATTTTTGTATGAATGTATGCTTTGGTGCTAGGTTTTTCGCTCTCTACTATATTGAAAATTTAAAACTTTCATTTGAAAATAGAAAGGTAGAAATATACGCAAATATTAGTTTATCATCTATACTTGTCTTCTTTAAATTATATACTGTTGAATACTAGAAGTGTACGGAGAAGAATTTTCAAATTAAAACCAGATCCGTATAAACAAGAAAAATCGAAAAATGGTTTCACCTATATTTTCATTTTTTAAACAAACATTGTCATATAACACTTGAGAATTTGAAATGTAAAAAGATAAGTAGAATAAAAACTAGAAAGATACGCGAATAAAATCAGTAGAGGAGTAGGAAGTATAATTTTGCTGCGAGCTTAAAAATAAAGTTAATAAGAAGTTAATAGTCCAAGAATCTCTATCATGTAAAATAAATTTACCAGCAATTGAGTGGTTCGCAATTCACATTAAACTGTAGTAGGTGCACATATTATAGTAATAAGTCTAGAAATTACTTCGGTGAAAACTCTGTCTCCCCTAGATCTGTAAAATATAGATAATGCATTATATTAAATTTTAAAATACATATGAATCTATATCAATTTAAAATATTATCATAGAGTAGAGTATTAGCACGTATTAGTCTATGGTATTATGGTAAATTTATGTATAAAATATTTGATTCTTAATATAATATATAGAATTTATATATGTACTTACGTTCATAAAAATATTCTTTTATATGTAAATTATTTTCAAAAATGCTTTTTTTTTTAATAACATATATGTAATACCATATCATATTAAATAAAGTACATATTTTGTTAAATTAATTAAAAATTACTTTTTTTTTATATATTATAATACATACATTATATTATATTATAATTGCATTTTATATGAAGCCTTAAAATGAATTTAATATTTATATAAATGAATGAACATTAATTTTGTTATAATGTGAATACACATACAGAGTTTAAATTATATGGCGAATATTACTTATATACTTTTGCGTATATATTTATTGAGTGTATATGTACTATACTATATGAATTTATTGTATACGTAAACGAGTATATGTGTGTGGATATATAATCGTATATATGGATGTCAGTTATTAATGTCTGATGCAGTATAAATTCAATATACAATGCGTATAGTTATACTATGTATATCACTATATACTTGTATAGCTATACTATATACATAAAATAGTATATATAAATCAGGAAGCCAAGGCTGAATCTAGACCTATAATTTGTAATACACATACATATTCGTATATACATTTATATAATATACAGAAATGAATGACCTACATTATAAAATAATATTACCAATATGCATATTATGTATAGTATATATGTATTCATATGTATATAAATTATATGTATCATTTTGATGTACAGTATATTTTGTGTACTGAGAAAAATTTGTAATTTTAAAACCGACCGACAATAAAAAAAAAAAAAAAGAAACTATAGAAAGGAAAAATTAAATAATTTTTGTCGTCAATATATTACGATTACAATTATTGTGCATTCATAAAAATATCAACTAAATGAATTTTTATTACAAAATTTATCTAACAAAAAAGTTAGATTTAAAAAAAAAAATAAATAAGAAATAATAATGAAAAAATTTATTAATTTAAATACTTATGTATACGAACAGTTTCTCATACATTTATAGAAGAAGAATTCGAACAATTAAAATGGGCCGCACCGCACATATCATGAGAATTAGCTCCCAAAAAAAAAAAAAAAAAAAATCGTATAAAATGCAAGAAAACTACTTATATAAGTAGAAAGGTAAGAAGTCAGTTGAAAAAACTTGGAAAAAGATGGATAGATGTCGTCCAGCAAGACACAAAAGCACTTTGAATTTAAAAACTGTAGAAATGCAACACATCGAAAAGAAGAGTGGCGAATGCCGACTATATATAATTCTATAGGAAGCCAAGACTCGATAGGGATGAATCGCATAGCCGTTGATGATGAAAATATGAACAACTAATTTTTATCAACATAGTGAGGTACCTATTGAAAATATATGAACTTGAATTTGTACGTTCGGTTATCCCCTTTTTTATTTTTAAGGAAATATACATATGTAATTTAATATAAGTTAAAGAAAATATACATATATGTAATTGAAGAAATATTATTAAAGTTAACGTACGTATGTATATAGAACAAATTGAAAATTTGTGGCAAAGAAATAAATAATATTATTAATTATAAATAAAATTTTGAAATGAAATGATTGAAATAATAAAAAAATTTTTTAATAAAAAATAAAATTTTTCCTACATTTTTGTATGTCTATTTATGTGAATATATTATGTATGCGCTGGCATATAAAAAAGGATGAAATTTTTATTAAATTTAATTATAAAAAAATTTTCGAATAAAAATATGTAAATAATGTACAGTAAATAAGAATTTAAAAAAAAGAATTTTTTTTTTAATTTTCAGTTTTAATACAAAGAGTGTAAATGTAATTATAATATACATTGCATATAATAACAATTATTAAATTTAAAATACATATATGTATACGAGTATATGGTATATACATATTTTAATAATAATCGTTTAAAGAATTTTCTCTTCTAGTAAATATACATTATATTTATGTACCATACTTATATATACATGTTGATACATATATAAAAATGATACATGTAATTATTTTTAATATTTTTATATACTAAATGTTAATCATAATTTTATATTTACGAGGATGTGTTAATAAGTAAACTACCTGCAAATCTGTTTATAGCCAAATGAAAACGAGTTTGATTATAGTTTTGCATCACAATTTGTCATACTGCTAAGTAAAAAATTTCAAATATATGGTGAAATATTGGTTCGCAGAATTTAATCATGGCAGATTTAATTCAAGTGACAAGCAACGTAGCGGTCGACCAGTAAAAGTAACAACAGTTAAAAACATCGATAAAATCCACGACATCATAATAAATGACAGAAGATTGAAAAGCACTTGAGCTAGCTGATGCTGTAGAGATTTTAAGAGAACGTATTAGAAATATTTTACATCAATATTTAAATATGAAAAAACTATCAGCAAAATGAGTGCCGCATTTGTTGAATGTTGACCAAAAACATGAATGAGTTGTTGTTTCTCAGCAGTGTTTATCACTTTATAAACGTAATACTGATGAATTTTTTCATCAGTACATAACTGTTGACGAAACATGAATCCATCACTACAAACCAGAAACCAAACAATACATAGACGAAGCAATGAGTAAAAGATGGTACAAATGATCCACGAAAAACAAAAGTTGTTCCATTAGCAGGAAAGATAATGGCAACTGTGTTTTGGGATGACTGATGTCTGGTATAATACTGGTCGATTATCTTGGAAAAAGGAAAACTATTACATGTCAATACTATGCTGCATTAAACATCTTGAAAAAGACTATTTTTTAAATGGGCTAAAACAGTTAGAATATCGTTGGAATAAGTTTTAGAGAGTTTTAAAGGGGACTACGTTTAAAAATGAAATATAATATCGAAAAAATTGTACGTTTTCTTTCTTAGGTAGCTTATATACTTTTTAGCCTACCTTCTTATATATTTACATACATATATATATATGTATATATATGTTTTTTTTTTTTTTTTTTTTTGATGTATAAAAAGGATATAAATTTATAAATAAGATTTATTATTTTTACAAATTATTTTTCTTCATATTTATTATTTATTACATTAAAAATTAAAAACAGAGACATGTAGAAAAAACATACGAGTATACTAAAATAAATAAAAAAATTTAAATTGACAAAAATATATACAAATAATATACACATATACAATTATAGTCAAAATAAAACAAACAAAATGAAAATCATGTACATAAAATATTTATAATTATTTTTGTACTACATATATGTACATGTATGTGTTATAATATTATTATTTATATGTTATTAATATTTTTTATAATGTGTTTTTTCGCAAAATCAAATAATAATAAAATTAATAACCAACAATTAAAATGAATATAAATGATAAATAGGTTGAATATGATACGCCTATTATATGGCTTAAATATCCATGATATTATGTACATACATACGCATACATACTCGTATACTTGCACGTATATTTTGTAAATTTATGTGTATGATATATAAAATTATTCTGTTTTTATAGTGTTTGTATTTCATTTTTTCTTTTTATCAGAATTTTTTTATTTTTTAATTTTCTGTTTTTATATTAATTCATTTTCATATGTAGTATGCATTTATATATAATTGTGTATAAATTTATTAATATGTAAATTTATTTATATTTATGTGTTATACATACATACATAATCATAATATGTATATGTATATATACATGCGTGCGGATATTTTTGTGTATAAGAGTATATCATATACATATTTAATTTGGAGAATATATCGTGTAAATAATTATAATATCCAAATGTAATTAATAATCAAAATTGATTCGATATCATTTCGATAGTATTGTTTTTTAATTTTTTTTTTGTGTTTACTGTGTTATTGTATTTGTTTTTATTAAAAATTGAACAACCTATAAAAAAAAGATATGTATGCATTTTTTGTTTTTTTTTTTTTTTTTTGCAAATACAAAAAATCATAATAAATCAACTTAATTTTATTTGTCAATAAAATTAATTCAATCGCAACCGCTTATCAACAGGAGGAAGATACATATCATACGAGTATGTTTATGAATTTGACACAAAATTGAAATGATTTTAAAATTATATTTTAAAGTGAAAATTTCATAAATATACATTAAATGTAAATATAAACGTATATATCGTTAATATAATTGTGAAAAAATATGTAAATAATAATAATATTATTGAATATAAAATTTATAATATTTTTTTCTTTATTAAATTTGTTCATACACGATACACATATTTTCTAGAATTTTTAATTGAAAATTTCCAATAATTATTATAACTTGCACAGTAAGTATTGCTGAATAGCTAAATGCAAAGATGATATATAATTGCTCCCAACCCAACTAATTAACTGCGTTAAATTGCATTATCTTTGCCCAATGGTAGAGCAATTTGGCAGCGGTATTGAAGTCAACAGCTTGATTCTCTTCCAAGTTAAAGTACAGAAGTACATCATATATATATTTAAAATAATAATTTAATATTTCATTATCTATATTTCCAACTTCCAGCACCCCAATGAGTAACAGCTTGCTGAGAAAAAGAGCTTAGAAAAGTTAATTGTAGTCTGTTTGTTGATGAAAAGTATTATCAACAAAAGATTATTCTCATGTAACCCAGCAACTTAGTGTTTGGCAATAAACATTAAACTAAAGGTGCAGCATTATAGTAGTAATAAGTCATGAAATCACTTCGGTGACGCTATGCTCCCAAGAGGGGTTAAATGCGAAACAAAGAAAAAAATATGTTGCATGAAATTAGATGGAAATTAGGCATTTACTACTTCTTATGTATTTTGATATAATTAGAATACATATTAAAAAAAAGTAATGATAAAATTAATGAAGATATGAAAGTATAATCAGATATTTCACGGAGAGTACCTTAAATATACTAAGAATAATAATGTAAAAATTTAAAACCAAAAAATAATAAAAAAATCTTAATGTAATATGCAAATCCTTGTAAATTTAATAAGATGAAATAATGCGAAACAGTCAACCAACGATTATATTCATTCATCTCATCTCATTGATGTAATATTCTGTCAGATTTATTTATTATTAAAATTAGCTAATAATCAAAATTATCATAAATTTACACGTACATATGTATAATAAAACATGTGTTATACGAACAACTGTAGATGTGTAATTTTATTTATTCATATTCATAATTCATGAAATTCATAAAACACGTAAATAATATATTGCATTGAAAATTATTATCCACATATAGATTTTATATTATTGAAGTTACTAATTTCTACTAATGCAATTTTGTAAAGAAGACTATTAATCATCAACCTAGAAATTAATAGCGTATCGTATCGTGTATTAATATTTATGTTGTATTTTCTACGCAAATACCTTCATATATAAGTAGTATAAACGTATACATACTTTATATATATGTATATTCATATGTACTTAAAAATGTATTATATAAATTTTCATGTTAAATTTATCTATATTTCTCAAATTGTATATATGTATGTATATTTGAATTTTAACAATAATATTATAACAAAAGGACTTATGATGAAAAAAAAAAGTAAAAAATTTGTTACATTATATGGAAAATTGGCAGGCGTTCAGTAGGTAATATATTTTATACAAGCTTTTTTTTTTTTTACGCATATCAAATATACAAAATTTTTGATATTACATATACATACATACTACTTATATGTATATAGGTATTCATAATTTTTATAAATATATATAAATATATAAGTACGTAGATATATACGATTTACATACATATAATGATATCTGCGCGAATTTTCATTCATATTCACATACATTATACACATATAAATACATATATATTACAAATACATAATGTATATAAATAGAGGACGATAATTCGCTAACATTTTCGCTATCATTATGCAATCCAACAACCTGATTTATTCGACTATAAATATGGTTATTTCACATTATATTCATTTTCATATATGTACGAATATATATATACATAAATATACACATAAGTATATAATATGGTATATATGTATGTATATGTTACTTACCCAGTCGGGTAGGCAAGTAATTACCGAACCGATTCTGCAACTAGTTCCTTTAAACAGCAACTAGTTCTATTTTCGATTACTGTGTATGGAAATAACGCATTACTTTTACACGGCGATGTCATAGGAGGTAATCAATCGCCTCTTTTCTGCATTACCTAGAATTAGTTTCTTCATTTATTCAAGTTAAACTTATTATAGAACGCATTTCCAAACATTAATTGCATAATAGCAGTAAAAGGAGCAATTCCGATATCAATTCTTGGAAAGTAGTTATGGAAGATTATTAATTAAAATATATTAACTTATATTATATTTTATATTAACTTATATTTTATATTATATTGTATTTTATATTATATTTTATATTTATATTTTATATTTTATTTAGATTATATTTTATAGTCCCTACTTTATACTCCTTTTCATATCGAGTTTATAACTTCTAATGACTATTGACATTGACTATGATTAACAAAGAAAACGCAAAAACTTTCCATCGACGTGTTCATAATACATGTTTCTAATTTCGCAATAATTATAATGCGTATAATGCTGATATTGTTATACACATTACCGCTTGCATTACATAGCATCAGTATCATTGTTCGGAGTACAATTGCATTACACTCCACATTACTTTTTTAACGAAGTAATGTATTATTGAACTACTTTATTCGAATTGGAAAATTCTGAACTAGTTACAGAATTGATTCTGCCAGTAATGCCTTACTAATTCACGACTGGGTTATATACATATATGTACATTTGTATATATAATATTTGAGTTATAAGTATGATATTCTTATATACATATGTACATGTACGTAAAATATGATACTCTTAAATATAAACGTAAGTATATATGTATATGTACATATACTTATATGTACATACTCGTGTATTTATAAATGAGTTTATATCCTATTTTAATATGTGCACGCTTTTTAGATGCGGGTAGGCAGATATATACAGTATTACATATGTACATACATACATATATGTACAACTGATATCAAATGCATCATACATTTTTTGTTGTTGGAATACTCTATGTCATTTAAATTTTCAGCAAAAGTTTTTACTATTTTCGATGTGGTTTGAGGTTACAATTGGTGAAGTTTTTTGCAATAAAAAACTAAAAAAAAAAGAAAGAAAGAAAATACAATTAGATATGCACATTATACATACATAAGTATCCTTATATATGTATACATTTATTTAAGTATGTATAATGTAGGAGTATGTCATACATATTTGGATATATGTATGTATAAAACATACAAATACATATATTTATTATATGTGTATTTACTGTATATATGTATAAATATGTACGTACGTTTTGTTTTTTTTTTTTTTTTTTTTTTGTTTTGGTATATGCATTTTCTACAGATGGTTTTGAACATTTCACAAAAACATTTCGAACAATTAAATATGCAAATGTCGCAAATAGGTGAATGTTATGTTTGAGGCATGTGTTTAATGTATATTCTTATACATAATTTATATGTACATACTATATATGTATATGTATATACTCTTATTATATATGTATATATATAAGGCATTATACATAATATTATACTACATATATGCAATATTTATTCATATGTGGCAACGATATTATGTACGTACATCATTTTATCCAAAAAATAATACAAGTACCATGATATACAACATGTATGTATGCATGTATGTACATATATAAAAATGTATACATATATTATGCATATATAAATATGTATGATAAAATGTATATATGTACATATATGCTTTTTGTATGCATGATGCACTTATTTTATTCATGCATGTATGTGTATGTATTTATATTTGAATTCGTACATAATTTGTAATTTTTTGTGTTTTTGTTGTTGTTGTTATTGTTTTGTACAAAGGTATATTTTTGGTATATTATATAATACATATATGTATATATAGTATGTACTTAGGTAAATACATTTATGTACAATACCTATATAATACTTATATAAATGTTTCAAAATGAAAATAAGAAAACAAAAAAAAAAAAAAATTAGTACAAAAAACAAACGAAAAAAAAAAATAAAAAAAAAAATGAAAGAGTAAAAATACAATAAAATAATATATAAATTAAAAATCCATAGGTTAGATACACGAATACACACATTTTCCATGTAACAAAATCCCAAAAAACCTAGGTTAAGTAAAATAAACTAAGGTTTTGATTATAAAATTGTGTAGTCGTCGTACATATAAAGTTGTGTATGTATAAAATGATAGGATATTATAATATACATGTTTAGACATCATCATGTATTGTAGATGATCAGTTGAATTTTTTTCTTTTTATTTTTTTTTTTAATTGTAAGTATAAATGTATCAGTTTTTTTCTATTTTATATATAAATGCATATAATGTATGAGTATATGTACATGTTCATACATAAAATGCACATTATATATGTATGTTATAAAATATTTACATACATACATAAAGAGTATTATACATGAATATATTATAATGTATACCAACATTATTATATTGTATGGTTATGTGATATCACGTACCAAATATAATAGAGAGTGTCATATGTTTTGTGGAAACAAATTTTTAGTTTCCAAAAAAAAAAAAAATGTATTTAAATATTTACGTATTATAAAAATTATATAGAAAAGAACAGAAATTGTATTTTCATAAATGAAATATTCTTATCATTTGCATGTACTATACGTATATTATGTATGTTTATAAATTTTTTTTAATACATTTTTTAATAACGTGTATTCACTCCTGTATAAATGATATAAACATATTATGTACTAAGTATATACTATGGGATATAATAAAACGAAATTATTTTAAACGATTCGTTATTATTCATCATTCAAAGTTTAATTTTTAAATCGTTATTTATGTATGTTTGTTCTGTTTGAAAAAAAAAATTTTTTTTATTATCAAATAATGCACAAATACATACATAATATTTATAAATGTGTTTAAAAGGTTAATGCTAACCATATGTATGTACAGAATATTCAAAAAGATTAAAAATCAAAAATGATACATATAATATACAAAATTAAAAATGCAGATCGGATATATCTGTTACGTTATAAATAGAGAAATAAATTAAATGAATCAAAATATTATTTAGGATATAGACATGCAAAACGTTATCATATACTATTAAACTAACATGTAATATTATATAATATTCATTATTCATATATAATATATAAATGTAAATACATATATATTTTGATGATGAATTTTAAATGACAATGACGTGAAACTATACTCATTTCAAATTTCGTAATTCATGTAAATATAACCTATAGCCTATTTTTGGTCGTAAGTTTTACAAGATTTCATAAATTTTTTAATTGTTTTGAAAATTATAACATCTACTTATATAATGAGCAAGACTTTTTAGTCACGTGTATAGATCAATCTCATAAATAAATTTGAAAATTGTTAGTTTTATGGTAATAAATATTTTGAGAAGATTCTTGTTTTTTTTTGTGAGAATTTTTGTAAAGAATTTAAAAATAACAATTACGTTTCGTATTTTATACGAGTATAGTCTATTGATGACATTTTAACTTATGAAATCGTAAAATTATGATTTGAAATGAATACGCTCAATATAGGTATAATACATAAATATAATTATTATGTCTATAATGAGAATAAATTTTTGATTATAGTTTTTGAAAAAATTGAAATAAAAATTTTTTAATTTTATATTTTATTCAAAAATATGAATTTTTTTCATTATAGATATGTAATAATATGTATACATATGTAAAATATAATTTGTATATGAGTGTTATTTTATATGGCGTGTATGTAATTTAATTTAAATTCTTATAAATAGGTAAGTATTTTTCTTTCATATTAAAAATAAATTGTAATAATAAATGAATACTTGAATAATAAATGAAATATGTACTTGTATGCATTTATGTATATACTTATGTATGTTTTACGCAAACACGTAAGTGTATATGTATACATACATATATTAATTTTAACTATATACATATACATATTTACATATATACATAAATATATGATAAAATAAATAATATTTATGTACTATATTTAGTGCATACATGTATATATAATTATAAGGAATGTTTAGATAATAAGTATATGAATATATGTACATATGTATATGTAAGATAAAAGTAAACAGAAATTTAAAATATAAATTTCTATATATATAATATTAAATGTGCTTTATACATGCGTAAATATACATATACATATTTATGTATTCGCATATCAGTACATAATAATAATATATAAAATATATCACATCATATAAGTACTTGCTAATTTTGTATGGTGGTGAAATTTATACTATTTTCAGAAATCGAAGTCAGTATTGTGCTTATGGGAAAAGTTACCCGATGAGTTTTTTTACCTTCACATATAATATTTTGTAGGAAATTCTGAATAATATATCTCTGTCAACCCTGAAGAAGGTACTTTTTAAAATATGTTAACAGGATGTTCCAAATTGTGCAGAAATAATTTTATAATTTTGTTCACAAATAAATCTTAAAAGGGAGATTCTGTACAAATTTCACATTCCTTAATTTATATTTGATAAAAAAGTAGCATTATTTGAAAATATCATAAACATGTTAGGTTTTTAAGACAAATTTTAATTTTTGTTTGCTGATTTTTTCATTTCTAATAATGAATCATCCTGTTTTTTTTTTGAAAAAAGAAATACACTCTTCCGTTTGATGTTGCCTATCACACAGCGTGAAGGCAACTGATTTATTTATTCTGTTAACACCATTTTGTTTATATGAAAAATAAAAAACCGAACTTAAAAAATATGAAGTCGTTGCGCAGACGATGTCCACTCAAAGTATAAAATGTTGATTGATTCGTGTCAGCGGGAAGATGGGCATAAACGAAATTGATGATAATTCAGGGTTGCCGTAGCTACTGGGAGTATTGCTTAAATTTATAAAAAAAATATGAATTTATGATTAAACCATATTCAGTATTTTTAATTTTATTTATAAAATTATGTGTTCAGTATCAATTTGATATTAAATTTTGTATACATACGTACATACATTCATTTTCATATTTGTTTATTTGTCCATTTTCTTCTATTTTGTAGCAGATGATACTTCAACAACGGATTATGATACAAATGAGGAAATGGCATAGCTATAAAAAATAAAAAAATTGGAGAGGAATAGGCCTAAAGGGGATACCTCTTTGAAAAAAAAAGCGCCTTTTGTTCTACCGCAAGGTGGTGTGGAAATGAACATATTTCATAAAATTTCCCAAAATGTCCAAAATTACCTGTTTTTTTTGTAAAATCTAAAAAAAAAGTTTTTTGCAAACAGGCAGCCCTTCATAATACACAATTTAAAATATTTCCCTCGGATTTAAATTGAGATCTGATCACCCCACACACGAGACAGATTTATACAAACGCAATGTGAAAGAATATAGAAAAGCATGCCTATCTTGCCTGTACTGACTTCGATTTCTGAAAATAGTATAGAAATAAAATTATCATGAAAACTATATGGTATTAAAAATATATAAATATTATATAAATAAAAACTATATATATTATTAGAATTTAATCTATATAAGAGTATATGTACATTATATATAGATATATGTATGAACATATATATAAAAATGTTCATCATATATAAGTATATATGAGTATTTGTATAAGAGATTACATGTTATATAATTATTACATATAAATTTATATACGTATATGTACCAGTATTTTATCATTAATTTTCTATATATTAATCAACATTATTTCAATGTTTTACGTGGAATTTATTCATACATTCATAAATACCTACTGTGAGAAAAGTATCGGGAATTTGTAATTTAAAAACCAAATCCTATCTATACCTTCATAGCACTTGTATACTCAATTACTATGCCAACAAAGAGCATAATCCAGGTATAGGTTTATCTAAGTACATCAATCAATTGAATCAAAAAATTTCTCTAGAGTATCACGATTTTTATAATTATTACAAATTGTTGAACATAAAGTTAATGTCTTAAATTTTGTGTTCTGCATAAATTTTTGTATGCTGAATGTTCAAAAATATATTGCTAATTAATGGAGTAAAATATTTAAGTGGGGTGGAAAAATTGTCGAAAGCATTCAACCTCTATAAACTACGTGCATATATATAAAACCATAAAGTGAAGAAAACTATGCTCAGTTATCACCAAACCAATTATTTAAATTTCAACAGAAAGCTCTTGAATCTAACATTTTTAACGAATTTACTTTGTTCGATTTTAATCGATATTTTGGATATGAGACGCTATGTTGTATGGCTAGTTCCAAAAGACTTGAATTTTCTTCATGTACATAGAAATCATGTACAGTCCTATACTATGTAATGGATCCAAATTTGGTTTAAAAATTTGTAGAACAATTTACTTAAATTTATTGAAAATTCCCGGTACTTTTCTAATCGAGTATAGTATTACTAGTATGTATATTTTGTGTATAGAAATGTTTTCATCAAACTTTCATAGCTCATAAACTTTTGAAGTTTGGTTAACGACATGTTATTAGAAATGTAAAGTTTTTGAACAAACATTTTTATATAATGTACTATATGTATATTTTGTCATTTTACTTTACATTATATCTACATATATGTTTGGAATTTTTTTTCTTTCTTAAATTTATCTCAAAAATGTGTATAATGTTGGTATTTATGAACATGCACATACATATATACATTCGTATTACATATAAATTAATACAAAACTATAATATACGTATACACGCGTATTTTTTGTTACATTAAATTCTTAAAATACTTCTAGGAAAACATCACATATATCATTTTCATTATGAAAATAAAAGGAAAAAATAAAATTAATTTACATTCATATAATGTTCAAATATATATTAATATTATACGAGTATATATGTATATGTATGTATGTATGTATGTATGCATATTTTTAATTATAATAACTATAAATTATTTCATGTATTACATATACACACATATATACTATTTATAATTTAGATTTATTCATTCTATTATACACAAAAAAAAAAATTGAAAAATATCAATTTAAAATTTAATAATAAGCTTCTGAATTTTGGTTAAAGATAAATAAAATACTCGTATGTATATGTATCTATTCTATATAATTTGATATTTATACAAATATCGATAAAATACTATAATAATAATTACACTACATATAATGAATCATAAAATGTAATATTCAATTTTGATGTTAAATATTTTGTCAAATATTTCTTAATAATAAAATTTCAAAATTATATGTATAAATTTTGAACCTATACACATATACATATAAATGATATGAGAGACTCTTTATAGTATCTTATATAAATACATGTATATATTATGTGCCATAGAATAAAACATGAGTTTTTTGTTTATTTATAAGTATAAATCATAGATACTAATTAATCTTTTCGTATGTACATGCGCGAATAATTTTAATCAAGGATTAATTCATAACGTATACAACATATCAATATTAATTAAATTTTAAATCAAATATAATATTATAAATTATTAAAATCAATATACACGTTTTTTCAATTAAAAAGTGTAGTACACGTGTATGTAAGTATATATGATTTATGTTTGTATTGCTGAAAAAAAAAAATATAAGTTGAAAATAAAAACGCTTATTCAATATGTATACATATTAGTATGTGGGTGATTGTCTGAAAAGTGAAACCAAAAAACTGTAAAAGTAAATTTGTACATATGTATATCTGAAAATATTTTGTGAATTCTTTTTAAAGTTGGAACAAGTATAAATTAATTATCTAAAAGAATTATGTAAAAATATTAATAATTGAGGATTCAGAGCCTATGCTCAGCAAATATTTATACGGGTATTTTCCAAATATGCATAAAATTATACTAAAACAAAATGAATTTCATACAAACATTTCTTTTACATTTTACATAACTTTTTTGAATAGTAATTGAATAACGAAGAAGTTTTTCATTTTTTTTTTTTTTTTTAAGTATTATAAGACATTTTACACAAATATTAGTATATTATGATTAATGAAAAAGTTCAGAAAACGCACGTTATCAGAGAATCACCCATTTTATAGTTTACATTATGAATTTATGATTAAAAAATTAATTACGAAAATACCTATTTTTGATATAATTCTATATGTAAATCTTACATGTTTATGTATTTATTTTGTTCATATATACATGAATAAAATATTTAGGTATACATACATTATATGCAAAGAATAAACACTTTTAGTTTTATAAATATTTAATATCCTTAACCAAGCAAAATAATAATAATAATACAATAATTATTCGTTTTTAATAAAAAATAATAAAATTTTAATGCAATCATATTTTAGAGGATATACAATAATAATTTGTTATTTAAATTCAGTTTTCCTTAAAGTATACATTTAACCTTTTGAAACATACATACATTACATATATTGTGACATCTCTATATGTGATAATTTATATAATTGCCATAGAATTGATAATTTGAATGCATATATATATATATGTATGTGTACATATAGATACATACATACATATTACATAATATACGAGTATGTGACATATGTATGTTTGTTACATAATACAGTATTCATTCAATATTGTTTTCTATTGCATCTATATTACATGATACTTTAGGATATGATATCACTATTGTGTACAATGGTGAATAATTTTATTTCATATGTGGTGTCAAAAGTCAAAAATAACACGTTCATTTTTGTATGTTTTTTTTTTATATAAAATAGGCATGCATTGTGTTAAATTGAAAATTACACGTACTGAATTTACATATTCGCATATATTTAAAGTACATACATACGAGTATATACATATATGTATATGTTATATAATGTATACGAGTATGTTTAAATGCGATGCTCCAAGCGAAAATTAATGAATTAACAGGAAAATAATAATTTATACTTCATAATATACATAACTTCTTATAATGTATATACATTATGATGTACGTGTACATTATTGCTCAACAAATTTTATTCATATTCATATCAAATGATAGTTTTTTATACAAAAACATACACGCTTATATGCTCCACAAACAAACATAAATTTATATGAAAATAATTTTGAATGACAAGTACCTACACATACATAAGTATATGTATGTAAAAGTATTATGCTATAGCTACATATTTATATACAATTATGCACTTGACTTATTAAATATTAAGAAGAATTCGTAATTTATTTTTCAATTTTTTTTTTTTTTTTTTTTGATTAATTTTAAATAGGTAATACTCGTGAATATTCACGTATAATACATATTATAAGTGTTGTTATTGCGCGATAAAAATACTATAATTGAAAAGAAAATTGTTGAAAATTTTAATTTTTTATGATTTATAAATGTACACACCCATACATATGTACACAACACATTTATACAACAAATACGAGGGTATATTGAAAGAATTTTTTTTCACCTAACTAAGAAAATGCAGATACTTTTTTTTTTTTTGGTAAAATTAATTGTTACATTTCAACAGATGTTTATAGTTTTCTTACAATCGAACATATTTCCATTCATCCATCCTATGGCGTTACAGTCCAATTCGGACTCGAGCCTCCTCAAGAGCCTTTCTCCACTCGAATCTGTCTCTGGATATCGTTCTCCAGTTTCTTATCGATAACATTTTCAGGATGTCAGCATTTATTGAGTCGACCCAATGCTTTTTTGATTTCCCCGCCGGTCGTTTGCCGTCCATTCGACCATCTAAGACTTTCTTTGGAACTCTTGTGTTGTCCATATTTTGCACCCTTTGTCCAGCTCATTGGCAACTTTCTCAATTTAATCAGGGAAGAGACAGGTGGATTATCGAAAAGATCATACAATTCGCTATTGTACTTTATTCTCCCCCGCATTATTTTCTTTTATTGGGCCTATGATTCTCCTTAGTACTCTTCGTTCAAATGTGTCAAGAGCATTCTCTGTCTTACTTATCGAACATTATTAGTTCAATGATATTCAAAGTTTTTGATGCTGTCAGTATACAGAAGAATTTTTTAAACATACACTGCTAGTTATTCTGAAGAAAACTTTTCATTCTACCTTCGTATTATTAAAACATTTCATTCTTTCATCTATCTATGTATATGTATATATAACTATGTATAATACTTATGCATATATACTTATTACCTGTATATAAGAGTAATTTGGAAAATTAAAAATCTTTTTGTGGTTTAAATTTTACAATATTATGAAAAACATTACGAAAATATGAAAAACATCATAAAGCATAATATACCTTTAATTAACATTATTTAATATTTTATGATACTTATGATTTTATATTTTATCATGTAATTGGATTTGTTTGTATATACCAATCACTCATTTAGTTCTTTGATGTGGAAAAATACATGATATTACACATTTAAAAAAGTCTAAAAATCAAGGAAGCTTATGACTCAATATGGTCTTGTATATTTAAATATATAAGTGGGACCAAACGATCAATGATAATTTTTATTATTTTTTTATCATTTTCATTTTTGATTTGAATACAATGTGTATTTGTTAAATACAAATGTAAATATAAAGAAATAAAATAAAATATTTCATATGTAATCCCGTATCATAATTAGAGATGAGATTTTTTTTTTAAAATGATGAAAAAAAAAAATGATTTTATATTATTAGCCGCGTTCCATTTTGGTAGTTTCATCTACTCCGGAGTAGTTTGTCCTACTTCCAGGTACTCCCAACTGTACCATCTCATACGTTAGTACAGTTGATTCTCATACTCAGGAGCAGTTTTGTCGATTTTTTCCACAATAGTATTTTTAATTTTTAAAACTAACGAAAGATGAACTCCGTTTTTTTAAGATTATGTAGTTTGTTTTCTTTTCTGAAGAATATTGTGACCCTTGAATGAAACACTAATTCCTGAAAAATAGTTATAGCTCTTGAAAAAGGAGAGATTTTTTTTTTTTTTTTTGAAAATCTTTTAACTTTGAATTCTGTTTTCGTATATTAAATCATCATTATTTCTAAATGATTTCAGTATGAAAATGAAATTTAGACTTTTCTGATGATATTTTCACAACAAAAAATCTTTGTTATATTTTTATTTTTATAAATAAAATGCAATTGTATTTTTTTTATCAAAATCCATAAAAATTCAATTTCAATAGCACCTATAGTTATGCAAAAGCATATAATTGATAATTTTTAGAAAATTTCTATTATAAAATCGTTGTCGTTGTTTTCAAAATTCTTGATTACTAGATCCTAGCCTTAATTTCAACTTCTTAAATAAATAAATAAAAAAAAAAAAACAAAAGGAAATTAGAACAAGAAAAATAAAAATTTTTTTTTAACTTAAAAAACAAATTTATTTCACAATTATAAAAATCAAATTACAAAAATTCTGGTTTTTTTTTTGTTTACCTTTTACGTTATTTTTTCATGTGTAAATGTAAAAATTTCAGTTTTTAATATTATGTATATCATTCTCATAAAAATACAATTAAAAAAGAAATACATATATATATTTTTCTATTTATAAATGATATTTTCTATATAATAATTATGAATTTTATATAAAAATATGATTTATTAACTTTTATATTAAAAGAAAGGGAAATAAATATATGTATAGAATTCGTATTTAAATTGATTTGTTCATATTTATATAAATTTATATAATAATGTATATAAATGTTTATAAAATTTTTATTTCTATATAAAATAATTAATATTCATTTATTTTGAATATGTGTATTGATTAAAAAAAAAAAAAAACAATAAATAAATAAATCATAAAAAATTTATAAATTTTTATGTTGTTTATTTTTAAGTAATAAATGAAAAAATACTGTGAGAATTGAAAATATTTTGTAATAAATTGAAAAATTCGTTTACTATGAATCAGTCATTTCAAAAATCATCTAAGTCACACAATTAGAATTTTTCAAGAATCAATAAAAATTGCATCATTCGCAAATTAATGAATTTTCAAGTATGTAATTGTTTTTGGCTGCATTTAGTGTTTAGGCTTAAAGATTTGAAGTTTCGAATAAATTTTATTGTTTGTGTATAATACAAAAAAAAAGAAAATGTGGAAAAATATACTTGACTTATGTCATTTTATCAAGAAACAGGTATAAAACGGTTATATTTCTTTTATTTAAGTCACTGACTTATGTTGTTTAAGCAATGTCTTATAATAGGTTTAGAAATTTCCTAAACCTGTTTAAGTATAGATAGACTCCTTGGTATGTGAGCAATCATCTTGGATAAGTTCGCTCAGAAGCAGTTTAGCCTAAATCACTAAATGCAAGTAGTTTAACTCGATGAGAGCTTTTTGCTTTTTTTGAACATACGACTAATGACAATTAAACCAGTTTTCGGTCTGTCAATACGAATTCTTAACAAAAAGCTTTTTCTAAACTGATTTAGCTGCTAAATCCAAAAGGAGTTTTTGGTCTGTCAGCACTATATTAAATATTGTTTGAAGAGTAACAAATAATGTATTAACTTGCGTGATTTTTATCCAGAGTAGGAAGTGTACCTTAAAGAAAGCGTTCGCCACAAAAAAATTGTATTTCGAAAAAACTCGACTTATGTGGTTTTTGAAATGACAGATTCAATTGTTTTTATTATTACTTATTTTTTTTTTTAATATTTTATTTAAATACTTAAATAAATTAAATTTTTAATTTGATATCATGTACATAAAATAAATTTATATTTCACATTTATATGTAAGTACATAGTATATGTATATTTATTATAGCATTCATCAATCAGAGGTCATTATATCGAAAGAAAAAATTATATATGTATATATTTTTTTTATAAATTTTTTTTTTCATATACATACATACATACAAAATTTATTTCAGATAGCAAGTATGTATACAAAAATTAATATCTCGTATCTTGGCCTATGATTAAGGATATGCCAGTTTTATTAGTATAAAATAAAAAAAAAATTGAAAAAAAAAAATTGTTTTATAATTCGTAATTATGTAATTTCATTTTTTATGTAAAATTGAATATTGTATTTTTGTTTCATTTCAAATTTAATAACGAAAATATTATATGAGTTTAGTTATTAAAAGTATAGGTACATGATTATTGTTGCTATTTTGTTTTTATATATTAAGAATTTTTCATTTTTAAATCTGTTTCATTTTTTTTTTACACGTATACACAGTTATCCTTTAGTCGAAATAGCAACGTGAATATAGCAATTTCAAAGAACAACAAATTATAAAAATTATTTAAATAAATATTTTATATAAATTTATTTTTTTTTTCTCAAAATTAAAAAAAAAAATAGTACTTAAAAAAATACTTGTAAATAAATTACAAACTACATTACTATTTATATGAATAATTACTATATTAAAAAAGAATTCAATTAAATAAAGAATCTTTGATTTTCTATATAAACGAACATTATTTGTTGTTTTTATTTGTTATTTTTAGTTTTATGGAAGTAGTCTTGGATTAAAACGTCCCATGAACAATATCATTCCAGTAGGATTATGCCTTACAAAATATAGGAACGGCTTATCAAAACGAAGTCTTGGTGCATCAGGAATTCTAGCTTGTCTTGGTCTGAGCGGTAATGGTAATTCTAAATATTTTGGATCTAATAAATCATCATAGAATGCCCTACCATTATCTTGTATTAATGAACCAAAATCGAATCGTGGTGATTCAATCATTTCTAAAGATTGCTCTTCAGTAACATCGGCATTGAAACGTCTTAACGGTGGTGCTGGATACATTTCTACATGATGATGATCGGTTATTTTTTCTTCTGCACATGTACTAAATGTATTTATTTGTATCATATCAGACAAGTATACATCCTTATTTGAAGATCCGGTCAAACCACGTAAATCAGCTGCCTCAGAATTGAATAATGCCTTAAGACCCATTTTTTGTAATCCTAATGATGCATTAATGAATGATCGATGTGAAAATCTTGGTAATTGTACTTCTAGTCCAGGCCTTTCCATTAATGATGTTAATAAACGGCTCCAAGAATTCTTTGCGATTGCTGTGTCCAATAAATTCTTTTCTAAACGGTCCAAATTATCTCCTGGTGCTGCAAGACCTTGTTGACCTGGCATTAAGAATATTGTGCTAACAATATCATATGGAGAACCGAATGCTACAACAGTTGCATCTAAATCTGGATCATATCCGGCTGTGAATCCTGATCGCCAAACGACAGCTGGTATCGGAACAAGACGACGTTGACGTACAGATGGGTGCACTTGGAAAAACATTTCACCATCTCTTTCATAAACAGATCCTTTAGAACAATCAGTCTTGAATTAAGAAATAATGAGTTTATTTAATGAAAATTTTTAAAATACACTTTGAAATTTACCTGGAATAGATTTGCTGATACAGTTGCTAATGGTCCATTTACCCAAACACTATTAGTTCTCAAATATTCTGTAACTTTTCCTAATGTGTGTCTCTTCATGAGGAGATTCGTTCGTCTTCGGATTATATCATTAACTACGTTGAAATTAACTTCTTCTACATGTCCTGAGTACAATTGTTGTGTTTTCTCTTTGAAAAATTGTAAAATCTTTCCATTATTCCTGTCACTGAAAATTTCTCGAACAAATGCTGCAGATGCAACATGTGAATCTTTCGATCGTTCCACTGACTCAGTGATATTTTTGAAAATAAGATGTGGATTAAATGTTACCATTTCATCAAGTTTAAGAATTTCGTTCATTTCTCCGGATGTACTACCGCGAGCTCCCAAAAATACCATCGATAACATGGAAGTCAGAGCGAATGGTGACAATATCAAACTTCTTGCTGGACTAATTTTTTCTGCTGTAATTGATTTCCAGTAACTAAATGCAAGTTCATTACAAAGTCTAGCAAATTCCTGTATGTCTTCCTGTAAATTTACTGTGCTTTCTTCAAGACCAAGCATCTGTTCTGGAGCTGGGTCCAGTTTAACTGGGATTCGAGTTGACTGACTTATTTGACCGACTTTCAAATTGCTGAGAGCTGGTGGACGGCTTGCAGGACGTTGAATAAACAAAATAAATTTTTGATCATTTGGTTGTTTATAATACTGTACAGGTTTAAGAGTGCTAGGAATCTGTGATTGACCTTTGGATACAAGTGTTGTTTCTGTAAAATCTCCTCGAGTATCATTTAATGGATTTCTGTTTTGATTTGACACAAAAACGGGTTTGTAGGTCGTTATTGTAAATTGATCTTTAGATATCAAATCTTCTGTATTATCACTGACATCAGCCGACATTATCAGTGATTCCGGTTGAAGAATTGGAGTAGTATTTTTGAGTTCCTCAATTCGTTGTGTTGATTCTCCTAATTTAATATACACCTGCTCTGTTTCAGTTATATTGAAAATATCTGTAATTGGTGTTGGTTTGAATCGATCTTCTTTTCTTTGAGCAGTCGAACTCTGAGTTTCAAGCAAAATCGTTGAACTTTCTGGATGTTCAGTTGTAATTATTTGATCATCTGCCAAAGATGAATTTGAATCGTTCTGTTCAAAGTAGTTTAAGAAATCAACTTTATCTTTAAGAGTAAGATTTTTGTTCGATTCATCAGCTGTTAGTATGCTTTGAATAGCTAGAGCTAGTTGTTCTTCATTAGAATTTTCATTGTAAAGATTTGGAGTTGTTGATAATATAAAAGCATTTTCTGTTTGTTCGTCTTTTTGATCTTCTAGTTCTGTAACCGATTCAAATTGACTTTGTGTTGTATCCTCGTTGTCATTTTCAATTTCATCATTCTCAGCATAATCATTACTAATAGATGATTTTGTTGTTTCTTCTGGAATATCAATACGATGCATTTTTGCAATTGTCGTAATTTCAACTGTATCTAAATCATCATTAAAATCCGATGAAATTTGTGATGTTTTTGTATTTGTTGTTGAACTTGAAATTTCATTAGATTTATGTTCCGTAGCAGAGCTGATAATGTGATTGGTAGTTGTAGATGAACTCATATACGTTGTTTTATCTGTAGCATCATTAGAATTCGACATGAGTAATGATTGATGCATTTTATCACTAACGTTCTCTATAACATCACTTGATTGAATTGACATTGAATCTATGCTATCAAATTTCTCGTTGTCATTTTGATGAAATTGGGATTTGATATCTTGTGAATGTGATGATGATGATGATGGTGGTACAAATATTGCGGAATTGATTTGTGCAAGACCTGAAAGACGATTCGATGTCTGTGTTTGTGTTTGCGTCATTTGCGATTTAATGGGGAATGTTGTAGATGGAATATCTGTAATTTGATTTATAACATCTGATAATAAAGCTTCAATTTCATTATTGCTGTCCATTGCATTGATAGAATGTTCAGTTGATTGTATACTGGATTCCAATGTTGACGCCAATGTAGCTGCTTGCTGTTTAAAATCTGGCATGTTAATATTTCCAGACATTAGAGCTGAGGTCACTGGTTTTATTTTATTACCTATAAAAATATATGCACATGCATGAAAATGAAGAAAAAAAAAAGAATCAAAATAAAAAAAAGTTTTCATTGATTTATTTTATTTTCATTTACCTATATCAACTGAAACGTGAGTTTGTTCGTGAGTTTGATTCAATGCATTCGATATTAAATTTTCAATTTCCTGTCCAATAAATGTAATTGGTCTTTTCATTTCATTATCATTCGATAATTTCGTTATATTTTTTGTACTATTAATTGAATAATTTTCAATTGGTTTGAATGTATACATTGAATTATCAATTTCAGTACTCATATCCGGCTGTAAAGTTTGATTTTCAGCATCATTTTTAACATTATAATTATCGTTGTTATCATCACTACTACTGTCATTAATTAAATTAGTTGTTTGTAAAATGTTTGCGGATTCGGTGGTCGTTATATCCATTAGTATTGGATCCTTAATTTCAACGTAAAGTGGTTCAAAATGCACCACATTTGAGCTATTATGTACCTTTTCAGAACTAAATTTTTTATCGATTTCATTTATGTATTGAGTTGTTGTAATAAAGTCTTCTTCTGTTCCTTGTTCAATTTGTTCCATTTGCGGTTTATGAATTAAATTATTATTTTCTTTTTCTAGTACTATTGAAACTGGTATATCATTGGAATTTTTATTTTGCTCGTCGGAACTAATTAAAACTTCTCCACCATTATACATGACGGGATGTACTGTGGTTTGATTTTGAATATTTTGAACAGAACTATCACTTATAATTGTTGAGGGTTTTTCTTCAATAGAAAATGATGTTAGGGTTGATGATGGTGGTGATGATGAAGATGACGATGAATCCTTTAAACTTTCCAAAATTTGATCAAATGAAAGTTTTGTATTTTTATCTTCTTGAGCTTGTGTTAGAGATGTAATTATGTTATTAATGCTTAAAGTTGTATTTTCATCATCTTCTTCCATATCAGTTTCTGATGGGGCTGATGATACATCCGATACTTCAGTTAATGATTCCATTTGAGGTCTAGTTTCTTCTGGTATGGAATGTAATGTACTAGATAATATTTCATAGGGTGTTTGACTTGACTGCATTGTAAGCAATATATTGGGAGTTATTGGTGATGGTGACAGTGATGGAGAAAATAATGTAGATGAGTAATACGGTTTTACTGTTGTAGTAGTGGTACTTGTAATTGAAACTTTCGATGGTATAACTGTTGCAGCATTTGTAGATGATACATCTGCTTCCGATACTGTTGATTCGGATGTAAATTGAATTTTTGTTGCTTGAGTTGTTGGCATAGTTTTTTTCGTTGTTGTAGTTGTTTTCATTGTTGTTGTTGTTGTTGATGATGATGTTGTTGAGGGAATTGAGACTTTTGTTGTTGTCGATGATGTGTATGGTGTAAAGCTGATGGTGCTGGAAGGAGTGCTTATTTTGGTAGTTGTTGTGGGTGTCGGGCGACGTTTTGTTGATGTGGTGGTAGTTGAATCTATTTTATAAGGCGTTGTATGTGTAGTGCTAGGTTTAAATGTTGAAGTTATTGTTGTTGTCGGTTTGGGACGGATTGTTATTATCTTTGTATCAATAGGTTCTTCTGGATTTAATATTGTCACAGAAGGTTTGGGTTTCAGAGAGCTTGTTATTTGTGCTGTTGGTTTGGTTGTTATTCGTGGAGATGTTGTTTCAATTCGGTTAAAGATTGGTTTTACATATTCCTGATTATTAACAAAAACTTTTTGTGGAATTTCACTTGTCGTTATCGGTTTCTTTGTTGATGGGCGACGTCGTGGGGGTAATTTTGGTTTTTGTGTTGTGCTTAATAATTGTATTGTTGGCTTTTGTGTTAAATATTCCATATTCATTGTTTCCGTTGTTGTTGTTTGTTTCTTTGTAGATGTTTCAACAACATCTGTATCTGGAGTCATAACAACTTGTTGAGGCTTGGCCGGAAATATTTCACCACCAGTATTACCAAATATTGTCGGTAATATCATTGACCATGATGCCGATACATCTGGTGTATCTAAAACAGTTGGACCAGATGAATTTTTCTTCCATTCAACTTCTTTTGTTAAAACATTTTGAACGCTTGCAACAATATCATGAACATTTTTCTCTGGATCACGATCATTAATTGGCATATTATGTAATATTGTAGCACCTTCACCATCACCATTTGCTACAATACTTTGAATCTCTTTCAATGTCATCAAACGTTTAACTAATTCACCATTATCATCGAATGTATAAAATTCATATCGATCTGGATTTAATAGATTAATTGGACTTGCAACTTGTAATGGTAACATTGGTTTTGGTATTGGTTTACCAACAGCATCAGTAAATTGTGGTTGATTTCCATTCAAAATAACTGACACAGAAGTTGCAACACTGAAATTAAAAAAAAAGAAAAATTTAAACAAAAATAATTTTGAATTTTTTTTCATACTTATATGAACATTGAATATAATAAAAATTATTATATAGCACCGATTTATGTATTGTTATATAGGTAATAAACATAATCAAATAAGATGTTAATTCTTGTTCTTAATAATTTGATTTTATTTGTATTCTATGTACATACGAGTATATATCTATAATTATTACAACACACATTTTTATTATATTTAAATATCTTTCGTATATACAATTTGATACACATATGTATGTATATGTATGTATTTAAATGATTGCATTATAACAGATGAATAGAAAAGTGAAAATTTAAGATGTAAAATAGAATTTTATTATATTTATTATTTAAATTGTCACATGTGTATTGTAAATTATATATTGCCTGCATCGTGTATAAATAAATAAATAGTATACATTTTGTAAATCTCATAAGTGTAAAATATATGTATAGTTTTGTGCGTCAGTAAAGTATATAAATGTATTATTCATATAAATATTAAATGTATATGTTACATATATTATAATATATCATAAAATGTGTGTATGTACCGAAATATTAACACAATCAACTTATATAAAATCTACAAAGTGCTTGTAGAATATTTTAACTATAAATTTGAATGCATATAATAAAATATATAAATATATAAGTATGAAAAATAATATTATACATACTTATGTACATTATATACGACAAAATATGTATAATATACATATAATCAGTTTAGTTTCAATACTTAATAATTTTCCTCTTTTATGTTCATTACATATTTATTGTACATAAGATAAAATCAAATTACGCTGATTTTTCACAACAATTTTCTCTTTTATGATTTCTGTTTCATGTAATAAACATTATACGTATAACTACAACATATTACAGTAAATATGTATGTATATAATATTTTCGCATATTATGTAGTACCTACATATATATTTTATTTTTTGTTATGTTATATGTTGCATGCATATAGTATGTACATATATGTATATACATATTTAAGCATAATGTTAATATATGTATATATAAGTAATTAAATATGCATATGTGTTTAATAAGTATATTTATGTTACATATTCATGTGTTTTACATACACAATATAATGTATGCATGTATATCATTATATAAAATTTGTACATAATATAAAAACCAAATAGAAATATGGTATAGTATCATATACAAACTTTTGAATTTAATTCTCTAATACATATGATATGTTAACAACTATAATTTTGATTTTATGATTTATTCATCATTATAAAGATATTTTCAACTGAAAAATTTTTGTGGTTATGCGGATAGATGGCTTATATGTATACCTTTTTTTTTTTTTGGGGAGTAGCTAAAATTTTAAAATTTTCAATTATGTACAAATTTAATTTAAAAAGTGGAATAATATGAGTTGAATTTTTTTGCAAAACAATCATTCATACTCATAATTAATGCAATGTAAGAAGACGCATTATTAAGATGATTTTTTTCAATCACTTTTAAAATCATCAATGATGGCATGTAGTACATCAGAAAAAGAAATTAAGAAATATATGCCTGCCCTGTATGATGATATTGATATACTCATATAGAATCGTTTATAAGAATTTAGTGACTCAGGTGGATTGGGACATGTTAACCGCATATAGAAGGAACCAATCCTTGTATGAAAATTCTGGTTGGAAATGTAGAAGGTAAACATCTAAAAGGAAGACATAGAAATATGTAGGTGGTGGAATTCTGTTAGAGAAGACATTAATAAACTCGATATTAGGAACTGGTTGATGGCATCAAGGGATCGAGAGAGGTAGAGACGCAAGAGGCCAGGTACCGAACAAGATCTTGATGGACGTAGTAGTAGAAATAAAACTAAAAAGAAATAATACTGAAAAACAAACAAATATGCGAAGATAATTTGATATCATATGATTAATTTTTATTTTTAATATTTTTTTTCTCTCTAAATTTCTTATTATATAATTAAAATGTTCATGCATACATAATAATCTTGTAGTAGTAGTAGTACACATGTAACAATATTGTTAATTTAATAGTTACATAAAATATATAAGTACATATGTACATATACAAATATTACTTAATGTATATTTATATATTTATATAAGTGTATACGTACTAATGTACATATATGCATGAATATATTACACATTAATAAAATAGTATAATAATTATAATAAATTAATGATTAAAAATGAATCTTTAAAATGCACAAAATTATGCTTTGTATATATATGTGAATACCAGAGTTCATTGATAATAATTTATTCCAAATATAATAAACAAAAATTTCATATCAAATCATATATGATGACCCAAATTTAGTTGAAACGGTGGCAATGAAAATGCGCCGCTAATTTGCATAATACCTATGTACATAATACATTTAAGTTTGAGGTGCAAGTTCATGAATAAATGATATTTTTTTTATATACATTTATGTATTATATACGTTTATATTATACATACATAACATACATATACAAGTTCATATAATATCTAATCTAAAAGCAATATTAAAATACATACATTACATGTATGGGTATCTATATGTAGTATATACTCATGTACAAAAGTAAAAATGTATACCTATATAAATATAATATTATACATAAACAATATCTTTCTTTATATCTATACGTACATTTATATTGTGCTCATATGTATGTGCATATAAATATGAAGATTTTTATAATACATATATGTACATATAATCGTATTATATTTGCTTCATACGACGATATACATAATAATGATGTTTGTTATGATGATGATATGCTAATGCTGATGATAATGATTATAATAATAATAATAATAATAATAATAATAATAATAATAATGTTAAAATATGTAATAGTTGTTATTATATCACGTCAGATTTAGAATGACAGAAAACCGATTTAAATATACACATATATATACATATATATATACGTACATATATTGTATGTACATAAGTATATATGTTACGTTTTTATATACGATTAAATATATTGTATTATAATACGAATATAAATACATAAATACATATTTACATATGTAATGGTATAAATGAATTTATTACATATAAGATGCATAAACTACATATACGAGTATTATTACATAAATTTAACTATAAAAAAATTAGCCTAGTTAGATTGTAGAGAAAATAAAAAATAAATGCAATATAGGTATTTATATATTTTATTTTTGAAAAGAATCTGTATACATAGGTAATTTACTACGGTTTTTTTTTTATAAATTTTGTTTTTTATATTTACATACATACATACACAAAAGGTACATTATATGTATGTATGAGTAAATTAAGTGCAAGTAGCATACTATCATCATTATCATCATCATCATCATCATCATCATCATCGTTAACTTTATTTTATCAAAATTATTTATACATATACGTATGTATGCATAAATAAATAAAATAAATAAAATGTTGAACACAAAATACACACATATAACATTATATAATGTATGTATATGTAAGTATGATACAATGTACTATATATTATGTAGAAAAAAAAAAAACTTATCCGTTCGTTGTCGTTATTTTGAAGAACTTATCATAATAATGAATTATAAGTTAAAAAAATTAAGAGAAAAAAAAATTACATATTCGTATAACTTTTACAGAATGAATATACATACATACATATATATGTATGTATTTATATTATATTTAATTTTTTTTTTTTTTTTTTTTTTTTTGCATCAAATTATATAACATTCACTTGTGTAGACTAACAAAAACTAACAAAAAAAAAATATTCATTTAATCCTGTAGTATAGATATTATAATGATACACAGAAATAACATCAAAAAGTGTAGTGTGTGTATGTATATGTAAGGATACATATTTGAATGAATGAATGAATACATGATTTATTTTTATTTTTTTTTTTTTTCTCAAACGAACGTTATTATAAATAAAAATATGTATCAAACATAAATAAATATACGCATCGTACGTATATATATAATACATACACATATAAAGTATAAACTCGAAACATTAACATTATAATAATATTTTTTTATGATGATGAGAGAATATTCATATATGTGTGTGCATATAAATGTGTAATATACTCGTATGAACACATGCATTCATAAGTAAATAATTTGATTATAAATGTATGTGAATATGTATGTACATTTTATAGTAAATATAATAGTAAAAAAAAAATTTTTTTTTCCTAATTTTTTTCTTTGTATAATGTGTTTGTAATGTGTAATAGCGTAAATTCATAGATACATACATACATACATATATGTATACCTACTTAATGTTTCTGAATGTACATATGCACTTTTACTATGTATTATTTGATGTATGAAATATGAAATTTATAATTTTTACATTAGCATTTACATACTTATATGTATGTATAAATCACTCTAGAAAAATGCAACTATTTACATAGTACATATATGTAATATGTAAATATATATATATTACATTTGTACTTTTATACATATGTGTATTGCACATAAATATTTTAATTTTTTCTTATCAAAAAAACTACACATATATATGAGAATATACATACGATTAATATACGTTGTATATGTGTAACTGCATTTATAATATTTTTTTGCGTACATACATATATGTATAGTATAGGTACATATGTATATGTATATATACGCTTATTTTCAAACTTTTACGAAGTGCTTAGTATATATTTTAGTAAATCATTTTTAAAATATAAAAATTATAACTTTTGAATGAATAAAATATGAAAAAAAAAATATATATATTAATATATACAAAAATATGTACATATTAGATATATAAAAATGCATACTATACATATGTATATTATATTGCATATTAGTACATATTTATAAACAAAAAATATGTATACATAGATTATATTCATATAGATGCATATATATGTACTTACATAATAAATTAAGGATCGTATTAACCACACAAAATTTATCCGTAAGATATACTTTATTTTAGTTGGATATATAATAAATTTCAGCTTATTCATCAACCTATATATAGATAAAATTTGTTTTCGGACATCATTTTCGGAGTAATGTGGAATATGTCAGCTGATTGAGAAAAATTACAGTATTTTTATATTAACAAATGAAACAGAGATTATGTGGTGTGATGATTATATGTAATTGCTTTATTGTTCCTTGTTAATAACAAGGTTATGTTCAAATGATTATATTAGTACCACTCCTATAGATTGTCTTAGAAATCTCCGAATAGATGTAATCGATGTTGATGAATACAATTTATATCTGATTATAAAAGATCATCTTGGCTGATGAATACGATTCTAAGAATATACTTAAATATGTACATATGTATTTAGCGAGATATGTACATACGTATATATAGACATATATGATCATATATTTACGTATATTTATATAAAGTTAAAATTTTGTATATATATGTATAGATGTATAATAAATGCATGTACATATATGTATACATATGCAGTATTTATGCATTGCATTAAAAAATATTTGTGAACATGTTGTAAAAACGATGCAGTTTAATAAATTCTATATGATTCTACATGCAGGAAGGATATAAAAATGTATTTGTATTTATTTTGTATTTATTTGTATATGTAGGTATATTTATATCTATATAAATTGTATTTATACATATTATATATGCATTTATTATCATGTTATGTTCTATGTACATATAGTATATGTATGTAATGTCAGTCTGTATAACATAAATGTAATAGAGGTGTACAAAAATCTTTTATTTAAATGTTCATGAATTTAAAATAATATATGTACATACAGCTTATACCAACAATATTCTATTATATAGTTTTACATTTACTACGATAGTATGTGCAGTATACTCATATGTATGCATAAATGTTACTGTTACCAGTGAATATAAATGAAACAACAAGGAAAAGTTCAAATTATATTTTCTATGCTGGTTGACACATTTTGTTTTTCTTTTATTTTTTATTTTTTTTGAACAATTAAAATTTTGCAATGTTTTTTTTTTTTTCATTCATTTTTTTCTTCTTCTTCTTCGTTTTCGTTAATTTTTTTTATTACAATTCTATTTTATTTCTTATTACTAACATCTACATACATAATATGTATATGTAGTACATATTTTTCATGAGAATCATTACGAATTTCAACCATCGTTAAACCACAAACTGTTTATACAACATACAACATACATTTACATACATACATGCATACAAATCTAGTATATAACTTCTAGTTGCTTAAATCAAAACAAAAAGAAGAGAACTTTTTTAGAAAATAAAGAAGAAGAGAAAAAAAAAATATTGAACAAAAGTCATTTAGAAATATTGTCACCTGTAGGAAAACAAAAAACAACAAAAAACATGAGGAAGAAAAAGAAATTTATAAAATATGTTTCTTTAATACACATACAAATCTATACATTAAATATTTATATGTATGTATATGTAATGTAATATGCATATGTAAATATACTTAAAATAATGTAAGTTGAAAGTGTTGTTTAGTTATTTTGTTTTTTATAGGTATATGTAATGTATACATTTTTTTTTTTAACTTTTTTTGTTATTTATTTTGCTGTTTTATATTTAGTGCCTTTTTTTTTGTTTCAAATTCATTGTAAATCAGTTAAATGTGTATCGTAGGTACCTATACCTAAATACTATTGTGGTATAAATTTATATGTACCAAAAGTATTGTAAAATGTATGTAGTATAATATAAATATGCAAATGTACATAATAAATACTGCAATTCTATAATATTTATAAAGTTTTTAATACACTGTTTGTATGTATTTGTTTGCACTCTAATTTAAGTAAATATACACAGATATATCAAAATTTTATACTCATACAATCATATTATATACGAGTATGTATTTATACACTGAGCGAAATTCGAATAGATGCAGTAATATTTTTGAGAATTAAAAAAACCAGTTTAAGTGTTTGGATTATAGTGTATGATAGATGATTTATTTATACACATTTTGTCGAATTTTAATCAGTTTTTTTTTAAACTTGTAAAACTGTCAAAAAGAGTGAAGAAAAAGTGCACTTAATAAGATATTGCATGTTGTAAGTATAAGTTTTAAAGAGGGAATAACGCGATGGAGGCAAACAAAAATAAAATTATGTGATGTGTTTGGAGAGGATGGAGTAATAGTTCGAACATACTAAAGGTGATTGCGAAATTTCGTTCGAGTAATTTTTGTTTGAAAAATGAACCCAAATTAGGATGGTCATCAAAATGTCAGTGATAAAGTGCTAGGTAGTATGATTAGGACAAATCCCACGGTAACTTTCACAAAAGTGCGCTTTATGCTTGGAATCATCAGACTACTGCTTTGGTTTACATTATAAAAAGGCTTGGATTTTTTTTACTCGGATCAGAATTCTTGCTAAGAATCGACAATATATACGTAATATATAACAGTGCATGTGTTCAAAAACGACAGAACTTTCTCTTATACATAATAATTACATTATTCTTTAAAATAAAGACTTTGTTTTATATTTAATGTCCATATTGCTTCTTTTTTTTCCATTCACAATAATATGACTAATGTGTTTATCTAAATTTCGCAGACTGTACATATGTATATTATTATAAAAAATATAAATTTAACATATTTTTGTACATACAGTCGTATATTATCATATTTATCATAGTAGATAGTAGCATTACATATAATCTGTTATATACTATATAAACCAAAATTTTTTTGACTTATTATACATACTTAAATTAAATGTAGTACGCTGTATATAGTACGAGTTTTTGAGTGAAAAGCATACATATACATTAGAGGTACAAATATATATTGCATATACATACCCATATAGATACATGTGTATATTTTAAATATTTTCCTTTTCTTTTATATAAAAAAATAAGAAATTTGAAAGTAGAATTTCTTTTCCTTACAAAAATTTTTATTTATTTTTTTCTATAACAATTTTTCAAATTTATTTCTAAGCAACTGACTGTGATTGTATAATATAATCTATAATGTATATGTATTTATGGATGTACATATGCGAATGTAATATATGTATATAAATATGTAATTTGTTAAATTTTTTTTTTCTTTTTTTGTATATAGCTTAAATTTTATCATTATGCAGCAAAAAAAAATAAATTAAATGGAAAATTATTTTACGTGTATGTGCATATACACATAATAATCGTGTCATATTTGTATTGTATGTATGTGTAATTTAGTAGTACATTGTGTATAGTAATTTAGTATTATTTATGTTATGTGTTATGTATTAGTAAGTACATATTTATAATGTATACGCCAAAAAAAAAAAAAAAAAAAAAACGTAATTAAAAGGTACCTTTTATTCTATGTTCTTCAAAAAATTTTTTTTATTTCTTTTCACATCATTAAATTTCTAAAGATCAACACACTGTTACACCGACACATAAAATAATAATATACTTACATACTCATACATATGTACAGTACGATTTGTAAGAGTATGTATGAATAAAAAAAATTTATACAAAAATTTTCTTCTTTTCATCTTTTCACTGAAATAAATAAAAAATAATAATACATACTTTGTATTTTATACTATACTATTTTCAGAAATCGAAGTCAGTACAGGCAAGATAGGCATGCTTTTCTATATTCTTTCACATTGCGTTTGTATAAATCTGTCTCGTGTGTGGGGTGATCAGATCTCAATTTAAATCCGAGGGAAATATTTTAAATTGTATATTATGAAGGGCTACCAGTTTGTAAAAAACTTTTTTTTTAGATTTTACAAAAAAGCAGGTAATTTTGTGACATTTTGGGAAATTTTATGAAATATGTTCATTTCTTTACAAAATAACATATAATAACAAGCTGATTTGAATAATATGATAGCAATTTGCATTGTAAATAATTTTCTTTCTTATTCTAAGAAAAGACAAAACAAAAAATAAAATTCAGAATGTAACGGTAACGTAACGAAATCATTAACAAGTGCATAAAGGAAACAAAATAGAAGAAAATTGACAAATAAACAAATATGAAAATGAATGTATATACGTATGTATACAAAAGTTAATATCAAATTGATACTGAACACATAATTTTATAAATAAAATTAAAAATACTGAATATGGTTTAATCATAAATTCATATTTTTTTTATAAATTTAAGCAATACTCCCAGTAGCTACGGCAACTCTGAATTATCATCATTTTCTTTTATGCCCATCTTCCCGCTGACACGATTCAATCAACATTTTATACTTTGAGTGGACATCGGCTGCGTAACGACTTCATATTTTATAGTTCGGTTTTTTATTTTTCATATAACCAAAATGGTGTTAACTGATTAAATCAGTTGCCTTCACGCTGTGTGATAGGCAACATCAAACGAAAGGGTGGATTTCTTTTTCCCAAAAAAAACAGGGTGATTCATTATTAGAAATGAAAAAATCAGCAAACAAAAATTAAAATTTGTCTTAAAAACCTAACATTTTTATGATATTTTCAAATAATGCTACTTTTTTATCAAATATAAATTTACAGGAATGTGAAATTTGTACAGAATCTCCCTTTTAAGAATTATTTGTGAACAAAATTATAAATTTATTTATGCACAATTTGGAACATCCTGTTAACATATTTTAAAAAGTACCTTCTTCAGGGTTGACAGAGATATATTATTCAGAATTTCCTACAAAATATTATATGTGAAGTTATCAGAACCTCATCGGGTAACTATTTCCATAAGCACAATACTGACTTCGATTTCTGAAAATAGTATAAGTAGAGATACAAAATTAGGAGTATGAAGTATTAACACACGTAAAAATACTGATTCAAATTTGAAAAAAAAGATAAGTTAGAGTATAGAAAAACAAAAAAAAACTAACTAACAATCAAAAAAAAAAAAAAAAATAAATAAATTAAAAATGGAAAAAAAATGTACTCGTTTTATGTTATATCTACTATAGAGATAAATATGTATGTGTGTATGTACTAAGAAATAAAAAATATATTATGTATTATATTAAAATATCCAATTAAAATTATATGGTAATCTAATTTACTTATTTTTTGTTTGTTTTTGTTTGCTTTTTATCATTTTGTAGGTATATTTCGTCTTTTTCATTACTTTTGTTTGTTACTTGGCTTATATACATATATGCGTTTTGTGTACCGTATAAGTGCTTGTGAATCTTTGAAGAAAGAATGAATGTCAAACTTAATATAAAAATTAAGTAAGTATAGCACTCGTATGTAAGATACTTAAATTTTTTTTTTTTTTTTTATTAAAATTATTGTTGGCTTTTTATAGTAATTAGATCGGTGAAGTGCATAAAAAAATATGTTCAAGATTATATTACATTCGTATGTGTTCATATAACATATGTAATGTACATGTAATATATATATGAATTAATAAGTTCCGAGACTAACTACAAAAACAACGATTTCTTAGAAAGCATTTTTTTTTTCTTATTTATAAACGTTAAGTCTTCTGCGAATCATGTCACAAACTTTTATAAATTTTCGATCGTGAAGTTACAGTGATTTATGTGACGGTATACTTTTATAATTTCCAAAAGAAATGGAAATATGTACATATTATTATTTCGTGTATTGATAAAAGAAAATGCTGATTTTTAATGGGGAAAAATACTACTTAAGCTCGGTTTAAAGAGCATAATCCGGAACCTGTTTCATCGAAAGCAATAATTTGTTGGTGATGATATGCTTATTTCGAATGCGATCTTATACAGTTATAATAGATTCTGAACAAATAAAAGGCTGTTACTGCAGGAACTGTTAGAAAAGATAGAAGTTTGATAGAATGTAGCGTACTTATAGCAGACTTAATTAATGAAATAAAGAAACTTTTTTTTTGAAAAATACTGTTGTTCTGATAGTTAGTATAAGGACTTATTGATTCATGGACTATATAAAATAAGTATAATGTATAGATTATTTTAATTTAGAAAATTATTTTTAGAGTATATTATTTAAGTGTATGTGATAAGAACAAGAATAATGAGAATTTTTTTCTTCTTTGATTTTGAATTTGAATTATTTATGTATGCAATGCAATATAGGAAAATAAATGGTATAGTATCATTAAGGCTAGGATCTACATATGTTGTTATGAAAAAATTTCGAAAACAACAACAACGATTTTACACTAGAATTTTTATAAAAATTATAAGAATATTTTCTTTTGCATAATCATGGGTGGTATCCAAAATAAATTTTTTAAGGATTTTAATAAAAAAAAAAAAAATACAATTTTATTTTTTTTATAAAAATATAAATATATGGGAAGGATTTTTATAATTTTTGTTGTAAAAACGTCAGAAAAGTCCAAATTTTATTTTGACACTAAAATCATATAGAATAATGATGATTTAATATATGAAAACAGAAGTCAAAGTTGAATGAATTTTCAAAAAAAAAAAAAAAATCGCTCTCCTTTTTTTAAAAGTTATAACTAAATTTCAGTTAAAAAAATCAAAATAGTGTTCCATTTAAGAACAACAATATCTTTCAGGTTAACTATATTCAGAATTTCAAAAAATTTGATTAATCAATTTTTATGCTGTGTATGTGTTGCATTTTGAGATCGAAAAATCGTAATTTTGACAAGTTTTACTCCCTGTAAAAAGAAAACAAGGAAATTTAAAAAAAAAATTGTTCTATTTTTAGAAATATAATTCTTTTTAAAGTAGTTTTTATTTCAAATTTCATTGAATTTGATAGAGTAGCTTCAGAGATACTATATGTATGTGGTGCAAAAGAAAGCAGATTTGATGCTATGGCTATATACCTTTAAATGGGTGGCAACCATTTATCGGAAATTATTTTTATATAAGTAATATTGAAAATTGAAATAATCATTTAGTAAGGGTTTTGTTTAAAGAGTTTTTTTCTTTTTCGTTTAATTTTTTTCATTCATTATATTTAAAGAATAAATTTTCTTTTTTAGCTGCACTTTAATTGATTACATTATTGATAAAAATAAAACAGTGAATATGAACGTATTTATTTTGAACATAATATGATATCATTCAATAATTATGAAATTAGACATACTCGTGTATAAATATAAAAAAATAGTTGTTACTAACTAATGTTATGATTGTTATTGTATTTTTTGTATACATTTTTCTTTGATTTTTTGTTTTTTTTTTTTTTATAAAATATACTTAGCACATATCTAAACGTGTCTAAATAGAATACATTCTTGCATGCTTTTCATGTACTATACATATTTGTATACATATATAGGTATAGAGATATCAAATTATAATCTATATAACATACTTGTATATTATGTATACCCTTTTATTTATTAATTAAAATGCTGTCTTCGTACAAATTAACACTTCTATTTTTTAATTTTAATTTTATTTATATTATATATCATATAAATGTGTGTGTGTGTGTGTGTGTGTGTGTGTATAATAACAACCTTATATACGTAGTTTAATTAATAATTGTTTTTTTTTTTTCCTTGCTTACTTGCTTGTTATTTTTTTATTCTGTTCTACTTTTTTTTTTTTGTTTTTTTCTGTTTTACTGCTGCTGCTTTTCTTTTTCTACTATTATTTCATTTTTTGTTGTTTTTAATTCATTTTTCTGTTGGTTTTTTTTGTTTTGTTTGTATGTTCTGCTTTTCGTTTTCTGTTAGATTCCGTGTATTATTTCAAAGTTAAAAGCAGTTGTTGGTTTTTTTTTTTTTTTTTCATTTTCATTTTCAATTTTAGTATATGTACATAAGTACATATACAATGTAATGCATGTATGAATGTATATGTAAATATGTGTATTATTAGATTCCGTACAATATATATTTTTAGATGTGTATACGTACAGTGCGATATAATCAACTGACCGTAAAACTTTTCAATATAAGGGAAACAGAAAACATTTTTTTTTTTTTTTTTTGTAAAAAAAGGATCAGCAAAAAAAAAGCAAACAAAAAAAAAAGAGGGAACAAAAAACAAAAAAAAGAAAAAAAAAAAAAAACAAAAATCCTTTTTCTCATTTCATTTTTCCAGTAAGTAGGTCAACATTACAATGAAATAAATGAAAAAGAAGTAAAGAACAAAAACAATCTGTATAAATACGTTCAACAACATTTATATATGTATGTACATGCATATATAATATACTTACAGTTACATATAAAAAATATAATACAAAAAAAAAAGGGTATAAAATTGAAATACTCTCTAATACATATATAACAGAAATCAAGTATAGCTTTGATTTTTTAAACATTTATACATTTACATACATATACATATATATTTTATTTGTATTGTTATTTACATATGTATGTCTATATGTATAGTACATGTTTACATAGGTACATATAGGACACCATGTATAAATATATGATTATTGTATGTATATTACTCGTGCATATACATATATATTTAAATTCTGTGTAGGTACATATACAGTAAGTTCTGTATATATATATGTACATAGTAATAGTTATGTATTATACGTGATTATACTTAGTTATGTCTATATTACTAAACTAAATGAGATACGCGATGATAAGTGTTAATGTTTAAAGGTGTGTAAAACAACAATTATTAATTTAAAATAAAATCATAATAATAATAATGTAAAATTTTATATACTAGGTAGTAGAGTAGTAAGTGTATGTGTACAGTATATTAAATATTTATATGCGTATCTACTGTATAAATACGTAAGCGTGTGAATATATTAAGGGGTATTATAAGCATACATTTTTTTTTCGAAATAAAGTTTGTTGTTGTTTTCCTGGTATAAAGCTAGTAAAGGGTGACAGACATGTATAGTATAGCCAATACCATGGTATCGATACCACAATTTATACTAGATATCTGTCTATGGCCTTAAATGTTGTTTTAGACTTTAATTTTAGTATTTTTATATTATTTTATTTTTTAATTTATATTGTTTTAAAATTACCTAGATCCAATAATTTTCTTTGATAATTCTCCATCTTTTTCTAAAAATTTATCTGATCCTGAAGGCAATGATGATGATGATGATGATGATGCCGACATGGGTGCCGATATCTGATATTGTGATTCACCATCAATTGATTTTGATCCATGTTTAAATTGTTTATAATATGGTAGTTTATCATCATTAGATATTATTGATGTTGAATTTACATAATTTATATGATATTGTAGTAGTAATTGTAGTATAACTACAACATTCATAAAAATTATTTCAAATATTTTTCGTTTCATTATTTCCAAAAATTAAAAAAAAAAAAAAAAAACTTTTTTTAATATAATTTTTCTGCTCTCTATCACTTGCTCTCTCTCTCTCTCTCTCTCTCTCTCCCTCTCTCTCTATCCTCGTATAAATTTTTTTTGTATATATGGGGGTATCTGTAAATATATGTTAAAATATAATATTAAAATCAAAAAAAATTTTTTAATTAAAATTTAATAGTATTTAATATTATAAACCTTTTTTCATATTATATTTGTACATAAATACGATATACGAATAATATATGGTATCTATATTATATTTAATTTTATTTTAGATTTATACTTATATACCATTATATACGAGTATGTATTTAATTACTTATTTTATATATGTATAAGTACATATACGAGGGTAAGGTGAAAAATTCTCGGCCTAACACAGATCTGGCAGTGATATCATTAAAATTTTTTGTTGTTATGTTGGTACACTTGTCAAAACAACATATTTAAAATTTCAACTTGATCTGTCAAATGGTATTTTTTATACGGATGTTTAAAGTAGACGTGTTTGTGTGTTTTGTTAAAATGGATAAAATTGAATATCGTGCAGTAATTAAATTCTTCGTTTTGGACGGTTTATTACCTTCTGAAATCCATCCAAAGTTGGTAAAAGTTTATAAGGAGTCTGCTCCTTCACTTTCAACAGTCAAAAAGTGGGCAGCTGAATTTAAACGTGGACGTACATCTCTTGAAGATGATCCACGTGAAGGACGACCGAAAACGGCCACTACAGAGGAAAACGTCGAGAAGGTACAATATGGTATTGGACGATCGGCGATTAAAAGTGCATGAGATAGCTGAGACAATAGGCATATCAGAGGAACGAGTGCGGTACATTTTACATCAAGAATTAAATATGAGAAAGCTTTGTGCAAGATGGGTGCCGCATTTGTTAACTGGTGATCAAAAACAAATGCGGAAACGAATTTCAAAACACTGTTTGGACCGGAAAACTGAGGGATTTGAAGTACGAATTGCTGGAACATCCACCCTATTCACCAGATCTGGCTCCGTCAGACTTTCATTTGTTTTCAAATCTAAAAAAATTCGTAGCTGGCAAACATTTTGAATCAAATGAAGAGGTTATGGAAGCTGTAGATGGGTATTTTGCAGACCTTCCAGAATCGCACTTTAAGGAGGGCATCCTTTCATTGGAGAAACGCTGGACAAAGTGCATAGACTTGAAAGGAGATTATGTAGAGAAATAAATGTATTTTATTCTAAAAAACATAGGCTTTCACTGTCAGGCCGAGAACTTTTCACCTTACCCTCGTATAAAATACTAATACGTAATAAATATATAAATAACATTTTATACGTATTTATGTATGTATAAAAATGTGCATGTAAATATTAAATTTTATATTATATACATATATCCGTATATATGCATGTATTATGTATTACTATATTCTGTTAATATTTATGTATATACATTATATTTTATGTATGGAATATATGTACATATATTAAAGGAAAAAGGACAATATAATCAATAAAATTTGGTTTATTAATCACATATACATAGCTTTGTATATTATATAAATTGTTTAAATATATTTATATGTGTATATACTCGTACACACATTTATTCATATACATTATTAATCATTTATATAATATAATCGTACATATAGATATGTTAGTTAGTAGTATGTTATTTGATTGAATTAAATTTTAGCAGTCAATCTAGCTGTCTTTTATTGATTAAATTTCAAATGATTATAATTCAAATTCACTAACAGCACTATAACAACACTATACTTTACTACGTTTACATATATACATATTATGTATAATATACATTTCAGTGTGAATACTAATATTTTATATTTACAATTTTATATGTAATGTTTCGGTATATACATATCTACATATTTTCGGTCAGGAAAATATTATATATACGTACATATAAAAAAATTTTTTTTCATGATTATAATATGTGTATGAATGGGGTATGACATGAATATAGGCAAATATATGTATGTTCCGTATATAGATAGTACATATACTATACATGCATATATGTATATGAAGTTTGAGAAAATATTCATGTACATATACATATTTCTACATTGTGTACAAAAAATATCTATGTGCGGTGATCGGTATATATGTATTATGAAGTAGAAGATTTATTTATTCAAGTCTCCTTTTTTCGTATAGTCGTTGTTCTTGTTGTTGTTGGTGGTGTTGTTATTCTTAAAAAACAACAAATAATGATGAAGAATTCAGATAATTTGTATAAGTATGTGAAACATGAATATACACTATACATAAATGTGAATATAGTATGTATATATAGTAAGAAGTAACAAACAATATTAATAACAGTGCCTATTTGACCAAAGGTTATATCGATAAAACATAAAACTATCCGTTGAATTGTATAATTACATTGATGTGTAAATTATAGCTATACCAAATTGAATTAAGTAATTGGGAATAGTGTAGTGGTAAGTATGATGAGTATTTTGGTTTTTTTTTTTTTTTTTTTTTTTTTTTATAATGTAATGGATATGTTATAGGGTTATAGGGTTATGCTATAATTTATTTGAATGATGTTTATATACTACGTAATATAGGTAAAATTTATTTATCAGTAAATAGTATTATACATAATATAGTATACTAATATGTATATATATTTATGTATATGCGTATGTAATATATGTATGTAGTATCAAGTACATTACATATCTAAATTTATTCTATAAATTTATTTAAATCTAAATAATATTGATGAACTTTTTAGTTTTATATGTATAAAAATAAAATGAATAAAAATATTAATTGAATTGGTGACATATATTTTTATACGTATAGATATGTAGATATGTGTCTATGTACATTCCTCTAATACATCTATAAATATACAGGGTGTTCCTTAATTGGTGGATAATATTTTAAGGGATAAAAGTAGCGTGCAATTGCAGTCGAAAATGTTATATGGAATTTTTTCGTTTGCGCTTTATTTTCGACGCTAGAGGACGTTTAAAATTTTAAGGTTTTACCATGACCTTTCAACACAAAATCACATGTAATTTTTTGCACACCCTACGCATCAAAATTTAGCACTCTAAACAATGATAGAGCATCAAAAAATTACCTTTCTTTTTGATATACTATAACAGGTAATTAAGAATTTGATTCGTAGCAAAAGAACATCCTGAAGTCAAAATTTATTATGCATTTTTTAAAACCACTTTTAGTATGATCAGGTTTATCTGAAAAAAATCGCACTATGAAAAATGTGACAAACCTAAAAAAAACTGTGAGAAAGTGTCTTCCTTCAAGCCGTTTTTGAGTTATTCAGGATCAAAGATGTGCGGAAAGTGTCAAAAATGTGCTTAAACTTGCACATTATAAGCTAGAAAAATGAATTTCATATGAATAGTAGTAAAAAATACTTTTTCTAGCATATAATGTGCGCGTTTAAGCTTAAGGAAGTTAAGAATAAATTCAAAATATTTTTCTTTATTATTTCTTATAAATCTGTATTTATAAATTAATAAGCTTTTACTTTCAGACATGGTATTAATATTTTTTTGTATATATTTGTACAAATATAATGTTGGTATGTATTTGTGAATAATTTTATATAAATATTTACGAAAAATCATACTCGCAAATAAAAAAATTAATTTTAAATTTTCAAAATTTTTCTAAAATGGAATTTAATTTTGAATCAACAGTCAAATTTTGAGTTTAAGAATTTTAATTTTAAAAACACATGCAGATATAGATACAAAAATGTACATTAAATAATTAAATTTCCTATTTATTTATTTATTTTTTTTTTTTGGTTGTTTTTTTTTCGAAAATCCTTTTGTTTTTCGAATATAATACTAAAATTTTTTTAAAATTTCACCTGAATGTGAATTTACATGCTTGTATCCATCCAAATATGAAGATTTATGTACGTCATTAATTTTCAAATGTTTTTTTTTTGTACACACGTACATATACATAAATACATAGAACATAATATGAATAATGTATATGTGTATGTATGTATATATATATATCGTATAATTTTCATCGCTATAACGTTATGTGGGATATTTAAGTATAAATATTCATTTAATAATATAAGAATATTCATGTACATTATATGTACATTTATATAAGTACTACATCGGACAAAATATAATCTATACGAACATACTCTTATTTTTATATAAATTTTGTTTATAAAATCGTTGTTTTTTTTTTTGTTTGTTTTTCTTTATTCTTGTTTTTTATAATGTTTTCTGATTTTATAAAATTGTTTTTTTTTTTTTTGCTTCTTGGTAGGAGGATTATTTTTCTTCTTATAAATAGTGCTGTACAACATATTTTTATTTTTTTTATTTATTTTTGTTTTTGTTTTTTTTTTTTTTCTTTGGTTTTGCAATGAATCATTTTGTGTGTGAACGTATGTTAACGAATATGTTGCAAATATACTCTTATAATATAATATGTACGTATAATATAAACCAAAATTAAAAAAAAAGGACAAATATATCACAAAACTGTTTATATATGTACATAATATACACATAATGTACACAAACACATTATCTATGTACTTATATAACAGTATATGCAATCAAGTATATTTGTTATTGTTTTATGGTACATATTTACATAAAATTTGTTTTTTCTTAATACTTATGTATATGTATAGTACCACATATATAAGTGTATACAGTATGTTTATTTTATAATATGTATGTGTAAATATTAAATATGTGAAATAAAATTATATAAGAAACATTTTATCTATTATACAGGGTGTCCAGAGTTCGGGTGCAGGCATTTTGCCAGTCGATAGATCTTAGATCTGAGAAACGACAAAAATCTTATTGCATGGTGGGGTCTAATATCAAGCGGTGAGGAGTTAGGGGGCTTAAACGTTTTTTTTTTTTTTTTTTGAGGTCAAGTGACTTGTTTCTTCATTGTGGTCATAAACTCACGAAATCTTTGGTCGTTTCCAATTATTCTGCAATTATTTGGAAAGAGTATCAATTATTTCTTACTTTGATACTTGAATTGTTCAAATTGGTCCAAAGATATCAAGGATATGATATATCAAATTCAAAATTTCGAGGAAAAATAAATGCAAAATTTTGTGTTCAATGTGAAATATTTCAAAATTTTGCCGTATTGCCCTGCCCAATTGGAAGGATTGCCTTTCATTTTCACTTTATCGCATTCAATTGTCTGTCGTAGTTTTTGAGAATGGAATGGAATGGAATGAGATGGAAAAAAAATGTAATTGTACGGGTTTTACAAAGAAAGTTAAAACAACTATTCGAAAGGAAAAATACAGGACAGGCAAGGCCAATCAACGCTTGGCAAAAATGCATTTTTAACATTTTCATTGCAGTTTGGATATATTCAAACTTTTATGTACTTTTATACATAAATGTACCCTGCTTACAGTATGTATTTTAAGTTTTCGCCTTCAATATTTATATTTTTTTTTTGTTTTATTTTAAAATTTTCGTTTCTTTTTTTTTTGTATATTTTTTGAATCCTTGAACTTTTTTATGTCCATCAACAATGTACATAATGTGTATATACAAATAAAAATGATAACAAAAAAAAAAAAAACAAGAAAAATTTTAAAAATTTTCATTTATATGAGTATACGTGTATGGTATGTACTTACATACATATTATGTATGGTATAAAAATATTCAGCAGGAGTATAAAAATTATGCTTTTATTTTATTTTATTTTCTTTTTATTTTGTTATTTTTCTTATAAAATTAAATTTTACTCGAAAATAATATGGAATTTTTCTTAAGATTTTCTAGGTTAACATAATAGATAATATATATAGAGAATATGATATGTTTTCATAATAAAATATGTATAGAATATTTTCGTTATATAGAGAAATATGCTAATCCTAATCTATTGTCATATATTCGTAATTTTTATTTTTATTCTCTTTTTGGTATTATATTATATACACGAATATATAACTAGTACATACATATATATTTATATTCAATTGGTATGGGTACAATTTAAAAAAAAAAAAATTATAGAGTTTATAAATTTTAAACACATGAATTAATTTTCAAAAAACAAAAAAAATAAAACAAAAACAGAAAAAATTTTATTCTTAAAATTTTTTTTGGCATTTTTATTGTTTTTTTTAAAGATAATAAAAATACAATCATACGTAGTAATATTCAAAGCCAAGCTGCACTGAAGACATTGAACAATTGTCTTGTCTCTTCAGAAATTGTTAACGAATATAAATTCTGGTTAAACCATGTCGATATTATTGTGATAAACCATATTATTGTGATTAAGAATGTCATTGACTGCTAGATCAAGACATTGTATGACCAACTCTAGTAGAAGAACTCAAAAGTGCAGGTATAGATCAAACACCTTACAAAAAAGCGTGACAAGTTCCTGTTAAATTAGGAAAATAGGACTATGAAACTATGATCAATTCTCTATAATGGGGCATGATTCCTACCATAAAAATCATCAGTGACGCATTATGTACGGCTTCTAGCTTCTAGCAGCTCTTTCTTATGTGAATGTTTGTTACGTGAGAAAAATGAAAAAATTTTGAGTAGACGGAGATTTTTTTTTTAAGCGAATAAGCGTTTTCTCCACCACAAAAAACAACAATAACATACATATTAATTATGTACAAATGATATATATAAATATACTAAATTCATATCGAAAAATAAAAATTTTAATAAATTATTATTATTTAACATTAATTTTTTTTTTCTGTTTTTGTGATTTTACATGCAAATGAATTTTTTTTTTAAATTCAATTTAATTTTCATTTTTATAAATTATGACATGTAATGTAGGTAAACATACTCATATGAGCCGTAGTAGATAATAGAAGCATATAGTGAAATAGTAAAAAAAAAAAAAAGATTTAATTTTTTGTTCTAATTATAATATATTTCTTTTTTATCTTCAGACATTTTTTTACACTTCTACATAATTTATGTAATCTCAAAAATAATCTGCAACATTTACAAAATTTTTACTTATTCTTCTTTGTGTTATGTATGTAATCTACTGAGTTAAAAAATTTTTTTTTTGAATAGTGCATATGTGAGAGTATGTATTGGTATCAAATACATAATACATGTATTGTACGTGTATACATATGTATATCTGAATGTGTGTGAAATGAAAAAAATATGTAGGCTTAATAGCAAATAAAAATAACATTTTGTAAAAAATACTCTATGTATCAGTATATTATAGTAACTCTAGAATATATTAAGTCACTTTTTTCATTCACATATCAGTATATATGTATGTATGTAATTCATTGTACAACATTTATGTACATTTATTATTCTACATACAAACATATTGTTTGCTATATACATCCATATGTACATCCATATATGAATCTACAAATGCATTTATGTTATACACGAAAATTTAACAAAATTGTTTTTTTTTTATACAATTATTTTTTTATTCTTTTTTATCTACTTCATAATACGTACATAGGTAGGTATAGCCACGTATAGCTAACCAACCATACGTGCATACATTTATATTTCAAAAGTGCATGAAGCATGAAATTAAATCGCAATCATTTTGGTCAAGGTAAATAACATTTATGATTTGTTTTAATTTGAAAGATTATTTCATTTTTAAAAGAATATTCTATTTATTTTTAATTACTATTGTTTTTTTTTTCTAGTATTTTAGTTTCTTTTTTTTTTTTTCATATTACATGCTTGATGTTTGTGCGGTGCGGTACGGTGTTTGTAATAATTTTAATTTATTTTTTTCTACCGAATATATTCATTTTTCTTTTGTATTTCTTAATAATGTCTTTCATTTTATCTTTAATTTGTGTTATAATAAATATAAATTTATTTTATGAAGTCTTATTCTGGTCAGAATTTACCAGATTCTGTAAACTTTCGTAGATATATTATATTTTTGATAAGTTTTTTTTTGTTTTGTTTTTATGTTACTGTTACTTCATAATAATATACGAGTATAAATTAAGTATCTTGTTCAATTAACTATGTATCTCTTCTACATAATATTATGATATATAATATAATATTAATATTATGTACATGCAAGCATTAAAAAATTATGAGAAAAATAAATATAATTGTTCATGAATAGTAAACGTAATCATATTATATCTGATATATTTAAATATAATACGATCGTTTGTGATTTATTGCACAAACAAAAAAGGGAATAGATACTATACATAATTGTCCTTATGTGATGGAAACTCATCCACAAAGTTCTGACTCAAATTCCATCGTAAATTTTTTTAGTCAGTTTTTGGAAAAAAAAATGTCAGCCTAAATCAATTGCTAAATTGAAAAATTATTACAAGAAAAATGAAGTAAGATTTTACAAACATTTGCTAAAAATCTTTTGGAGTTAAATGTCAAGATGATGAAAGGAGATCTATACATATATAAAAAATACAAAATATTAAATATATTTTTTTTTTCATATAAATTTGAATGATTTTGATTTGATTTGATTTGAGATATGAAAAATTCACTATGGCGTGAAATCCACGTTTGATTGTAAACGAGACATTTAATATTCAAATTAATAATTAATAGTTATGTTAATAAATTTTGATAGATACTGATACTGGTATGTAAATGTAAGTAGTATTTATAGACGAATGTATTATAAATGTAAATTTAATTTGATTTAATTATGTATGTGGTTGATAAAAAATGAAAAAAAAAAAATTAAATAAAAACAACAAAACAAACAAAACCAAAATAATGTACAATTAAAAATGTTTTAAAATAACATGATAAAATATACACAAAAAAAATATATATTTGTAATGATAATAACATAATAATATTATTTGTAACAAAAAAACCGAAGCCATACAATATAATTTTGTGACCTTTTTATATAAAAAAAAAAATAATGATATGATCATTAATTATTTAATATGTGCATGTATCTACATGTATCTTTGATTTTATAAATAACATCGGTATACAATTAAAAATATAATGAAATTGATAATATAATTAAGTACTATATATGTATGTGTTAAAGGATAATTGATAAAATAATAATTTAAAGTTAAAAATTGATTTATTTTAAAAAATGCATTTATGAGCATATATACCAGTTAAACATTTTTATTGATATGAAAAATGCAATAATTCATTGTTTATTGATCATATGAAGCGGAAACATGGTATATTTCGAAGATAGATGCAAACGCACTCTAAAAGTGTTTGAAAGAAAAATCTTAAGAGGAATCTATGGTGAAATACATGAAAATGAAGTATTATGGGGGTTAAGGTATAATGACAAATCGAACAAACTCTATAATAATGAAATGAATATACAGTCAATTACATCGCATAAAATTATTGAGCATAAAATCCAATTGTTGGGGCATATCTTGAGAAGGTCAAAGAATGACATATTGAAGATAGTTTGTAATTCTGCATGCCGCCCGATAATGTAAATAATGTGAATGATAACCTTAAATTAATGAATATAAGGAAATGAAAAGTAGCTGCACAAGATAGGGTAAGACGACAATAGAGCTTATTATGAAAGCCAAATTCCATTTCGGGCTATCAAGCTGATTTTATTTGATAATCGAAGTTCAGCGTTTTTATTTTTTTATACAAATACGAGTATAATATGTATATATATGTCTCAAGTTTATAAATTTTATTTTTCACCACCTATACGTATGATATTATTACACTATTGTGTTTCATTTGACTTCATTTTAATTTATTGAAAAAGAAAAAAAAAAAAAAAGAAAAACAATTTTCGCATGTATGTATAAATATGTACGCTACATATTCTGTTCCATTTCTGTTCGCATATACTTAGGAATATATATAGATGTACACAGAATTACACTCCTTATTATGCGTATATATACGAATGTATAGTTATTTTTACTTTCTAACTGGAAAGAAAAATATATGAATGCAGTTTTTTTTTATTATTATTTTATTTATTATACCTACTATTTCATTTAATGCGTAATAAATATAAAGAATGCACATGCACGTACATACATATTTACACATATACTACATTATGTATCCATATATAAAACAGTATAATTTTTCCAATAATTAAAATTCATGTTTAGTATTTTTTTTTTTATTATTTTTTTTCTTTCAAAGTAAAAGAAAATGAAATTTTTGAAATTTTTTTTTTGTTTTTTTTTTGTTTTCAGTGTTTATATCTCGTTTTCTATTCTGTTTTGCGGAGTCTCTATGGTCTAGACCTCTAGACAATTATTTTTATGTATATTCGTATCTATATACATTTTATGGTATTGTATATGTATGTATGTACTTAAAGGGAAAATTAAAATTTGATTCATGTGTTGTGTGAAGGTATGTATGAGCATGGTTTTATTTTTATTGTTATTTTTGTTTTTTTTTTTTCAATTTTTTCTCTCTAACAATAAATTTTAACTTTCGTTTTATTGAATGTGATTTGATTATTAAACGATTACAATTTTGATTTTTGTTCTATTGTAGTATAGGTGTGTATAAATGATTGCATTCTATATATGGATGTACATGTATGTAAGTACATATATTTAAATAAAAAGAAAAAAAAATGTATAGAAACATATGTATATATACGTTTATTATAATAAGGTTAATAATTAATTAAATTTCGCGATAATAATTTTTAATTTCGCCGTACACGCATATACATACATATATGTACATACGATATAAAAAACAAAAAGTTAAGAATTTTTATTATTATCATTATTATTTTTTATAAAGACTATGTGAAATTATATACAGTACATTTGTGACAATATACTCGTACATATGTATATATTGATTGTTTTTTTTTTTTCTTGCGAATATGTTATGTATTTAATATATATTAAATTTTTTTTTAATATGAAATACCTGAATAAAAGTTTTATTATACATACACATATGTATATGTATTATATACATGTAGATGTAATCTAAGTTTTATAAGAAATTATATGTTGAATGAATAATAGGTGAACAATATAAAATGAACGGAATAAATGAATTTACGAGTACATATATACACATGTTATTACTTTATTGGTAGGAATTTAAGGATTTACATATATTTATTAATTTATGTGAGTACGTATATATATGATGCACATTATATGTATGTACATAAAGAGGAATTTCATTATAATACAAAATTTTATTTATTAATAAACAAAGTTCATCATGTTATATTTATGTAATATGTATGTATAATGATGCACATAAATGTAACTACATATGTACTCGTATATTTGAACGTAATATATGTGTCTATTAGAAGCAAAAGGGCATGTTTTTCATATTAACACGTTCTGAGAAAAACACGAAAAAACGTTTTATTTGTTATTAGTATAGCATCTGTAAATATAAAAATTGGTTTTTTTAATTAGTTAGCATTAGTTAGCTATTGAAGAAGATTTGAGAATGCTCGGTATAACGAATTGGAGAGCACTTGTCAAAGATAGAATGGAATGGAGGCGTACACTGTAGGAAGTCAAGCCATGGCCATTAAAAGGCTATTGAACTAATCATGATGATACACATACGTACATATGTAAAAATATTTTTATTTATGTACCAGTTTTAGGCAAATCCAATCACATCACTTCAATTTAAGTATTTTTTATTTATTACTATAAGATCGCCCACACCACGAACCACCATGTCTGTTTGCTGATATATCACTTCAATAAAAATGTGCAAACGTTTTCTTTTTTTTTTTTTTTTTGCTTTTTATTCATCCTTGATATGGATTTACTGTATGATGATATGCCTATGCCTATTATACCTAATATATCTGTTTATAGTAATTCTATGTATACGTATATGTATGTATAACGCTTATAAATTGTTAAAAAATAAATTCATTTAGTGTAATAATAATTATAATTTTAATAATTAATGTAATGAAATTAAAAAAAAAAAACGAAAAAATTCTCTATAATAATAGTATACCTAATAATGATTTATACCCGCGCAGCGTAAATAGCATAATGTATGTAATACATACATATCTGCATACTTAAACAGGATACTTAATAACATTTTTTTTTTTACACATTAATATTTAATATTTCGGCAAGAAAAACATTTTCATTTTTTTTTTTAATTTTTTGTTTTTATATTTTCTTCATTTAAATGAAATAAATGTGGTCTATTACATTGTAATAATATGTACATATATATTTCTATGTAATGTATACATATGTATATGTGTATTACATAACGAATAAACATGCAAAAAATATTTTTATGTAAAAAAATATAAAAAAAAAAAAAAAAAAAAAAATAAATACCAAACATAAAACAACAAAAATCGTATAAATGAATGTGTATGGTATAATAATATGTATAATCATATCTTATTAACTTATTCATATACGTATTATACTGTACACACTTTTCTATACGATAATTTTAATTATTATTCTGACCACGTAAAATATTGCATTTAGAAGTCAAAATATAACAACAAAAAAATTCTATACAAAATACAGAATACAGGCAATATAGGCAATAAGAGGGTTTCTCTTATATATTAACGCAGTACTTAAGGCAATAATTTACTTTATGCGTATTCCATTAAGTGTACTACTCTAAGCTCTATATGTTTACTTTTAATGTATGTATGTAAAATGTAGTAGTTATATGTATGTATGTATATATACTAGAACATAACTATACTATATGTTATTTCAACTCGTATATAATTCAACATTATAATTCAACTTTTACCATAATTTTACTACCATTTAATATTATTATAACATTCTCTGCGAAATATACGTACATGCACATACATTAATATAATATATAATGTATTAATGTATTTATATTCTCTTTTTTAGAAGAAAGTACATATACCATATACATATGTATAATTTTTATATATGTAATTATTTTTAGTATAAGAAGTTCCGATAGAATTATATACGAGCATATTCATACACATATACAGGTGCTATACTATGATAAAAAATTATGATGAACTTGTTAATAAAATGAAAAATCTTTATTTATTCTTTCATGGTTAATTTCATCACCTTCAAAGCTGCTCTTTGTCCGAAACAATAATGTACTTCTTTATTTCAACGATTTTTTTTTCTCCAATTTTCGAAAATAGTTAGAGAAATATTTTTCTTTACTTTCTTTTGATTCTTTTCGGACTTTTATTTCCTCAATCGAGTTTGAATGGTATATTTTTAGAGAGGTGGCCTTTTGAAATTATTAAACAGTCCGAAGTTGCACAGTACTAAATCAAGTAGAATGAACCAACAAAATCAGGCATTTTAATAAAATCAGTTAAAACAATCAAAAATTAAAAAAAAAAAAATAATAACTTTTGTATGTTTACAAACAGACGTATAGCAATGCAACAATATTGAATAATGAATATTATTATGACATGAAACATAAAACTCTGAATAAATTGTCAAAAACAGAGTGCTACTAATGTTAACTCACACAAAAAAATAAAAAATAATAAATCAAATAATTCAACATTTATGTACTTTAATTTTTGATCACCGTATTAATTACCGATTCATATTTATGAAGATTTAAATCATTTAATATCCAAATTCATACATAAAATGTATACAATGTATACAATTATTACACAATATACAGTTTATTGTAATAAATTTGATGAATATATATATATGTATGTACATTATATAGAGTAAGTTCGGGTAATATGGTATACATATTTTATTTTTTGTGATAAAACGTGAATGGTGTTTTTGAATTAATCTGTGATTAGTAATAAACATATGCGTTATATTGTCTATAGCATTCAATTGCTTATAAACTAACATAAACTAACTAAGTTCTTCTCATGGTTCTTCCTACTACAACACAGTTTAGGAAATTTTTATTAAAAATGGTGAAAAAGTGGAAATCAGAAACATGTCGGGAAATGTGGTACACATATGTGATAGGGAATGTGATATACCATTTTAAAAGGAATCTGCAAAGTACAATATTACTAGATTTTGAGATATATATATACATATATATTCGGGTAATGTGGTATAGTATAGATATAGTATAGGTATAGTATACCACATTATACTCATTTAAGTATACCACATTACCCGAAAACCAGTTCAGATACTTAAATTGTAATAGAAATGCAGCTGTACCACATTACCCGAATATACCATATTACCCGAACATACTCTATACTTATATTTATTTAAATAAATACTAGTATATACATATATTATGTAAGTACAGTATGCCTATATATATTATTAAATTATTAAAGTATACTTATACGAGTACTGTATTTTAATATTATAAAGTATGAGATAAGTTAAAATTATTTAAGTATGGTCTTATTTTTGTTATACTTAAACTTTTTATTGTTTTCATTTTTTATTATACATAGATTTTACATATCCATCCATATATGTATGTATATTATATTGTTTTCATTTTAAATTTTTTTTAATGTCTTTCTTCAATGGTTGCCGCAATATAGCCTAATATAAGTTTTTTTATATTTCCAACTTTTAATTTTCATATAATAATAATAATAATAATAATATCTAATCAAGAAAAGTAAAATACACATATACTTTATATTATATACATATACAACCATTTTAAAGATAGAGATATGTAAAATGACACATAAAATGTTAATAATAATCTTGAATCTTTTATACATATATTTCATGTCCTTTTTTTTTTTAAAAGTATGTATAATAAATAATATAAAATATAAATATGTATCTATATATGTTACGTATGTATGAAGCATGACTGTATGTATATGAAATTGTATATATACTTATACTTATACTATATAATATATAGAATATAATATTTTAAAATTATATACAATTTTGTGTACATAATAATAATAATATAAATGCTAAATATTTTTTGTCTAAATTAGCCTTTTCGACCAGTAGCATTATAGCAACACAAAATACAAAAATACAAAAAAATACAAAAAAAAGAAGTAAAGAACATCATTCAAAACATTATAAATGTACATAAAATGCATTATAACAAAATATAACAAAATTCAGATCAAGAAATCACTTCAAACATTCTTTAATTTTTCTACTACAAAAATATATATATATTTTTTTTAAAATTTATTTATTTAAATGTATGTATACATACATATCTGTGACTGTATATGTATGTATGTATGTAATACGAATTTATTTATGTACAAGTACTAGCTATATAAAAGTAATTTTCATTTCTTTTATTGTTTTCATAAACTTTATTTTCATTTATTAATAATATTTTTTGTAGTTCGGTTGTGAGTACAAACATACTTGTATATAGTACATATGTATAGAGCATCAAAAAATATAAACATACATATAATACTTGTATACATACATATACATATTTATGTACATTATGTACGTACGTTTATAGTAAAACAAAAATATACAGATACATACTTGTATGTATATAAAATCGTATATAATATATTTGTGAAACTTATATACATATACTACACAGCTATATATATGTATGTATATAATATAATATATACATGATAAAAAGTCATATACATATATGTAGATCCGGATGTATACAAATACATTATATTTAAATCCTTAAATGTTTCTATATAGTATGTAAATTTTCTATCATACTCTGTATGTACGTACTTATTTATTATAAATATATTATAAGGTGTGTATGTGTGTGTATGTGCATATATAAGGTTAAATTAAATATGTATATTTGATTCTGAAAATATTTGTGTACTCTCAATGTAAAAGTATTAAAAGCGTAAAAGCTAAATACATTATATCTTATTGTAAAATACTATATGTATATCTTTACGTATATTATATGTACTTATGTGTGTACGAATATATATATTACATATGTATATTTTAAGCGTACAAATTTTATTTATGTATTATATGTAAGTATATTTATATCAGCTTAACTTAATGTTTCTGGATTTCTATAATAATAATCAAAAAAAAAAAACAAATTAAAATTCCTACATTCACATTTAGGTATACATGTACATATGCATGTACTATTTATATTTTAAATTCTATATTCTATTATTACATATTTTATTTTTGTTTGTTTTCATATAGTTCTTCTATATTATTCTAATCATCTACATACATACAATAAATAATATTATATAGTTATATAGATACATATATGTATCAAAGTATATAATATATGTAGTAATATTTAAAGAAATGTGAATATTTATATACATTATGTATGTATGCGTGTCTTTGTATATTTTAAACAATTTCCTTTTTACAAATAAAATGTTTTATCTTAGTATTTTAAAATTTTTCCTTTTCTTCTTCTTCTTTCGTTTCTTTATTTCTTTTTTGTATTTTGTATTAATTTTCTTTTTATTTTTTATTTTATTTTTTTTTGTTCTGTAGGTACCTGTTTAAATTTTATCTTATCTAAGTTTTTCTATTCATAATTGTGTCATAAACTCTATTCGTATATTTGCATAATTAAAAGTTGTCTAAGTGAAAAAAAAAAAAAAATACTAAAAGCTAAAATAAATAAATGCAAATGAAGAAAATCTAAAAGTAAAAAATTATATGATATTAAAATAAATAAAGCGAAAGAAAACAAAAAAATTAAATTCTCAATTGTGTTATGAGTGTAATGTGTGTATAATGTAGAAATTGTTTTTAATATCAAAAAGTACTTATGTACCTAAAGTATTATTGTATATTTGTTTTAATATAAGTACCTTGTGCTGTAGGTACATATACATACTTTGTTTTTGTTTTTTTTTTTTTGTATAAAATGTTTTCAAAATTACAAAAAAAATATATGAGGAAAAAAAGAAAACAAGAACAAATTTAAATAAAACAAAAAAATTATTTTTCCTTAATAAGGACTTTACTATAATCTATAATGTTAATGTAATGTTGATGAAAAATTAAAAACAAAACAAAAAATCAATCTTTATAATAAAAAAAAATATATTCATAAAAAAAAAACAAAACGAAATTCTTTTAAAACTTTGTATGCTGTTTTGTTTTTTTTTTTTTTTTTTTTTTGTTTTTACAAATTTAATTAAACAATTTTTTTTTATATATTTTTACCAGAATTTAAATATATATGTACGTTACATAAGTGGATATGTTTTAAATGTAATGTAATTATTAAATGTTTTTAATTAATTTCTATTTGTACTCGTATTTATATTTTTCTACAGTTTGTTTTATTAGTACATAATTTGTTCAATAAGGATTTATGTATAGTGCAGGTGCAGTAATAGTACTTGTATATAAATATAACAATATAACTGATGAATAATAATAAATTAAAAAAATAAATTATAAAAGTTTTAAAATATATTCATTGGATTAGATATAAATATGTAGTACATGGTAGTACTTTATTTTAATTTTAAATTGTAATACATAGTTTTATATCTATGGTGCATCCAAAAACTTAATGACACACTGAGTATATTTATATCAGAAAAAACCAACAAAGAGATATATGACTTTGCATGAAGATGCTGGCTGATGTGGTAACTCTCATAAAAATATGAACAGACTAATTACCAATTTTTCTCATACTCTCTGCTAGCTATAGGTATCACTGGTATCACCTATAAGTTTAGCTGACAGTTATAATAGCAACGAGTTTGGTATTCTTCATGCAAACTTCTCTCTAACTAACGACGCATCAAGAAAGAAAAATATGAAAAATTTTTTGACCAATTTCTTTAACGTTATTTTTTACATACATAGATTTTAAATGGAAGGAAAATGTTTCTTTGGCGCGCAGTATACTTAACATTTATACTAAGTATATGTTATTATTATACTAACATAAAAATGATAGATGATAGTTTATCGCCGTTTATATTTCTAGTTTTTCTATAATTTTGGTTTATTTTTTTCGTCTTCTTATTATGTATTATACTATATAGAAAGTTAGTTTGTTTAATATTTTTTTTTTCATTTTTTTCAAATTGATTTTGTCAATTGGTATTTATGTTGAACTACTATACATATACTTACTACACACATTCAATGTTATATTTGGTACTCTCGTATTTATTTATTTATATTTTTATGAAAATATATATGTAAATATTTATATGTATGTTGATATATATATACATATGTACATTATGTATATAATATGTACATAAATAAATTATAGTTATTATAAATAAGTATGTATATGTGTAAAGATTGTAATGTGAAAAATTTCATTTAAAACCATTATACATACATATATACTAAATAACTCTTATAATACGTATAAATGTGTTTATGATGAGTTTGAAAGAAAACTGTATTAAGTATATGCATGTATATATAGGTATGCACTATGCAGATGTACATATTATTTCTATTGTTTATATGATGTATACGTATAGAAGTTTCACATAGACATTATATTTATATAAATATGTAATATGCGTTTGTATTTACATATATAAGAAGTAGTTTTATCTTTAAATTTATATTCATTCATTTTTTTTTTATTTTGGTTTCAATTCTTATTGAAAGAAAAAAAAAATTTATGATTTAAACATAAAGATTGACCTAAATTTAAATATAATTCTTTCTTTCTATAATACATAATTTTTACTAAATATGTGCATACATAATATTATAATATATAAGTGTATGAATATATGATTATGTATGTGTAGATATAATTATTATATAAATATTTAGTATTAAATATTCATGAGTATTATGTATTATGTATATGTACTTACTTATACCCACATTGATACTATAATTGCGTAAAATTTTAATTTAATAATTTATAATTCTTATTATTTTTATTATATACTTACATAAGTACACACGTTTTGTTACATTCAATATAAAAAGTTATATTATATTTATAGTTACTTATTATCCTTATTCATTTCAATAAGAAAAATATATATACTATATTATAGTATGTAGATGTAAATATACGAACTAATATAGGAAAAGTGTTGAATATAAAACATAAATAGAACGATTCTCTTCTATGTACACACATACACACACACACACACATACAATTATATATTTATATGTATAAATATGGATTTGAATTGTAAATTAATTTTACGATTATAAAATAAAAATATGTACACATAAATTGAATGATACCTACATATATAGAATAAAAACACAATAACATTACAAAAATGAATATAGAAATTGATAAATAAAAATAATATAAAATTGAATATAAATGTAATCAAAAATCAAAGATATAAATATCTAGTACACATATACTTATGTCATTGCTTATGTACTAGTATGTATTTCAATTAAAAATAAGAATTACAATAGATACACACTTAAATAAATGTAAAAAATAAAATAAAAAAAGATATTAAAAATACAATTTTCATGTCACCATCAAAAATAATATACTCGTAATACATAATCTTAATAATTTCATTATGTATAATAATTTTCATCTTTAATATATTTTACATGTTTGTGTATTTGTATAACATCATTGTTTGTATGTTTTTTTTTTAATGCATATTCGTCTTTCATTTATTTATTATTGATGCTGGCTAAATGTAATTGATAGCGAATATATATGATTCAAAATACGTATATTATATAGAATTGATTGGATATATACACATTTAGGGTGGTCGTATTCAGAAAAACCAAGATTATCCGTCGTATAATATACCTACTACATTTTCTAGATCAAACTGCACAATTTGACATAACGACACAATCATTGTTCAAGTCATTCTCAACAGTGTTCAAATTAAATTCAAAGAAATTCAATTAATATTGATATGGAATGTATTGAATTTGATTAGGAACTTTAATGGTATTGACATAAAAAATGTTGAATTTGATTTCAACATTGTTGAGAATAATTTTAACAATAATAATTGTTTTGTTTTGGAAATTGCTTAGTTAAAAAAAAAAAAACAGAAAAAGTATATTTTATAGACGGATATATTTTAATTTTATTTATCTAATTCAGATAAAATTTGTTTTTGAACTTTGTTTTCGGAGTGTCGAACATGTGCATAAAAATGATTGCAAAAATTTAATATTTTTATAATGACAAAATGAAAAAAAAGATATTATGTAAGTATGTGATGTCATGATTATACATACATAATGTGAGTGCTGTGAGCTGTTAATGTTGATAACAAAGTTATAATAATGTTTAAATGATATTTTTATCTTAGTACCACTCCCAGATTGTCTTAAAAATATCCGAATAGTGTATAATCGATTTTGATAAATACACTTTTGCCCTTATTCTGAAAAAAGTCTGTGATAGGTCACAAGTCATAGTTAGTCACAACAGCTTGGTGAGTCACAAGTTGTGACTTTTTGTATTCCGCGGTAAGAAGTCACAACATGACAGAGTCACAAGTTGTTATCTGCTACTTCGGTCGTCACAAGAATAATTTTAAGGTTATGTGAAAAATATAAAATATGTCATTTTTCTTGAAAAAATTTGACGTTTCAAATTCATCACTAAGAGGTGAAATTTTTGTGATTTTTCTTGTGATTACTTATTCAGAATACGAAACAGCTGATTAGTCACAAGGAAAATCACAAGAAAACCAGTCACAATTTCCTTGTGACTTGTGATGAGTCACAATACCAGAATAAGGGCATTTATCTCACTAATAAAAAATATTCTTGGTTGTTGAATGCGACCCTTAAAGACATAGAATACGTACTATGTCGCTATTTATGTAATACATATTTATTTATGTATTTATATATTATTCGGAGATACATTTTATGTATGTATATATAAAAATATGATAAATATATACAAATAAAAATAACTTACATATGAAACACGTAAACATATTTATAAGTGTAGGTATGCATGTAAGAAAAAAAAAAATGTACAGTAACATACTTTACTTCTAATATGTTGATACAATATACATATAAAAATTTTTCAATATTTTATCTATACTATATATATGTATGTATATTATGTATGTTTTGTTATACATATATGTACATGCATTTTATCATATTGTTTATAATTATTTATCAAAAAAATTATTATTGTTAATTTAAAAGATACAAAATAAAATAAAAAAACAAAAATTACATAACTGTAAAATATATGTACACATAATATGTAATCTAAATAATAATATATAAAATAAACTCTTAAGATGTTTACTTCAATATGGTAATGTAAATAAATTCATACGAGCACACGAGTATGTATAAGTATATAATATAATGTTATGTGTATAGATACGACATTCATTTCTACCATCTATAATATCTAGCATCTAGTATGTATATAATTTTGTCTATATTATTGTTGCATACATACAATAATAATCATTCATCGAAGATATTAAATTTTTTTGTCAATTAAGATTAATTAAAATACAAGAAAATTCTAAAATGAAAACATATGCTCATAAATACATAAACAAATAGATATAATACAACAAGAAAAAACAAAAATAAAATTCTACTTAAAAGAAATTGTATAGATACATTATACTCGTATGAATAAACTATAAAAAATAAAAGACATTTTATACTTAGTTATATTATTGGTTTGGTATGACATATGTATACATTATTATAATGTGTATTGTAAACTGTTACGATATAAACTGAATAATAGATAATAAATGTAATTAGAAGTTAACCAATTAAAAGGTAAATACGATCATCATGTGTAATACTTACAAAAAATACAAGTTATAATGTAGAGTATAAAAAGAAAAAAAAAATATTTTGTTCATTAGAAAAAAAAAAAAATTGATAACACTATGGTTTTGGTCATAATAATATACATACATACTTAATACTCATGTCCATATATGTACATATGCCTACATATATACATATCCATACAATTTATATGTACATACTTACATTTTCAAATGCAAGAGTAGGTATTATACACGTAAATCATTAAAAGTGTAGTGTTTGATACGAGTATCTTTACTTATTTATAATCTTATAATTAGGTATACATAAATAGGTTAGAGGTATGAAGTAAAGGTAAAATACTTATGCTCGTATATTATAACTACTATTATAATATATGACAAGAATTGCACATATTATTTATTTATTTATTTTTTTTTCTTTCTTTTTTTTAGCTGATATTGTTTACAATTTTGTTTACTGTTATATTACTCATGAAGAACAATGTTTTTAAATAAGATTTTATCTTTATCTTTTTTATTTTTATTTTATTTTTTTTTTTTTTTTTAAATTTAAATCATTACAAACAATAAAATAGTTAGCTAATAAATAGTATATGTATTATAAATATAGTACCTATCTATGTCTATATTTTATACAATTAACAATTAAAAATATTTCTTTTTTTTTTGTTTTGTTTGTAATTTTGCAGATACACATAAATAATAATAATGCAATGCTTTTTATTGTGCTGTTGGCTGATGTGCTGTTCTATACAATTTTCTATTTAAAAAATTAAATTGTTCAAGATTGTAAAATGCAGAAATGGAATAAAAAATAAAAAAAAATAAAAACATAATACAAAATACAGAATACAGATTTATATGTATATTATACATATGTACGTCTAGGTATGCACGTAAAAATGTAGTAATACAATGTGATGAATTATTATATAATTTTTAAATTTTTTAAAAATTTTTTTTTTTTTTTTTGTTTTTTTTTTTTTTGTAAATAGTAAACTCGTCAAATTGCAATATATAAGTAGTTGGGTAATGTGTACATATAAAGTTTATATTTATATAAAAATTGAAATTTATGAAAATTATTAAAAAAATTACAAGAAAATTAAATGAAAAATTTATGAAATTTTTGAAATTATTAAAATAAAAGTAACACACAAAAACATGAGAAATAATAAATTCATGTTCCGTCATTTTTTTTTTTTTTTATTATTTTTTTTTTTTTTTTGTGCAAGGAATTTTATGAAATCATTATTGATTTTGAGCATAATATATTTTTGTGTAATATACATATACAATTTACTACCGATACAGATAATTTATAAGAAAATTTTATTATAAATTTTTAAAAAATATAAACGTTACAATATGCATTGAGTATGGACATAATCGTATCCGTTTTGTATACAGACGTAAAAGAAAAAAAAAAAAAAAATATGAGACAAGCTACAAATTATAACTACAGTGAATAAATGATGAAATACTATAGTACAAAACATTATGAAAAATTAAGTATGTATGTATGTATATGAAAAAATGAATTCAATATTTTGTATGACAACACAATTATTACGTCTAATATAGACCAAAAGAAAAATTACTTCATGGCTCTCATTTTGACAACCTATATTATTCTACTATATTGCAAATAATAATTGAAAATGCATTTTTTTTTCTGTATTAGTAAGTTATAATTTATTCATTTTAATAATTAAAAACAAACATAAAAATTTTACAATTATTAAATAAAAATAATAAAAAATGAATATCTACACAAAAATTTAAGACCAAAGTCAAACTTTTAAAATAATATCCTTTTGCTTTAATACAATCTTTATTTATATGTAATCGTGTAAAGCCATACCATGAAACGCCACCACAAATTGTTACTTCTTTTCCTCCACCGTAATGCTGCTGCGGATGTACACAAGATAAATCATACTTTTACTTCGTGAACTGTGATTCGACTGTTTGGCAATAATTGGAAAGTGCTTTCATTAGGAAACAGTATGGATCTCCAATTTTTCTCTGTCCAATATCTGTGTTGTCTATACCAAACGTACTTTTTTCTTGCATGTGTGTTGTTAATAAAAGCTTTTTAATAACGGGTTTTTCTTCTAAATCCAACATAACATAATGTAATTCAAGCTCATTTGAAATTTTTGCTCTTAAACTTTTGCGTATGTACATATGTTCTCTAATCGTGTTGGCATTGACTCAAAAATATTTTTAACAAAATATTGTAAAATATTATTTCATTATTATGACTTATTTTGACATTTATTTTCTAGAAATGATCAATGATGTTCGATGGGATTTAAGTCAGGACTTTATTGAAGTGTTTTAATCATATGAAGGGCAATAAATTATGCTTTCCGTTTTTGTCTGTGATAAATGAAATTGAAAATTTAATGAATTCGAAAAATGTCATAAATTTCATAAGATCTCAAAGCATAAAATGATACGATCACTTATAATGAGAATGCTTGATAATAGAACTGATAACTCAAAAGTACATTTAACAAGTAACTTTACCGAATCAAGGCAGCAAAGATAACAAAGAAGGACAAAAAGAAATTAAAAGAGTAGAAGAGAACTTCAGAGCGATGGGAGTTATACAAACTACAATGTTTTGACTCTGGTAGAACAGCGTGGTTGTCGGATTGTAACAGAACCTATGGCTCACCGCGTGGTCTGTAAGGTTGAGAAAGAAGAATAAGAAGAAGAACAAGAGAGAAATAATTATGTTCTTTCTTTTTGTTTGTGGTAAATCATTAAAAATCTTAAATTTTATCTATGCTTTCTATATTTATGAAAATTAATATGTTTGTCGCATTATTTTTTCACGCCTATGTTATGTATTTCTGCTATTATTAATAGAATGCAAAAAATATACATTTGATACATATAAAAAATTATATTTTTTTTTACATTTAATTCTACTATGAAATTTCTATTATGAAAGAAATTGTAATAAATTATGATCATAGAGTAAAGTAATTTTCAATTTACCTACAATATAATATCCGTACTATGTAATTATTCTATTAAATTTATTGTGAATACCTAATATACTCGTATGTACTTATGTACTTATGATGATACATATCGAATATAATTACTTACATAATTCCTTTATGAGATAAATTATTGATTTTTAATTTTTTGCATTTTTTTTATATATTTTTTGTTTTGTTTTGTCAGTATAAGGTATAATGAAATGGATCTAATGTATAATTTAATTTAATTTTCATTTAAATTTTGTTTTTTTTTTTTTTTTTTTCGAAGTAGAAACATTACAATTTAATACATATATGTATAAACAACAGTTTTGTATCTACAAATATTTTATTGGGTTATTTTTTTTTTTTGTTATAAAAAAGAAAAAAAAGTATATTGAATACAATATTACATATATACATATTAGGCTGAACTTCCGAATCGCTAGCTCGTGATATCGAAACAGGACATTTTCAGGACGATACTTTGGAATGTCCTCTTTAATGTGTCATATGTCCTTGTTGGCGGAAATTTGATATTTGGGAGAAAAGTACCGTTAAAAATTTTTCAAAAAATTCACTGTGTTTCACAAAAACCGTTATATTTATTTTTTGGAATAATGCAGGATAACAAAAGATATTGCATTTTAAAGAGAACTTTCTCCTCTTTCTAACGAAATATATTTCGTCCCGAAATAATAAGTGGTTCTTGAGCTATAAGGACTCAAAGTCAAAATTTCATGTTTTAAAAAAAACGATTTTCAAACTTCTTTTGATATTGATATATCTCCGAAAGTTGAAGGATAACATTGGTAAATTATGATGTCAAATGAAAGATAATTTTGTCCTCTTTAAAATGATACCCCTTACACCCTCATATGTCACCCCACTAAGAAACTATGGACAAATGTATGCAACAAAGTGCATGTTTTTTATACATAACTAGTTATTTTTTGTTAAAATAATGAAAAAAAACAAACAATAACACATCAAATAATGAAAATGATTAGAAAACCAGATATGTACGTATTTATTTTTATTAATTTTACTCTTTGTTATTTTTTTGTGGTCCTGAAAAGGACCGATTTTATTTTTCGTTTTTCGCTTATTTGCCGCAATAAACAACTTTGATGTCTTCTCCTTGATAAGGAGTATGATGATAGCGGGCAAATTGGTGGTCCAGGTTGTATTGTAGAGATAGACGAGACAAAAATTGGAAAAAGAAAGTACGAACGGGGTAGACTTGTTGATGGTAGTTGGATTGTCGGTATGATACAACGAAATTCGAATAATTATAGGTTAGAAATATGTCCGGAGAATTCACGTAATAGTGATACTCTCACCGAAATAATTAAAAAACATATTAAACCCGGCACTGAAATACAAACGGATTGTTGGGCGGGTTACAGAGAGTTGAATTCTCACGGATATATTCATAAAAAAGTTAATCATACCGAGCACTTTGTTGACCCAGAATCTGGAGCTCATACTCAAAACATCGAGAGTAGCTGGCGAACTTTAAAATACAGATTAACACGAGGTGGAGTACGCAAAGAACATTTAGACCTCCATTTATGTGAATTTCTGTGGAGGAGAAGACTTGCCAAGGAGGGAAAAGATCCTTTTCAACAACTAATAGAAGACATCAAAGTTGTTTATTGCGGCAAATAAGCGAAAAACGAAAAATAAAATCGGTCCTTTTCAGGACCACAAAAAAATAACAAAGAGTAAAATTAATAAAAATAAATACGTACATATCTGGTTTTCTAATCATTTTCATTATTTGATGTGTTATTGTTTGTTTTTTTTCATTATTTTAACAAAAAATAACTAGTTATGTATAAAAAACATGCACTTTGTTGCATACATTTGTCCATAGTTTCTTAGTGGGGTGACATATGAGGGTGTAAGGGGTATCATTTTAAAGAGGACAAAATTATCTTTCATTTGACATCATAATTTACCAATATTATCCTTCAACTTTCGGAGATATATCAATATCAAAAGAAGTTTGAAAATCGTTTTTTTTAAAACATGAAATTTTGACTTTGAGTCCTTATAGCTCAAGAACCACTTATTATTTCGGGACGAAATATATTTCGTTAGAAAGAGGAGAAAGTTCTCTTTAAAATGCAATATCTTTTGTTATCCTGCATTATTCCAAAAAATAAATATAACGGTTTTTGTGAAACACAGTGAATTTTTTGAAAAATTTTTAACGGTACTTTTCTCCCAAATATCAAATTTCCGCCAACAAGGACATATGACACATTAAAGAGGACATTCCAAAGTATCGTCCTGAAAATGTCCTGTTTCGATATCACGAGCTAGCGATTCGGAAGTTCAGCCTAATATGTATATATGTAATATTGTATTCAATATAATTTAGAAAAAAAAAAAGAAAAATATGTTAAAATAATATACATATATAATAAGATGCATTATGATGCGATAATAAGGTTTACTATATACATATATAATGAGAAAATTTATTTATATACATACACATTTTTCTGTGTATATATAAGTATGTACTTATGTATGTACATACGAGTATATTTAAAACCGGATTTCAAGAAAAATTTATTCAATTTAATCATTTAACTTTTAGAGTTGTTATGTTATATATGTGTACATATGTTTGTGTATATAGTATGTTATATTATGTACAATAAATGTGTACATATTTGATTAACATGATTTTACATATACATACATGTACATATATGTATATACATAAAAATATACTCGTATATGTATTATTTTATTAACATATAAAACATATTTGTGTACCGTTATAAGAATCATATTATACTACATATACATTCATAAGTACATATTATATAGAATTTCAAGAGTTGAATTGATGTTTACATAAAAATTTTGCAAAAAAAAAATAAACAAAAAAAAAAACACAAAAGACAAAGAGAAAGAGATAAATGTAGAAATAAAAAAGAACAATTTATTTGTATTTGTATTTTTTTTTTATCTTTTTTTCGTTAAAAAATGAAAAATTATAAATATATACATATACATATATAGTAAAAAATTCATACGAAAAAAAAAAACCTAAAAAATTTCAAAAAATAAATAGAATAATACACGAGTATATGTACATTTATGTATTGTAAGTAGATATGTAGGTACATGAGAACCTGCATTTATATGCTTATTCAACATAATACATACATATACATAAAATGTTTGTACATATGTTTTGATATAAATATATATAGTACATATTATTTGAGCTTTGTTTTATGCTTATTTATGGTAAACACATATAAATATCCATAAGTATATATGTGTAGATATACAGTTACATGAATTTCTTTTACACTTACCTTACTTAATTTTTTATTTTTATTTATCTTTATTTATTTTTTGTTTTGTTTATTTTACTAATATGTATATATATTTTTTTCTCGTATTTTTCTATATATTTAATCTGTATTTATTTCATTGACATTATATAGACATATATAGTATGTACATACATACATAAGTAAACGTAAATATACGAATTTAAATTTATGTACAAATACATACATATGTGCATTTATTATATATGATTTTATATGAATTATTATACTTATGTACGGTAACATATTTAAAATCTGAATGAAAAAAAAAAAACAAACAAATATTGAAAAATTTCGTGACATTAACATTCAAATGTGCTTATTTTTTTTTTTTTTTTTTGTATATTTAACTTTTCACGTTTAACCGTTTATTTTACACACATACATACATCTAAATAAATGTAAATGTAATAAGGAGTACATATATACGTATTGAATTGATAATATTAACTTGTAGTCATAATACATGTAAGTATAAATAATGATAGTACCTATATCATATATTTGTAGAACTCCAACTCATAATGTATGTTATATCGGCTGGTATCTAAGTACATATTTACTTATACGAGTATATAAGTGATTTTCTATTATAGATATTTATTATAATCTACTTGAGAAATATGTGTTAAGAAATATCATATCGCATTGCAAAAAAAAAAAAAGAATTTAAAGGGTCATATTCATCATCCTAGATTATCTTTTATCTAAAATAAAGTAAATTCATTATCTGCGTTTGATTGATGCTGGATAAATTTTAGACTATACTTTAGTCATTATGTCTTGTGAATATCGTTTAAACATAACCTTGTTATTAACAAGCAATAACAGTACATTCACGTACATAAATATTCATTATATTCATCATATACCACATAACCTCTTTTTAATTTTGCGAAAAATATTTAGTACGATTTTTTGTTTGTCTCAATGACACCTCTATCTATACTTTATTTGCGGGTGTACCACCTAATGCGGGATACCCTGTATATCCAGCTAAAATATATCCGATGGAAAATTTTGGTTGATGAATACGACCCCTTTTATGTGTATATGTATGTGTATATATGCAAAATTATAATTACTTTAAACTATAAAATTATAAATAAAAAAAATACATACATACATATGTATATTTGTGTACGACTTTAAAATGTACATATCAACATAACAATATTATATATCAAGAATAATATTATACATATACTTATATGTAATACGGTAATACATACAGTATATGTACATAATAAATAGTATATCGTCGGTTAAGTAGTGAAACCTCCTAAGTACAATTTGTCGAAAAGAAAGTTTTTGTTTTTTATTCAATTTAAAATCGAAAAATAGTTACATAATTTAAAATTATTAAAATAAATATATTTCCACTAATTATTTTTTTACCTTTTAAACAGCTTTTAAATTTTTTGGAAAATTCATTAAAATTGTACCTAATATTAAATTTCTTTCTTCTCCTCAAAGAAATTTTGGTTTTTGTTAGTTACGAGGTTTCACTATTTAACCGATTATATATTACATACATATACGAGTATATTCATTTGTAATTGCGTATATTAGCTGTATTTATAGTATACTCAATCTCAGAATACTGCATATACATATGTAAGTATGTTATTTGTATGTATATTGATGACCATAGAAATTAATGTGGTTTATTAATTTATTGTTTATAATTGAAATTATAATTATGATAAATATTTATGTATATGTATATGTAATTATATTATGTTCTATATTATATGCATACTCATATATGTATCTATATTCATTTCATTGTAACATTTATGTATATGTATTATAAGAGTAATATGGTGTTATAACAAAACAAATTTATGATATTTATTATATGAAGATAATAATCAAAACCAAATAAAAATAAAAATAAAAATAAAAATAAAAATAATAATGTACTAAAAATATACGAATGAAATGAGAAATATAAATAAAACTAAAGAAATAAATAATTAATTATAAAAAAAAAAAATTGACATGCGGAAAGAAAATTCATTCAATAATATGTATGAGTGTGAGTACAAATATATATATGTACGTATGTAATTGTTTGTACAGAATATGTTTAGTATACATAAAGCTAGATACATATATTGTAAAAAATGAATTGATCATATTTTTATGCATTTATCAATCAATATCTATATTAAATATATCTGTGTTATAATATAAATTGATGAATACATAATATAAAATGTTTATTCTAGAATATTATCTATACTGTCATAAAAGTATTGGGAATTTGTATTTTAGTAAAGTTATGCTAGATATTTTCAAACTAAATTTTCTCCTTCATAACTTAGTATCACTATATATACTTGATTACTACTACGCCGCAACAATAAATATGATTCAGCCAACGGTTTGCCTACATCAAGTGTTTGAAAGAACCTACTTGGGGGTCAATTCTGGTTCGGTGCAGTGCAAAAATGAAAAAGTTAGTTTGCACTTAACGTTGCACACACTTTTTGCTCACACTTAACGTTGCATTTGAATTCTAACGATTAAAATCACTTTACACAGCTTTGCACCATACTTTGCACGGACATTTAACACGGTGTAAACTAATTTTACATATGCAAAATTTTTGACATTTGTTATCATGTTTACACGGTACTAGAATCGCAAACAGTGGTGTAAGCGTGTAAACTCTTTTCACTTTTTCACTGCACCGAACCAGAATTGACCCCCTGTATGTATCAAATTTTTTATAAGCTGTTGAATAAAGAGTTTGTTATTTTGTGTTCTGAATAAATTTTCGTGTGACGAATGTCATAAAAATATTTTAAAAAAGGCATATGATGTATCAGTTATATCAAAAACAGAGTCTTATGATGAGTATTGCAATACATTTAAAGTGAGGTGGAAAGACTGTCAACGACATTTAACCTCTATTACCAATTAAACTATCAATAAAGAAAAGAAAATTATGTTCAGTAATCACCAAACGAATTTAGATTTAAGCAGAAAGCTAATGGATTTGACATTTTTTACGAGTATGCTTCTTCGATTTTGATCGATATTTTGGACATGAGATGCTTTTTTGCACGGCTAGTTCCAAAAGACTTTGAATTTTCTTCAATAAAGGAGTGCCACAAAGAAATTTTGGATTGTACATCATAAACGGATAACGAGACATGAATCTATAAGTTGGACATGTAGACCATAGTTAAAAAGCTTTAATGTGGCGTTTCAGTTCACAAACCTAAACCATGACGACCAAGAAAACCAAAATTCATGGGAGGAGCTGTGAACACATTTAAACAAACTAACAAAATCAACATCTCTACACAAACAAGTTTGCAGATTGCGTTCATATTTGGTATATTAATCGAGTATGATGCTACTAAGTAATTGACCAAATTTGGTTTAAAAATTCCTAACAAAACCTTCTTAGATTATAAATTCCCGATTCGATACTTTTGTGAAAGAGTAGTATATAAATACATAATAACACATATTAACGTATATATATACATACTATATCTATAATTATTGCATATATATGTACATGTACATATCAGAGAATGATATTTGTATATGAATATAGATGCATCATGCATTTATATATATGTACTATGCATATTATAATAATAATCGATGTCAGCTATCGTGTGTACCTTATACCTATGCTATATTTTATTTATAAATATAGTACAAGTTTTATAGTTCATATATGATGAATATACGAGTATATGCATATAATGAGTACAGTACATCTATGTATATGTTATTATTATTTATTTGATCTAATTTTCATTGTTTTGTTGAAAAGAAATAAATAATAATAATTTATTTTAATGTTTTATTTATCGAGGATAATAATATGTATCAGTATGCGTTTCTATATGTACATATTCTCTCATTTTAATTTAAAATCATTTAAATCAATATATTTAAGTATTTATGTATGTATGATAAACTGATGTCATGTATTATTTAATCTTTTAATATTTTACCACAATTTGAACTTAATTTTTAATGTGTACAATTGAATATATGTATATAGCTATATATGTACGTTCATTTACATTATGTATTTATGTATATAATGTTCGATGTAAATATACTTATAAATATACATATGTATATGAAAATAAGTACGTGTACATTTACTGATATTGATAGATAAATAAATAATATTCTTAATAAAAATGTGTACATAGAGTTTCAGTGTTTATACTATATACTTAGGTAAAGTATATGAATCGTATAGAAATTATATGTATAAGTGCATACATTTATACAATAATTAAATGAATTTATTGTTATATATTAAATTATAATTGAGAGTATTCATTTCAAAACTCATTTCAAGTCTCTGTAATTCGTGTAAGTAGCGTATAAATGCTATAGACTGATAGATATAGATACAAGATTAGTAAGTACAAAGTGATTATATGTATACGTATATATGTATATCATTCTCGTTAAATATATTGTACTTATAGTAGCATAAACTATATCTGGTGTAAGAATCATGTATGTGTGTACATCATAGATGTATGTATAGTAATTTGTTCCGGCATTACAAAAACAGTCAATTCAATTTTTTAACTATTACTACTTATTTGGGTCGTATTTACCAACTAAAATTATTATCTTTTATATGAGATAAAGTGTATTCATCAACATCGATTATACACTATTCGAGTATTTTTTAAGACAATCTGAGAGTGGAATACCATAAAAATATCGTTTGAACATATAACTTTGTTATTAACAAGCAATAGCATACATCACTCACATATAATCATCACATCACATGACCTCTTTTCAATTTTGTAATATAAAAATACTAAATTTTCGCAATCAGCTGACGTCTTCGACACTCCGAAAATGAAGTTTGAAATCAAATTTTATCTAGGTTAATGTATAAGTTGAAATTATATTGGGCTACAATATATGTATTTTTATTCTTCTTCTTCTTCTTCTTGGCACTACAGCCCGGGGTGAACCACTGCCTCATCCACAATCTGCCTCCAACATTTTCTATCTTGTGCTAAGCCTGTTTAACTTCGAATATTCATCTATCCTACCTTTTCGCGATGGTGTTGTTAATCTTTAGTGGAGATAGAGTAATCAACCCCTACGATAGAAAATGATCCTCTCAGATGAGGTTGATCGTAGGGCTAACATCTCTACATCAGAAAAACAATTTGTTATAAAGCAGAAACATGAGCCTCGGTCTAAAATGTATCTGACACATAATCTTGGTTGTTGAATACGATCCTATGTTTAAATATATTTTATTTTATTTTTAATAAATCGACATTATGTTGTACTTGTATATTTTATATGCGTATACATATCTATATGTTATGAAGAAAATAAAATTTATTTATAAATATAAGTAGTATGTTTGGTTATGTGCACGTACATAATAATTGTATTTTATATAATAGATATGTAATGTATTTTATTTTTGTTAGATTTTTAAAATACATAATAAATATAATGTACAATTATGTATTATCAAATACTTATATAAATATTCAAATATATACATATATATGTAAGTACATACTTAGTACATGCAATAAAAGTAGAATATTATTATATACTAGTATTATTCATACCAAATTATATTTTGGGTCACAGTGGAAAGTAGCTCTTCTGTTCTATTTACAAAAACTACACTACTACACATATTTATCTATATAATTTGTATTCTCTAAATAAATTATTTATATGTATGTATGTATGTGTATAAAATAAATAATTATTTTCCTATTATATCGTATATATTATTTACAACATTTACAACACTGTGCAGCATCATTTTTAAATTAATTTTTGAAAATTACGTTTAATTTTACATACATTACAAGTGCATATATACATATGTAATGTATATATGCATATATATAGTATATAATATTCTACTAACTACAGATACTATGTATTATATGTATAGTATGTATAACTTCTATATTCATTTTTGAAAAGAAAAAAAATAAACTAGACAAAATGTTTCATCTATTATAATGTCTATTGTGTATATCTATTTGTAGAAGTATTTGAAATTGTCTTAAGTATATACGTATAATGTGTATGTAAAATATAAGTAATCATTTGATTGTATACATATCTCCAATACAATAGCTGCGTTCCTTTTAAGCTAGTAAAGTACTCCCAAGTACTCGGGATTAGATTGTAAATGGAACGCAATTTTTTTACTTGGAAGTAAAAACTAACCTAAAATTTCAAGGTATACACATTTCTGAGGCAATGTAATTATTGGAGTAGAAGTTGGCCGTGCTCAAATTTCAGCTGTCATGCATTTCAAATTTGTTTTGTTGTTGATTTTAGATTCTTTATAACATTAAACAATAAAAAGCTATCACCTATTGAATAAAACGTGTAATAAAAATATTATAGACTTAAACCTATTTCTTTAATCTCTAACGATTAAAACACAAAAACCTCTGACGGCGATTTTTGACGTAACTAACCATGCAACTATCAAGTATAAATTACTCGAATACAAGAGGTGGTGTATAGATGATCACGACTACAATTATTTGGGAGTATGTACTTTATTACTTGGTCAAAAGGAACGCAACTGATAAGAAAACTTGATTTGATTATTTTTAATTTTCGCCATATACAAATACACACATACACATATGTACATAAATATAAGTATGTATATAATTTTAATATCTATATTCTATACATATACATATATCTTACATTTCTTATCCTGATATTACTATGATTATAGGATTTTTTTATTTAATTTTAATTTACCTAATAAAAATGTTGACGGTAATAATAATTCATATAATTTTCGGTATACTACTACAAATACATTTATTATACATACAGACAAACAAGTAAAAATTTTCTTAGAATACGATATTACAAAGTGAAATTTATAATTTATTTTTCTTAAAAAAAAATTTCTATTTTCTTTGCAAAAGAAAAAAAAAAAATTCTATTTAAAAAAAATGTAACTGCATCATATAAAATAAACATATGAATACATTTTATACATATGTACATACATAAATTTTTACTTATACATATATGTACCTACAATTATTGTAGGTATAGAAAAACAGCTATTAAATTAAAGGTAAATGAACTGTACACAAAACTGTATAAGTTTGTAAATTAAATTTTAACACAATTTTTTTTTTTTTTTTTCAATCTTTGATTTCTTAATTTTCGGTTTATTTTGTTTATTTATTTTTTTTTTTTTCAAAATTTAATTTATTTATTTTTTAATTTTTTTGTTCTCATCAATTAACGTTATTACATATATACATATACTCGTATCATTATTACTACGAATATAATACTTAGTAGAACATAAAATACTCGTATACTCTATTTTGATTTCCTTTTTTTTTGTATAACATATGTATTTGGATTAGTAAAAAAATTTTTTTTTCGCGATATATTTTTTTTTTGTTGTATTGTTTTTATTTAGCTTTCTTCTACTTCTTCTTCTTGTTTTTTTTTTTTTTTTGAAATCTCTAATGAACTTGAAAGAAAAGAAAAGAAAAAAGAAAAAAAAAATACACACTAAAAATAACTAAAAGAGAAAAGTAGTGTAAGAGTATAGTATTTGTATAAATGTGTATATACATATGTATATTGAAGAGACATTTAAATAATATGTGTATTATATATAGAATGTTCGTATATGTAGGTACTATATATAAATGTATACATATATGATAAACATATATATATAGATAACTGTATAATATATGCAGTAGTAAATAATATAATGTATAATCGAATATAGGTCGATATACATACATAAATACTCGTATAAATGAACTTAACGCCATTCACATACTGACTGATATACCCATATACGTGATCAGAATGATCTTTACTTGATAATATTAAATCATTTTATCTATACGATATTGTGCATATATGTATATGTATATATAAATAAATGTATATATGATTTACGTATAAATATATAAGTAGATATATGTATATTGAGAATACCTACATACATACATATTATATACATTATATATTTGTAAAATGACTTTGGCATCGAAATATTTTTATCTTTTCAAGAAGGTTAAAATAAAATTTAAATGAAAAAAAAAAAAAAAAAACTGAAATTACTTAAAAATATTTCAACTTTTCTTTCTCTAATTTCTATGTTAATTTTATTTTATTTTTTTTTTTTCTTGTGTTTTGATTTTTTGCATGATTATTATCAATGAATTCGAATGTAAATATGTACTTATATATACATACATACATATTTGTGCTCATTTTTTTTATTATTAAGTATAAAAAATTATTTATCGTTGTTATAATATATTTTGTCATCGAACTTTTTTTTTTCGCATATTCGAATATATATAGGTATACATAGATACTTTATTGTTAGTACGAATTATACAATACATACATAGGTATAAAATAGAGTTTCTTTTATTTCATTTTAATACGTATCTATTTATTTTTCTCACTTTACTTTACTTGATAACGTTCTGTTCTAATTACGTACATACATACATAATGTACTTATGTACTATGTATATAAATGTATTTAAAACCGCAATAATTTTATCATTTTTCTTATTTGATTTTATTGTATTTTCAGTCTGCCAATTTTATGTGAATATATTTTATATTATAGTATTTATTTAATTTATTTTTTCTTATTTCATTTTTCTTCGTTACTCGCATTATAATAAACATTTTACACTTGAATTGTAGATTGTATAGGTATATTTTATTTATTCACGAAAATACTTATATGATTTTATACACGTAAAATGTAGGTATAGGTGGGTTGTATAGGTAGATTGTAAACCTATGTAATGGATAAATGAATGCATTATTTATATGATGATTACGAATTGTGTATATATGTATATGTATTACTCAGTATATGTACCATGATTCGCGTGTAACGATTATTATTTTTTGACCATTAATGTCATGGGTGATCTCGTTTACTTTGACAAATTGAACGTGACATGTCTGTAAAGTTAAAATGGTTTCACTTGGTTTTTTTTTTGTATTTTTTTTCAATTTTTAACTTTTTTTTTTTTTAATTCTTTCTTTCGTTTTGTTCTGTTTCATTCTTTGCCTTTTTTTTTGTTTTTTTTGTTTGGTTACAAAATTTGAAACAAGTCAAGAATATTAAACATTGAAAAGGAAAAACCCCCAAAAAAAAAAAAAAACGAAAAAACAAAAAAAAATTTGAACAAAATAATTGGAAAAATGTGGAAGTACTTAAATGATGGAAATTTTCTATATGTAAGTATATAAGTACTTATTACACACACTTTGTACATATTTGTATGTGGGTACTTTTTCTTTGATTTTTTTTTCTTCTTCTTTCATCATAAATTTTTGGTTTGGTTGTTATGCTGTGTTGTTGCTGTTGTTATTTGATTGTGTGTGTGTTTTTTTTTAATTACAATATTCTAATTTACATTGCACATTTTTACACGTTCCGTATATGTATATAAGTAGGAAATGAAATTAAATTTTTTTTTTTTTCACAAAATCTTCAATAAACAGAAAATAACAGAGAAAAAAAAGGAAAGGAAGTAGGTACATATGTACGTACATATATGTAATATGTAGAAAATGAATAAATAAATTAAGAGTAATGCACGAGTATATAATAATAATATGTAGGTATGATTGTATGATACTATCTAACATTGAAATTTAAATTTATTCGTTTCTCAGAAGAAAAACAAAACAAAAAAAAAACAAAACAAGGAAAATATTTGAAAATCGTTTACATTATTTTTTGTACGTACATATAATGGGCACAACATATGTATACATATATGCATGCACATGTGTATAATGTGTGCAAAAGTATTTATTATACATAAAAATGTTTTGTGTTTTTATTGTTTTCATTTAGTGTATGTTTATTAATGAAATTCTACACGTGGACGTGGAAACTGAATGATTCTTGGAAAAAATTATACATTATTTCTCTCCTGGATATATACATACATATAGTACACGGTATACGATTATTGTGGATACGAATGTGTTTGTGTGTACGTAACGTAACGTAAATAATTGAAAGAAATGAAAAATTACATTTTTAAAATTTTCTTGATGATTTTATTACGCATATGTAAGTATACATATAAATTCTTTTACAAAAACATTTTATTTTGCTACTAAATACATATATATATCTATATATATGTATAAGTTATGTATATACCTATTTAAATATGTATGAATTTTAACTTTATAATACACATGTTTTAATTCTATGTGAAAATGCAATCATTCGAAATTAAATTATTTTTTATGAAATTAAAATGAAAATATATCATGTATAATGTGTTTATATACGAACTTGGATATTTATGATAATATGTGTACTTTCAGTAATTATTCAGTAGATATACATGTTACTTTATTAAGTCTTAATACATTTAAAAAAATAATGTATAGTACATAATACTTATTAAAAATAATACTGATTAAAAAGAATATTAATACATAAATAATTGAAACCGAGTCGACTGTAAAAATATGTCCTGGCTTACATCTACTTAAGAGTAATTAATGTATACATTATATGTGCATATTTCATTGTACTTTGTTGTGGTATTTTATACGTTATCAATTTTAATTTGGGGCTTAAATTTAGCTACGGACAAACTTAACCGCGGTGCTTGCTCCCGGCACTAATTAATTTGACTTTCATATGCATGGCCAGTTGTAATTAATTTACAGAATTTCTTAAACTAGGCAACCTCGGTTACACATTTAGATGTTGAATATTGATTATCCACTTGCATCTTAATTCTAAAATTGACTATTTTACAATATTGAAATATTTAATTTATTTTACTTGAAATTATATAATAATTATAATATTGTTTCTACCTTGAACGTCATGGCATTTTCATAAAATTTCATTGATATAAGTATTTGAAGAAAGAATCGAAGAAAATTGCATGAATTTTCATTTGCTTTGTTTATGGGGTGAAATATAATAATAATTATCTAAAACTGAATTATTTATGTATTATCTTCAAATATTCCTCTTAGTATTGGGTTAACATTGAATGGATCTGGATTCAAAATTTAATCATGGTTTTGCAGTGTTACAAAAGTGTTGCCAAAGTGTTAGCGAAACATTGATTATTATTTTATGTTGCGATATTTTGATGCTGATACTGATTAAATTTTTATGACAGTTTTGAAAGTTTGTTGTCTTTTAAAATTTGACACATCGATAAAAATTTATTCACATAAATATAAAAAATTTAAAAAATTAAAATTTAACTCAATGTTCATTGTTTTCTTAATCCATGATTAGTATATATTGATAATAATTTAAAATCAACTAAACGTCACGAATTCAAGATTATTTTGTTCATTGCAATATCGAAAATTATGATGTAAATGTTGATTTTATGATAAGTTTGTGTTAACCAATAAGATGCAAAAATGAACATATGATTTTAGTAATGATTATTTTTTGAACTGTTGATCTAAAGTTTCTTTTACAACATTAGTGCAGTGCAGTGTTGAATTTTTGAAAACACGCCTATTACTTATTTTTGGCTTTGAATCGTTATGAATCGTTTGGATGATTTTATTAAATAATTTATTAAAGGCACCATTTTACACTCAGAGTAAATGCGTTTAGTGGAATACTACCATTTTTTATTAGGTCTATGAAATTTTCCAAAACAATGTCTAAGAATTTTTCTTTCAAAATTTTTCTACTTCAGACGGTACGTTCGAAAATGTGTGCTTTAAATAATATGAAAATCGCAAGTATATAATAATTTAATTTCTTGTTTTTTATTTTTTTAATTTTTTATTTTTTGATTGCTGATTGTAAATATACATGTAACAAAAAAAAAAAAAATGTAATTTTGTTGATTTTACCGCTTTGAAATAATAACTCTTTGCGAGGTTATTATAGTATTCTTATTTTTTTTTTTTTGTTTTCTTTGAAAAGTAATTAATTTGTACGTATATGAAGATAATTTTAGATTTTAAATTTTATGAAATTTTTATATGTACCTACATATTTACATAACAAAAATAGCTTGTATATAGTATTAAAATTTACCTATACTTACATATATAAATATTTATAAAATTATATATGTATCCATAAGTAAGTATAATAATAAGAATTTATGAACATATGTATAAAATAGTATATAGCAAATGTATATGCGGTTACTTACATATTTATGTATGTACAATATATTGCAAATATATGTATATAGATATATATATATATATTTTCTTAATATTATTTGTGAAAATTTTACTTTGTATTTATAATATATGCGTGCCTTATATACCGATACCTTTTAATCGCGTTCACTGAATTTTAATTACGTATACAAATCTACATATTCATATCTATATATAGATACAAATAAAAGAGGTGTGGGTGAATGAAAGTGTACAGATATGTATATACGTAAATATTATGCTAAAAATAAAATATACCAAAAACGAAAAACAAAAAAAAAAATAAACACTTTTCTTCTAACATATTTACTACTAATATAATACATTTTTTTTGTAATATTATTTATATAGGGCTATTTATAGATATTCTAACAAGTTTATGGTGAATTTCTTTTTAACGTTTCGATTTTATTTTATTTTAATTTTGTTCTTTTTTTTTTTTATGTTTTTATGTTTTTTTGGTTTTCTTATCATCGTTTCTCTTAATTTATTTTTCAGAGAGGGCATCATCAAATTCATAAAAGTTTTTTTTTTTTTTGTTTTTTAGGTTTTGGAACGCGTAATGAATAAAATGTTTTTGTATATCCGTACTATATAGCATTTTAAATTAAAATCTAAAGAGTATAAGTATATATATATATGTATGTATATGTGTAAGTATGTCACAATATTAAGTATTATATACATTATATAGATACTTGGTTTATATTAATTTTTTTTTTTTTGTTTCTAAAATTTTATATTATGGTAAATTCGCACTTTCTTTATGATTATTTTATGATGATTATGATGATTATGTATTCTTTGAATGTACATAAAGCTTATCTACATGTTACCTCCAGCAATTTTATGCAAAAAAAAAAAAAGAAAGGAAAACTGAATATATTATATACAAACTCTTATTTAATATGAATATTTATAAATATACTCATATTATATTATAGAGTGGGAGTTTTAAAAAGAAAGTATAAACCAAAAAGAAAAACAACAAAAAACTGTTCTTCTTTGAATTCCAAGATCATTTACAAAATAAAATAAAAAAACAAAAAATAAGTAATAATACCACATTACTATACCTACCAAAAATTAAGTATTATATACATATATATATTAATGCGGTTATAAAAAATAAAAAATTATATCATAATTTATGTTTGTGTGCATGTGTGTGTGTGTTTTCCTAGTAAAATTTTGAAAATTCAATTTCGAATAAAAAAAAAAACCAAAAATTCATCATAATAATTATTTATCATCAATTTTTTCGAATCTAAGTAATTAAAAAAAATAAAAAAAAAATTTGAATTTAAATTTGACTTTCAAAAAAAAAAATAATTACAAATGATCGACTATCAAAATATAAAATTTATACACAAATAAGTAATCAATCACCAATTTAAAAGAGAAAGAATCAAAAATGGCACAATGAAGTGACTATTATAGGGATATGTCAATGTGCTCCCATCAGTATATGCTGAGAGTTAAAAAAAAAAAAATACAAATTCAAAAGAGATTTTTGCTATCCAACTATCGTTGTGATGTATGGAAAATACATACATATATTTTTTTGTTGTAGTTCTAGAAGAGGCATATACTACATATACTCGTACTTACTTATGTAGATTCAATTTTGAGGAGAATAATAAATGACTTAAGATTTTGACTTTGAGTTTGAATCTATATTTCGATTTTGTAAAAATAAAATTTATTTTTGCAATAATTATTGTATAATATGTGTACTATATTTTTAGACTATCATCATTGTACATAATATACGAGTACTTATGTATATTTACTATATTGCCCATAAATAAGATAAGAAAAAAAAAAAAAAGTAATCAAAAAATAATTTTTTAATTAAACGAGTGAGTAATTTCAAATTAAATTAAGTATGTAGGTAAATGATAAAATATTTTTTTATTATTATTTTTTTTTAATTAATTTTACTTTAATTTCTACTAAATATGTACATAAGTATTTACACATTATTGTGTACCACGTTATACATATGAATGCATGCAAATGATTAGATGTAAAACGTTATATGTACTATATATAGGTAGTAATTAAGTATTACTACGTTTATTATTTCAGTTATCCGAATACAAAAATTTTATTTTTTTATAAGGTTTTTTTTTTTTATTTTTTTAATTTAATTTAACCCAATTCGAAATACTATAGCGTACAAAGTATCATACTTTTTGTTTAAGAAGTACACATACATAGGTACACATCAGTTATAAGATCGACATTACACATTATAAAAAAATATGTAAGTATAAATTTTATTTTATTTTGTGTTGATCATATTCAAACAGAATAGTACTACATTTTTTAAGAAGTAAGTTATGTATATGTAATTTTTTAATTAAAATTTGTATTATTATTATCGATTAATTTTCAGCATGAATGATTTCTTGCATCGTTATTTGTATGTTAGTGTGTGTGTGTGTGTATATATAATATATATACATATATACATTTTTAATTATTATAAGAAATTTGATTAAAAAAAAAAATCAACAACAAAAAGAACAAATAACATTTAAAAAACAAAAAACAAAAAAAATTGTACTAAATTAAATCTACTTTAGGAGAAATTTAGATAAGTGTAATGGGAACTAATTTAAAAAAATTATGATTCAAATCTAAGAAAAAAATATCTATTATGAACAAAAAAAAAAAAAAAACAACAAAATGAAAGAAAATAAAAAGGTTAACTATCTTTTAAGTGGAAATTATACAAGAAAATACTTTTAAAGAACTAAAAGACAAAGAAGGAAAAGAAGAAGAATAAAACAAAATCAAATCGACTTTATAATAAGTAAATTTTATATATGAATATGACTATATACGTATTATGACCCTTTATATCTATATATGTGATGAAATACACATCGTTCAAAAAGTAGTAAAAAGTACGTGAAGTGTTTAAAAAAATAAAATTACAAAAAGCATAAAAAACTATAGTAACAATGAATATAAAATTATAATAAAACTATGAAAAAAATAAAAAATAAAAAAAATGAACTACTCGTACACATACGAGTACTTATGTATATTATAAAATATGAGAAAGGTCAATATAATTATTTCATTTTAACTTTTGACATTTTCCATTATTTGAATATTTCGTTACATATTATGTATTTGTACGCACTTGAACGTTACTGTACATATAGTACTTACATACATACTTGTATGTATAATATGTTGATGCTCATATATTATTTTGTTTTATTATAGTTCAAAATAATGATAAATATATGTAGGTAGGTACATATATGTAAATAGATGAAATGTATAAATAAAAAGAGGTATAATTTAGTATACATAATACAAAAAAAAATTTGATTCATATTTATTCGTTGGCATACATACGAGTATAAATACTTGTGTATATGAATACATATTTTAGGGTATTTACTTTAGAGAGTATAAAATTATATAGACTTGTATTGGAGTCAATTTATCGTCTACAGACGGTAGACACAATAAAAGCAGACAACTGAATTTTTCTATACAATCAGCATACTATTTATAGTAGTGCTTTTTAAATGAATGATGGCAGAAACATTCAAACAGAAAATATGCTGATTGTCAAGTTTGAGAAATTTTCAAATTTAGCTGCTGACTGCAACAGAAAAAAAAAATGTATGAAAAGTTTAATTATAATGAATGCATGAGCATAGATGAAGAGAAAAATAATTTTCTTTTTATTGTAAAATAAGTATGAAAACTGACAGCATATAATCTGCTTTGAATGTGTTTTTGAAATTTTGTCTTCGGTAGATTTTTTGCTTATACACCATCAGCAGATTTCAAATTCTGTTAGCAGAAATCTGTTTTGATTGTGTCTATCGCCTTATACCTTACGCATCTTTTGTGAATCAGAATTATGTATTTGAAATTTTCTTGTCATTTTCATTTTATATGTCATGTTAAATTTTTCACGGTAACTATATAGGACCAAAAACCAAAATTCAAAATAACCTACTGAACGACTGCAAGATAGCTGACATATACTACAGGACAACGAAATTGACAGCAAATAAGTATAAGTATCAGAAATAACTTACGCAATCACTTTGACAAGTTTAAATAATAATTCATAAAAAATGTTATACAAAAAAAGCATGTAAATAAATAAATAAATGTAAAAATATATGTTTTACTTGGTTTACATGCCTTCTTTTACTGAATTCAAATGAATTTTCTTATAGTTATTTTGTTTTTAAAATACATATATATAGAATTCCATTTTAATTCAATATAATGATTTTCACCTTTGACCTTTGATATGTAGTGTCAACGAGTATTTACATACATTTATATATTAAAAGAAGAGTATAAGTATTGGTATAAATTTTTATGTGATATTAAAATATGTATTAATAACGTCAACGTCGAGTCGATTTCTAGTATATTATAGACTGATACTGTTGCTGTTGATGTTGATTTGTGTGTAATGTAAAATGAAATTGAAAAAATCAAAAATACAAAGAAAGATAGACAAAAAAAAAAAAAAATACACACCTATATAAATTTAAAGAAAAAATATTTAAATGAAAAAGTTTTTCATTAGATATGAGTTCCTTTTTTTTTTTTAAAAACTTCATTTCTGTTTGCTTTTTATTCTTATTTTTTTTTTTCTTCCAGTTCTTTTTTTCTATTTTTTTTGAAAGTTTCACAAAAGTTATACAACTAACTTCATCTTCATTTTTATTATTATCTTATTTTTATATAATTTTTCTTTTTTAACTCGGAACATATCTATACGTATGTACATATATGTATTATGTATAATTTTTGGGTTTATACTCGTATAATAGGTGTACATACGTACTTTTTCTTTGAAAATAGAAAATTGAAATGAAAAATGAAAAAAAAAAGAATTTTTTTTTTTTTTTGAAATAAATAAGAAGAAGAAAACACAAAGGACATAAAGAAATAAGAAAACGAACGAAATATTATAGAGAATGATGATGAAAAGATAAAAAAAAAAAAGGAAATTGCTTTTCACACCGATTGACTACTGTGAACAATTAGGTGTTAATAGACAAATTAATAGTGATAGCATAAACTTAACATTTAATTCACTTTTATCTTAATATATACAAGTATGTACTTAATTTTACGTATACGCGGATATGTGTGTATCTGTATACGAGGGTGATTTGATAAATCAGTGACTTTTTGTAAAATAGCATTCTGATTGACTTTTTAATTTTTTTTTCTTAAATGGTAACTCTGTAGAGGTAAACAGAACAAATTTCAAGCTTATATGTCAAACAGCTTATTATTTATCGAACTTTGAAGCAGATAAGTGAAGTAATTTTTAGAAAATATGGAAAAAAGTGAATTCAGAGTATTAATAAAGCATTATTATTTAAGAAAAAAAACAATCAAGGAGACTGAAGAGAAGTTGAAAAAATATTATGGAGACTCTGCTCCATCACACGGTATGGTTTGTAAGTGGTTTACAGAGTTTCGTTGTGGTCGTACGAGTACAACAGATGCTGATCGCCCAGGACGTCCAGTTGAGGTGACAACTGAAGAAATGGTCGACAAAGTCCACGATATTGTGCTAGATGATCGTCGTGTGAAGATAAGTGAGATAGCTAAGATAGTGAACATCTCAAATGAACGTGTGTTCAACATCTTGCATGAGCATTTGGGAATGAGAAAGCTATCGGCAAGATGGGTGCCGCGTTTGTTAACGGTGGATCAAAAACGAAACAGAGTGACGATGTCTAAGCAATGTTTGAACATGTTTAAACGTAATGCAAGCGAGTTTTTGAGGCGTTATGTGACTGTTGATGAAACTTGGATACACTATTACACGCCAGAGACGAAAGAACAGTCAAAGCAGTGGACTTGTCCTGGCGAAAGGGCTCCGAAGAAGGCAAAAACTGTTCCATCGGCGGGAAAGGTTATGGCTACGGTATTTTGGGACTCGCAGGGCATTATTTATATAGATTACTTGGAAAAGGGTAAAACAATCACAGGGCAATATTATGCTGACTTGTTGGATAAATTTAATGCCATTTTAATTGAAAAGCGGCCCCATTTGGTGAAGAAAAAAGTGTTGTTTCATCACGACAATGCTCCATCGCATTCATCTGCAATTGCAACAGCTAAATTGGTACAGTTACGCTACGAATTGCTGCCTCATCCACCTTATTCACCAGATTTGGCTCCCTGTGACTTTTATCTTTTTCCAAATATGAAGAAATGGCTTGGTGGAAAAAAATTTGCTTCGAGTTCTGAAGTAATAGCCGCAACAAATGCGTATTTTGATGAGTTTGAGAAATCATATTTTTTGGAGGGCTTAAAGAAGTTGGAAAACCGCTGGGAAAAGTGTATCGCTCTGAAAGGAGACCATATTGAGAAATAAAATTAATTTGAGTCAAATATGTTTTTGTTTCATTTCAAAGTCACTGACTTATCAAACCACCCTCGTATGTGAAAAATATTTTTATTTTTATTTTTATTAAATTTAGTGGTGAAACCTTAATATTCTAGAAATTTAGTCAGGTAGATTCATTTATCTAAAAGTTAGATACTTACTATATGAAGAAAAAAATTTAAGTATTTCAGTTATGTTTTTTTTTCTTTTTTTTTTTTTTTGTTAATGTTTTTAACTTTGATTGCAATGTGAAGTTTTAGTCGTTGATTGCTTTCTTTTTACTCTCTTCTTCTTATTGTTCTTTTGGATATAATTTTCTTGTTTTTTTTTTTTTTTTTCATTTTATTCTTTATAATACACATACATATATACATAAATGTATGTATGTATGTAGTATATGATTTAGAAACATAAATTTAAATTTGATGTACATATAATAATAATTTAAAAAATTCAAAAGATCTCTATAATAAGTCAATAATTGAAAAATTATGGTCATTATACATACATAAGTATATAGATTAAGCACTTATGTAGTATATAGTGTAATTACATTTAGAATATATGTATGTATTGGTACGGAGGTATATTATTATTCTTAGTAAAATTAAGATAAAATTCATATAGGCTATAAATAGAATATAAGGCTCATATTCACCAACAAAGGTTATCTTTTATTTGAGATATGCTCTATTCGGATATATTTTTAAGACAATATTGGAGTGGTAAATTATAAATATCATTTGAACATAATCTTGTTATTAACGTTATTAACAAGCAATAGCACAGCACTCATAACAAAATATCATCGTACCACATAATCTCTTTTTAATTTTGTAATATAAAAATACTATAAGTTTTCGTAATCAGCTGACGTGTTCAACACTCCGAAAATAATTCCGGAAACAAATTTTATCTAGGTTGATGTATAAGTTGAAATTATATCGTGCTAAAATATATTCTTTTTCTTCTTCCTGGCACCGTATTATGTATTATCCACAATCTGCCTCCATCTTCTTCTACCTTTTACTATGTCTGTCCAATGTTCGAATATAACATCCCTTCCTACCTTTCCGCGGTGGTGCTTTTAACTTTTACTGGAGACAGAGCAATCAACCCCTGTGGAAACTAAAGGGACAAAAAGGATAGGAAATGGTTCTATTAAATGAGGTTGATCGTTGGGCCAACATCCCTACATCGGAGAAACAATATTTGTTATTAAGCCTTGAGCCAAAATATATTCGACAGATAATCTTGGTTGTTGAATACGACTCTAAATGTTATAAATTTTAAATATCGTACTGTTGCAAGTCTTTTGTAATAAGTATATATAAGTATTTTATATAAAATGTATACATATATGTATATAAATAGTATATGCAAACGTACATAGTTAATAAAAATGTATAAATATGTATTTTGTTAGGTATGCGTATATAATTAATTGGTTTCCGTATACATAATTTTCATTTCTTAATAAATTATCAAAAGTTTTTTTTGATCTAAGAAATTTTCATGATTTTATATGAAGTAAAGTAGTATGTACTCGTATGTTGATAAAAAAATTATTTCATTTTTATTTTTTCTTTCATTATAAATTTTTTAAACCTCTTTTTATAATAATTATTATTCTTAAATTAAAAAATCTAATAATAAAAAGAAATAAATGAATTCATTTTTAACATTAATGTAGTTACCTACATACTTAGCTTGGATGTAGTATACAAATTTTTCTTTGTATTCATGATGTACATTATATACGAGAGTATGTAATGTAAAAGCGATTTATTATTTAATTTTTTTTTTTTTTTTTTCATTAATAAGCGTGTAAGTTTATGTAGGTACATATAAATTTGAAATTAGAAATAAATTAAATTTTTTCATCTTATAATAATAATTCTCTATTATGATAATTGTATATACCTACATATACAATATGGAATTTTATAGATATATATTTCTATCCTACTTTTAATTTTTATTTTTTTTCTTTAATCAAGTTATAGGACTAACTACATAAATGCTGTATAAAAAAAAGTAACATCATAGCACTTAATTTTAATGGCGTTATTATGAGGTAAAAGTAAAAATGTATTCGATAATCGTATATAATATATCGGTCGCGTGATATTGATCGATAAATTTATTGAATTGAATTTTGATTCTTTTGATTGTAAATAAGTAGTATGTATAAATATATAGTATAATGATAAGAATATGTATGTATATGTAAATAAGTGTGTAACAAGTAATGGTAAAAATTATATAAATTCATATTTAATTATAATGTGAAGCAGTATGTAGATAAATAAATATAATTATGTATAATGATTTGTAGTAATGTCATATGGGAATAGAAAATATAAAATTATATTTAGGCATAAAATTTAATTAAAAAAAAAAAATGTGTAAAAAATAACAAAGAAAAATTTATATGATTATACATGCATACCCATTTGAAATAATTTATTAAATTATAATAGCAAATGGTGTACAGAGTATGGACGCGAGTTAGAATATACATTATTTACAATGTATTTACTATGTAACACATATACATATTTTTTTCTAATGATAAAATATAAAACAATACTTAAATTACATTCTTTATAGTGTGAATAAATGCGAATATTAAGGCTAGGATCTAGTTATGAAAAATTTCAAAAAAAAAAACAGCAACGATTTTACATTAAAAATTGTATAAAGTTTATAAATAATATATGCTTTTGCATAACAATGGGTGCTATTAAAATTTGAATTTTTAAGAATTTTGATAAAAAACATACATACATACATATTACATAATTTTAAATTTCAGAACAAAAAATCGGAAAATTGTTCCATTTAACGGCCATAATATCGTTAAGGCCATCTATGTACATCGATGTACATACTAATTCAAAATTCCAAAAATATTTGTTTAATCAGTGCATTTGCGTGCATCAGTGCGGTGCATTTGGAGACCGAAAAATCGAAATTTTGACAACTTTGACACCATGTAGAAAGGAAACAAGGATATTTTTTTTTTTTAAAAACTGTGTTCCATTCAAAGACCACAAGTCTTCTCTGAAGTATTTATGTTTCAAATTTTATTGAATAATTTTTCATTGTGTAATTTCGGAGATATGTATAGTGCAAGAAAAATTACGTTTGGTATACTGGCTACTCTTAAACTACGTTTTGTATGGTGTGAATGCATGCGAGTATATTAACCTATTTGTTTGTATTTGTAAAAATAAAAAAAAATTAACAATAAATTGTATATATTTACCACTATATAAATAGTAATTTATAATTTTATCTGATTCAGGATGTATGTATGCATGAGTATGTAGGTAGTTTTTTTTTTTTTGTTTTTTTTTTTTAGTTTAGTTTGAAAATATAATGTCCTTGAAATATTTGCTTATTAGACCAAATTATTACTGCATTACAATCAATCCATGTAAAATGTAAAAATGTACATACATACGCAGTATTACTTATAAAATATTATTATTATATATACATATCTCATACATTATTTTATATTTTGTATATTAAATATACGTCATTTTTTTTTTATTCATATTTGTATGCGTATATATGTACTACATAATAAATGTATACACCGCATCAATTTAAGTAATTTTGATTTTTATTTTATTTTTTCTTCTGAAATGTATACTACTATATGTAATTACATATACTATATATATAAAAAGCTTTTTCATGGCCTCTTGAGGATCATTTCTTTTACGGTTTATGACCTCACTTTAAAAAAAAAAAATAATAATCTCTAATGGATTTTAATTTAATATAAAGTAAGTACATACGTATGAATAAAATAATGTGTACGAATGTTTCTGTATATTATTATGTATATATGTACCTAATGTATACACACAAGAGAGTAAAAGAAGTTTTTGGATTTATATTTAATAAAAAAAAAACCAAAAGCCAAGAAAGATAAAAAAATTAAAAAACAAAAAGAAAAAAAATACAAATAACAAGAAACAGAAAATATAAAACAGAAAAATTTGTATTGTATGTATACAATATATGTATACTCTTATTATGTATTACTTTAATGTACACTCATGTAATTGTTAAAATATCATATAATAATTTTAAACTACATAGCTATATACATATATATACTCGTACAAACTACATATATATAATATTTATATTTATATATGTAATATGTATATATATCATGATGATGATGAACTTGCATTTTGCACCTTTTGATTATTATTATTATTATTATTTATCAAAAAAAAAAATAAAAAAAAATATTTTTCACATATGTATTTTTTTTTTCAAGTAATTTGACCGTAATATTATATGGTTGATAGGTTATCGAACCTTATCGTACATTTTTATACGATACGCGCGTTAAATATAAAATACCTAGGTATATACATACATATAGAGACATATAAGAACATATAAATTTATCATATGTATGAATATAATGAGTATATCTTATAGTAAACGTAATGCATAATGTTAAGTACCTTATATACAATTATTAAAGAGAAATGTGTATATACATATTATTATGCTTAAATGAGAACCGGTATACGAGTATAGTATTCAAGAAACACAAAAAAAAAATTCTTAAAATTCTTAATTCTTATTATGTGAACATAACATTTAAATTACTTGTAAAAAAAAAAAATACATATTATTTATTTCATAAATTTTTTTTCATTTTGTATGTATATATATTACTATATGTATTACTATATCTATATATAAATTACTTATGTATATTATGTATGTGTATACATGAGAAAATGTTTAGCAGATTAGATTAGTTTTAACACACATTTTTAATAAGAAATATTATACATAATATATGTAAGAGTGTAAAAATGTTTAATTATAATTATCACCGATGCTATAGTTATGTATAGTATAAAAGAAATAATTATAATGTTGAGAATGATGTTGTTGTTGATGATGATGATGATGATAATGATAAAAATGATGAAAATGATGATGACGGATATAATATTTTTTACATAATGTAACTATTACACATGAGTACTATTTGTATACATTTCCATTAAAAGTGTATTATATATTATATGTACATGCTACTACTACAATATCATAATTATTTTAAAGTAAAAATAAAAACAAAAAAAAAAGATTTAAAAAACCAAAAAAAAAAAAAAATACAAAATGAAAAAGATAAAACATAATGCTTTTAAATTAAATTTTATTCTTCGGAAAATTAATTAAAATAAAATAAATTTTTAACAGATATTCAGTATATCTTTTATAATCTGGGATATAGAAAATTATTTTTTGAAAATGAAAAATGAGGTTTATCTGAATTTTCACACTAACTCTGATAGCAGCTCTTTTAAAAGAGTGATAAAATGAATAATAAGTAATAATGTTTCGTTTGAAATTATTAAGAAAATCAACAAAATAATAAATTTATGTTACATACTCATGTTCATTGTAAAATTATAAGTATGAAATTAAAAAATGAATTGTAAATGTTAAATATTAATGGTACATCTAATGTCTATATTTGTTTTTTGGTTTTTTTACTTTTTACAAAACAATTAAAATAGTCCAATCAAAATAAATGATTTCTGTTAACTACTTATTACAGGTATATTATACAATTATACGCATATTTGTATTGTACGAGTACATACGAAAAAAAAATACACTAAAATAAAAATTTATGAATTATATTGTAAATCAATAAAAATTGTTTATATTAAGAGAACAATTTAAATTGCATGATATATGATATTATGACATTAAAGCATGGATAGACACTGACCTCGACCTGTATCAGATCAGACTATTCCGACTATAATAAGATTATTATAAATGTATCAATATCAATCATATAGTCAGTGTTTAACGTATATAGACATAGATCTGATACTTTTATGTCCAATTTCATAGTGGAAGCTTAAGCTCAGGATATGGCTTAAAATTCCGCTTAATAGATTTTTCAATTTCACAGTGTTTGCTTAAGTCTAAACTTTGCTTAATTGCTGGTTTATCTTAAGCTGTCAAAATTCAGAGCTTAAGTAAAGTTAACTGTTAAAAATAAGTAAAAATCAAATCTCAAACCTATATAAGTAAATAAAATAATCATGTTTTGCAATTATATAGAATTAATTTTAGAAAATCTGAAATCATAAGATATAAAATTGTTTATATAAATATAAATTATAATCATAATATAAAAACATCACCCATATATTACATTTACAAAATTTGACAATTTTTGAAAAGCTAATTAGTTTACAAATCACAAATTAATAAATGCTAATATAAATTTGACATTTTTGATATTTGTGACAAGCAACAGTAGCTTACAAAAAAGATTCTTTTTCGTTAAGCTTGGTTTAATTAGGTTATATAGATAAAATTCTATTGTGAAATCCAAAAAAATTAAGCCACATCTTAAGCTCTTTTGCAGGCTTAACTAAGCCAAAACTTAAGATTCGACTGTGAAATTGGGCATTAGTTTTAGGTTTCAATAAAGTAAGTTACCTGTTGTCGTCAGCATAATCAAACATGATCCATTCGATCAAAGCATAAGCTATATAGCTCGAATTTCTTATGATAAGTATTATTATCTACTCGTATTATGCGAATATGCTTTATTATGTACTATGTATGTATGTATATACATGTAATATGTAATCTACTTACTCGTATTATGTACATGAATTTTTACAAAATACAGAGAACTTTAAAGTTATAGTGAATATATTGCGTCGTATGCAATTAAAAGCAAAAAAAAAATTTATAGTGAATTTATAAAATATTTAATGAATAATAATGTGTAAGCACGAAAAATTCATTCTGAGTGAATTCCTCTAATAATAATTTTTTTAATATTGTTTATTGTTTATTTCACTTTTATGTTGGTTTTAAGTAGATCTGGAACCAATTTACTATTTTTTCTTTTAGCCAATATATAAGAATGTAGAAAATATTATGTGTATAATAATGTACATACATAAATAAGTATTATATACTTAATGTACACATAGTTTAAGGATATTAATAATTAAAATTATTTACACATTATATTTTAATACATGATCTTTACATATAGTAGTACATGTACATATATACACGGGCACGTACGTACATATTTTTAGTTGTGTTCGAGATTTTTTTTTTCTTTTATTTGGTCTACTTCTACATAATTTTTTTATCACTCTATGTTTTTGTTATATATGTACATACATATTTATGTATATTCAATTTAAATATAATTGTATATAATTGTACATTAATACATACACACATGCACCTATTAAAAATGCATTTAATTTATTTAAAATATAATAAAAAAAAATATTTTTTATTTGAAATGATCTTTTGTGATTGCATAAAATTTTATTGCACATAGAGAGCAGAACAGATCAGTGCATACAAACATTATTTATGTTGTTATTTGATGCATAAATATGTATATATGTATTATGTTTTATGTTAAATGTACATATTACATATAGTACATTCTTAATATTATCCCAAGCACATAAATTTACGCATAATAATAGTTTTAAAATTATTTAATTTCTGATGTAAAACACAAAAGTAACCAAAGTAATAAAATGGAAAAATGAAAATAATTAAAATTTCAATTTACTACTAGTACGTATATAGTACATATATGTATATAGAGTTACTTAAAACACGAGTACATTTAGTATGTATGTATATGTAATGTTGTTATAAAAAGTTAAAGTGAAAAAAAAAAAAAAAAAAAAAAACATAAAGAATTGCATTTAATTTTAATAGTTGTACATATTACATACAGTGCGGGTATGTAATATGATTTTTTATGATATATGTACTCGTACGTATCTATACGTATGTACATAGGTATATATAATTATGTATAATAGTATTTATATGTTTTATGCATTTTGTTTTAAGAAAATCAATTGTTTTTGTTTTTATTTTCTTCATTTACAATCCGTAACAATTTTACTCTTTAAAATTTATGTATGTATATGCATGTACTTTTGTATACATATAGAAAGAGTCTATGTAATATTTTTTTGTATATATCATTTAAAAAAAGAAAAGAAAACAAAAACTAGACAGACAAGATCTTAAAATATTTTCATAGACACATAAATATTATGTAGATGTATAAGTAACATACCTTTATATTATTATTATTATTTTATTATTATTATTATTATTATTCTATGCTAGCAGGTATTTATTGCTTAGCCAATGTATCAAACGGTATGTACTATATGTATGCACATAGAAATGTACAAACAACATAACATGTAAATATGTTATACGAGTATGTCCGCGAGTATATTTATAAAGTTGATATTGCATTAATAATAAAAATTACTGCATTATTTAGACTGTATACACTCTTGTATTGTATGTATGTAGTATCGTAGTATAGAAAATAGTTGCAGTAGAGTTGTTATGATTACAATAATTTCTATACATTAAAAAAACCAGGAAAAAAAAAATATGATAATTTAGATTTAACTCATAAAAACTTACAGGTGCATACATGTGTACAAGTGTATATAGCTATATTGGTATGTACACGTATCATAATATAGTATGTATACATATACGAGTACTAGGCTGATTGAAAAGTCCCGGGACTGATAGAGAAGGACAGATTTTTTTTTTTTTTTTGAAATTTTGAAACTATATTCTTCAACGTAGTCATCTTTTAGCTCGATACAATGATTCCAACGATTTTGAATTAATTCGATACCTTTCAACGTCAAACCCCTGTAGCCTACGTCAAACCCCTCAAAATAGGCTTCAGTTTGGGTTATTATTTCGTCATTCGTGTAAAACCGCATACCAGCGAGCCAAGTATGAAAATAGATAATAATCGAACGGAGACATATCTGCAGAATAAAGGGGATACGGAAGTATTTTGTAGCCTAACTCAGTCAATTTGATCATCACGAACTACATAGTTGACAGATTTTAATGAAACTTTAAAGATGATTTTCTGAAGAAATGCACTCGTCAAAAAAAAAAAAAAAAAGATTAAAAAGATTTTGATATATAGTGCGCCACCTATAAGTCAGGCCCGGGACTTTTCAATCTGTCTGGTATATAGAGTATATAATTTAAAATAAATTTAAAAAAAGTACAAAAAAAAAAAAATAAAACAAAACAAAAAATTAAAAAAGAAACAAAATATTAGTAAAAGGTGTTTTAATTTTTTTTTTCAGCTGTAAAACAACGTACATATACGTTTTTTTTTTTTTTTTAGATACTTAGTGCATATCTATAATATATAGGATATTTTTATATAATAATATAATATACATTATGTACATGCAATTGTGTACATGCAATTGTATACATGCATGAAAATTTATAATAATAATAATACATACATATATAAAAAAATCGTATGTATAGTAAATATAATATAATATAAAATAGTAAACTTTGATTTATTGTACTATTTCCTGTATATACTTACATATATATGTATGTATATATTACATTACGTATATAAGTTTGTATAAAATTTTGTATGTACATATATCTATATTATAATAAGTATATGTGTGGTGTATTACTATTCTTTTTCTTCGCGGTTATTTTTCTACATTTCGTATTTTTTTTTTTATATCTTTCAATATTTTTTCTTTCTTTTATTATTCTAAATTGTATATATGTATATACTACATATTATATTTAGATTCAGTATATCTATTTTACGCACGCAATACATATATGTATACAAATACTATATTATAATATTGGTATACCTACATATGAATTTAAGTATAATATGAGCATATACATATATATATATTTACCTATATATATATGTACATATATATTTTCTTCGTATTTTATCTCATACAAATAACATCTATGATGTATGTACGAGTGAGTATGTATTGTCGTAAGAGAAATATATAAAAAAAAAAAAAATATAAAATAAAATTCTGATGGTAATGGTAGCTTTTTAATTACCGTCGTCCATCATCAATGTATCATCATCATCATCATCTTCGACATCGTTAATATATAGATATTTTAACAACATATTATATGTAATGTATGTTATGTATGTATAATGTTGTATAAATACGCATCCATATAATGCATGCACATTATTACGGTGGTATGTATGTACGGGTATGTACGTATATAAATAGAAAGAGAGATGACTTAACGACTTTGACTTGTTGTTAAATCTTTTAGTTAATTAAAAATAAGAAAAAAAAAAATAGTTATTTTTACATTATACTCGTATCTATATAATGATAAGTACATAAGTATATACATACATATGTATTTATGTACAAATTGATATGTTACAATGATGCTTTTTAATGAAAAATAAAATGTATACCTATACAATAGATATAATAATGTATTGATCGTTTAATATGTATATCTATTTATGTAGACAATATATTTTTATAATATTATGAACATAAATGAAAGTATATACATATAATGTATTTAGATATGTATGTGTGAGTGTGTTACATATTTTTTTTTTTATATATTTTATTCTTTTAACATTACATATTTATATTCTTTATTATATTTCTATTTCTTTATCTTTCATACATATATTGTATATTGTTTACGTCTTACGTATTGGTTTAGATATTATTATATATATAAGGATATGATGATGATGATAGTTTTTGTATCTATTTATTTATTTTAAGATTTTTCTGTTATTTGTCATTTACAGATTGTGGATTTTAAGTAGAAAATAATTCTTAAAATTATTGTAAAACAAAAAGAGAGAAATTAAAAATAATACACAATATACTCTATATTTATAATGTACGCACACACGACTACAATATCCTTTAAAGATAAGTATTATAAATTAATATAAGTATGTGATGTGTATACATTTAATACATTTTTATTTATTTTTTTTTGCAGAGCATAAATGTCCATTTCTGGTTATGGGTTTAATTTGCCAAAGTGATTTCTGCTAACTGATGAGTACTATACATACTTATAAGTACACATTTTCTATATCGTGTATGCACCATCGCGCGTCTACTGTTTAACGTGGACTATAAAGTGTATAACCAGTATAACTAACATAACGTGCCACTGAGTTGTTGATAGAGAAGAAAAAAAAACACTTAGTTACATGATGATGATATGGCTTAGACCAAGACTTGATCTATTTTTAGACTGATCTAATAATACTTTAGTTTTATAATAAGTACTTGTCGTTAGCAAATATATCTCGAATCAACAAAATTTATTCTTAATTTTAATAAAATAATATATATCTTGTAGGTATGTATAGGTATTATAAAGACAGAAGTGTACATAGAAAGAATGTAAGAGTAATATGAATTATTTTTTGATTGTAATGAAATCTTAAAACATCAGTTGTATTTTTTTTGATTTGTCTAATTAAAAACAAAAAATTAAAAACAAAAAAAAAATTTCAATTATTTAATTAAAATGCATTTTTTGATATAACATTAAGTTACATTTCCATATACATAGTATGTAATTATATTACGAATATGCGTATACACTCTTGTATATATAATGAATATGTACATATATGTACAATTTAACATATATGTATTACATTATTATACGTTTTTATAAATTTTATATAATTTATACAATATAATAAGTACCGATTATTATTTATACGTGTATTACGTATGGTATAAGTATGTGCTTCATAGAGCGTAAATAATTTTGAACTTATAACAAGAATATTAAACCGACTGTGTTTTTGTTTATTTTTATTTTTCGTTGTTTTTTTTTTTTTTATTTTTAAATAGCGTGAATTATTTAACTACATTTTATAAGAAGTAAGATTATTGGGCTGTAAGAATCTAGAAATATAATATAAAAGCACAATCAAACGCAAGCAAAAGGAATGAAAAAAAAAAAAACAAAAACACAACGATATAATTTATATAAATTGTGTTTTTATTTTCTGGCTACTGTACACTGTACTTTTTATTAAATATGTTATACACATATCCTCTGTATACATATGTATACATATTATGTATATACATACATATATGTATTTTTAATATACGTACAAAAAGTATGATATGAGAAAACATAAAGGAAAACTATAAATTATTTATTTAAAATCTACAGCAACGGATATACTGGAAAAAAAAAATTGATATTTAATCAAATTAAGTACATAATTATATTGTTATATAATGTATGGGTATGTATGCATATTATAATGTAAGATTATATCTACAAGAAAAATTAAATCAAAAAGAAATGAAAATCAATTAAGGCTATAGGATCTGGTGAATCTGGGTTATGAAAAATTTCGAAATAATAATTTCGCAATAATAACAAAGATTTTACACTAGAAATTTTGTAAAAATTTTAAGAATACTTATTTTCTTTTGCATAATCATGGGTGCTATTGAAATTGAATTTTTAAGGATTTTTATTAAGAAAATCACAATTTTATTTTGTTGATTTTTTTATAATTTTGTTGTAAAAATATCATCAGAAAAGTCCAAATTTCATTTTGACACTAAAATCATATTAAAAATATAATGATTTAAGTAATAAGTATGTATATGAAAACAGAACTCAAATGTTGAAGGATTTTTCAAAAATAAAAATCTTTTCTTCTTTTTTAAGAGTTATAATTAAATTTTGGAATCAAAAATCAGAAAAGTGATACATTCAAGTGAATACAACATCCTTCAGGTTAACTAAATTCAAAATTTCAAAAAATTTGGTCAATCAGTATATTTTCCGTAGATACCTGATTCATTTGAAGACAAAAAATCTCAATTTTTGACAACTTTGACACCATGTAAAAAGGAAAAATTATCAAAAATATGTTCCATTTAGGAATCAAAACTCTTGTCAACGTATTTATATTTAAAATATTATTGAATGGCAGTTGAGCAATTTCAGAGATAATATGGTTGAAAAGAAAGCAGAGGTAGTGTTATAGATACTCTTTAATTTTAAGGTATGTACTTTATATCCTTCTGTATATTTGTTTCATGTGTATATTTTGATAATAGAAAAAAAAATAATTAAAAAAAGAAAAAAGAAACTAAATATATGTATGTATGTATGTGTATAGGTAATGTGCAATATATGTAATATTAACAATTTACATACAATACGTTTTCAAGAAATCATCGTTTAGGACTCTTAAAAGATTCTCACTGTATAACGATATTTCTTGAAGTAGGTAGATATATATTATTTTATAATTGAAATTTATTTTTTTTTTTTTTAAATTTTTATACATATATACGTTTACAATTTATTTACCTATGCACGTACATTATAATACATGTATGTATGTGTTAAAAAGAAGATACAATAAAAATTTAAGTATATAAAAAAGTACAGAGAAATAAATGAATTAATGAAGAATATGATTATGGGTATATGTAAAGATATCTACCACCGTAAATTAAATTGAATAAAATTATAATTTTTTAAATTGCTTGTAAAAATATATGTATGAGGTAAATAATAATACTTATGTGAAAAATGAATTCAAGAAATATTTAATGTTTGGTATTTGGTAATAGTGGTAATAGGCAACAGTAGTGATATTGTAATAATATTGCATTTATAAATAAATACGTAATTTATGTATGGAAGAAGATGAAAGAAAAATATAAAAAAAAAAAAATTTAATAAATTTATTGAGAAAAAATTCAAAATAGTAAATTAATTATAAAATAAAATGAAATTTATAAAAAGAAAATATAAAAACGTAGAATGTAACAAAATAAAATATGTAGATACATATTAAAAGAATTGTGAATTTTGTTTTTTTTTTTTTTCTTACAGTAAGAATTTATATTATGGATTTTATATTGTATATAATTATATGTATCTAAATTTTATTTTTGGTTTTTATTAAAAAATATTATATGCACTCATATTAATTTGTGCTCATATAGATTAGATATAACAACCTAAGAAAATTTAAAATGTAGAAAAAAATATATATATGTTCTTATAAAAGTACATACTGTATATGCGAACACATATGTATGTGTATGAGTATATATGTGCATGTAAATACTATATAAGAACATCCTAGTTCAAAATAAATAAGGGTATATATATGTTATGTACTATATGTATATTCTCAACAACTTAAAAAAAAATATAAAAAAAAAAAAACAAATTATAGAGTATGAATAGCATCATCCGTGTATTAAAGTTCGTATTCATAGATGAAAATCATTGCAAAACTCGAAATATATTTATACTTTTATATGGAATTTATGTACTTTTAAGTACATCAAAATAATATATATGTATATAGTAAATGTGCATCTTCATCACATCAGGAAACCTGCAATGCAATCATACATGTATACGTACTCATCTTAAGTATACATACAATATAAATTGATAAATGCATTTATATGATAATGTACGAGCATATGTATATGAGTACACATTCTATATATATGCGATATATATGTATGTACATATAAGAGTGAAGGTACATTATTACATACCTACTACATATTATGTATTTATATAATGTATGAATGAGTTACAATACAATATATATAAGTATACAAAAATATAAATAGTACCACATACTACATAAATAATATGTTTGTATATACATATATGGAAGATATGATTATATGTATGATATGTCCAGAAGAAGAATATTATGTTAGAGGTGATAAAAATGCCACTATTATAATATACGCATCATATATGTACATACATTATGTATACATATACTCGTATATATTAATAGATATATACATATATATATATATGAATATTATTATTATATACATATATTACATGTATGCTTATCTATATTTGGTCATTGTATCTAGTTGATAATCTATAATGTAAGCTGAAATAAATATGTATGTGATATAGTTTGTTATTATAAAAAATGATACTATGTAATATGTACATACATATGTACGTATATAGATTATAATGATGACTATTGTAAACGAATTGAAAAAAAAAAAAATTAATTTTTTTTTTTCTATATCTGATATAGAAATGAAACAAGTTTTACATCCATTCCATCCCGATCAAAATATACAAATATACATACATATTATGTACATACTACATATATATGTATGTACTATATGAATATGTAAATATAAATATATAATCTATACATATGTAAAAATATGAACATAACTATATATCTATAATATAATAATATTAAAAATGTAAGCATATAAAATATCAAGAGTTATAGATATTATATTGTACATATATATATTTTATTTTCACATGGATATATGTAAATGTATTCTTATGTATATGTACTACATGCATAATACATGTAAGTATGAAGCAAAAAAAAAAGAAAAAAAACGTAAAAAACAAAAAAAAAAAAATTGAAATAAAATAGAATATTATGTATAAAGAAAAAAAAATTATAAAATTTTATTTATACTTTTATATTATTTGTTGTTGCGTATATTTTATGATATAATTATATATGTATACATATATAAAAATATATTTGTATATATATCTACATACATATATATTTATATTTATGTATAAAAATATTTGTGAATCTGAACATATAATATGCATATGTAAATATTTACGTATAGGCATTTTAACTTAACTTGCATTTTAAAAAGACTACTTGAAAGAAAATTGTTCTACATTCCTTCTTGAGGTTGCGTAAATACACGTATATATACATATTACATACTTAAATGTACATTATGTTACTTACATATGTATATATATATACGTTCTATATATACATATATGTACATATACTTATATACATTTTCAAATAATAATAATAATATATGCACATGCATATATAATATTGATAAATATAGCAGTCACAACTTGTTTGAAATACACACACACACACACACACACACACAAAACAGAATAAATAATAAATAAAAATATAAAAAAATTAAAATAAAAAAACTCATCAGAAAAGAAAAATCAAACCAATTATTAAAATATAAGAAGAAATACTAACTTGATTCTCAATAAACGTTTCTTTCTGCTTCGTTGTTATATACAAACGTTGTTATATACGTACATATATGTATGTATGTATGAATGTATTTTTTTATTCACAAATAAAAAAATTACTTAAAAAAAAAAAATATCGTTAAAATTTTCTTTTAAAGTTGAAAAAAAAAAAAAAAATACAAAAAAAAATTTTTTTTTTTTGAAAAATATAAAAATACTTTAAAAATTATATATTAATATTTTTTTATTTATTTTTTTTTACAAACAAACAACTAAAAAGTTATTTATATACAATCATTATACACATATGTATGTAGATTACATCAAATTACATACAGAAGTACATATAAGTACATTATGTATTTGGTATTTGATAATGAAAAAATATAATTTTTTTGCATAATTAATCTAAGTATAATAGATACTTATATGCATGTAAAATTATTTTTCTTTTTTTTTTTTCTTTGTATTTTTTTACATTTTTTTATTCATACGAGTATATTTATGCAGTTATAAAATTTGAAATTACTTTTTTTTTATTTAAATTATATAATTATCTATTTACATACACATAAATACAGAGATACAAGTATAAAGGTATTTGGTTACATAATTATGTACTTAAATAAATTTAAATTTATATACATATTAAAATATGTATAATATGAATGTATACTCACAATTTAATTTTTTGTTCCTTTTTATTGTTTTTGTTTCTATTTTTTTTGTTGTGATGACAATTTTCAAATAAATTATAATTTTTATTTTTATTTTTGTTGTTGTTGTTGTGATTTTATTATACACGAAACAAAATTCAAATCAACAGGATAAATTTACATATAAGGGTTCTGTTCGTTATGTTTTTGTACTTTGTGTTTTCTTGAATTCAAATAAATTGAATAAATTTCACACAAAACATAGATACTATTTTTTTTTTTTTTTGTTTTTAAATTTTATTTACGTATATAGTATACAAATATGTATGTATATATTTATTATGTACATATTATTGATAGTTTGTATAAAAATTTAAAATTATTTTACGTTATCTAAAATAGTTGAATATACATAGTTAGTTAGTTTGTTCTAAAAATTAAATTTTTATTATAAATATTATCAATAAGAAAATGATTTTATTTTTTAACGTACAAAAAATAAAAAAAAAAAAAAACCGAATATAAAATATTCAAATTGAAACTAAAAGAAAAAAAAAAATAAAAAATTTTAAAGTAAGATTAATGTAATACAAAAAAAAAAAAAAAATAATTAACTTTATTCAGTTATTGTCTTATTTAGTATTTTATTTATTTAATTTGTTTTTTTTTTTTTTTTTTTAGAATCCTTGTATTTTTTCAATATTTTTTATTATTTTATGCAAATATATTTAATTATTCAAATTTAATTATATACACTTTCAAATGAAAATTTATTATTTCAGATAAATGTACATAAATACTTTGTAAATCACTTATGTAACAATATTTTATTAATTTATTATAAAATTTTTTTGTTTTTATATTTTATCGGTTTTAATTTGTTTTTGATTTTTTCAAATATCTAGGATGCTAGGATGCAATCAAGTAATATGCAATATCAATAAGTAATATGTAATATCAATATCTTTTCAAATACACGGAAACCTTTTTTTTTTTTTTTTGATTTTTTTTTTTTTTTTTTTTAAATAAGAATATTATTTATATTGTTGAATGATGATTTACTTTTAAATAAGTACATATAAAATTATTTTTATTTGATACAGAATTCAATAGTGTTCGTTTCTTTTTTGATTTTGTAAAAAATAAAATAAAAAATTTTTTTTAAGAATTTTTTTTTTTTTTTTTTGTTTGTTTTTAATTTGATTTTGTCCGACAGATTAATATGTGATTAACACGAATTATGTTTTATAACGACTGAACAAATAAAAATTCCTACATAAACTTTAAATACTCGATCAAATCCACTACCTTTATTATAAATGGTGTGTATGGTATAGTATCTATATAAGTATACGAATATATATATATGTATAAGTATATGATGACGATGATGATGTTGATGTTGATGATGATGGTGTTTATTTATATCTATTTAATATGATTGTAATTTCTTATTATTCTTTTTGTTATTTTTTTTTTATTTTTGAAGTTTTCGATTCATTGTTGTTGGCATATAGTTTTTAATTTATTATTTTTTTTTTTTTTTAGTTAGTTTTTATTTTTTCTTCTGGTTTATTATGTTTTATAATAATAATAATATATGCACCTAACGATTCGAATGATAATTTCAGACTGAAGTTTAACTTTAAAAATTTTTATTATTAAGACCATCGCGAATGGAAAATAATGGTTTGGTTGAGTTGAATATTATAGAGTATGTTAGTGAAGTTAGTTTTTTTTGTTTTTTTTGTTTTTGTTTTAATATAATGTATGTTATATGAATATTTTTGTTGTTGTTGTTGTTGCTGCTGCTGCTGTACTTCTTATTATTTGTATATAAGTATATTTCTTGTTATACATATTTATTCTTTTCTTTTTATAGTTTTTATTAATATACATACATATATTATGTATTTTTGCTTTCTTAAAGACAACTCTTATACACCTATATAATATAATCTTATAAAAAGAAAATTACTGCTATATTAGTATATTCTGTTAGTTAGCTAGTTACATTTACATAGTTAGTTAGCTTAGTTAGTTCAGTTAGTTAAGTATATATGCTAGTATATACATATGTATGTTAATGTCATGGTATATGTATATAATATATCGCTGTTATCTCCCACATCCCATTCAAATAAATTTAGTGGACGATACTTAAAACTCTTCTTACAGATGAAGTTTATGTTGCTATATAATGACGAGGTATGTATATGTCTTCAAATTTTTATATACATTTATACATATAATTATTTTTATTTTATTGGTTTTGTACGTAAGTAGGTATGTATTTATGTACTCAGTATGTTATATTTTATTAATATAACGACATATATATTTAAATATATTTATATATATTATTATATACTCAAGTGTACATACATATATCTACAACGTACATATCTGCATAACATTAAAAAGTTAAACTTAAATTCCGCTTCAAAACTTCTTTTACTCTTGAGCTGTGTTGTACATTAAAAGAGTATAATCAGTACAAAGTGAACAAAACAAGAAAAAAAAAAGAAAAAAAAAAGAAAAAGAAATGCCAATGACAAGTATTATATACTTTAACTTTTAGTTGTACAGACTTATTTAATTTTACAATTATTATGCCTTACTTTATTGCATTATACTTGACTTATAACTATATACATATACGAGTATGTACTACACGTATATACATTTGTATGTATAATATACATATATAAGACGAGTATTATGTATGTACAAATGTATAATAAATATACCTATACATAAAGGTATTGTACGAATATATATCTAGTACATACCATATAAATATAATGTACATGTAGATTTTCTATAGTATAATATTAATTCAAACTTATTATATACCTACATTATGTACTATATAGCAAATCAAAATCAAACTTTTATCATCATGAAGTTCTTAAAAAGTGATCGAAAAATACACAAATATACAAAAGTAAGTATAAGAAGTAAGAAGTATTAAAAATAAAAATAAAATACATACAATAAATTTTCAAACAGGACAAAAATAAGAAATAAGCATTTTCTTTTTCATATACATACATATGTATGTATGAATATATAATTCAATCAATTCAATTTTACATTACATATACACGTAAATTGTACATACATATATATATTACAGAATATGTATTTTTTTTTTTTTGTTCCTTAGCGATACAAATTCAATGATGATGGTTTCCTTTCAGTGATGCCTATATACACATTCAAACATACGTTATATGAATATTCTTTTTATATGGATGTACATGTACTTTGGTATATACATAAGTACATGTGTTTTTATGTAGAAATTTAAACATGTATACATATATTTATATCCATTACAAGTACATTATTGTACAGTATAAGTTTTGCATATTACGAAAAATCAAAAATAAAATAAATTAAATAATAAACAAAAAAAAAACAGAAACTAAAGTAAGATAACTTCATGTTGTAAGTACATGTATACTTTTTTTTTTATAAGTAAATAACATGTATGTATTATATGTAGTAGGTCTATACGATTATGTATATCGATTAAAATACATAAAGTATATACATACATAATATAGTATACATTTTTTAACTTATATATACATACATATAAGTACATTTATGTATACATATAGTATATGGAAAAACACATCAAACATCAAATTTTCACTTCGAAACAATTTGGAATTTATATTATGTATTTACTTTTATAATATTTACGTATATATACTACTTTTGTCAATGAAATAAAACTTCATTCTATGTATAATTTAGTATTACATATTATATGAAATAAAAATAAAAAAAAAATTATGCGATAATACACGTATATGTACTACATATCTATGTACATAAATATATATATAAAATTATTCATTTTATTATATTAGATTGTGTAAATTGTGAAAATATAGATAATGATAAAGAGAATAAGAACAAATAAAATATGTAAGTAAGTATGTACATATAGTAGTATGTGTCTAAGTATATACTAAATATAGTAAGTGTACATTTTTCTTGTTTCTAGAAATGTTTAAATGTAAGAAATTCTTTTTTAAAAATATTTATTAAGTATTTTCCTGTAAAATATTTTATTTTACTACATATATACACATTTATACATTATGATAAACATATGAATGCATAAAAACATATAACATATTACATAAAAATGTACAGGAATATGTGTATTTATTTTAGTGCGATGTGTATATCATATGCCTTTTTTAATATCTATAATAATTCTTGTAAAATGATATCGTAATGATGGTGTTATTTTTTTTTTTGTCATAGAGCGTATAATAAGGAATAAGAGTATATAGTAGGTATCATTAATTTAAATTATGTATTTTTAATTGTAGAAAATATTCTAGAATAAAATATGTATAGGTAATGTTATTTTCTATACGCATATAAATGTAAATATACCATTATATACATGCATACATATACATACATATATCTACTGTAGATCATTATCTATTATCTGCATAATACTTAATATAAGGATTTTAGAGTGTATAAAATAATCATTGGAAAATAATGAAAAAAAAAATGTAACATGTTATTATGTTTCAGCAACATTTTTCTGAAACATATATCTTTGAAACATGTATCTGAAACATATATTTTTAAAATGTTTCTAAAATGTTTATATAATAATATATCTACATATATATAATATTTTTTAATTATAAAATTATTTTAATAAACAAGCAAAAAATAAAATAATTTATTATACGAGTATACATAAATGTACATAGAGAAATGTTATATACTCGTACATATTTATCTAATATATTTCAATACATTTTCGAAATTACATGATATATAAGATTGAATTTTTGTATTTATTATGTATTTAAATTTTATTTTTTATATATATTCTACCTTTTTACATAAAATTGAAATTTTCTTCTTTCTAACATAATTTTTTAAACATTTTTTAAACAATTTTATATATTATATATATACATAGAATACAGTACATATACATATCTATATATTATATAATATTTTAATCCTTAATCGATAAAATATTTTTTATTTGATATACTATATATGTACATACTCGTATATGTTTATATGTACTATATGTCGACAAAATTATCGACAAATGACAGAAAATCAATTTAAAGAAAAATTAATAAAATATTGTATAAAGAAAATAAAATAAAATAATAATATACAAAATACAGAGCAAAAAGAAAAGGATGATCAATTCAACAGATTAACAGAAATCCAAATAAGTAAATGAATGAAAAATATGAAATGAAATGAATGAATGAATAAATAAGTTAGAAAGTAAAGTGAAAAATACTTAAAATCATATACATATATAAATATCTTATAACTTATACATAAATATATACAACTATATACATACCTATATAATCAAACGAGTATATTATATATATATGTAGCAAATACTATATACATATATTATTTTTATATATAAAATTCTATTTATTTATTACTAAGTATAATCGTGGGGTTATTTATTGATTCAAAGAATATATTTAGTATACCTATATAAGTACATATAGGAAGATTCGGAGGTATATTTGTTTGGTATATGATATGATATGATATGTATGTATGGTATATACTGATGTATGTACGTTTAAAAGTGTTGAAATATGCACATATAGATATACAAAATTAAGATATGTATATACATATTTATAAATGTTTGACTATACATAAATATATGTATATAAAACAAAATTTGAATATCTTTTCTGTAAGTATATGTATATTACATTCATTTCAATAAATGTGATTAATAAATGAATTTGAAAATTTATTATTTAAATACATATTTATTTACAAAATATAACATGAATAAAAACCAAAAGAATTTATGTGTACAAAATATTTAAAATGAAATCTTGACACTCTTTTAATTAATTATAAATTGATATTGAACGCAGAATATGTATCTATGTATATATTACTTGCTTATTTGTATTTATGTATTTTAGATAAATAGTACATATTTCTATATATGTAATATGTGATTAATTATTGATTATAATCAACTTTAAATGAATAGATAGATATATTTATTAAATGATTCTTGTAACAAATAGATAATTTATTTGAAATGAAAACAATTATATGGTTTTGTTCTTATACGAGTATTGTTTTCAATTTATTATTAAAATATATATTTCTGTACATTTACTTAATTTATCACGTATTGAAATTTTATAAAATAATATATTAATAAATAATTGAAGAAAATAATTTTTAATCGGTTTTTATGTTCGTTTTGTACATATTCAAAATGTGATGAATTTATTATAAATTAAAAAAAAAAAATATATACATAATATAAAGTACGATTTTGATCTGAAATTAGAAAAAAAAAAATGAAAAATATAAATTTGTACAAGATTACTTCGAAAAGCGAACGAAACGATTGACCATATAATAAGCTACATGACTTGATATAACTATGACATTCTGCTGAAGAGGCAGAATCTATATGAGACAGATAAAACAATGAACGACAGAACTTTATGGGAGTTCAGGACAAGTTAGTAGAATATATCTCAAATAATAAGTGGGATAAAAATGCTAAAGGGGAGTAGAAGAAGATACGAAATTATTTGGCACCATGAAATATAGCCCAGAGATATAAAGCCAAATCGGTTTTATTTCACTTTGAATTGTGAAATATCGCCAACTTTGAGTTTTCGACATTATTTCACTTTGAAAGTGAAATAAGACCGAGTTAGCCTTATTTCTCTGGGCTTTATTTCATGGTGCCGATTATTTCGATTGCCAATCAAAATAAAAAATAAAATTATAATTGTAAGAATTTTATAAAAATGTACATAGGAAGTATATGTACATTATGTGTTCGCCAAAAGTCTTTGGCAGGTCGTGGGACAGGCTACAGGGAGGCAGGTTCACCTGACGTTCCCCTATAATGAAAATTTAAAAAAAATATACATATGCGCATGGATGTGTAAAATTGACGAAAATAATAATAAGTGTAGAAATGTATCCATTATTTATTATAATTATTATTTGTACAATATAAGTACTTAACGTAACGATAATAACTTTATGTACATATGTATATCATAAGTATACCTAAGTACTATATTATAAATTTAAAATTTAATAATTTTAATCAAAAATTTGATTATTTAGAAGAAAATAAATAATAAATTGAAAAGAAATAAAATACACTGAACATTTTTCACTGAAGATTTCAAGCCCAATTAACGCAAAGTAGAGTATAATCGTATAATCAACATTAAAGTGGTATGGGTATTCAGCAACAAATAAATAGAATCATAAATTGAAAATGATACTGTCGGTGTCGACCTGAGTATAGTATGTACTGCTGTGATATTATATATAAGTATACATATGGATGGATTTATGTAATGCTATAGATTATGTAAGTATTTGGCGTCATTTAGGAAAAAAAAATTGTAATCGTCTGTAAAGAAGATATCTATACTTGTCTGTATGAATATACCTAGTCTTGCCATAAATACTGTCACATGTTAACAAGGGAATTAAAATTTAATAAAACATACTTCTTAAATAAAACAAATTACATTTTATTAGTTGCGTTGTTTTACATACAAAAAATGCAGTTTTATTCAAAATGTCCTGCTTTGGCTTTTACACAGGCTTTCAGACGATTTGGCCATTCATCGATTGCAGTACGAACTATATCCATAGGGAAATTTGCGACAGCTCTATTTAAAGATCGCTTTAGGCTTTCAATATTTGGATGTCTTTTACTGCAAGCCATTCTTTCTAACTCAGACCACAATTTGTAATCCAACGGATTCAAATCTGGACTTGCTGACGGCCATTCAGAAGCTCGAATAAACTCCGGCAAATGGGCCTCCAACCATGTTTGTGTTGTTGATGCTTTATGGGCTGGAGCAGAATCTTGTTGAAACACTCAATGTTCTCCACTGAACATAGTTTCTGTTAATGGCCTTACACATTTCTCTAAAATGTCACTTTGGTAATTTTTTGCGGATATTTTCACTCCTTTCTCACAAAAATGGAGCTGTGTGACTCCCTCATAGTTGACGCCCCACCAAACCATGACGGATGCAGGATGATGTCCTCTTTCCACCTTTTTGCTGGCTTCTCCAGCTTCTGCAGATCTGTGTGCATAAACCCTATCATTTTGTTTGTTAAATTTTTCTTCAATTGTGAAAATTTTCTCGTCCGTGAACAAAATTTTTCGGTGTTTGTTGCCTGCGTACCGCTTGAGTAAGTTTTTTGATCTTTTCATTCTAATATCCTTTAAAGTTTCGGTAAGCAAATGACCAGTACTTCTTCTAAAAGCCCCCATCCGTAAGTCACTTTTAATAATGCGAGCCATGCTTCTTGTTGATATTTCCATCTCTCTGGCCATAATTGTTTGTTTTCGTAACGGATTCCGACGAATTCTATTCTCCACTGCTTTTACTGTTGCTGGCGTGCGGACAATTCGAGGACGACCTGATAGAGAACGGTCACTAATTTGCGAAGTTCCATTATATCGATCTTTGGTACGATACACAAATCTACGACTGATTTTTAGCGGCTTCAACAAGCTAAACATTTCACTAGGAACTTTCCCACACTTATAAAGAGCAATTACCGCGATGCGATTTTCTTTATCACCCCACTCCATGTTGACAAATCGTAAGACAGATTGCAACTAATAGTTATGTTGTCAAGCATGCTCATTAGAACCGGTATGCAAAATTTTATAAGTGGGGATTCACTTTTTCCTGTTTTAACAACGCAATAAACTTTGTGACAGTATTTATGGCAAGACTATGTATATATATATACATTTTCGTATATTGTATATATGATATATAAATGTTCACAAATATAATAATAATGAAAATATTTACTATAAAATGTATATTTATATACGTACTTTATAGAATATTCTAAAATCAATGTAATAAAATAAAAAATGTTTTTTTTTCTTAAAGTCACTTGAAAAGTTTTTCAAAGATTACAATTTGTTATTGTTGCTTTTTTTTTTTTTTGTTTGTTTTAAACATGAACAAAATAATATAAAAAGGATTCATAATTTCTGAAGTAGTAAATCGTGTTATAAATCAAAAAAGGATTTTTTAACGAAAATCATTTGAAACATATTTTCTTTTTGCTCTATATACAATATGTGTGTTTGTTATTTTGTATGAATTATAAATTTTTGTTTGTGTATATTTTGTTTTTAAATTGTTTTTTTTTTATTTCTTTTTTTATTTTTATAAAATAGCTTTTCTACAATAAATTTCAAATAAAATATTATACAAATTTTAGATTTTTAATTTATATGTACATTATAACGTAATGTAAGTACATAGATGTGTATTTGTATATAAATGTAAGAATGTAATATAGGTATAATATGTATGTATTTACATATTAAATTTTTATCCCTTTATTTTGATTGTACAATATTTTGAAAGCAATCCATATGTATATAAGGTACATATATGAATACACTCGGTTATGTGTTGTATGTTGTGTAATTTTATGCAGGTATACATCATGTGGATTTATCTATATATTGCATAGATACATTCTTGTATATAATGATTTTATTTTTCTTTTGTTATTTTCCTTTTATTTTATTTTTTTTTTTCTCTTTGTATCATTTCTCTTCTAACAATTCACAGTATATAGAGCATAAAAAAATTATGACCTATTTTTATCTTAAAGATTTCATATATAAAACTTATTAAAGAAAATATTTTTACATACATTTATATTCGATTTTCACTTTAATTTATGAAAATAATGTACATATAATATATATAGGTACATATGTTTGCATATGTAATAAGTACGCGTAGATATACATACCATAATAATACATTTAAGTATAATTTACGTATTTTGTGAATAAAATTATTTCATATTCTTTGGATGTACATAATCATAATGCATATATATATATATGTATATATATATTTACGAGTATAGTGTGTGTGTGTGCTACATGTATTATGTGCGTTAATGATAAAATAATTTTTTTTTTGTCAAATAATAAAATTTCATTTATAAAAAATGCAATAACAAAACAAGAACGAAAAGAAAATTAAAGAAAAGATTTTATTTATTTATTTTCTTTTTTTTTTTTTTTTTTTTTTGTATATTAACGTGTATAATTAACCTTTTAACACATTTTTTCTTTCATTTCATTTTTTTTTTTCATATTTTATACAACATAAGTATATATGTACGTACTGTATATTTTTAAAATAGAATTGAAATGAAAACTTTAGAGTTCATTTTATTTTCCTATAAACGGATATTACAATAATTTACTCTATACATATATTATATGTATTAGTTGTATGTAAATGTAAATTCATATATGTATATGTAAATATTTATTTAGATATATTATGTGATTGGACTAAATACACATTTACATACAGTATGTCTAGAAAATGAAAAAAAAAAAAAAAACAAAAAACAAACAGAATATGGGTCATAATCTACTATTACTATACTACTATTACTACTCTCTACTGTTACATTGCATTGTCAAAAGGCCCTGGTAGGATCGTGGTGAAGCCGAAGGTATACCAATCGAACTGACCATCAACTTCACAATAAATCGAATCGAATCAAATCAAATCAAACTGTTATACTTGCATAAATATAATTTACATTGTTTTCATTTTGATGAAAATGTTCAATGAATATTGATCATCATTTTGAATAAACTTTAGAACGTGTACAACATGTTCAAAATATGTATACACACTTGTATGTACATACATATATGTGCTATAATATATACTTCATCATTAAAAAATTATTACCTTGCAATTATTAGAAATTCTGATGATAATACGAGTATAATTTGATTTTATTTTTAATTTGATATTGAAAGAATAAATAATTTAGTTTTTATGCTTTGTTAACAATTTGTATTAGAAACAAAATAAAAATGTATCTACATATAGTACAACATGATTGAAATGTTCAAATACTGAAATACATATAAATTTCTTAATTAAAGGGTCTATAATACAAAAAAAAAAAAAAAGAAGATAAACACCAAAATTGACCTACAAAACACTATACAGAACGAACGAAAAAATAAAGCAAAAGAATGAAAGTATAGAAAAATAAAAAACAGATTAATTTATAGATTTTGCTAAAATTACATACACAAATTTAACATTAGAGTACAAAGATTTTTTATCAATGTACAAAACAAATTTTCTAATATTCTGTACTTATAGAAAAAATTTAGGTTAAACCAGCATAAAAAAGAAACAAAAGTAAATATGTATAAATAAAATGATATAAAGGATGTTATGGAACTCTTATATACTTAGTTTTTTATGTTCAAATATTATATATTTATTTATAGGGTCGTATTCATAAACCAAGATTATCTTTTATCTGAGATAAAGAATGTATTCATATTAACTGCGATTAATTAATGCTGTATAAATTTTAGATAACTTCAGACATTTTTACTATGTTTATACTTACTGTTGAATATCGCTATAACATAAACCGATTTGAATACCATCATCTTATCTAAAAACGATATTTAATTGTGTTTATATTAATGACAATATATCGATTTAAGATAAATTGTTTTCAATAAAACAGGTTAACCAACAAAAGAAAAATATTAATATTGATGTTTGTATAAAAAGTGTCAATTGGACTAAATCAGATGTTTATTTTATTGTCAAGTTGTCACAATATGATTTATTAAAGCGATATGAACCGTTTTATACTCATTTTCATATCGATATACTTAAATCGTTTCAATGCGGTTCATTTATCGAATTTTGTGAAATCGATTTGAAAGATTTAAATCGATATGAAAATTGTTTAAACTATAATAAATTATAAACCGTTCTATTATATTAAATTATAAACACCGAAAAATGAAGTTGGGAAAAATAAATTTTATCAATGGGTTGATGAATAGCTAAGCTTACATTATACTCGTTTAAAATATGTATGTATATATCAGACGGATAATTTTGTTTGATGAATACAACCCTTAATGTATATATGCACTTAAGTTCAATTTCAATTTATGTGTATGTACATATGATAATTTTATATTTATTAAAATTTTAAAAACGATCATTTATTAGAGAGAAAAAAAAGGTGTTATTTTTTACGGTATTTTCTAATTTATAATAAAAAAAAAAAAAATAAAAAAACAAATAATAATAATAAAAGAAAAATACGCGTGGGAAGTATTATAATCTCGTACATGTAATATGAGTATTTTTTAAGAATGAACTCTATTACATATACAAATAAAACGAAGAATAAGAAAATGATGAAAGAATGAAATTATGTATACTTACATATGTAATGTAGCTGATTTAAATTTCTATTGCGTTTTATTATACATATTTATTTTTTTTTTTTCTTTTTCGATTTAAAATTTTTAAATTTCTACAAGAAAAAAAAATCTTTTTGTGTTATGTATTTATTGTTAATTAACAATTTTACATATGTACGAGTATCTAAGATATATACATACCATTTTGTACATATTTAAGTATACATATTTATGTATATAATGATATTTTTTTAAATTTTCTTTCTTTTTTTTTTTAATTTTTGAATTTCTATATCTCGAATTTTCTATACAATATTCATACTACTACCTATTATTAGAAGTATGATATTTAGTTGATTCTCGTTATTATCATATCTTTGAAATTACAATGAATATTAATGATTTATTATTATTATTGGAAAATAGTATCTCTAGATTGATGAAAAATTAAACAAAAAAAAAAAAGAATAAAAAGAAATAAAAAATTCGTATTAGATCAAAAGAATGATGATGCTCTACTGTTAATAGTTTTTAAAATAAAAAAAAAAAAAAATACAAAAAAGAAATTAGAAAATTCTTTTATTTATATATATCATTTGTAGAAATATTTTTTTTTTTTGGATATTTTGTAGTGTTCAAATTAAACTTTTGAAATTTTACTACTTTTTCGAGTATGTAAGTATTTACTCGTACATAAATACCTCTATGTGTGCAAATGTGCATAAGATATTAAAGTATACGAATTTATGTATATAATATAGTATATAGAGAACACTAGTCAATAACATATACTGTGCTCATTTCGATATTATTTATAATAATCAAATGATCTGAGTTACACATGTACATAGTATTTTTGATTAGTTATTTAATGTGTATACTATATATACGATACGAGTGTTAAATAAAATAGTTTAATATACATATATGCATATAATGTGGGATTTACCAATAAGCGTTTTAGTCAGAATTTTTAAATGAAACAAAATGATAATTAAAATTGTTATTTGAGTGGTTTGTTTATTATTTTATTAAAATACAATCGATTACATTACGTTCGGAAAATAATTTTCGTTTGAATGTCCTCCTCGATTTCATCTGGCTGAAGAGACAGAAATGCACCTCATCCAAAAAGATGGTATTATTCACCAAAATCTAAATGATCAGCTTCCAACTGATCTAATTAGACTAATAAATTAGAGAAAGTTCGACACAAATCATAATAATTTGATTTGAGTTTTCGTCTCAATTGAACTTTATAAGCTTTTAAATGAAAATTATGATGCAAACATTTTTCAAAATTCTCGAAAAAATTTTCATAATGCACTTAACTTACGGTTACGATAAACCGAACATTGCATTTTTGATAGTAAATTCGAATAATTTCTATATGTATTATTTAATCGTACACATTTCTATTATCACTTGATAGATGTGCAGCAATTGAAATTTGATATTAACTTTTTGATCATGAGTGCGTTGTCATTCCTATCGGTAAACCCTGTATTGTTTTAGAATATCATAACATTTATAATATTTCATTCAATACCCAAATCAAAAATATTTTTACACTTTTACCAATAACATTTTATTTGTAACAAAAATTTATGAAATTCAATAATTAAAAATGATAAAAAAAAAAAAAAAAAATTTAAATAGGTACTACATATTGTAAGATATATTGTTGAATAGCCAACACATTCATTATAAAAAAGAAGGAAAATTATTCATATTACATATAGTTTTTATTTCGAAGGTATGTAGTACATACACCCACATGTACCAATATATCTACGCTATGATGTTCATATATATACATACATATATAGTAGCAGAGAAATAAATTACTTTTACCAGTTGTGCTGTCGTTCATCAATCAATTAGTAGACAGCTTCTAATCAAACTTTTTAGTTATTCAATAATAATTTTACGGTGAATATATGTATGTATGTAGGTAGTTTCATTGTATTATTAGTAATAATAAAAGTAAAAGAAATAATTGTGTTTTGACTCTAATGTATGAATGCGGTACAGACTATTGATGCCATAACACAGGGGCTCCCAAAATTTTTACCGATTCAAGACCTAATGTTGAAAATCATTAAATTTTTTGCGACCCACATCTATGAAATTCAATTATGAAACAAATACGAGTATAAAAGAAAAATAGAATACAATTTATTTGTGTTTTTATTAATCAATTTTAACATTTCCCCGTCCCCCTGTTAGAAAACTCTATATATACATTTGTATTTATCAGATTTATTTGAAAAAATTATAAAATTGTGCATTAAACATATATTTATGAAGTATTTATATCTATGAAAGTGCATATTATATGTAATGTACATAAGTATATGCATATCCGTATAAATATTTCCGTATTACAAATAATATACATATTATGACATTTTTAAACTATAAAAGAAAGCAAATAAAGTTTTATTTTGAGCACAATAAAAATCAACTATAAAATTGAATATACAACCAGTACTACTAGCAGTATAAAAATAAATTAAAAATAAAAAAAATAAAAATAAAATAAAATAAACAAGAAACAGATATATATACATAAAACAAAATAACAAACATCTAATACATTGAATTCATTTTTATTTTCAACTTTATATACAGGCACACATAAATACATGCTCACATACATACATATGTGTACGTTTAAAAAATTCATTCAAATACTGAAAATAAAAAATTTTTTTTCTCATCCTTTTATTCTCCTAGTACGTACTTACATACTCGTATGTATATGTATGTAAATATTGGAATATAGAATACACCTAAGTAAGTATGTACCTAGTTTTTAAATATTTAGCAACAAAAAAAAAATAAAAAAAAATGTTGGCTACATTACATATCTACTCGTATTATCAGTTAAACGTATGTATGTATGTATGAATATAAATTAAAAAGGATACATTTCTACAAATACACAGTAATAATACAAAATGCAGAATAAAAATAAATAAATAAAATATGCAAAAAAAAAAACTAAAATTGAAATGAGAAAAAAAAAAGGAGAATGTTAATTTAAAAATAAATCTTATTACATTGTAGTATACATAACAAGCTCGTCTATATATGTATAATATAATATACGAGTACATTATAATGTGTATTATACTTATATATATTTTTAGATATACCTATAGTCACTTGTATTACATACAACAAGTCATGTGTGTTTATTATATGATGATTATGCATAATAAATGTGCATGTATTCATCATAAAACATATTATGAAAATGAGAAAAATATAAGAAAAAAATTAATTTTTTTTTTTTTGTTTAAAGAAAACTAAAAAAATAAAAATCAAAATATACATAGCATAAATGCTTTGTACATATGTATATACAATCTTGTGCATAAAACATAAATAGAAAAAAAAAAAAAATTTAAAATCTAAAAGAAAAATAAAATTTGCAAATAAAAATGAAAATGAGTATAAAAACATAAAACAAAACAAAGAAAAAAAGAGAAAAAACAAAGAAACAAAAAACGAAAAACATTTTAAATAAAGTAGTACAGTATGTACTATATATAGAGTACTATAAAACTTAAAAGCGAATATCTTAAAAATCCTAAAAGTGAAGAATAATAATAATAAAAATAATATAAAAAAAATATAAAAAAAAATATGTAAAAAAGGAAACATAAAAAATGGTGAAATAATTTTTTGTTTCCTTAACCTTAAATCAATAAAAGAATAAAGAAAACATATATATATATATATATTTATATGTAATGTTTTAATATGTGTGTGTATAGCTGTATATAGTATAGTGTGTATATTACAGATAAGTATTTTTATGTATGTGCTATATTGATATTTACATATATATATGAATGAATGAATAAATGTATACAGTAAATGTATGATAGAGCTCATATGCAATTTATAATAAACACGTATATACTATATGTACTGTGTAGGTACATGTAGACAGATATATTATAATGTATAAGGATCGTATTAACCAAACAAGTTTATCTTTTGTCTGAAATAAAGTGTATTCATCAACCTTGATTATATACACTAATCGAATATTTTTAAGACAACCTGACAATGATACTATAAATATCGTTTGAACAGAATCTTGTTATTAAGCGGAGCAGCAGAGAACTCACATACATAATCGTCACACCACATAACATCTTTTTCAGTTTCCAATATAAAAATACTAATTTTTTGCAATTAGATGACATATTCGATACTCCGAAAATGAAGTCCGAAAACAAATTTTATCTAGTTTAATGAGTAAAATGAAATTATACCCGACAAAAATATATCCGACAAATAATCTTGGTTGATGGATACTACCCCATATGTCCTCAAATATACATTTGATACATCCGCGTAATACTATTATATCAGTTTTAGATGATCACTTTCAAAGAAATAATCAATCAGCCAACATGTTCCATACTCCGAAAATGAAGATAGAAAACAAATATTATGTAGGTTAATGAATAAACTGATATTACACTCAGCTAAAATATATCCAACAGATAATCTTAGCTGGTGAATACGACCTTAAATGTATAGAGAGATATTCTTTTAAATCATTTTATACTACTATATAAAGTACACAAAATTTAATATGTGTAATACTATATAATATAGTGCTTGCATTTTATATAAATATATATTTAAATATTATTTTTATTTTTTCATTCTTGTTAACTTTATAGATACACAATATAACATGTACTTGTATATTAATGAATGTTGAATATATGTATATACATATATGCATTTTATATACTGTGATTCTTATTTTTACTGTTTTCATTTTAATTTTTTCTATTTTATTACATCTTTCATTTTCTACAACATTTTTCATTTTTATTTTTATTTTGCCTTCATTTTAAATACGTTGTATGTACTCGTATCGTATGTACATTATTATATTGTGTATGAGGATATAGGATACAGACTATATATGTACATATAATTGTATATATACTTAGTATGCGTTATATACATATACATATTAATATAAATATATGTATATCAATTTTATGATCACCCTTTTCAATTATATGACGTAGTATAAGTAAAATATGGTATAAATATATAGAAAAGTGAATTCTTCATTTTTTGAATTGAATCATTTTCATCGTTATTTATTTATTTATTTATTTATTTTTTTAATGGTATGAAAAATCATAAAAAATTTTTATGATACCACACACAAATGATGCGATGAGTATAGAAAAACAACACATACACACAAACACACATACACGTATAGAAATATAAAAAATACAAACAAAAAAAAAAGAATTTTATTTTTGTTTTATAAAGAAGATAAAAAATAAAAAAAAAAAAATTGAAAAGAAAAAATAAAAGAAAATCATAATACAGCAAAAATATAGTATGTATATACGAGTATTATGTACATATTTTATTTTTTCTGTGTACTACATACATGTGTACTACTACTATTTTATATGTATGTATATGTATAGGTACCATTTATAAAATAAATTTAGGTATTAATACAAATATGTATGCATACGTAACACACACTTATATTTTTACAATTAATACATATACTATAGTACCCAAAAGTTGAAGAAATTAAATTAAAAATTATATAATTAGTATATTATTTAAATAAATACATAACATATTACATACACTCATATAATATAATACATATATTGTATACTTAGTTTATTTTATATTTTAATTAAAAAAAAAAAAAGAAAAAAAGAAAACAAAAATTTATAATTAAATTATTTATTATGTATGTACATATATAAATAAATGTGAGTATGTATATGGTATAAATGTATTTGTATTTTGTGTATGTTATGTAATTTTTAATAAAATATAAATGTATATATGAATCGAACAGTATTCAAATTTTTAAATTATGTACATATGTATAATATGTATAATATTGAAGAAAAAAAAATTATAAAATAAAACTTATTAAATAATACAAATTCTATAACATATAGCTAATACCATAACCACTCAATATAGTACAATACATCATGTATAAAAATACAAACTTATTTCTAATTAAAATTTATTGTACTCATATAATATATTTGTGTAGGTACCTATACCTATAACATATACATATGTACCATATGTACTTACTTGTGTACATATACTATGTATGGCGACGCCTCATATATAATATTTTATTATCAAATTTTTTAATACTATGTATTGTAAATCTATTTTATAGGTACATTTGTATATGTATCTACAAAAATTTATACATTGTTGTATACATACATATACTCGTATATAAGTAAAAAGGGTATTTTAAACAATAATCGTTCACGCACATAAAATCTCTCTATACATACAATACATATTTTATTAACATTTTTTTTTTTTTTTTTTTTAAATAACTTTAAAAACATTTTTCTCAATGTATATTATACGAGTTTGTATGGAAATTTTTTATGAGTAAAAATTTTCTTTTTTATTTTTAGAAAATATATGTACATAAATTATATATATAATTTTTTATTGATCCTTTAAAAAAAATGTTTTTTTTTTTTTTTTTTTTTTTTTTTGTTTTGTCTATAGAAAACTTGAATAATTGATCAAAGTATCTATATCGTTTTTACTATTATATCTGTTATTTTATGCATACTACAAACGATATTACTTAATACTTAATATGTAATGTTTTCAAGTGATTCAAAGTTATTGGTAATTTATAGATTTCTCTTTGAATATGTGTAAAATATAGCTTTTATATGTGTGCATATGAATTCTCGTTTGGTCGTTATTCATAAAAAAACTTATGCTTACTTTATTATAAAAAGAAAACATTGTAACCAATTAAACACATAAGTACCATAGGAATGTAGTAATTTATATGTGAATGTATATGGATAGGGAGAGAAAGAGAAACAGAACGAATTGAGAAAAAAAGAGAGAAATATAACAGAGAAATAAGATAATTATAGGTCCAATTATAACGACATATCTGACATGGACTATGACATGTGTGTCGTGCTACGAATACAGCTCAATCAATGAGTTGAACTATAATTGGACATTAACGTCCTTCGTTAAAAATTCGTTAAACATATATAAGGCCGACATAATCAGTACAGACGAGAGAGTACATGACATTTAAGTAATATAAGCACATAATCTAATTTTTTTGAAATTTGTATTGTTTATTGTTTAGTTTTGGTTATCTGTGTTATTATATAGTTAACCAAATGTTACGTTTTAACATTCGTTTTATTTTTTCTTATGTTTGTTATGTCAGGTATGTTGTTTTAGTTAGGCCTTATAGGCAGTTAATTTTAACGAAAAAACGGAAATCTTCGATGTAATACTGACCGATAATTGGTTCAATTACCCTCTTCACAATATACGAATGTAAGGATAATTGAATAAATTTTGAAATAGGAAGTTTGATTCTTGTTTGTTTGTTCATTTTTCTTCATTTATTTGTTTGGGTTTTTGACCGAAAATCTTTGGTTTTTACAAATGAATTATGCATATACGTAAATATATATTATAGGTATATACATATGTTTGCATTTTTTTTTGTACTACAATAATACATTACATACGTACATATCTACATATGTATATGATCCTTTTTAATTCATTTTCACATAGTTGCTCATTATAAAATAAATATATGTATAAACATAGATAAAATATATATATACATATGTATGTATATTAAACTATGCAAGCATGTATGTGTATGAATAAAACTTAATTTATATCGATATTTTCAATATAAATATTCTTTAGTGTCATTTGTTTCAATATAAAGAAGGTGTTTGTATATTTATGTGTATATATAAATGTATATATGTATCTATATATTACATAGATTTATGTATACAAAATGTATAAATTTAATAAAATACAATTTATGTACAAATGAATGTAGGTATATAAAAATGAAGCACATATAGCAATCCAGTATGTTTGTATATACTTAGATATGTCAATTTATAATTTATTCGTACATACATAAGTACATAAATATGTACCTATACATACAAATATTTATAAATATACAGATATAAACTTTTATTTGTACATATTGTAGATTTATAAAAAAATATGTATACAAGTAAATGTATAATAATCCAGTATGTATATGTATAGTTTATTTACGATATATTATGTACAATAATTTAAATTCGGATAAATATTGAATTTTGTATGAAAATTAAATGAAAACTAAGTACTACACAAAAATTGAAATACTCTATGTCTATATGTACAATACAAAATGAAAATATCATTATACACAAATACATACACGTATGTTGACATTATCAAAATATGTATAATATAATACAAAAAATATTGTTGTTTTTTTGATTTTTAATTTTGAAATAAATTTACATTTTTTAGAGAGTGGTTTAATTATGTTGACATTTTAAACAATACTAAAAATAATGTATTCAATGTATTCAATCCTTATATGTACTATGTATAATCTGTATAATATCAATTTTATGAAAAATCATAAGCTAGTAAAATTTTTTTTAATTTTCGTATGTACATATCATTATGCAAACTTACTACTTATGTAAATGAAAAAAAAAATGAAAAAAAAATGAAAACTATTTTAAATATAAATGAAAAAATAATTCTTTTTTTTTTTTTTTAAAATTATCATTAGCTAAGTGTATATGTTATATAATGCATTTTCAATTTAAACGAAAAAAAAAAAAGATTATTATTTTTTACTCAAATCATTCTTTGTATTTCCACTATACGAGTATTATATACATACTTATATATACATGAATTAATGCTTCTTCAATAGCACTGCATAGATTTAATATCAATAAAAATAGTGAGGGTATTCATTTCATATCTCACTAGTCTCCATAATTACGTTTCGTAACTAGCATAATTTGTTGTAATATTTTTACGAGTCTTCATATAAATTTTTACTTTGTTTGGATAATAAAGAGTTCTAACGTAAATGAACGAGAGGTTTTAGTTGCTCTCAGCATTCTATACTATTTTCAGAAATCGAAGTCAGTACAGGCAAGATAGGCATGCTTTTCTATATTCTTTCACATTGCGTTTGTATAAATCTGTCTCGTGTGTGGGGTGATCAGATCTCAATTTAAATCCGAGGGAAATATTTTAAATTGTATATTATGAAGGGCTACCAGTTTGCAAAAAACTTTTTTTTTAGATTTTACAAAAAAACAGGTAATTTTGTGACATTTTGGGAAATTTTATGAAATATTTTCATTTATTTACAAAATAACATATAATAACAAGCTGATTTGAATAATATGATAGCAATTTGCATTGTAAATAATTTTCTTTCTTATTCTAAGAAAAGACAAAACAAAAATAAAATTCAGAATGTAACGGTAACGTAACGAAATCATTAACAAGTACATAAAAGAAACAAAATAGAAGAAAATGGGCAAATAAACAAATATGAAAATGAATGTACATATGTACGTATATATACAAAATTTAATATCAAATTGATACTGAACACATAATTTTATAAATAAAATTAAAAATACTGAATATGGTTTAATCATAAATTCATATTTTTTTTATAAATTTAAGCAATACTCCCAGTAGCTACGGCAACCCTGAATTCTCATCATTTTCTTTTATGCCCATCTTCCCGCTGACACGAATCAATCAACATTTTATACTTTGAGTCGACATCGGCTGCGCAACGACTTCATATTTTATAGTTCGGTTTTTTATTTTTCATATAAGCAAAATGGCGTTAGCAGAATAAATAAATCACTAATCAGTTAGTTGCCTTCACGCTGTGTGATAGGCAACATCAAACGGGGTGGTGTATTTCTTTTTTCAAAAAAAAACAGCATGATTCATTATTAGAAATGAAAAAATCAGCAAACAAAAATTAAAATTTGTCTTAAAAACCTAACATTTTTATGATATTTTCAAATAATGCTACTTTTTTATCAAATATAAATTTACAGGAATGTGAAATTTGGACAGAATCTCCCTTTTAAGAATTATTTGTGAACAAAATTATAAAATTATTTCTGCACAATTTGGAACATCCTGTTAACATATTTTAAAAAGTACCTTCTTCAGGGTTGACAGAGATATATTATTCAGAATTTCCTACAAAATATTATATGTGAAGTTATCAGAAACTCATCAGGTAACTATTCCCATAAGCACAATACTGACTTCGATTTCTGAAAATAGTATAAATAAATTTATTGTAAACAAAAAATTGACAGCTTGTTATCATCTGAAATTAAAAAAAAAATTTAGTTTTTGGTTATATTTTGAGAATATTATGTTGAATTTTTGTGATAATATAAGAATTCAGTGAAAAATTTCAGTGTTTTAAAGAGATGTTTTCACGTCATTTTGACTTTTTAACAAATTATCAGTTGTTTGTGTTACGTTTACGATTTGAAAATGAATACCCTCAGTATACTTGTATCAATATCATATATGTACTTATACTTTTACGCTTAATGCCTCATTTACAAACCCAATATGGATTTCACGCAAAAGTAGACGGTATTCACAATTCAGAGTAGATTGCGATATAGAATTTTTCTTGTGTGAAAATGAAGGAAATATAAAATGTGTACTCTATTGTGAAATCCACGTTGGGTTGTAAATGCGGTTTAACTGTTAAAAAATGTGTACATATATGATTTAAGGTCTAAAAAAGAAAAATGAAATATTTCAAATTTTTTGGTATTATACGAGTAATATGTTTTGTGTAATAGAGTTACTTAATTAGGAAAAATGAAAATACTTAATTTAAGTAATTCTTTTTTTATTATCAATTTTAATCCTTCTTTGATAGAATCATATAATTAACTGTTCTCTTTATTATATAATGTAGTACAAGGTAACTATGAATTTTAAGAGACATTTCAAATAAAACTATATAAAATCAATATATGTATTATGTCTATAATTTACTTTTATCTGTGTTTGGTATAATCAATCTATAAATTTTAAGTACAATGGATATGTTACGAATACATCTAAGAATGGATAAAATGTAATGCAACACATATACACGTATGTACATGCATATACAAGCATAGATATGTATGCAAATTTTGTTTTTTTTTTTTTTTTTTGTTTTTTTGTAAAATCTATCCATGTGGATAATAAATCTTTGTAATGATTTACATTTACAAAATTGATAACGTTTTTCATTGTTTGTAATAAAATTTCTTGTGTATCTACATACTTATGTGTGTGTATATGATATTGCTATTTTTATTTTTTGTATATTTTTTATACATAAAATTCTATATAGGTATATTATGTGCATATATACATACATACATAAATACAATAAAAGTATATTTGTATACATATAGTATGTATATCTACGTACGTACATATCATTATCCTATAATACACATTATACATAGTTTGTAAAATACATATTCATACATCCTACTTAAAAGCAAAACAAAATATACGATTATATATGTTTACATATAATATGTATAAATGTGTATGTATTTTTTTTTTTTTTTGTTATTAATAAACAATGTTAGACGTTTATCATATTAATGCATCATCAACGTCATTCTCATTGCCATCATATCATCTAAATCACATGATCTCTAAAGTTACCATCAATATAATTTTGTTCATTTCTTATTAATAATCTATATATATACAATATATACATATATCTATATATATATTTACATGCTCTTAAAATTTTTTTTTATGTAAGTTTTTTATTTGTATATGTGTGTTTTTTGCATACAATTTTATAGTTGCATTTTTATTTTTTATTATTTTATTTTCTACATACACATATAAGTATACATATAATATAGGTACATATTATATATTTTTCATTGTAAATATATATGTATACATACATACAAATACAACAATATACATATATATACATATGTGAATACATATTGAACAGCTATAAAATAAAAAATATATATATAGATAGATATAAGTATATGTGTACCAAATATTCATGGGAAACAATCAATCAGGATTGTGCACATACTATAATAGTGCCGAGAGATTACATCAGAAAATATAAATATGTGCATAATGTATGTATGTATGTATACCTGAATTCCCTTATATACCTACAGAGTTAAATTTAGTATATATATATACATAATACATTATATGTGTTCACATAAATATAAACATAAGCATACATAAAGGATGTACGAGTATAAAAGTAATATATATGTGTAATACATATTCGTATATACGTATCTGGATGTGTGTGTATACAATGAAAGATTAATGAATATGCATGCATCTTTATAATGAACTTTATGAGTACATATATATGAAATTTGTACCTATATAATGGTACATATACACATAAAAAATTATACAAGCATATATATACATACATACTAATATGATTATTTACATACTTTAGTATATTGTATATGTATGTACATGTGGATATAAATATGTATGTATACATCAACTATATATACTTATATCTATACATATAGGTTAGTATATTTTTTTCATCATTTATTCATAGATATATTTGCACAAAAAATACATACGCCTTACATATACATTATGTATACATACATGAATAAATGAGTTGTATATTCATTCACTAACAAAAATGTATAATTTGAAGAAGAAACGAACGAAAAAAAAAAAAAAAAATCAAAATCAAAAAAAAAAAAGAAAAACATTAAAAGAAAAACATAATTTATTTATTTATTTATTTTTTATTTTAATTTTTTTTTTTTTCGTTTGTGTAATGAACGGCTGAACCTAGATAAATTGAAATTGATAACATACAAGGATTTATGTGAAATCATTTTACATGTCTACTCACATATGACTAACTTATGTACGTATATTATATACTTACATATATATGCACAAAAATATATTACCAATATTATGATGGTAGAGGTTATGTATTACGTATATTTTTGTATAAATTTTTGTTGATAATGTTCATAGTATATGTATAAGTATATGTATGTATACGTAAATATGGTATTGTATAAAGTACTCGACTAGCGTATGTACCTATGTATATATATGTATGTTACATAAAAAATTAGTTGACCATACAAAATACTGTTCATTTATTTTTCGAATCAAAAACAGAGAAAAAAAAATAAAAACAAAAAATCATTCATTTTATTGCATATCCTTATTACACATTTAAATACTGCATTCATATATAGTATATATTGTGTTAAATAATATTGATGTGCAATGCATTATATTATTTTCATACACCTCTATACATATGTAGCTATGTAGATGTACATACATACGAGTATACATATATGTAATTACATATATGTATGTCCGTTTTTATTTTGATATAATATATTTTAAAAAAAAAAAAAAAAATTATTTCATATTATTTATAGAATCCTATCGATTCTTCATATATTTTTTTTATCCTTCTCTTTTCATTTTTTTTTTTTCTTTTTCATTTTTAAATCATTTTTATACATACGTTGATGATTGTGGTAGAGGTGGTAAATAATATAAAATACGGTGCATATTCAAAATGAAAAAAAAATAAAAAAGACAACAACATGTAAAAATGTTATAAAATGAAAAATTTTTATTTTTATTTTTATTTTTTTTTTTTTTTGTTTGTTTTCATTTTCTGGATGAGTTTTATATACGAAATACGAAACATAAAAAGCAACCTGAAAAAAAAAAACATTTAAAATAAAAATGATTTAAAAAAGAACAAAATAAAATTAAAAATCTGATATTAAAGGTCAAATAAATTGTTTGTCAGAAAATTATAGGTTAACACGCATTTTTGTATAGGTTCAATTCAAAATTATCATACATACATACATTTATGTGCATATACCAGAATGAAATGTGTAATTTTCATATTAAATTTTAAGAATGGATTTTTTTTTTTTAAAATAATTTTAAATATTTTTTAATTATATATATCTGCCCTATTATTTTATTGTTTTATTGATATTTTATTAATTTAATATTTGTTCATTTTTTAAATTTAATTTGCAATTTCCAGTATTATACATATTTAAATACTTACAGATTATGATTTTCATATATAATATAAAGATTATTATTATTATTATCAATTTTCTAGCCTTTTACATACACAAATTATCATATTTACTATCGATTGAAATTGTATTTGTATATGTACGAGAAGAAGATCAATGGAGGGTTAAAGCTATATAATTTAAGAATTGTATAACTAGTAAAACGACAATGAATTGGCAACCTTCTAAGATTGTCAGAACATCTTCATAGAATGCCTGAGTGTCGAATTGTAAAGAAAATGTTTGATAGGCAAGAATCTGAAGGCAAAAAAATGTCACAGAAATGCAAGGTAGACGCATTAGCATGCCGTAACTGGAGACGAAAAACGTAAAACAAAGAAAATTGGAGGTCACATTTGAGGTTAAACTGAGTACGAATCGAAGCACCTAGCACGGTTTGAGAGGAATATACTGTGAAAAAATTTTTTAATTAAATTATACAATGACTCAGATATCGTCACATTTATAAGAATAGTCATGTAAATAGGATGATATAGAGACTTAAATGGAATAAATCCCCGAGCAAGACTTAAAAACATACTTATGATGGTGTGCAATACAAAATATGTAAGTAATTAGATAATTGCTCCATCAGATAAAGATTGTGGAAAAATTCTTTTCAAATGCCAAGGACCTACTAAGGTGGGATGTAGTGTCATACAGGAAGAACAAGAAAAAAAAAAGAAGAAAAAAGAAAAATTATAAATTGGCAAACATTTTCGATTTTAATATTTCTTCATAAGATTTACGTGTATATTTTATTATGTATACGCGAGTATGAAGTTACAGATTTTTTTTTAATTTTCCTTTTTAATCTATAGTCGCACAACACATGTAATAAGTTACCTATAGTTTTTTATTTTTCTAACTTTGAATTTTATGTTGTTTATTATAAAGAAAACATTGCTTCTGTGAAAATAGATACTTATATGTATATGATTCATAAATGGTAAAGGTACATATTTCATACATATACACATATTATCTCAAGTTATGCTGTATAGGTATAGAAAAATTTAATATAAAATTTTGAAATTATATGCACATATACATATGGGTATACATATAAAATATTTATTTTTTAAGATATCTTATTATTATAGACCATAAAATAAATACATATGTACTACATATGTATGTATATGTACATATATTACGGAATTTTATGTTAAAAAACAAATTGCCATTAAATTTAGCAAATGAAAAAAAAAAATTATAATATTAATAAAAAAAAACAAAAACAAAAGAGAATAAAAGATAAATCTTTAAAGAACAAAAAAAAGTAAAAAAAAATGAAATATGGTATATATAAAAAAATTTTTTATCTTTTAATTTCAACATCAATAATACATATGTATGTATATTGTTGATGTGTTGAGTACATGAATGGATAAGAGTTTGTATGAACTTATGATCTTTAAGTACTTATACATATTATATATATATATATATATACATATATAAGATGAGCATATATGCAAAGATATACATATACCTACATATATATGTATGTATATGAAAACATCATATATATGATTTATTATACACATTGCAAAAAGAAAAAATATAAGCAAAAAAAAAACATCAAATGTAACGCGAAAAAAAAAAATATGTACAGACATAGGTAAGTTATACGTACATATACTTATGTGCATACATACTTATTACGTTCATTTTTATACTATAAAGTACATATTTTGAAGTGTTCTTTATAATTACATGTCGGGGATTTTATTAAGAAGCGTATACATTTTTTTTTTTTTTTGTTTGTAATGAAACAAACATTATGTGTGCATAAACAATAAAAATAACCGAAAAAAAAACAACAACAACATAAATAAAATAATAAGATTTTTTTTTTTTTCGGTAGGTATTTCATGTTTTTTAATTTTTCCTTTAAATCTTATTTATTTTTTTTTTTTTTGGTTTTCTGTAATATATTGTTTTTACCCCATTTTATTGTAAAGTACTTCTGACTTTTAAATTTCAACATCATCATCATCAACATGAACATCATCAACATCATCATCATATAATCGTATATTTATAATCATCGTCATCATTATCATAATAATTAGTATCAGCTTTTTAGAACAAACTTTATACTGTATACAAGCAAGTATATAATATAAAATACTTATGCATGTATATAATATAATGTTCATATTATGTACACATTTATATGTATGTAATTTTTTAAATTTACATTTATTCTTATTAGTAATACATATACATATTATGTATATAAACATATTAAAAGTGTTATGAGTATTCATTTCATCAAAAATTTCTTCAATCACTTTATTATAATATTGTATACTGTTGTACTCAATTTATGATATTAGATATAAGAAGGTAATACTTAATATAATAATGTATGAATGTATACATACTTATGTATATGTACATTATACATATATGTAATATGCGATTAATATAAAGAACATTATATATTATAAAAATATAAAATACCTACCTACTTAATATACATAATATTTCTATATGTATATATTACGATAAATAAATATGTATATGTACATATACATTTATGTATACAATTACAAACATATGTACATTTATATGTAATTACAGTTTGATATTAAACAAAATGAGTTGTTAAAATGACGAAAAACATAAACAAACAACTTTAATTTCTAAATAAATATACATGTAATGTACATATATATATATATATATATGTATTATGTATGTGTATTTATGTAAAGATACTACATAAAGAAGCAGCGAAACAAAATGCTAAAATAAACACATAAAATTATATTATGTACAGTTAAAAAATTGTAATTAAATTTTAATGAATATGTTTTTATATAGTTATAATACAAACATTTACATTACATACATATATACATACAATACTACTTTTTATATACTCATATTTTCATATAAATATGTACATATATTCATATTCATATGCTGTTTATTAAGTACCTTCTCGTACAGCGTACTAAATAAATAACTTATTCTTTTGTTTATGAACAAATTTATGAAAATTGACAATATACCATGCATACATACGTTTTAAACGATAATTTTGGAATGATTTTTTTTTTTTTTTTTTGATTTCGTCGAGCAAAATTATTATGATAAAATTTTCATTTTTCATCTTTAAATACTCACTTATAATATAGTAACTGTACGCTTATACTTATATCCAGCGCCGGATTTCAATTTTTGGTGCCCTAGGTTTTTAAAGAAAATGGTGCCCTAGTTTTTTATTTTATATTGTTTTTTTTATTTAAAATAAAATAATTACAATTTTTAATTTATATTTAATGGCTAAAATACTGTTTTCTTGACTTTTTAATAGCGAAATCTTTAATAATGTCATTAAAATCGATTTCACGTAGTAGATCACTTTCGATGCAAAGAAATGATAATGCATCCAATCTTTCCTGCTTCATCATAGTACGAAAAGGATTTTTTAATCTCTTGAGTTGTGAAAATGATCTTTCTGCCGTACAATTTGTAACCATCAAACTCAAAAATATACGTAATGCAATCTCTACGTTTGGAAAAGCTGATGTTAATTTATCTTTTTTTTTTGCGAAATAATATATTTTATTTTTTTTTTTCATTTTGAATTATTTTTTACAATGGTTGGTGCCCCCTTCTCGGTGATGCCCTAGGCCTGTGCCTTGTGTGCCTTACTATAAATCCATGACTGCTTATATCCTTTAAAATATAATTTTTTTTTTCGATAACTTTTATTCTTTTTTTGTTTTTTCTTTTTTAAATCATTGATTTTATATTAATTTTTGCAATTTCTAGAATAAAATTCTTTATTAAAATGTTTCCGGTTTTACATACACAAATTTTTCATGAATAGTTATGTATGTATGTTGAAAAATATACACGTATACTTGTACATATAAATTAACAAATTTTTCTCTAACAATAATACAAAATTAATTTAAAAATACTGTACCACCACATATAGTATAATGTAATATTCATTTTATATTAAGTATTTTCATTCTAAAACTCACACGTTTACATCTTATGTGTACATTATTTAACTGTTTAAATAGGATATAATAATTATACGTATATATGTATGTATGTTTGAGTATATACTCATAAGTTTTAATTATATTGTGCCATTTTTATGATAATAATAATATAATATGGTATGTAATTAAAAATTTGTATTTCAATAATAATAATTCCTTTTTGTTTCTTCATTCTATTGTTTAACATTTATTTTTTTATATAATATTTATGTATTATATTCTTTTTTAAATTTAATTCAATTTTTTTTTTTTGTTGTCAGTATTTAATAAAAGCATACTCGCATAAAAGAACAGTTTATGGTAAATAGATTAAAAAAGTTTAAATTAAAATAATTCAAAAAAAAAAAAAAAAATTATGATATCACATATGTACCTATACATACGACGGTTATGTATACCTCTATTGCTCGAATATACATATACGTAAATATACATATACAAGAATACGGTAATGCTTTTATGAGTATACATACTCGTATGAACAAATGACGATGTTAAGAAATTATAATTTTCGCTATATGTATTCACACATATTTGTTTGTGAAAATTTTTTTTTGTATAAAAATTTATACTATGAATGAATGTAGTAAACGTATTATCCATTCATTCATCAATAGCGCTACAGCTCTAGGTGAATCAGGGCTTTCAATGAAGTGATTTTTATAGACTTATTACTACTATGTCATAAGTAAGTGCACCTGAAGTTTAACGTAGATTGCGATTACCGAATCATTGAGTTGCTAATAGAGAAACAAGATCTTCTACATGATAGGACTTTAGCCTGATCAAGTATTAGAATAATCTAAATGCTCTAATAATAACAAACCATAATACTGCCAATACTTTGTATTATAATTTTATACTTATTGACAGCAAGTAGACTATTTATCAGAATTTCTAAGCTCTATTTCCCTGCAAGACTTTTGATAAGCTGTTCTAGAGTCATGTAGATAACTCATGTCTTCAATGACAGCTTCTGATCATCTCTCTCTAAGTGTACTCTGCAATCTTCAATATTTTGCTCTTCTTTTTACATGGAATACGTATTTATGTATACGTACTACAATACGTGTCCTATCCCATTCAGTTTAATAAATCAATATGGAGAGCGATGGTTCGTCATGCATTTGGTACAGTTTATTCTCCAAAATCCATCTTCATTAATCGAAGATCAATGATATATCCTAGTATACATTCTTTTCGTAGGCAAACTAGTAAGTTTCCCATCTTTTAAGTAAACGTCCAGATTTTTACTACCATAGCAGACTATCGATTTAATGAATGTTTTGTATAAACTAAACTTTACTTTTTTGTATGTATATTTTTTGATACTTTTTCTGCGATATTTTTGAAAACCACATAATTTCATTACATTTTCATTTTTGTATCTAAATAAATTCACAGTGCTTAAAAAAGGTTTTCTTTTTTTTTTTTTTTCAAAATCTTTCACTCAATTATTCATTCTTTTATAGAACATTTCTGTCTACACTACTATACACTTTTGAAGAATGATAAAATTTTATTCATTTACTTTTGGGCTCTTTTTTTTTGTAAATGAGCAGAGGTCTTCATTTTTACATATCGCTTCTGTAAGTATATAATAATATTTATTTCAATAAGCACATATTTTGTAAATGAAATAATGGACATATGTATCAGAATAATTTGCAATCACAAGAATTAAATACGTACATATGTTTGTACTATGGACAATATTTCAATAATGTTCAGAAAAAACATTTTTTTTTTAATTTTATATAATTTACTCAATAATTGTAATCAAAAAAAAAAAAAAAATTGTATAATACATTATGTATGTACTACTGTACCGAATGTCCTCATGCATATGTACATATGTATTTATTTTTTAATTTTGTGTACATATTTTTTGAATTCATGCATCTATGTGAATCGTGTGTGTGTGTGTGTGTGTGTGTGTAATACAATAATTTTATCCAATATATGTACATACTGTATATTTACAATCATTTATTTACATAATATATGTAGATATGAGTCTGTATATGTACATCTGATTATTTAATTTTTTGATTCATTTATTTACTGCTTTATATAATAATGTATATACATACGTATTTATTTATTATACATACAAAACATAATATGCATACATATGTACATATTTTATTTATTAAATGACAATGATGAACAATTCATTTAAATTTGTTTAATTATATTTGATTTAATTTTGCGGTTTCAGTATAAATACACTTTACAATTTTTTTTTTTTTTTTTTTTTTGTATATGTATGAGTATTTATTTATTATTTGAAATAATATTAATGTACACATCATTTAGTATATACGAGTACATACATACATATGTAGATAAATAAATAGATAAAATATTTTATATGTACTTACATGCATACACAAATTTATAAAATTATATTGATTATAAATCAGTTATTTGCATACGATTCATTTTATTTATGTGTATCAGTTTTAAACCAATGCTAATTTAATTTTTGCAAAAACAAAATAAATTACTTTTTGTTGTTGTTGTTGTTATTTTTTCATTTTTTTTTTATTTCACCATATTTTTATTTATTATATTTTTTTTATATTCATTTTGTTGTATTCTATATATAGCCATAAAAATGCAAGATAATTTAATGTATTATCTATCAATATATTTACACCATTATGAATGTATTTTAAACATATTCATAAAGTAAGCATATTTATTTATAGTAAATAAAAGAAATTAAAAAAAAAAAAATTGTATAAACTTTAATATTTTTATTCTGCTTATGTGCGGGTATAATGAATTTATTTTTTACTAGTCCGGTATTATTTCATTATCATTGTTGTATCTTGTATGCATATACACTCTATCTCCCTCTCCCTCTCTATTTCTCTCTCTCTAGCTGTGCCCCATGGTCCTAGAAGAACCTTCGCCTCTTACAAAATTCGCCTCGCCATTTTGCTCTGCCCATATTGCTTTATGCATCCAGTTTTATATCTTTAAGGAACGAATATCTACGATGATGTAATATTGGCAACGTTTCCTTTGTCCGCCAATCGGTTTTCGGTCTGTATGCATATACATACTACCATTTGAAATATGAATATGAAAATTATTATATCAATTTTCAAATTTTATCACTCTCATAGTTCATTCAGATTTGAATGAATACAAGTTTGATGAGAAAAAGAGCTTAGAAATGCTGATAAAATACGTAGTAGTCTGTTTTCTGACGATAAGTAACACAAAGCATTGTTAGAGAATTACATCATTCTAATAATATATCACTCTAAGCCCTATAATGTAAATTGGCTAAAGATATTTTACTTTTCTACCAGTATAACTCAGTGGTTCGCAGCGCAATCCACATTAAACTTGAGGTGCATTAATGATAAGTAATAAGTCTTGAAAGCCTTGGCTCATAGCATAGCTTTATGTTATGTGCAATGTGTACTTTAGGAAAAGATTTATTCTATAATCATAATCTAAGATTTGTGTTAAACGATATAAATTGAAAAAAGATTTTTTTTTCTTAATTGAAATTTATTTGCTCCTCTTCAAATAATATAGGTATTTACTTATACGAATTCTCCTAATACAGAGTGTATCCAAACTTTATATATCTTTCTATGATTTTGTCATTTTTACACAAATTTTCTTCAAATTTCGATTAAAGAAAATTTAAAGTATGGAATTGGTTTTAAATGAAACGGACATTTTTTTGATAATTCCTTTTTTGTTTTAAAGTTATATGTATAAATTTGTAAATGTGTTAGAATATTTTTTTCCGATTTTGATTTTGAATTTTTAAAAAGTCTTCCTCTTAAGCTGCATTCAAAATGAATGTATAACTTTCGTATTACATACCAATTAGCATCAGCACGAAATCACACGATTTTATAATGTTTGTATGTTGTGTTCAGAATAATACTTTGTCCAGAATATAAATGTATGTACATAAGTATAATTTATATGTTCTCCATACATACTATATATATATAATCATACTGTTTATTCGAATAATTAACGGAATTCAATTTTTAATAAGTTTACATGTAATTAAAGAAAGAAGGACAAAAAAAAATGAACTGATAGTAATAATTATAATATAAATGTAAAAGAGAAACAAAAACAAAATAAATCTGTCATATAGATACATAAATACTACACTATACCACCCATATAATGTATACGCATCAATGATGCAGTATTTATGTAAGTATGTACGTATATAATATTGAAACACACATATCTAAACATAATATACAAGTAATATATAGTAATACGTATATACGCACACACATACAAGTATATAAATATATATGTAATTATAAATATTTTGACACATTTTATATTTACATACTTACTTTTCATCATGATTTTTGTTATTACTTATTACAACGATATTTGAAGTTGATGATGAGAATGATGAAACTGTGATGATGATGTGATGATGATGTTGATTATATATGATTATGATCATATTATTATGATATGATGGTGATGATAATATAGAGTATGATGCAATTGTATACTCACACATAAAAATATAATGTATGTGTGTTCGCATGTATGTGTGAGTGTGTGGGAAAATTTTATAGAACATTTTTTGTATAACATACTCCAATATTTTATATGCGGTACAATTCCCATATACATATACATAAGTATGTATAATTCATTTACACTATATCTATTATAAATACTCATGTATGTATGTTTATCGCATGTATATTTTTATTTACATACCTTATATATTTATACACCTGTACAGTATTTATACGAGTATTTGTATATTAAAATTTGAATATTTGCTTATCTTTTTATACAACAACAACAACGACAACAAAAAAAAAAGTTCTGCGATTATAAACAATATAAAAACCATAAAATTTCATAAAACATTTAAAATTGATGTTTGCACATATGTACATATGTACATATAGGTAAAGTAAGTACGTTGTATACCCGTTAACATACATAAATAAAAATGTTGTTTACACTGAATCGGTTATTTTGATATATATGTACATAAATTTATATACATTGTATTTATCATCTATATAAATATGTATATTCAAATTTGCTTATATGTACTTTATGTGTATAATATCATAAATATTTTATCTATATAGTACATTTATTACAGATATAAATTGGATGCAAAGCAAAATTTTTATGTTATGTACGGTACAACGTATACTGCCTTGTATATTTAATTTTTATTTTTTATTTATTTATTTATTTATTTTTTTTTCATTCTATATACATATATTTGTATGTTTGTTTTATTTTTGATTTGATTTTTTTAATAAATTTAAACAGACAAAAAAAAGATCATCATCATCATACCTTAATATTTGTATAAATAATGTAAAAATATTTTATAAAAATTGTTTTTTCTCGGTGAATTAATAATATTGATAGTTTAAAATGATGAGTGCAACAATCGAAAATAACTTTTATTATTATTGGTCTACACTATTAGTACAGGGTACGTATGAGTAAAATGCGAATTTTATAAAAAAAAAAACAAAATTCAAGGAAAAAATTGCATTTAACATCAAAGCAATTAAAAAATTTTTTATTAAATTTATTTTCTGTATGATGAAAAATTAAAAATGAGTATGAATGAACGACACGTAATGTATGTATATAATGACAAAGACAATATATAGGTAACCCAGAGGAAGACATCCAACATAGAATAAATTTTTTTTTTCAAATTTCAAGTTATGCTATCACCAAAGACCATAAAAATGATATCCAATCTTCATATATCCTTATGTCAGCAAATATTTCTGATCTGGGGTGTGATATCACACCCCATAACATGTTGCTATAACATTTGTTTCTTTCTTTTTCTTTAGCAACATCATAGTAAACATTTTACCAACTATCACATATCACTCTAATATTGGGTGTCGTCAACATGTTGCATAGCATTCAAGAAATACATTTTAATTTCGTGCAACTTTTTCAACATTAATACAGTACATAAATATAAATTAAGTATTAGTAACAAGTAACATTTAAAAGTTGCATGAAATTAAAAATGTGTCTTGAATATTATCAACATGTTGACACCCAATGTTAGGTGATAGTAGAGCTTGAAGTCAGAAAAAAAAATTTTATATACCATACCATACGTTGGATGTCTTTATCTAGATTATAATTGCCTTTGGTATTGTAGGCAGGTATAATAAAACACATGTAAAACATGTGCTTGATATAAACGACTACATCGATGTACATATGTATGTATCTTTTTCTTCCTCAGCCTTACAGCCCATGATAAGCCATATAGCCATGAGCAGCTTCTCTCAAAATCTGAGTCAGAGTCAGAATCTAGTAGTTTGTAACCCCATTGTTATCAAGTCCTCCTCTACAGCATCCATTCATCTTTTTCTTGGTATATGTATATGAGAACATTGACCAGGAAATTTGTGTTTATCAATTATTGATTGTATGTAAATCCAAATGAAATGTTTTTTTTTTTTTTTTTTTTTTTTTTTTTTTTTTTTTTTTTTGTGAAAATAATAACACCATAGGGTATCTATATTAATTCTTTTTTTAGAATCATCATGTTAAAAAATAAAATTATTTAACTGAGACTCAATAATTATTATATAAAGATAATTTTATATAATTTCATATGGAATAGAATACAGAACTTTTTTTTTTCATTTTGATATTTTTATTTTGATTGAAGGAGAATGGAATTACTCGTATATGTGTATGTATGTACAAAAGAGATACATTACTTACTTGTATTCAAATAATCATTTTAATAATCATATTCACATAATCATTTGTGTATAACTAACTATAAACTAACACATGCAGATGAAAGAGAAATAAGTATTTCAAAAAAAAAGAAAAAATTGAAAATAATTCTTAAAAAAAAATGGGATACCAAAAAAATTAATAAATTTATACACATATACAAGAGTATATACACATAGATATGTATGTATGCAAGTAAAAAAAATGAAGTATTGAATTTAAAATGGATCTGATTTAAATCACTTTTCAAAGGATATATTAAACGTATATTGAAATTAATACTGTAGATCCACTGTATATATGCATATAACTATACACAATACATGAGTATCTATGTATGTATGTAAGTATATGTATAATCTGACGAATATATAATAATAAATATTCTCTATAAATACATATAACTACATATACATACATACATACATAAATATAAAGAAAATATTCCATATTAATTCTCTAAATCTGAGGCATTTCAAAAGAAAACAAAACAGAAAAAAAAAGGATATAGAAAAATGTGAAATAAAAGTCAGGATAAAAAAAAAATATTCTGTCTTTTTTTTTTACACTGATAAAATGAATTAATGAACAACAAAACATCGTGTATACAACATCATAGATAAATATCATAATACAGTCTAGTGCAAAAAAAAACCATTAGCTTCTTTCATGTTATAATGTACATATAATGAAAATTTTTGTGTTTTTATAATTTTTAAATTCCAATATTATTCCTATTTAAGTATACCTTATGAATTGAATGAATTGAATACCTTGTGAATTTTGTTACTGATGCCAGAAAAATATATTTATTCAGAAATATCTAAAAATCGCATACGTTTGTATTTTAGAGAGATGTCTCTGATTGTATAATGTAGAACCCAACTGATTATATAATATTTGTGAATTGAAATTTTCATGCTACTTATGTACTATTATTTGATACGATAGGATGACAGTTCATGAGAGTAAAAAAAAAAACACTCCAGTGGATATATAGGTCACATAGAGAAACATTTGATGAGATTAATGTTGTAAAGATGATTACAATGCGATTGGTATTCGTAATTGAAATAGAAAAAAAAGGTAGATCAAGAAAAAACATTATCGAAGACGATATAAGGATTACGAAAATAAAAAAAACAACTGAAAATGAACGGCATAAGGAATAGAGACAAATAATATTATAGAAGATCATTATTTGTTAGGTCAAGTTTCCAAAGAGAGACTGTGGAGCTGATGATGATTATGATGATAATTTCGATACAAGATATGATTGATAGTTTGAATTTGAACAGAATCTCATTGAAATTAATTAATTGCATATATCGTTTCTATTATTTTAGCACAATACTGTTAATATATCATAAAGTAAATACTATACGTACATATATGGTGGTATTTATATACACATATGTACATATATTTATGTACAATACATAATATGCATAAAAATATAAACGTTTGCAAATATATTTGTTGCTGTTTTGCTATAAATTTTTTTAAGCGCGGAGAATATAAAAATGATAAAAAAAAATTCTTTTTTTTTTGCATATATTCGTATATAGTACAATTCTTCCGCTTGTGAATTTATTTGAACGGAATTTTTTAGCAGTATTTTATCAGTGCACAATAAATAATATTACTGAACTTAACATGAATCTGGATGATGTGTGTTCTATAAATGTACTCGTATATAATATGTATGCATATATGTACATATGAATGAGTATGTATAGTATATGATGTACAATAAAAATTTATTTTTCATATGTAAGTATGTGCACATTATAATTTATAAACACATACATATACGCATGCATCTCTGTATATTTATTATTCGTTCATTTTTATTTATTTAATTTTAATTTTATTTCGTTTATTTTTCAATTTTTTAAAAATGTTCTTTTTATTTTTCTGCAACCCCCAATATCATATATTCCTGGTGTTGTAATTCTTTTATTTGAATTTTTCCGTTTTATAATTTTTTTGTATTTTTAAATTATTAACTTTATATAAGTTGTATAATGTATATAATTTTTTTTAAAAAATTTTATTGAACGTTCAACATACATGTACAATATGTGCATGTACATATATACTTATACATAATACATTTTTGTTTTGTTTTATTTGCTTTATTCGTTATGAAAATATGCATTTTGATTTTCATTAATATACGTACATATGTTTGTGTAAATATGTACATATATGTTTAAATATAATACATATATTTGTATAAATGTATTTTTATATTATGTGTGTAGTGTGTACACATATATTTTGTTTCCTTGTTTGCTTATTATTGTTTATTATTCATTTAATTTGTATATACACAATCATTACGTTACGTGTATGTAAGAGTACAATGTGTAAGTATATGTACAGGAAAATTATTTCGTTCTTCATTTAATCTGTGTTTTATTTAATTCATTTGTTCTTTTTTTAGTATTCTTACACATAAATATGTATGTATATATAGCTATTATATTCGTATAATCTTTATTTTTCATGTTGCTTTTTGTTTTTATTGTTTTCCATTTTATTTTTAATTAAATATTTAATGTAGTAAATACATGATAATGCATTTTTAAGGCGTTTTTTTGACAGTAATACAATAGCTACTGGCAGTTAGTTTTCATATAAAGTTCTTGTATTTTATAATAATAAGTTTATTTGTTATGAAATTATATTTAAACATAAATACAAAAAAAATTGAAAATTACTTAAACTAATTTTAATTTCATTTGCACAATTTAATAGTCTTTAAATTTTAATTTTCTCATTCAATTTTCAATTAAATGAATATGTGAGTACCAACACAACAATATTAATTGTGGTATGTATAAAGAATAACAGATAGATATATTATATGTACTCGGTAAATAATATACACATATAAAAGCAAATGTAAGTAATTATATATTTGATAAATTTAAAATTATAAGCAGGATATTAATGAAAATAATATGTACATGTATGTATACGTATATCCTGTATATGATATGTGAATATTTATTGATATAAATGTATTAAATTATCGTATGTATTATTCATATGTACATATCTTCTTCTGGGCGCTACAGTCTGAATCGGACTCGGGCCGACCTTTAACATGATTTCCAACTTTTTCTATTTTCTGCTTCAATATTCCAGTTATGGCATGCTAATATTTCCTTGGTGTCCTCGTCTACTTTGTTTTTCCGTCTTTCTCGGGGACGGCCTCTGGTGGTCTTTTATTGCCGTCCAGGTTATTTTCTGTCAACAATTTTCCTTATCATTCGTTGCTCAGGCATTCTTTGGATTTGTCCTGTCCATCTTAGTCGATTCAATTTAACAATGGTTGCCACTTAATGGTTATTGTATAGGCTGTACAATTCTTGATTGTACTTTAATCTTCACTGATTTCCTTTCCGCAAAATACCTAAAATTTTTCTTAGGGCATTTCTTTCGAAAATGTCGATTCGTTCTGTGTCAGTGTTGATCAGCGTCCACGTTTCTCCTCCATGTGTTAATCTTGGTCTTATTTATATTGACAATATTGGTACATTTATGTGTATGTATATAACTTATTAATTTATTTGTCCATTTATATGAACAATTTTCAAAAAATTAACGCACCATACAAAACCGTGCGTTACATGAAATAAGGAACTATATGCATAGTACGAAAAGGAGGACTAGATTCCAAAAACTAAAACAACATTCTACATATTATATTTTCATAATTCAGATAAAAACTTCTGAGCATTTCTCTGCATTATCTTTAGATTCATGCTCTATACTTTTTGCAAAAAAATCTGTTATTTTAGACTGATGGAAACAAACTATTTAAATATTTGGGTGGTTCAAATCTTCCAGATGGCTGGGTGCATTATTGTAAGTGAATTTTGAAAATCTGAATTTTTCTATTTTAATTAATTTTCCACTACTCACCCAAGCTTTTTTATTTGCTGTCCAGTACTATGTCCATAAATTACTCTCATTTAGGTTTTTCATATCATGAGAATTGAAAGATTTATAATAAATCAGCATATAGCAGCGTTATGTGTCTTATACTATTTTATTTTTTCATTATATGTATTTTTTTGGAAATTAGTAAAAATTTTTCTTATATGCATTACCATTTCATTAGTTCAAAATTGGAAAAATAAAAAGAAAAGAAAATTTTTGATTAAAATGAATCAATTGGATAAAGATAAAAATTTAAAAATGAAACATGAACAAAATAAGTTGATCTGATACGATATATGGTATTTTTATTTATGCACATACATAATGTATAAGCTGTTATGCATAAAAAAAAAAAAGGAAAAAATCCGTTTATATAAATAATAAATGAGTAAATATAAATGTAATTGATATATGAATACTTTTATTTATGTAAAAATGTAAATGTATAAATATATGTACATATCTGCAAATTGTAATTATTAACACATGAAATTATACCTTTATATAGGTACACATCTATATGTATATACATACAGATACTCAGTAATATATTCTGTGTGTTCCTTGTAATCATTCCGATTAATTTACATTACGAGTATTCTTAATACAATTACTCATGAAAATCGATAAAATGTCATTCGATTACCGTTTGGTGGTGGCATCATATCTTTTATACGTGATTGATTTATACTCTATATATATGGCTTGGCTATATACTACTATACTGCTACTATATACTATAATGATGATTATTTACTGTAGCTGATATATTATAATGATCTTTTTTAACTGACTATCAATATATCACACACGATATTATATTTGTTTTTTAAAATGTTGACATAATCATATTCTGATGATATGTACGAGTAGGTACTGTAAATGTTTTTTTGAATGAAAAAAAAAAAAAGAAAGAGAAGAAAAAAAAATGTATATATATATGTATATTACATACATATATGTATGTATGTTCTTATGTAATTATATCCGATTATGATAATGATGAGGATTTCTTTTTTTTTTTCTTTCAATGATAATTTCATCATCATTTCACCAGAAGAAAAATTCATATAACGCGCGTATGTATACGAGTATATGTATATTATATATGTTGATTTTAAATCCAGTTAAATTTTATACCATATGTATACATTAAATTGCAAACTTTAAATTATATATAGTACGTACAATTTTTTTTTTTTTTTTTAAAGAAATACTTATGTGAATTTTTTGTACTTATGTACTTGTATGTGTGATGAATATTATATGCAAATGCAATATAGATATATGTATGTACATACATATATTTTAATATTAATTTTTTCTCAGCATGTTCCATTTTTATTAACAAGAAAAAATAAATTTAATTTAATGAATTTTTCTCGATTAATTACAATTGATGATAGTTCATTGATTTTCATTAAAATGTGTATTTAAAGAAGATTAAATTAAAAAAAAATATATATACATATACTTTTTTTTTCAAATTTATATTTTAATTATTTTAAGTACTTTGCATATACATATTACGTATACATATGTACATAATTATACACATTATACACATTTATAATCTTCTTTAATTTTTGCATGTATATCCTTAAAGTACTACAGATTTTTTTTCTTTAAATTCGATTTAGAAAATTCTTGATATTAAATAATTACTAAAACAATTAAACAGGAACAGTAATAATATAATTATATATGGTAGTTATTTCAAGGAAAACATTGATACTATATATGTATGATAAATAATAAAGCAACTTATTTACATATTTCAAATATAAGTGAGGAATGATTGTGATCCATTGTCATATATAAATCACACATAATCGCCATTTTATTGATGTTATAACGAAACTGATTTACATGCGTAATAAATTTGTAATATTTTGATCAATCACAATCGGAATAAATTTGGTCTTGGTCGACATATTAAATTTAACCATATAATAATTTAAAATGTCATTTATTTATTTATTTACGAGTATTTTTTATATTCAACAATTATACATATTATATACGTTATGTATACATACATATAAGTATTTGTTGATTATTTTCATATTTTAAATGTTATTTACCGAAATTATAAATAAATACACATATTTTAGTTACATTATTATTTATTTAGTGTTAAAACTTCTACACAAAACAAAAATAATAAATAATTATTTTCATTTTATATTATTTTAGGTACATTGAATTTACATTCACTAATTAGATATCCTATATGTACTCGTGCATGTAAAATGTAAATTTGTATAATTTATATATTTAAGAGAATAAATTAAATATATTTTTTTTTCTATTTTTTTTTTTGTTATTAGATACTATCAGTGTATTATAATGTTGTTGATCTAATGTAATGTATTTGTTGTCTCCATAAAAACCAATTAAAATAATTTTTCAATGTGGTTAAAATTGAATTGATAATATATGTTTTTGGTTTTATTCAAATATAAAGTTTATATAAATTTAAATTTAATTTATACATAAATATACATAATATGATTTAGTTTATGAAATTCATATCTGTAATATAATGTATGTATGTTTGAAAAACAAAAATAATTGTTACATATTTTTATAGATATATATTCTTCTTCTTCGATGGCACTACAGCCCATATCGATCCATATCCATCTGAATTTTTGTCCTCCATACTATACGGTCTCTGGTTTATCGTCTCCAATTTCTAATATGCAGCAAATTGATAGCATCGTTTTCTACATAGATTCCTTCCACCTAACTCTAGGCCTTTCTCTCGATCTTTGTCCCTGTGGGTTTGTGTCAATCATCTTCTTCATCGGTTTCGTTTTGTCTGGTCTTATAACTTGTTTATAGTTATACCTCTATAATATGATGAAAAACTGAATTCAATAAAAATGATGTTAATATACAAAAAGGTAATTTAATTTATTTGTTATACTGATCTCGAATTCGTGTTTCTATTTCCAACTTTCATCACTCCCCAAGTTTACTCAACTTTAAATGAGTATAGATTACGTTGGAAAAGAGAACATAGAAATTTTGGTGTTATCTACTTGCTGACAACATCAACAAGTAACTCGCAAAGTGTTATTAGAGCATTCTTCTAATTCTTCTCATAATAGATCAGTCTAAGTCCTATGTCCTTAAGCCCCACATTAAATTTCTTGGGTACATAATATGCATGATAGTAATGTAATAAGTCATGAGATCACTTCGTTGACGCTATAACCTTTAGAGGAGTAAATGAGGAAATAAACGTTAGTTTCATATATTAATACGTAAACTATTAAGATTTTACGACAAAACAAAAAATACGTAAACATCAGGACTTATTACAGGGCGCAGAATTATAGAGATGAATGACACTATAAGCTTTGAAAAAATGATGTGCTCAATGGAAAATATTAAAAATTCAATTTATTAAATTCATTTTTAATTTTTCTAAAAATGAATAAAATTTTATAAAATAATTGTTTGTGTAGTATCAATTGTTCTAGATCTTGAATGTAATATATATAATATTTTTTATATTCTCCTATGTATACATATGTATATATATTTTCATTATTTGTGTACATACATATGATATGTGTTGAATTGAATTTTCATCTTTTATGTCAATAATAATTATTATTATTATGACACGAAATAGTTCCGACATAAAATCAATAAGAATTTACCGTCCTTATGTACATATGTATACATATATCCTTATATTCAAAATTTATTTATTTATGAAAATACATTATACTATATGAGTTCATACATATATTCGTATACGTATATATGTATATTATGATATGTGCACATACATATATGTATACATAATAAATTTAGTTTACAATTGTTTTCTGTGGTTGTTGAAATTTGTTTCATTTTAGTTTCGAAAATTAATCAAAAATTCTATATGTTAATTGAATAAAAAAAAAATCTGGTATCTGCGTTTAAAAAAAAGAACAAACAAACACACACACTCTCAATGTATAATATTGTATATGATGCGTTTACAAAAGTTTTTAATTCCATAAATTATTTCTATATTAATTTTATTTGTACATTTAGTTTTTATAAGTGTATATAGGTATGTGTGTGTCGTGTGTGTGGTTTCTGTATTTTTTTTTTTTTTAATTGATAAATATATTTTATATTGTATTTATTCAAATATACATACATATACAATTATAATATTTGCCTAAAATCTAAATAAGAATTATCTAAATATTTTATAAATATATGTACAATAATATTTATATATAAACGTTAAAAAAAAAAAAAATCAAAACAAAAAATTTCTTTTTGTATCTATTTTACCACAGTTACATTTTCATTGAAAATGAATATTAAAATTAAAGCATTATTTCGGTTGTTTATTCAATAGGAATATTTTACTTGTCCATTTTTTGTTTATATATACGTATACGTACGTACGTAGACGTAGACGTATTATTTATGTATATTGTACATAATCGCAATTAAATGAATTGTACATTTATACGTATATAAATTATATGTGTATATGTATTTTGTGTGTTTAAAATTTTAAAATACATAAATATACTCGTACGTACTATAATATTATGTTGTTATATATGTAGTTTAGTACATATGTATATGCATGAATGCATGTAAGATAAACTAACAAAATTAATTTATTATTGCTATTTGACAATATATCGATCGTTGTATATGGTATTATAAATTTAGTTGTTAAGCCACATTAAATCTATCTATTTATATAATAGGTACGTGAAAATATTTTATACACATATATTGGGTATAGTGTATCTTCACGTAATTTATATATGCACGTACATAATTATAATGTGTATTTACTTCCTATATATATATATATATATGTATGTATGTATGTGTACATTAAGTAAATATGTATACATTACATAATATATTTATTTATATTTTTAAATATAAAATCCTGATCCTTATAGTATATAAAAGCGGTTATACAAAATTTTATTCTTGCATATAAAAATAAAAATATGTAATTTGAATTTTGGTTAAAAATAAGTATACATAGATATACTAGTATACAAGAACGAGTACATGTGTATATTTATGTAATTTGTATATGCACAAAATATTTGCTCAATTTATTATTATATTTATACTTATATGTGCATATAATATAATATGTACTGATCTACATACATATATACCCATCATAATATATACGCATATACTTTAATAATAAAGTTTAAATTTAGTTGTTATACATTATAGGTATTTATAAACATATACTCATGTATTATATATACTTACATATACATAATTATGAATGTACATATGTATATGTATATTTAAGATTATATGTATGCACATTATACTATAGACTTCAATCTAAAAACTATTATACACTATCTCTAATACTTACATAATATATAGTACCAATAGTACATAGAAGAATATTGTTGCTATCAATGTACGATATTCGATACGTATACATACTTTCGCTTTTTAATATACTTATACATACATCCTACTTACATCGATCGTTTATCCATATTGTATGTAAATAATGTATTTTATACGTACTCTTAGAAGATTTTTCATTCTTCAAATTGTTTCTAATTAATTTGGTTTTATGAAAAAAAAAAAAAAGTAACAGAAACAATTTATTCATACAAAATAATGAATAAGATTATGAAATATTATAAAAAAAAAAGAAAGAAGAAAAATTTAATTTACATTGAAGTTTTGCAAAACGATAATACGATACAATGATGATAAATTCTGCGTATACTTTGAAATTTTTATAATAGTTCAATGGAAAATTAAGAAACCGCATTAAACAAAAATATCAACTTTGAGAAAAAAAAAAATTGGGAGAAAATCAACTATTTTTCAAGAATGAAAAGAAGTTTATTATCGAAGTTTCTTATACTATATATAGAAGGTATGTAAAGTAATATACTAGTCAATGACATTCACTGCTCTAGAGTACTGCTCTAGAGTACGTATAGAGTAGTGGAACAACAAGTTTGTTTAGTGTTGTCAGACTTTTGCGTTGAAAATTCCCACGAAAAGGGAATTTCGAGACAGTTTTTCCCACGAACCTTCATAGAAATTCCCACATTTTTTCCCACAGATCAATAAATATTTTAAAAGAATACTATGAATAATTTTTTCAAATTAAATTCGTTATCATTTTATAATTCATTTTTATTGTACTCTTATAAATGACTTATACTAAATTTAACATAAAAGAAAACAAAAAACAAAAATTAAAGGCAACAAAAATAGAATAAATTCATCCAAAAAATAAAATCTTAAGACTAAAGAACTTATTCATATATATTTTTGCTGTTGTGCAATTTATAATGTTCCACACATGGCTCAAAATTTGTACAGTTAATATTTGCTGACGCAAAATGCAATCGATGCGATCGCATTTAATGTTTCTTCGCTGATTCTATTTCGTTTAGATGTTTTCACATCCTTGACAATGGAAAATATTCTTTCTGATTCAGCGTTTGAATGCGGTAGAACCATTGAAAATTTGGCTATTTTATTTAAATTTGGGAACATATATTCGTTTTTAAAATTTTTCATATATCCTATTTCTTTCCAAAATTCTTCAATTGATAAATTCATTAATCTTTGGTTTTCGTCATTTGAAAAACTATCAGCTAAATCTCTCCATTCAATATTTGCATTAGACGAATCACAGTCGACTACTTCCACAATTGCTTTTAAAATTTTTGAATAATTTCTTTTTGAAATATCCAGAGCAATTTGCGGACTCAAAAATTCAAGCTCTTTGAAAATGTTGTCATCAAATGGTAATCTACTTTTAAGCTCATTGAATGAAGTTATGTAAAATTGTTTTGCATTTCCTTTTATTTCTATTTGCTGACTTATATCCATATTTTTAATATATTTTTCACACTCTGGTCCTAAGTAAATTTCTGCATCCGGTAATAAGTGCTCGCCGTCCAAAATTGCAATATTTTCAAGAACATTTATAAAGTTAGGCTTTATAAAGTTAATTGAAATTTTTTTCAAAAAACTGCTGCATTCTACATAAAATCTATGGATTAAAATAGCTTTTGATTGAATTAATGCATTAAAACTGTTGAAATAATTTAAAATGTATTCCAAAAAGTAAAAATATGCCTTCACACGTTTATCTTGCATTATTTCAAATAATAATTTCGTTTTTGGTCTTGTCGTCTCTACGGAATCGTGCAAAAACATATATTCTAATGCTATCCAATTCTCAAGTAGTCTTTTAATCGCTGGTTGTGTAGCAAGCCATCTTGTTTGCGCTGGACTTAAAACTTTTATTTAGAAAATTTGCTTACAATGAAATAATTTTAAAAAAAATTCAAGACTTGTGTTTTGTGATTTTTCCCACATGTTTGTTCTACAAGGCAAAATTATTCCCTTTTCCCTTTTTAGATTTTTTAGGTGCGAAAATTGCCACGAAAAGGGAAATTTCCCACGATCTGACAACACTATTGTATTAAATGCTGTTAGTTGATTTTTCGTGTTTATGCCATGTACAATATTCGTGAAGAGAGGAAATCAATTTTTTTTCTCAAGAAAAGAAGAAAAATACGAGTACATACATGATATGTGAAATGGTACTCGTACTCGTACTATCGTACCATATATACTATAGGATAGGTTTTCTAGTAGACAATGATCTTCCACTCTTAAAATGTATGTATAAAGGGGAGGAGCAAGTATTAAGTGTTGTTAGTTGATGTTCTGTGTTTCTCATGTTCTCATGTACAATGAAGACGAGTGAAAAAATGATAATTGATTTTTTTATCGTCTGCCTACCACATATACGTAGTACGTAGTATATTGAAAATAATGTATTCATATATAGAGTTGTAAATATATTGATATATTTGTAAATATTATATCTAGTTAGCTTTATCCTGATTTTATTTTTTGACAAAATAAAATAAAAAAATAATTATAAAATGAAAATAGCACATGAATTATTATTGTATTGTATATGTAATATTATAACCATCATTTCATTACCAGTATCATTACAATATATAAGTAGTATATCATTGTGTATAGTAATATATAAGTAGTTATACATACTTACATATACTGATGTGCTTTTAATAATTCATATTACATGCAATATTACTTATAAGCGTATTTACACATCATATGTGCTGAATATATGGTATTTTGTTTATTTATATTCGATACATTTTTGTTTTATTTGTTAATTTTTGCTTTATGCTTTGTTTTATTATTATTGTGTTTTTCGTTTTTTATTGTAAATTATATTTGTAATTTTTGTTGTTGTTGCTTTTTTTTAGTATTTTCTTATTTTTTTTTTTGTTTTTTTATATTATTTTTTTGTTTGTTTATTTATTCATATCTTTATATGTATATACTTTTTTTTGTTTTGTTAATTTTCATAAAATGCCCAATTGACCGTATTAAACTATTTACTCATCCATGATCTGAAAATGTATTATAATCATATAAGTGGAATAAAATAAAATATGTACAAAAATTCTCTGTTTAATGTACATATGTATATATGTATATGTATATGTATGTGTACCAATGTACAAAAAATAAAATGCATTTGTAAATTTTACTGCAGGCTGAAACAATACTATATATATATAACTATTTATGTGTGCATATGTATGTATATATGAACATTATGTACATATGTTCAATCAACGAATATAATTATATTTTGTACACAACACTGTACGTATACGAATAAAATCACATAAAATTGAGAAAAAAAAAATATCAAATAAAAGTACAATCATATTAATATTTATGTATGTACATATATGTGTGTGGTGGTGGTGGTGGTGGTGTGTGTGTGTGTGTGTGTATTAACACATAAATAAAGAATTTATAAAATTCATTTAATTCCTTTGTATAGTAAAATTCGTGGTCGACAGCCTATTTATATATTGTTCTGAATCAATGGCTTACAAATTTGAAAATAGTTTTCACAGTTCAGATTATTGGGTATTATTAAATTTATATTCAATTTTTTATATGTAGTAACATACATACATATTTTTTTTTTTTATTTTTTTAATTTCATTATTTTTTCTTTCAGTTTGAATGTTTGTAAAAATTTTTTACATTTATATATAAATACAGTGTAGGTATATGTAGATATACGTAGTGATAGTATGAATATGTTAGCTATTTATATTCTTGTATATAATATGTATGTATGCATTTGCATAATTATATATTTACGATTAATATATAAATGTAATATACGAGTATGTGTGTACAAATGTGTAATGTATGGGTATTATTGTGAATTCATACAAATGAATGTATGCATGGACGTAGAAAATAAAATGAAAAAAACAATCCTTTTTTTTCATGTTTCTTATTTATTTAAAATATGAATCTATTTTTAAATGATTTCGAATTAAGTGTATGTATATGTACGTATATAATATGGAGTATAAAACAGCAAATATCTATAAATACATTACACATAGTATATTTACATATATACAATGCATATAAAAGATACATATAGTAGTAGTAGTAGTAGTATACGTTCGATTTTTCATGCATAAATAAGTATAAGAATTATATTCATATACATATTAAAATCGTACTGCATTATGTGCATATGGGTGTACACAAATGTAATGTATGTAGAAAAATATATATGTACATGAAGTATGTATATTTATATGTATAATAAATTATAAGTTATTAAATTATATAGTTTTCAACGATTATTAAAATAACTGTATAGTAAAAAGAATAAAATACAATTAATTTGAGTAAGAATTGAATATGTAGTAGTGTTGTATTACATATATATCCTGTTCGAATTGAAGAAATAATAAAAGGAATTCTGTGTAATATAAATATAAAATCATATGAAATTTTCACGTTACATATTATGTATTGTGTTATGGACAAGAGATTATCCCTGAACACTGAATATACATAAACATACTATTACACACAATTTTGTATATACATATGTATGTACATATATATTTATGTAACTATATTTTTCATATATAATATACATTCTTATACATAATTTTGTAAATATACAGACATAGGATAAATGAGAACGTATATAATAATAATATGCAATCAATATATCAAATACACAATGTACGCGTAATGTCTCGATTGTGATTTAATCCTTTTGAATTATCAAAAAGTATACAATAATTTATTACTCATATGTACTAATATGTACATATAAAATATTTATATAAATAAAAAATACGAAAAATTTACATTTGTTGACCTAAGTACATACTACCAATTAGACTGTTAAAAATATTGAATAGAAAAACTACTATTTGCGTATTTTTCAATTTTTATTTCTACTCCTATTTCTACATCTCAAATTCTCATCCCTTAAATGATCGTGTTTGTTTACAAATCAAAATATAGGTCAAAATATTAATCGGTTTTTCTTGTCTACTCAGATTCGGTTTCAATTTGAAATTCTCCTTCGAATACGCCTACTACAGAGCAGTACATAATTTAAACAAGAAAAGGATAAGATAAAACTACTATTCACGTAACTTTCTACCTTTCTTTCTACTCCTCTTTCTACATTTTAAATTCTCAGGAGTGAAATAACCATGTTTCTTTACAAATCAAAATATAGGTCAAAATATTAATCGTTTTTTTTTATTTACACGGATCTTGAAGAAGAAGTAAAAAAATACGCGAATAGTATAGTTTCTCTTCTTATATTCTTATGTGTAATACTAGGTATACAAGGTACTGTAGTGTAGTGGGTGTGTACGAAGAAGAATTTGCCTTCGAAACTAGATCCATGTTAACAAGAAAAACCGATAAATGTTTTGAATTTGAGAAGTAAAAAAAGATGTAAGTAAAATATGGGTGGCTATGTGTGTATCGGTATATCGTCATTTTATTATTTTATTGTCGTATAGACATATCATGTAAGGCACATTTTTCATGTTGTAAAACAAACAACTTTTTATTATACTACTATATGTTTACCATTCGAACATTTGAAGAGAAAATTTTGTGAGAGAATATTTTTTTTTTACTGTCATTTTTCAAGAAACGGATATGTTGTGATTTTCATTCTGTCTTTATTGGTGCCCTCCAAGATTTGGCACCCAGTTTTAGTGAACCAATTCAATCTATAAAAGAAATCGGCTTTAGATTAGACTAGAATTAGAACATGGTGCTGGATAGACTATAACTAGTAGAAATAGGCAGCCTATAAAGGCCTTGTAGTCATTGGCTTAGAATAAAGCATAGATGATTTGTAAGATGATCTATATGTTTAATTTAGAATAAAAGAACTCGGTATGAATAATTGCTTACGATTAGTATTTACTATTATCATTAAAATATCACAAATTAAATAATAAAAAAGATGAAAAAAAATTTTATATACAAACTAATGTAAATAGATATCTATTGTACAGACGTCGTAAATGTGTATTTGTTGTAGTTGAAATTAATGTTTGTATTTTAATTATAAAACCATTTCTTTTTTTTTTCACTATGTGTATATACTTAGTACCACCATAAGTCGACCTTAATTAATGACTGAAAAAAAAAATGAGAAAATTGAGATAAAATATAAATTATGATACAATATTTACATTAACACAGTAACAAAAATAATAACATTATGAATGCATAATATTATATATAAAAAATGAGGATAAACAAAAATAACAAACCAAAACGAGAAGAAAAAAAAAATAAAAAATAAATACAACACAAAAAATAAATTAAGAACATATTACTATGAAGATATAATTTTCAAAGCATATATTGTATTATTATTATGCGGATGACAGTAAATATTACGCAAGAAATCTTCTTATGGGTCTCAGTTGAATGAAATATAAAATATAATAAATACTCGTATATATGTACATAGATAATACATATAATATGTGTGTATAAGTGTGTAAAATGTATGCAGCACGTGTATAATATACTTACAACATTTCTATGAAATATATTTCATCTTCATATCGTTATGAATGCATGTATGTATACATAAATTAAAAAAATATATAAAATAAGAAAAAAAAATTGAAACACAAACAACAACAACAATAACATAAGTTTTTAAGGGAAAGAATGTGTAAAGAACAAAATATGTATATATATATGCATATGTATATGTAATATAGAAAATATAGTAAAATTTATAAAGTTAAAATCTTGAACTTATCCCTTGAGGATATATGAAGTCCTTTTTTGTTGTCCCTACTTAAGATTAATATGTTTGTATTACTATAAAATGTATATATGTATGTATATATGGGAAATATAAAATTTATATAAATGTAATCCCATACGTAAGGATACTACTTATTATATGCATGCACACACACGTAGGTATATGTAAATGTCATTTTTATATTTTTACGTTTATATAAATGTACACTCATATCCTGTGAGTATATGTGTAATTTATATAAATAGTAAAATTTTTATGATATTTTTTTTTTTTTGTTTGCAGTCACATATTCAAGTAATGTGCAATCGCTTGATGAATTCGTGTATTGTGTATTTCTCTTTGTAATGGTTGTTGGTTATTGTTATATAGTATTGTATATTTATTTATGCGTACATGTGTATAAAATTGTTTTGTTTTTCTATTTGCAAAATATGTAGTTAAATTTTTATATTTTTATTTTATAAATTCCTACCGACATTATTAAACCGACGAATATAAATATATGTATTGTATAAAAAATGACAGTACGAATGGCCTTGATATTTTTACTATAGTTATTTTTTAAGTGATCATTATAATACTAAAAACATTATGCGTAATATACACGTGGTATACACATCCTTATTTTTTTAGCAATAGAGCAGCATCAAGTATGTATATCGTATTGTTATTAACAAAACTTATCCATATAATAATAATTACATTGTGTACATACATACTTTACAAATATTTATTTATGTGTACTGTTGTACTTGAACGAGCTTAAAATGTACTCGTATCCATATCAGTTTCATTTATATTAATTTTTAATTTGTTTCTTGTTGCTTATACTTTTTTATTGTTTTGTTTATGCATTTTTATGCTTTACATTTTGTATAATAGCTGGTTTCGAATTAGCAATTCCATATACTTGCGAGTAGATAAGGTAAATATGTCTGTGCTAATAAACCATTAATTCTCAGCTACTTGTGAAAATTTTTTTCAAATAGATGCAAGTAAGTTACAAATAATTTTTTGTATCATTCGATATAAAAATTTAACCTAGACACATTTTTGTACTCTCAACCAAATACTATAGAAATTGCTAAATCGAAAGCAACTAATATGTATACATACTTATATGTTTATATGTAAATTTTATTATTTTTAATATTTGCTTCCTTACTGTACATTTAATCATCATTTTTAAATTAGAAAATTGCGCATGAATCAAATTGATACTCATACTCATATCCTTCTATATAATACATAACCTTATATACTTAATATACAATTTTCAAATAAAACTCATACATACCTTATATCGTTTTCATTACTTTGAATAATTTTTATTTATCCTTCATGCTATATAGTACCATAGATAAGTATATTATATGACGAGTAATCGTATATAATTTAACTTTTGTTGATTTTTTAAATAAATAAAAAAAAAAAAAACAAAATGTATTTCAAACAATCAATTTTATAACAAGAAAATTACTTCGATTCATTTTTTATTCTTTCCTATAAACATACATAATGTGTACATGTATACATACAAATACTCATGTAATATACTATAGAAATTTTACAACATACATGTATGTTACATATATGTTGCGTTTTATATTTATAACTTTAAATAAAATTCAATGTGTAATGTTATATACAATATCAAACATGATAAATATGAATACAAATTTCATGATTGAATATCTGACAGGTGTCTAAAATAATTTTTGCTTAGATTCAAATTGATTGATTTTATAATATCATTCGTTGATACTCATATTCAATTATATAAAATGCACTTTAAAATCATATGTATATCTACTATAACATATACTCGTATAATCGAAGGTATATGTTATATACATTACTAATATATCTATGTAATATGTATATATACCCTAAAATATTATATTGATTCTAACATTTTACATATTATCACCTCTAGTGATATAACACGAACGTATACAGGTGTATATACATATATGTATGTATATGAGTGTACGCCCAGGACGCCCAGCCATATCAAAAGTTATAAACATATATACCTATGTATGGAAATGTAAATTAGAAACATTCTACATACATACATAAAGTATATGTATCTGTGAATACATAAACTATTATATAATGTAGTTAATTAATGTGTTATGTTATGAATGTATAAAATGAAATGGTAACGCATCATAACGATCCCATCGAAACTAAAATTTAATATTTTCAAAAAAAAAAAAAAAAAAAAAAAAAGCAGTAAATTAGCAAAATAACAGAAAAAAACAAATCAAAATCAAAATTCTAACACGTAATAGTTTCAAATTTCGAAATTTTTATAAGGCATATTATAGAATTTTATTGTATAGGTACCTAATATGTTGTATTTTGTATCCTGTACGACTATGTACGACACGATGACTATATGAAAAATTGAAAAATTTCTTTCTTTTTTTTTTTTTGTCATACACTACTCACATTCTACTATACATAATAATAACTCTTCTTTAGTTTGAAATATAAAAATATGAAAATTTTTTGATCAATTTTTTATTATTTAGTTTTGTTTGTTTTCGGTTATGTGGGTGGTGTACATATAACATACATATTATATGACATGATATATGCACAAACTTATATAAATATGTATAAGTATTTATGTAAATTATGTGTGTATTGTATATTGTGTATAATTTTATTTGAAATTGTTAGGTAATTTTTTTTTTTTTTAAAAATCTTTTTTTCATATTCAAAGTTTTTTAAGGATTTTTATACACTACGTACAACACAATAATTACTAAAAATATATTTTTATTTTATTCTCGTGTACATTTAAATCTATACGTATAGATAAGATACGTATATACATTTATGTAATATTTTTAATATGAAAATTATTTATTTTTATAATTTTCTCTAGACTGATTTTCTATATTATGTATATTATTATTCTATTTTATATTTTTATTTTTATTTTATTTTATTTTTTTTTATTTTATTTTCTTTTTTTATTTTAGTTTTTTTTTCATTTTTCATTTCTCTTGTGTTGTTATAATATTCTTTGTGGTTTCTTTTCTTGGTATATTTTATATTTTTCAATTTTATATGTACATACATATATTATGTAAATGTATGTATTATATTATTTTCTTTATCTTATGTACATAAAAATTATACATACATACTACGGGTATACATCTATATGAAATATAAAATATGCAATTTTTTATATAATTTTCTATTCATACATACATACTCATATATGTGTATACTATAGTCCTTTTTAAAGTGATATGCATACAAAACATATTATGTACAGATAAATACATGCATAAGTACTATACGTAAATATTCATTTTATTATATTATTATATAGTATACCTATATATGGTGCATATGTACTTAATATAAGTACATACATATGTATGTTGTATATTTATGTAAGTATGTGACTTTTCCATTTAAATTGTTATAAAATGCCTTGAAAATAATATTATTCAAGAATAATGATTTTTTGAATAGAAAATATGTATGTATCTATAACAACAAAAATGAAAACAAAAACAATATAAAAAATATAAAATGACCTTTACCGTACTTGAGCCTTTTTTTCGTTTCGTTACCATTATCATTATTATTATTATAATTTTGTTTCATTGTTGTTATTGTTGCTGTTGTTGTTGTTGTTGTTATTATTTTCAGTTATGTTATTTTTCTTTTATAGATTTTGTTTTGTAATATATTTATATTTTTTCTAATTCTTTCAGATAACTGAATATACATATGTATATACAGGGTGTCCCGATTCAACATGTACAAATTGGTACCACGGAATTCCTTGAAATGTTTCATGAAAAAAATTGTACTACCAAAAATTTCTATTGACCCTATTTTCGACGCTGGAGGGCGTTGAAAATTTTGATTTTTTTGCAGGACCTTCAAATACAAAATCATGTGTAACTTTTTGTACACCATACTTTGGAAAAAATGGTAAAAAAAGCCAAAATACGTAAAAATATTAATATTTCGCAATGAAAAAATTTTACAAACTTCATTAAGGCACATTTTTGTCTATTTCTTCACTACTTTGATCCTTAATAACTCAATAACGAAAAAAGATATCATGTTCTGGTTTTTTTTTTGTTTGAAAGAAAACATTTTTATACTTTGATTCCAAAAATAAAAACTTTTTTCGTAGTGCAAATATTTTTCAGAAACCCAATTTTTACACAAAATTTTTTAAAAAATTCGTCATAAATTTTGACTTCAGGATTTCTTTTTATTTAGAATCGAATTCCAAAATACTTGTTATAGTATATGAAAAGAAACGTCATTTAGTTTCCTATTATTCTCTAGAACACTAAATTTTCCAAAGTATGGTGTACAAAAAGTTACACATGATTTTGTATTTGAAGGTCCTGCAAAAAAATCAAAATTTTCAACGCCCTCTAGCGTCGAAAATAGGGTCGATAGAAATTTTTGGTAGTACAATTTTTTTCATGAAACATTTCAAAGAATTCCGTGGTACTAATTTGTACATGTTGAATCGGGACACACTGTATATATATATGTACATACATACATATAGTACGTGTAAGTACATATCTAATATACTATCGTATATGTATGTAAGCGCATACTCGTATAATATATATATGTATATGAATAATAAATTTGAATAAACTTTTCTCTATCTGTAAACATGTCTGGAATATTAATTTTTTTTTTCATTATTTTGTTTTTGTCATCCTTGTTATTTTCAATTTCATTTTTTTTTTCACTTTTAATTTTTTTCCTCTTTCTATTTATTTTTTTTTTATCATGTCTCTTCTTTTTTTTTTGTTTTTTTTTTGAGAAGGAGTTAAATGTGTATTACAGTGGTTGATATTGTTATAGTATTAGATTTACATAATTATTATATGTACTTTTTGTATATATATATATATATATATACATACATGCATATATTATTTGTATATATGTATTTACATATTTACTCGAAGAAATACTTAATATATCTAAATATAAAATAGTATCTATACAAAATGTATACCTAGTATGTATGTGTGTAAAGTGTTATTTCATATTTAAATTATCTACAACTTATTTACTTACATATAAATATTTATATAATGCATATATAATATTATTATTAGAGTATATAAAAATCTAAGTATATGTATAAATATAAAATATTATGTATATCTAAATAATGTAATTTTACATAATATGTGTATTATTTTAAAATGTAATATACATATATACATTCACTACTATTATGTGGGGTCTTATTCACCAATCAAGATTATCTGTTGGATATATTTTAAATCGGATATAATTTCAGATTTCAGCTTATTCATCAATCTAGATCAAATTTGTTTTCTGACTTCATTTTCGGAGTGCCGAACATGTCAGCTGATTACGAAAAGTTCGGATTTTTGTATTAAAAAATGTAAATGAGGTTATGTGATGTGATGATTATAATAATGTGAGTGCTCTGTGCTGTTGCTGTTCATAATATAAGTTTACGTTCAAACGATATAATACCACTCCGACTCCGAGATTGTGTTAATAATATCCAATCGAGATTGATGAATTCATTTTAATATCTCAGATAAAAGATAATCTTAAGTAGTTGATGAATACGACCCAATATATAATAAAAATAATATAAACACATACATACATATATTTATAACGTATACATATACACTTAATATGTAATGTATATTATGCTCGTGCATTTTATAGTAATATAACCATTTTATTTGGACTCCCTTGAAATATATCATATATATCATTTTCATTATCCAGAGATGAGTCATGAGTTAACAAAAGAAACAGAAAAAAAAATAAAAGAAAATAACTTGCATTTCCCTGTAGGAATGAATAAGAATTTTTTTCTTAATATTTCATTTTATATTTTGTTGTTGGTTTTTTTTTTTTTATTATTTTATTTTGTTTTTATTTTTATCTTTTTTTCTTTCTTTCTTCTTGTAACCATATAGCTCTACCATGTTCTAAATATGTATATGTATAGTTAAATTATTATCCTTTACTTTACTTATTATACAATATTATAAAACATTAAGGAATTTAAATAGAAGTAAATATTCAAATTGAATTATTAACAAACGAGTATCATATTTATTTTTGTAAAATTTATATACTATATACATATATGAAATATATGTACATATAAAGATGTTTATAATTTATATAGAGAATAACGTATAATGTATATTTTATTAACATTTTTATATAAAAATAATATTGAATAATAGTTAAAAATAAATTAAAATGTTCAATGTTATTATAAAGAAAAAAAATAAAATCCTAAAATAAATAAAAAATAATAATCATATTTATTTGTTGCTGTTGTATGTTTGTTTTTTTTTGTTTTTTTTTTGCAAAATCAAAATGAATGATTTATAAAAACGTACATTGCATTATGCACACACACACACGCATATACTTACTTGTACTCGTTTGAACATAAACGAATTTTAGTAAAAAATAAAAAAGATAAAATTTATGCGGGATAGATAATACACCTAAGAAGTAAGTATGTACTAACATAATTATCGTAAAATTATTGTACATAAATTTTCAAGGCTAAACATAATTACTTATTGCACTTATTATAGGAATACATAATATTAGCAATCGTATACAGAAAAAATCTACATGCATTAATTTTATAATATTTAAACCAATAAGTAAATGTAAACATGTACATTATATAAAAATTATCACACACATATTTTCATGTTTTTGTGTGTAATCGGTATTTGAAAGTTTCGTTATATTAAATGATTGACTAAGAGTTTTTTGTGTTAGATGACCTCAATACCAAGGTTTATATGATGGTTGCGAGTCGATATAGCTATAAGGATATGGAAAATAGAGGCATAGAGGGGTTCAAATTGGTCAACTATATGATTAGTATGTAAGTTAATGATCTAAAGCTGGTATGCTGTTGATTATTTCTTTGAAAGTGATCATCTAAAACTGATATTGAACTGTCTCTGAAGCATTTCTTTGATCGAATGTGCTTGGATAATAGAATTAGACTGATATATCAAATGTACATATGTATCGCAGGATATTATAGGGCCGTATTCACCAAAAAAGATTATCCACCGGATATACATATTTTATAGCCAGGTATAATTTCAGCTTATTCATCAACCTAGATAAAATTTGTTTTCGGACTTCATTTTCGAAGTGTCAAATATGTTAGCTGATTGCGAAAAGTTAGTATTTTTATATTACAAAATGAAAATGAGGTTATGTGGTGTGATGATTATGATGTGAGTGCTTTACTATTGCTGTTAATTACAAGATTATGTTCAAAATATCAGTCCTAGGATGTCTTAAAAAAATTCGAGGTTGGTGAATACACTTTATCTTAGATAAAATATATGTAATCTTTGTTGGTGAATATAACTCATAACACCAAAATACCAATGACATACTAGCCTTAGATATCAACATAAAAATGAATGATCAAAAATACCCAGAGAATCGGTTACTTGCAGCTAGTAACAATAATAATCAATAGATACGTGTACAATCAGCTACATATGTATGTATATGGCAGGAATAAATTTAATGTATAAAATTGAAAATTAAAATTTATCAATAAATGTACTACATATTTACTTGATAGTGTAGTACATATATGCATATACATATACATATGAAATGAATGTATGCATGTACACATCTATAATTTTATTTACATATTGTGATAATATATTTGATGATGATTTCTTTGTTTTTTCTTTCATTGTTCTTATTATTTTTTAAATTATTGTAACTGTAAATCTCTATTACCTAGCTAGAGTAAACTTAATGTATGTATAATATCTACACATATTTGTTTTGTGTATGTTGATTGTTATAAATACGAGTATGTAATATATGAAGACAATATGTATAATATCTATGTAGTACGTAATTAAATAAAATAACCGTTTTTATATAAATAAATATTTAAAAATATATTAAAAAGTAACACATACGAAGTGTATATAAATGCTCTACATTTAGAATGAATTTAAAATTTTTTGTTCAAGAGTTCAAATTCAGCTACCCATTGTACATAATAATGATATACTATTCATAATGTGCTGGGAATTATTTTACCACATTCGAAAAAATTTATGTATTTCTTTTTACCCATTTCTTGATAATTAAAAAAAATTTAATAAATTATTTAGTTTATCAAAATGAAGAATAAGAAAATATATGACCAGACAAGTGTAAGTAAAATAATACCTAATTAGTAGTAATACTATCCTAAGTTGCTTCATTCTACATTTGATTATCAAGAGATATTTTATTTAAAAAAAAAAAAAAAATTAGTTTTTTCTGTTAAAATTCGAAAATCATATAAATTTTAAGATTACGAAAATTAAAAAAAAAAAAAATTTAAAAATATTCAAAAATCTATCATACTTTATTGAAAACAAAATAAAAAATTTTTTTTTTTTTCAAAATGGCAACATTGAATGTACGTTCAACAAACTTCAAAGTGCTAAATTATTACTGAGTTATGCGAAATTTGAAATTAAGTTGAAACTATTCGTAGAAAATAAAAATATTCTGCGATTATATACACATTCACTCTTATATCAATTTGCAACACATTTTTGATGATAAGTACCGTAAAAAAATTTTCTACATTAAAATAATTATTATTTTATTATTATTATTTTTTCTATTATACTTGTATGTATAAAATAGAAGATTAATCACATAAATGTAAATAACATAAAAGTAAATATTTATACAAATGTAGTTATAGGTATAGTATACTGTTCAAGTGTGTTTATGTGTTCACCTCCTATAATCGTATTAGCATATTATTTATGTAATAATGTACATTATTATTTGTTATATTATATGGCAGATTAAATCTGTTATTATTTATGGATATAAAAATTTAGAAAAAAAAAAAAAAAAATTTATTATATAAAATACTATTTTTATGATGACCATATAACTTCGCAAAATTATGATCATTTTATGAATTTGTCTTAATGTTACGCGAGTACATATCAAATACATTTATACTATATATATGTGATGTAATAATAACCTCACTATTCTTTTTATTATTATCTAATAAATAAATAATAAAATAATACAATTAAAAGTTAATTAAAAGTTTTATTTGATTTCGTTTTCATTTCTCTCCTTTCAATATATTACACGAGTATTTTTCTATAGAATTCATATACATAATTGGGTTTTATAATAATGTCTCAAGTAAGTATGTAGTCTCATATTGATTTATTCAAAGATATAATTTGAGCAAAATAAAAATAATATAATTGTTAGGATATAATATTTGACTTTTTTTTTTTTAAAAAAAAAAACTGTTTTTCACTTTTTCTTTCGTTAATCAAAATTCTTCTCTTATGATTTTTTTTTTTTTTTTTTTTTTTTTTTTTTGATTTCAGTGAATAAGTATGTAGGTATGTAAATATGCAATTATTATATATTATGTAGGTATAGGTATGTATAAATGAAAGCAATGATATTATAAATTTTTATTATGTACTTGGACTTGATTTTGTGTATTAATGTTACGGTATAGATACTACTTGTGCACGAGCATTATATAAATATAAAAAATATTTTAAATGACATAAAAATTTTAGGTCAAAATTTTTTAAACGATATAGTAATGAATTTGAATGTAGTACAAGTTGTATGTATTTATGTGTATATGGAGAGTACATATATACTAAAATTATGAATACATATTTTTATAATCATCTAAATAATATAGGAGATATAAACGAATGGTATAAGAAGTCTGTTATATCACATATTTACATATACGTTTTGTATAATGATATGTGTGTGTGTGTGTGTGTGTGTGTGTGTATGATTTTTTCTTTTCGCAAAAATTATAAATAAAATTTTGATAATATAACGAAAAATGAAGGAACAAAAAAATTATGCATGCATTATGTATCTATATATGTATTGTACGACTATAGATACATTTACTATACAGTTATACAAATTACACAATTATTATGCAGAAAATAAAAAAAAAATTTTTATATAAAAATGATAAAAAAAAAAAAAAAATATTGTGAAAATTTTGATTGATTGACTGTATCAAATGAGAATATTATTCATGTTATGTGTATACCCATACATATTTATTATATACAATCGTTACATACAATCATATTGAATGTAGGACAAGTACACATTTATATATGTATTTATATTATTTTTAATTTATATTACTTATTATTTTATTATTTGGTATTTAGTTTTATTGTTTTGTAGTTTTGCATATTGTTAAAGAATAATTTATGACAAATGTACATATGTTTGATAGATAATGTATACATACATAGTATATGCTATTAACAAATACTTGATTTATATGTGTTAATGTATTAAGTGATCAATTATACTAAAATTTATCTTTAATAAAAATATATTACACTATTGTCTAGGTAATAAAACATTTTATAATATAGTATTTACATACACATATAATGTATATTTTATGTACAATCATATTAAATTCCTTTGATATCATATACTCGTATCCGTATGTACATAACTAATTATTTGTTTTATTGTGCAAGATGTGATGTGATCAAAAATATATATTCAATGGTAATTATTATAAATTCATGTACACATTAGTAGGTACGTACTAAATGTACAGTACATACATGTACAAATTATATACTCGCGTATATTTAAAGATACATTTTAATTATTGATCATATTACAGCATATATGATATGATATGCATTCGTATATAATGTATAAATAAGATTTTTGTTGTTTTGATTTTGATTTTTTTGTTTTTGTTCGTTTGTTTGCTGAGAAAGGAAACGAACAGTTCATGTACAACATGTGAACTGTGTTTCTATAGAGTTATTATACTCTTGTATTGATTGATAATAATGAGATTATTCATTTCAAATTGTTAACTACTCGTATAATGACGCAATGTCACAATGAAGTGAGAGCACTTTGTAAGAAACTAAATTAACTCTTCATAAATTCTTATTTTGTCACACATAAATTCAGCAATTTTCTTAAAATATATAACCAGAAACTCATTTTTCAAATTTCATCTGATAAAAATGACAAACTGTCAAAACCATGGTTTATACCATGGTTTTATGGTTTTCTTCTTCCATGGCACTACAGCCCAAATTGAGCTTTGGTCTTCTCTAATGATTGTCTACACTCCACTCCAAGCCAAGGTTTCAGCGTCTTCACATACTGATTGCGCCCCACTCTGCTCGCAGGTCGTTTCCCGCCTATCTCCGCATTAATTAATTTCCTTGGTGGATATCCTGTGGTCTGGCATACGTATTATATGGCCCGCTCATCACAGCCTGTTAAGCTTTGCAGTGCTATAGGTTTATATACTATACACGCTACGAAAAATGTCTCATTTATTTAAACAGAGATCGTAATAATTTTTAAAACAAAGGAAAAAGTTACAAAGTCTCATAAAAGTAGATATATACGACCAATTACGCTACACTTTACGTGAATTATACGATACTTAGGAGATTTGAATGAATGAATACTCTCAATGATTTTCTACTAATATGAGATAAGAACCAACATAAATGACGAAAATGTACAAAACGTAACTGGAAAACGATTTTACAATTTATATTATTTTATTCGTTATTATAAGTACATACATTTAGGTTCATTAACTAAAGTGACAAATACATATACAAATTACTTACATTTAATATTTCACTATAGATTTGTGTAAGCAATTACATGTGTACATATTTCAATTTTTCCATTTTCCAAATTATCCACTGCTACTCGTGAAAAACAGTAGATATACATATTGTAAAATTCAATTTTATATTAAACAAATCGATTTACAAATACCTACATAATTATAAGAAAACATAAATTGAATCAAATTTTTTTCGTATAAAAAGTAAATAGAAATAAATTTAATCAAATACGTACGTAAAAAAATTGTGAATAAAATTTTAACTTAAACAACAAAAAAAAAATATTGTATTCGAATATGTTCTGAAATTATAAAACTAATAAATGTACTACTTCAACTTCATTTAGCTATACATTTATGATGAACTTTTCCAATTCATTAAATATCATACACATACATACATATTTAGTTCATAAAATCTACATGCATAACATACTATGTAATTGTAAAATATTACTCATACATAAATATAAATGTATAATTTTGATGTACAACACACAGTCAATCAATAATAATTTTTCAATTCGATTGACTAAAAAATACGAATATTGTATAAAAATAATATAAAAAAAAAAACGAAAAAAAAAATTATTGTGAAAAAATATTAAAAAAACAAAAAAATTTTTTTTTTTTTTCATAATCCTTTTATGTGCACATATAAGTAGTACATCAAACATTTTATTTGTATTATGAAACAAAAGGATCATCAAAAATATAAAATTTTTTGTTAAATGTTTACGTATACTGTCTGGATACGTATAGTTAGTTAGTATTTTTTTTTTTTTTTTTTTTTATACAAAATTAAAAACAAAATGCCGATGGTTATGTATAAATTAAAATAACACATAGACATACAAGAAACAACAAAACAATCAACATCAAACTGAAAATAGCGCAAATAAAAGTTGAAAATAAAATTATTAATAACACGAAAGACGAAAATTATATTTTTTTCTTCATAAAATGAAAAATGAAAACATATTTAAACACATAAATTTACATACATGAGTTTATATAGAATTTAAAAAGGATTTCGTATATATTTATATTATGTACATATATGTATATGCATAATATATAATTATATATATTATACATTTTTGTAGAGTATGCAAATATTTATTTAAATTTCACTTAATGTATGTACTTATTTGTTTTTTTAATTTGACACACGTTTACGTAGGATCATACATATACTCAATAAATATGAATTTATATAGTACATTATTTATCATATTTTTGCTTTAAATCAGTACTAAAGTTTATAATGTATGTACAGAGAGAATCAAAATCATTGAAAAATTGTAAAATATTAACTGAGCACCTGAATAAAAACTTCAACGAAAAATCAACGAAATAATTTTTATTGACAAGAAAGCTAACTTTATTTGTCACAAACAATGAAAAAATCAGCCTTCTATCATGTTTGTTCGAACAGAATGTGTATAGCTGTAGTTACGAATTATACATGTAACATTATTATTATAAATTATTATTCCGCTTCATTCCCTCTGGAGCATACGGTTTCCACTATTCTATTACACTTTTTCTAGTTCAGTAATTATTGTTCGCCTTCATGTGTTCTTTGCCCTACCTTTATTTCTGTATCCCTGAGGGTTAAATTCTAACGCCGCCTTAGCCACACTGTTAGTAGATCGCAGAGTGTGCCTGTGTAGCATAGCACGTACGAGTATAGTATATATTCTGATTCTGAAGTGATGCATCCGGTTGTAACAAACATAATGTGCTGCTAAATAATGTACGTAGCTGATTCAAAACTGTCAAATTGAGTGATCCATTAATTCGTTCACTTGTTTATTTTAATTTTTCTGCGTTTATCGAAGTCATATAATTTCGCCTTATTACAATCACAAAAAACTGAAATATCAATCTGTAGCGCTGTGTAAATTAAAATTTTGTTAAAGACAAGCAGCAGCCATATGACTACAATAATTTTGACAGCAGTTGCACACTCTGTTGTTATAAACATTAATTTATATATGATTTCAAACTTTTCTGATGCATGCTTCAGCCGTAACTACAGCTACATAAGTATTATTTTATTCAATCAGTAAAGAATAAAAAAAAAATTTTTAGAACAAAATGCACATATCAAAACTATTAAATTCACAAACTCTAAAAGTGATTAGAAAATCATTAGTAGTAATGGACATACGTACAGGAAGATAATATGTAATAATGAGTGTCTACTTCAATATGTTATTTATATAGGTCTCAACAAGGAAAACCTAAATTATTTCATGGCAGGAATCGCAAAATCTTAATCCCTCAGCTATGTTAGAGAACATCAAATTTTTTTTCCTCATATTAACACTTAAACATCTTCTGTAATATTGAAACCGTTGAATATAAAATAAAAGAAAATTCTAGTAATTTTTAGTATAGATACCTTTTACTATTTTCATATTGATATTGATATCCTACTTTAGTACATAATGCAGACATTTTCATTTATTATATATATATATGTATACTTACGTTTATCATAAATATTTTTGCAATTGTATCTTAAAAATTACCTATTTCATTTTATATATATTATGTATTATTATGTATGTATGTATGTTGTATGAATTTAATATAAAACTATATTAACTCATTTTTTTCATTTACAAAAAGATACAAAAAAATAAATTTTCTTTTAAGTAATTTTAGGTATACTATGACTATGTAATATGATAATGTCGATGACGATGACGAATATTATATTATTATGTATATATATAAGGATAATGATAATACTCTCTTTTATTCGTTTATTCCACTTATTTAATTTAATTAAATCATTTTCGGTAGGTACATCGTTATCATCAAAAATAATAATAAGTAGTTTAAACTAAAAATTTAAAAAAAAAAATAATAAAAGAAGCTTTATTAAATATTCAAAATAGTTAGAATGTATATTTTTATATGAATAAATTTGTTGTGTAAAATCTGTCTGTAAATTATATGTATGTATATGTATGTATGTATATAGGTACAATTTTGTAATCGCGCAAAAAAAAAATTTTTTTTTTATTTTTGTATATCTACATATATGCTTTGTATACTCTTGTCGTATCTATACATATAAATATATTGGAAGGAAAATTTGAACATGAACTATATAGACATTTTCGTTTCGAGTGGAAGTACTTTATAACGAGGATCCACAAGTGTAGACACTAAAATGTGAACGAAAAAAATCTTAAGGCTAGAATTTAGTTATGAAAAACTTCAAAAATAAAAACAACGATTTTACACTAGAAATTTTATAAAAATTATAAAAAAGTATTTGCTTTTGCATAACCATGGGTGCTATTGAAATTATTGTATTTTTAAGAAATTTTGATTAAAAAATTTACAATAATTTTATTTTGTTTATAAAAATAAAAATATAAAAAGAATATTTCATAATTTTTGATGCAAAAACATTAAAAAAGTCCAAAATTTTATTTTGATAATAAAATCATATAGAAATATGATGATTTAATATATGAAAACAGAAGTCAAAGTTGAAAGATTTTTTTCTAGAGTTATGTATAACTAAATTTCAGAGTGTAAGTACTACTTTAGTTACTCTGTCACTGCTGCTTTATTTCAAAGTGATTTCATTTGGAAACCGAAAAATCGCAATTTTGACAAAATTTTACACACTGTAAAAAGAAAATAACGATATTTGTCAAAAAAGTGTTTCAACTCAAAGGCAACAATTCCTTTTAAAGTATATTTATATTTAAAATTTCATTGAAATCTGTTGAGTAACTTCGTAGATATGTGGTGCAAAAGAAAGCAGATTCAATGCTGGCTACTCTTAACTGTAAGCACATAATGTAGATAGTTCTCAATTTAGTTGAATTTTCGTAAAAATTTAAAACTTATATTATTTAGAAATGTATGTATATACCTTTATCATAATCATCATCATCGTCATCATCATCATTGTAATCGTCACGAACCATTTACATACAGTACTATACGCGTATACTAACTACGAGTATTTTATGTAAAAATGAGTATAAAATACATATACATACATATCTATATAAATGCACGTGTAAATATGTACAAGTACATTATATACACAAGCTGAATGTATATTTATGCAATACGTTTTAATATACAAAAAAATTACAAAATATAATACACCGACTTAGTTTAGTAGTTCAAGGTATCCTATATATTATTATATTAAATACATATTTACATAGGACTTATATTACAATGTATTCTATAAATTGTTTTATAAAGATGCGATGAAAATAAAATAAAGTAACAATGACAACAACAAGAATTTCTAAAACAACAGAAAACAGCAGTTTCTGTTTAAAATTAAAAAAAATATATATATACATATATATATAACAACAACAACAAAATGTATGATTACATAAGTATATACACATTCATATGTATATAATATGTACATTCATTTTACATAAATACGTAAAAAGGTAAGATAAATATAAAGGAAAAGAAAAATCGAAATTAAAAAAATGAAACAAAAACAAAAACAAGAGTAACAACAATGAATGTAAAAGAAAGTAAAAAGTAAAAAAGAATTTTTTTTATAACATAACCTAATAAAAAGCTAAAAAAAACAACAAAAAACAACAAGAACAACAACAAAACGAACACAAAAAATTGCTTAAGGAACAAACAAAACAAATCAAAATAAAAGTTAACTTTAATGAAAATGAATCATTTTTAAATTTTTTACTTGAACATCCTTTATATGTATTATTTATTTATTCATTTGTACTCGTTTTATTTTTATTTACAATGTTTATTGGTGTTGTATTTGTATACAAAAAAAAAAAAAAAAAAAAAATGTGTTTGTATAAACAATGTAAATTTTTAATAATTAATTTTTTTTTTTTTTAATTGTATTGTATGTGTATATTCTTATTTATATTTATTTATTTATTTTTCTATATAGCTAATTATGTTTATTAAAAAGTACGAAAATTTTCATAATGATTGTTATCGCTTTATTTTGTTGAAATTCAATCAATTATGAATATTATTTTTGTATTGTTTCAAAAGAAACGAAGAATATTATAGTTTTTTTTCTTCATCTTTTTAATTTGTTACAAATTCTTTCAAATTCCATAATACATTATAAAAATACGTGTGTCCATAAGAAATATGAAAATACATTTATCATATTTTTATAAATGAAAAATATTTTCTTGTTTTGGTCTTTTGAACAAAATCAAAATTTAATATGATTTTATTAATGTGTGTTTGAATGTATAAAATGATAATGAATTTTTTGTTTTTGTGTAGGTAGGTATGTATATGAATTAGGATAAGAATTTAATTTCAATTTAAAAATACAAAATATAATAAGAAAAAAAAAATAATAAAAAAACCACGTAAGTTAAGAATAAAATAAAAAATTATTTTTGTTTCATATAAATTTTTATTAATAAAATATTGAATGTCGGTTATTTTCTCATATTATTTACGAATAAAATATAGTTTTTCTTTTTTGTTTTTTTTGTTTTTCTTAATTCAATATGTCATTTTGATGTTGATGTTATTTTTATTGGTTTTGATATATAACAGGGTGTCTGATTTAAAATCAAAAAAAAAAAAAAATTCTCTCTGATATTTTTTTTTTTTTTTTTCTTGATTTACCAATTTGATATTCATTATTCATTTTATTATGAATTTATTTTTAATTTATATATTCGAGTACATAAAATTATATATGCATATAATAACAACGAAAATTTTTATTCATTTAATTTAATTTCATTTTTATTATTTAATTCACAAGCCAAAATTATCCGTCAGATATACATATTTTATTCCGATATAATTTCAGTTTATTCATTTAATCTATACTATTTTCAGAAATCGAAGTCAGTATTGTGCTTGTTGAATATCATAGCGTATCATTCCTTATTTCGAACATTGGTCCAAATTTGATACGATTGAATGCAGTAACATCTTTCACATCTGCACAAATATTTGATTAGGTTTTTATTGATATAAACCTAAGAACATAATTGTGTAATTCACAACACACATCGTAATACCTATAGCATATAGTTGCTTGGTATATGAATCTCGATGTACTTAGCATACAGTTGCTTTGTACAAGATACAAATACATATCGTAATACCTATAGCATATATGTAGTTGCTTGGTATATGAATCTCGATGTACTTAGCATACAGTTGCTTTGTACAAGATACAAATACATATCGTAATACCGATAGCATATAGTTGCTTGGTATATGAATCTCGATGTACTTAGCATACAGTTGCTTTGTACAAGATACAAATACATATCGTAATACCTATAGCATATAGTTGCTTGGTATATGAATCTCAATGGACTTAGCATATAGTTGCTTTGTGCCAGATACACATAATTATATCATGATACCTATAGCATATTGTTGCTTGGCATAGAACAAATGCATCTTGCGATACAAGCATGCACATGTTTCGGTTAATTCCTAGCATTCACACTATCCTATGCAAATATTTGCTAAGATGATGATATCCTTTCTTTATGATCACAAAGGATATCATTTTCTTGCTTTCATGTACTCCGGTACAATAAATGCGTTCCTTGCATATTTCGTTATGGGTACATTGATACTCGGACACAAAGATTTGGTTGGTTATCAACCAATACAAACACTTGCATAAACTTTCTATGCTTCGAAATGAAGCATACTAAAAGATCTAGGAAGATCAAAGAAAAAAGGATAGTGTTATTACACAAATTTCACTTCATTGTGAAATTTGTCGTGTAGTCGCGATGCATTTCACACTTTTTTTTCTCGTTACAGATTTTTCTTTTTTTTGAAGAAAGGAACCGTCCAACATAGAGGAGAAGGACTGTTCAATCTCATCATTATTCAATCCCATGTCGACAGAGGAGCTGGCCGATGATTCTTAAATCATCGGATAATAGATTTAAAATAGTATAACATTTAAAAGAAAATAATTTATATAAAAAAATGAGTATAGTTTAATTATAAAAAGAATTAAAATTGGTGTATAATAAAATTACTAGAAACGTTGTAACCAAAAGTTCGTGTTTTTTTTCTATCATTTTTTTTATCGTTAATATCACTAAAAATGCTTAGTGATACGGAACATTGGTCCTTCGAACCGGATAGTGATTAATCCTTTAATCAAATAATTTTTTAAAGATAAACCGCGTACGTTCGTAATCATATATTTAAAAAATTAGAAAGAACCTGTGAACTGAAAATAAAAATTTAACTGTGATTTTTTATATAACAAATTTTATATAAAATTATCTATTCTGTTAATAGACATATATGAAGATAAAAGTGATTATTTTTCATTTTACTTAATTCTTAATACATTATGTAAAAATGAAATAGCTTGACAGATGTTATCTGTATGTTTGTATATAAAAATAAAAGTATTGTTCATTGTGCACGACTGATTGGAATTCGCTATATAAAACCAAATAAATAAAAAATATATATCCTGTAACATAATAGATTATAAAATAAAATATAATTAAAAATGATTTATTTAATTATGTGATATACTCACATATATTGTATTGAAAATTATGTGATTACACACAATAAATTTATGATTTGTTATCGTTGTTTCGCTTATGTGCATAATGTAGTAAATATTTTAATATTCTTTCTGTAAGAGTTTATAATTTATAATTATTTCACAATCCTATACTAATTGTTACATTCATGTGCATTACATGTATACTCTTGTCGTGTACATATAGTATGATTTCACGGAAATGATAACCAATATACAAGTGAAAAATATTATAAATAAATAAAAACGTATATAGCATCTGAGTTAATTAAAATCAAATAAATTTAATCAGAATTATAATTCAAATATAAATTTCATATGTAAGTACTCGTACATGCTGTGTGTGCGAGTATAATAAAAGGATACGGCTCATCATCCAAATATATGTAGTACATGTTATACGTACATAAGGTACATATACATAGCTATTAGCTTAAATTCGATATTGATGAGCATATGTAGGTAACTTACTGTTTATTTTTATTTATTTTGTTCTTTTTTGAGATTTGTGTACATATGATTCGGTACACATACCAAGTACTACGTACAGTGCAGTCAAAAAGAAAAACAATTAAAACATTTGATTCGATCAAATTATTTTTGGCTACTCTTCACTTTCATTTAGCAATTGGATCAAATCCGAATATTACTTCAAACGAGAAGTTGTTTTGTTGGGTTTACAATCTATAAATTTGCCGGGTTATTTTGTTGCACAGCTCTATATTAGTTGATTCGAACAAATAGATCGTATAGCATCGAAATACTTATTTTAGTATCGATATATAGTATGTAGGAATTGAACTAGGATTGAAACCATTTCGTTTCTACGAATGTGTCACGAGAGGAGCTACAAAATAATCAATTAAATGAAGAAGAAATATTTGATGACATGATACAAAATCTGGAAATTGATTTATGTGCTATTCCAGTTGTAAATTTCGATCAAATGAATTATGAAGGTGGTTATCCGATATCGATAGTTAGATTCTGTTTGATTGTACCGATATTAAGAAATTACATACCATATTATATGTATTTACTTTTACCATTTAATGTAGAAGTTTGGATGATTATAATTATTTTGACAATGTTTTATAACGCTAATACTGTACCTATCTAGATGGATTATAAAAAAAAAAAAAGAAAATATTTGGATGTTAGTGAAATATCTTATATGTTGTATGCGGAATTTTATACGAGTATATGTATAAATTTTCAAATAAAAAAATTTTATCATAAATTTAAAAACGAATACAAAAAATTACATACAAATAAATATAATATATTTTATAATTTTAATATCAGGTCTCTTATTATCGACCATGTATCGTACATTAATGGAAAGTTTTCTATCGAAAACAATTGAATGTGATAATTTAAATACAATTGATGATCTGTTAAAGTATAATATAAAGATTTTAAGTTATAAATTCAAAACAGATATTTTAATTAATTATACGATAAGTGAAATGAATGGAACAGATTCAAAAGAAAATGAATTATATTTGAAAAAATTGAAATCATTATTTGTGAATGTTGATATCATTTTGAGTGATAAATATCGTGAAAATTTGAATACAACATACGCATATGCTACATTATTATTTAAACGGCAATCATTATTGAGACATCAGCTATTTCGTTTATCATCGGTATGTTCTGGTTCATTTTATTTATCATTTCCGATACATATTGATTCGTACCTGTCGGAACCATTAAAATTTTTCATAATTCTAATACATCGGAGTGGTCTAATAATTATTGGTTAACACGAATATTCGAAGATCATGTCGAAATGGGTAGAATGAAACGTTTCAAAGATCAATTGAGAGATTATCAATTATTGGATGCTAAATTATTGACACCAGTATGGATTTTATGGTTCTGTGGTTTGAGCTTAAGTACTATATCATTTTGTTTGGAATTAATTTGGTTTAGATTTATGAAAAATGGAAATAATATAAGTCCAACTCTTCCACTTGACATCATTTATCTACTAATTTTTTGTTGAAGAAAGTTGAAGGAAAGAAGAGAAAGATTCTCTGTGTTTCTGTCGAGCTACTTCTAATCCATTTTAAAAACTGGATTTTTACTATGTACTATCAAGAATTTTGCATAAGCATGTGATTATCAATCTAATCTGTCGAAAATAGTTTATCCAATGATATATAATGTTGATGTTTACTTACACTAAACGTCATATATGTTATATTAACGTGGAATATTCGATATTTTTACACCATATGGAATTGTTGAATTAAGAACAAAATGTACAAAAGAGGTATCACATGCCTTATCATGGTGTACAGCAATAATTCGGAAATATCGAATGATCGTCAAAAAAATGATTATTGTCAAACTTATTTCTTTTGACGATCAAGTATAGACTCGCAATACAATGATAGTTGTTATCTATATTACTAAACAAACTGCAAATGCAGTCTGCTTTTCCAAACACAGCCCTAAAATGGTATTTGATGCATCCTGCAAAACTTTAACTGGACGATCCATAATGATATTTTAATGGTCGGGCCTGTTGCCCAAGACGACCTATGCTCAATACTGTGTCATTTCAGGAAACATCGTTTTGTACTGGCGGCTCACGTGTAAAAAATGCACCGTCAGATTCTTATACACCCTGATGGCACTCCCCAGCAATCTATACTGTGGGAAAATTCAGGGGGGATCAGAATTTACTTGCTGAACACGGCCGTGTACTGTACGGCCTCAGCACCTTTTTTGGCTACCAGATGCATCAAACAACCAAGTATTGATAACAGACATACCCTTCCGATTGCTTCGTCTGTACTAGAAAGAGACGTCTATGTTGATGACGTTCTAACAGGAAGCAATTATTTGGAAGAAATCGACAAAATTAGAAGCGAACTAGTAACAGTGTTGAAAAGTGCAGGCATACACCTTCACAAATTGTACTCCAATTCGAAAGATTTATTAGCGAAAATCAAACAAAATCTTTACCAATACACAAACATCATCGATGACATCGATAACTAAAACACTCGGGATGATATGGCATTCACTCTCTGATTATTCTAGTTTCAAGTCGAATAAGACAAAAATTTGAAGTCGAATTACCAAGATCGATTTTTCTCGATCATCATAGTTTCTCGATTCGATCCACTTGGTCTGCTGAATCCTATCATTGTCAATGCAAAGATAATAATGCAAGAAACTTATAAATTGAGATTGGATTGGAACGAATCTCTACAGTCAGAACTGCATGGTAGATGGTTAAAATTGTAATCAAATTTGAAAACTATAATCGAGATTAAAATCGAACGTTTTGTCATGCTCAATAAAAACTTAAAAACAGAAATTCGTGGTTTCGCGGATGCTAGTCACGCAACCTATGGTGGGTGCATCTACATCCGATCCACAGACGGTTCAGGCCAAATTAGAGCAAGTTTACTCTGTTCCAAATCGCGAATTTGCCAAGACTCAAACTTCATTTCGACTCGAACTTTGTGTCGCTCATCTGTTAGTAGATGTAGTTGAGAAGATCATCGAATGTCTGTAAATTGAGATTTCAGGTATCTTTTGCTGTCGGATTCTTCCATGACATTAGTATGGATAGAAGTTTCCCCTTCAACATGGAACGTCTTCGTATCACGCAGGGTCAGCAGAATCTAGACGACATCACAAGGGTATAGCATTAGTTGAAAACATGTTCGATCTCGAAATAATTCTGTCGACATATTTTCAAGTGGAGCTCATCCTGACCAGCTCCTGAACATTCAATTGTGGTTTCATGGCCCTAACTTCCTCCAGTCGAGCGAGTTATCATAGCCCAAGACTCAATTGACTATGTCCGTTTCGCTTGAAAGGAAGAAGACAAAACAAATTCTCAAACTCGTTGAAAATTCCGATTTGCTTTCACCATTTAAGTATATCACTTTATATCAAAGAACTATATGGGTATTCGGCTATATAATTCGATTTATAACAGAGTACAGGAACAAATCCACACAGTTTCCTTCGAAAGAACTTCAATTAGTTGATTTAACCGAGTGGGATCAACATAATCAATACGATATAGCACCTTGCTTCCGACAAGGAAATATCAAAATTGCGAAGAAACAACGTCATTGATAAAGACAGTCAATTATCTTCTTTAAGTCCATCTCTTGACGATCAAGGTCTATTAAGATTTGGCGACCGCCTAGAATTTTCCGAAGTAGAATTCGATGCCAGACATCCAATCCTACTACCTCGATCACACACCTTTACCAAGTTGATTACCTACACACAATACATTTACATGTAGGAGCTTTAACTCTATACAGTTAATAATCAGTGGACTTTTTTTTATCTTTGACGGCAGTGAATGAACTGTTTTTAATTGCACGTAAAAATTTGACAGCTGATACCTTTTAACTACGATGGTAACAGTCTAGTATTGTTTCTTATTCGTTAATGATCGTAAACTGTTTGAAATTCGTTGAGTAGTCGTGGCAGTTTCTATGACTGTATCATTTTGGAAACCTTTTGTATTATTTCCCTGAAATGTTACTCTTTTCCTTTAGAAACTAATACAAGGGTTTAAAGTATTTTAACTATATGGCAACTGTATTGATACAATATTACTAATTGCTTACGAAAATCTTCGAGCCTTTGTTTCTAAAATGCATAAATTATGTATACACAATGATCTTTCGGCAACAATTTTGAATTCAGTGTCGAAATAGAAACATGTATCGCAGTTGCCATGATTGATATATAAAACTGGCATTTTACAATAACAGTTGTTCCAAAATTGAGTCTAAATTGTCTTTTCTTCTAAGTTACGTTACATTCTCTAAATATTTTGAACGCATATTAGGATTGAATGTTGCATTACGCAAACAGTTTGGCAACATTCAGAAGAAACTGTCTCTTTGCAGAAACGATACTCTCAATTTTCGTCAGTTTAGAAACAGATTAGTTAATTTATCGGAAACGTCGAGAAACACTCTCTATCAAGAAGTAGCATTGATACTTAACACTGTTTCTGCTTGGGCCATCATCGAACCAGATCGAACTCATTGCAAACTCAATCATTCTTTTCGCTGGCAACTCATAGAAAGTTGTAGAGTTTCTGGAAGAGATATTTAACCACTCTTCAACAAAGGACAAAATTGAAAACTCCAACGAAACATATCGAGATTGGAGCAATCGTTGTTTTGAAGAATGAAAATTTGCCAATCAACCAACAACATTTGCAAGCCTTTTTCATTGAGAGAAATGTAGACTCTTTTGAAGTCCCTTCAAGGCGGGGGGGCATGTTGAATATCATAGCGTATCATTCCTTATTTCGAACATTGGTCCAAATTTGATACGATTGAATGCAGTAACATCTTTCACATCTGCACAAATATTTGATTAGGTTTTTATTGATATAAACCTAAGAACATAATTGTGTAATTCACAACACACATCGTAATACCTATAGCATATAGTTGCTTGGTATATGAATCTCGATGTACTTAGCATACAGTTGCTTTGTACAAGATACAAATACATATCGTAATACCTATAGCATATATGTAGTTGCTTGGTATATGAATCTCGATGTACTTAGCATACAGTTGCTTTGTACAAGATACAAATACATATCGTAATACCGATAGCATATAGTTGCTTGGTATATGAATCTCGATGTACTTAGCATACAGTTGCTTTGTACAAGATACAAATACATATCGTAATACCTATAGCATATAGTTGCTTGGTATATGAATCTCAATGGACTTAGCATATAGTTGCTTTGTGCCAGATACACATAATTATATCATGATACCTATAGCATATTGTTGCTTGGCATAGAACAAATGCATCTTGCGATACAAGCATGCACATGTTTCGGTTAATTCCTAGCATTCACACTATCCTATGCAAATATTTGCTAAGATGATGATATCCTTTCTTTATGATCACAAAGGATATCATTTTCTTGCTTTCATGTACTCCGGTACAATAAATGCGTTCCTTGCATATTTCGTTATGGGTACATTGATACTCGGACACAAAGATTTGGTTGGTTATCAACCAATACAAACACTTGCATAAACTTTCTATGCTTCGAAATGAAGCATACTAAAAGATCTAGGAAGATCAAAGAAAAAAGGATAGTGTTATTACACAAATTTCACTTCATTGTGAAATTTGTCGTGTAGTCGCGATGCATTTCACACTTTTTTTTCTCGTTACAGATTTTTCTTTTTTTTGAAGAAAGGAACCGTCCAACATAGAGGAGAAGGACTGTTCAATCTCATCATTATTCAATCCCATGTCGACAGAGGAGCTGGCCGATGATTCTTAAATCATCGGATAATAGATTTAAAATAGTATAACATTTAAAAGAAAATAATTTATATAAAAAAATGAGTATAGTTTAATTATAAAAAGAATTAAAATTGGTGTATAATAAAATTACTAGAAACGTTGTAACCAAAAGTTCGTGTTTTTTTTCTATCATTTTTTTTATCGTTAATATCACTAAAAATGCTTAGTGATACGGAACAGTGCTTATGGGAATAGTTACCCGATGAGTTTCTGATAACTTCACAGATAATATTTTGTAGGAAATTCTGAATAATATATCTCTGTCAACCCTGAAGAAGGTACTTTTTAAAATATGTTAACAGGATGTTCCAAATTGTGCAGAAATAATTTTATAATTTTGTTTACAAATAATTCTTAAAAGGGAGATTCTGTACAAATTTCACATTCTTTTAAATTTATATTTGATAAAAAAGTAGCATCATTTGAAAATATCATAAACATGATAGGTTTTTAAGACAAATTTTAATTTTTGTTTGCTGATTTTTTCATTTCTAATAATGAATCATCCTGTTTTTTTTTTGAAAAAAGAAATACACCACCCCGTTTGATGTTGCCTATCACACAGCGTGAAGGCAACTAACTGATTTATTTATTCTGTTAACGCCATTTTGCTTATATAAAAAATAAAAAACCGAACTATAAAATATGAAGTCGTTGCGCAGCCGATGTCCACTCAAAGTATAAAATGTTGATTGATTCGTGTCAGCGGGAAGATGGGCATAAAAGAAAATGATGAGAATTCAGGGTTGCCGTAGCTACTGGGAGTATTGCTTAAATTTATAAAAAAAATATGAATTTATGATTAAACCATATTCAGTATTTTTAATTTTATTTATAAAATTATGTGTTCAGTATCAATTTGATATTAAATTTTGTATATATACGTACATATGTACATTCATTTTCATATTGTTTATTTGTCCATTTTCTTCTATTTTGTTTCCTTTATGTACTGGTTAATGATTTCGTTACGTTACCGTTACATTCTGAATTTTATTTTTTGTTTTGTCTTTTCTTAGAATAAGAAAGAAAATTATTTACAATGCAAATTGCTATCATATTATTCAAATCAGCTTGTTATTATATGTTATTTTGTAAAGAAATGAACATATTTCATAAAATTTCCCAAAATGTCACAAAATTACCTGTTTTTTTGTAAAATCTAAAAAAAAAGTTTTTTGCAAACTGGCAGCCCTTCATAATATACAATTTAAAATATTTCCCTCGGATTTAAATTGAGATCTGATCACCCCACACACGAGACAGATTTATACAAACGCAATGTGAAAGAATATAGAAAAGCATGCCTATCTTGCCTGTACTGACTTCGATTTCTGAAAATAGTATAGATTAAATTTGTTTTCGGACTTCATTTTCGGAGTGTCAAATATAACAGTTGATTGCGAAACGTTAGTATTTTTATATTACAAAACGAAAGAAAAGAGGTTATGTGGTGTGATGATTATATTTATGTAAGTGTTGTGCTGTTGCTGTGTTAATAACAGGGTTATGTTCAAACCATATTCAAAATATCACTCCAAAATTGTCTTAAAAATATCCGAATAGTGTATAATGGAGATTGATGAATACATTTTATCTCAGATAAAAGATTATCTTTATTAGTGAATACGATCTAAAAAGTATCAATACTTGTTTTTTGTTATATACAAATGTTATAATGATATGTTTCATAGTGCTATCAGAAAATAAAAATAAATTATTCAGACATTTAGAGATACGATCTACATATTACTACATTACATAATATTATCAGTGTTAATGAAAGTACATTTTAGATAACACCTTGTACATTTTATAAAAATCATCTTTATTGTACATATATACCTTTCAGGCGTTTTTGTATTAAATATATGTATATATATATATTTTTTTTTTTTATGTTTTATATTTGGTTTTCTTTTATATTATATAGTATGTATTTTGTGTGTGTATGTTTGAAGTTTTGTATACGATTTACATTATACTATTTATATATGTATAATGTACTTAAATGTATATTTTGTGTGGTATAAGGAAAGAATCCGTGAAGTATTCGTTTTCGTTTTCATTGAATTTTTATTCTGTCAAAAAGTCAATAAATGATTTTATTTTTATTTTCATTTTATTTTATTTATTTATTTATTTTTTTTTTGTAATATTTTCTTTCCATATTTCTTGATTTCCTCGTTATAAATAATATACTAAGTATATGTATATTACATACAGTACATGCATACATTTATAACACAGATATTGATTTGTATAAATTTTTCGAGTTGTATTCGTCCTCTTGTATAATATCTATACCACCTTCATATATATATATATATATATATATATTTATGAAAATATGTAGGTACGTTTAGCAAATTACATATATTTTATATGTGTACTTATGTTATTGTATGTATTCGTATGTAATCATATATGTACATATGCGATGAAAAACTACATATTATCTAATGTATTTATATATGCATACACTCAAATGTTACTTTTGTTTATAGCATGAAATCATCTTTTTATATACAACAAACGATATGATGATACGTATACATACATACTACATAATACATACATATAGAAATGTATGTAATTACTATTAGATATGTCTACATATGTGTATATGAATATAATTACATACATAAATATAGAACTTAATACACACAAACATAATGAATAACAACAAACACATATACATATGTACATACGTAATGTGTAGAAAAGTGTATATCTATCTGTAAAGTAGAAAATATGTATGATATATGTATGTTAAATAAAAGGATCGAATATATTTTTTATAAATAAATGTATACATACTATGTATGTACTTACGTACCGTACCTCCTTCAAAAAAAAAAAAAAAATAAAAACTAAGAAAAAATTTTTATATAAAATCGACATGATCCTTGCTGTCAAAAATAAGTATAACAACTGATATATACATACATACATTTATAATAGAATTTTTTAATACATAAATTTAATATCCTGCCAACAACATATTTATGATAACGTGAATTTTATATTTTATATTTTTACAATATATTTTTTTTTTTTTTTTTTTTTTTGAATTTATATTTTTACTTCATTTATCATTATATATAATATGTACGTTATGACAACGTTGTACGATGTTACGTTATATTACCACCGTCTATATAGTATAGCGATAGCATATAGCTAGGTGTACTTTGAAATATATTGAAATGCCAAAAATACGATTCGTTCGTATAAGTTTCCTACACTACTCTACGCATCCAAATATTATATTTATTATTCTGACGGTTACATATCCGTAAATGTACATACTTATATAGTATAAAATCATAAATTGTGTATGTAAGAAATTTATGTATAATACAGAGCCGTGAAAAAATTATGGGATAAACATAATTGCTCGAAATAAAGTTGCTTTAAAACGTACACATTTATATTGAAAAAAAAAAAAAAAAATTAAAATTTTTTTATGACAAATTATTTTATTCAATTCATATTCGTATAGAATATACAATAAAAACTAGGAATATTTTTTAATTATACATACATCATTCAAAAAATAAATTTAAAAAGGACAAATTATATCAAAATAACTGTGAATGTGAATCATGGGATATATGTGTAGAACAAACTAGTTACTAAAATTTATATGAAAAATTATTTCAGTATTTAGGCCTTCTAAAATTATTGTTTTGGCATTGAATTTACAGGATATTTAATAATATCTTGTAGAAATTTTTTAATTTAGCAGTTATTTATGACATTTTTTTAAACAACTTTTTCTTTTTATCTTCTAAAAATTAACTAACGATATTCGATTTAATTATTTCGTTGGTGACTTTATGGAAATGCTTCCATCTTCTTCTCCTTAAAATTTGATCTCCAATTTGGAGGTTAGTTATCATCTTTTTAACTGTCTCTTTGTTATGTATTTTTTCTATTAAGGTGAGCAGTGGAACCAGTAACTTATCCAAGTGGTCATTATTCTTCCTCCATCTTTTTCCTGTGAAGAAGGAAGTGCTTCCATCACATGAAGGCAATTGAATACATTTTCTCTTTTTGTGTGTGGTGAATCGCTAAAGATCAGCGTATGTCAGTATATGATCATGTTTTCCATTCATGAAAAATTTTACTCTTGCCGCATAATTTTTTCACGTCTGTGTCGTTTTTTACAGTTTTTTTATTTTTTTTTATTTTATTAAGTATTTACTAAAAGTTCAATATAATAACTGCTTACTTCCTATATATCTAACTAATGTATACATTTATATGTGAACGTTATGTGTATCATATAGTGTATAGTATGTATGGCATATGTAATGTGTGTAGTATCATTTTTTATATCAAACTTTATATGTGTACAATTTTTCAGAAATATTCTTTTTATGTATTATATACGATCTGATTTTACTTATAAATGTGTTTCAATTTTTATTTATTTATTTATTTATACATTTTATTTTATTTTATTTTTTTTTATTTTTATTTTCAATCACTCAATTTCCTTCATTTTTTTTTTTTTTTGTAATATTATGTGCATAAAATATATGTACCACATCATATCAATATAAGTATTACTCCATAACCATATACAAAGTTCTACTATAATATACATACGTATATATGTACACATTTATTAGATGTACCCATAAATAGGTACTCGTATATGTACATATACACACACACACACACACACACACACACATACCCAGAGCCAATTCGAGTCGAATTTTATTATGAAAATAACAACTACACGCTCATAATTAAAATTGACTTTTAGACGTGAATATGAAGTAAAGAAAACAAAAAAAAAAGTAGAAAAAAAAATTCATTTTATATGCGGGGGTTCACTCACTCATGTACATACATTTATATACTCATATGAAATAGTACGTTTATAATATGTAAGTATGTGGTGTAAGACATGCGAAGAATGTAATTTGGTTAATTTTAATAAATTTGTAAATGATTTAATTTTCATGTGTGTGTGTATGTTTTTTGTTTCCTTTTTTTTTTTACAATTTTTGCCATTTTCGGTTCATTTATTTAACTTGTGAATAATGACAAAATCTAACATGTTGTGCAAATAAAAAGGAACAAAACAAACCAAAAAAAAAAATTAAAAATAAATAAACACAAACGTGAAAAAAAAAACATCAAAACACACAAAACAACACACAACAAAAACAAATATGATAAAAATAATAAGGACGAAAGAAGAAAAATTCAAAATAAAATACATAGGATATAGTATAGCATTATACATATGTAAGTAGAGTATATTATACGATAAAATTTAAGGCAAATAGAAAAATATTCAAGAATCGTAGTACACGACGGAACTACATGTTATATACAGAATGGTACGTACATACTACCAATACTACTTATATAATGTTATACATCATCGTACCAATAATAACTGAAGCTATAAAGCTTAGATTGTTGTGTAATGCTATTCGTCTTGTTTTATTATTTTTTTTTTTTTTTTATTGATTTGATAGCGACAAGAACGCAAAAAATCCATTTAAAAGTTTTATAGCTAGAAAAAAAAAAAAGAAGAAAAGAGTTTTCATTTCATTTTTCTTGAAAAGTAGAAAAGTTTCACATCTTATTCTTCATTTTTTCAAAGAGTTAGAAATATGTATGTACTTATATAGAAGCAAAACAAAAACAAAGAAATCAAAATTAAAAAAAAAAAAAATACAAAAAAATTAAAAAAAAATATAAGGAAAGATGAAAAGGATAAAACAGCAACAAAAATTGAACAAAAAAAAAAACAAGAAATTATGATGAAAAGGAAATTAAATGTATAAGTATAGGTATACTATGTATATAAATTTACATAGCATACATAGAAATATCCTTTATAAAATTTGTAATATATAAATATATGTGTGTATATAATTTGAATTTTTTATTTATTTATTTTGTTTTATTTTTTTTTCTTTTTCGTTTCCGTAAATGTATCGTCCGTTATACAGTATAAATAGCTGTAAGTATAGCCAAAACAGATGGCGAATTCATAATGTACTATAAGTTCATATGTACAGAAGAAAATGTGGGTACTTACATGTTCACAAAATTTAAAATAATACTATGATTGTGTAACATTTTTTTTTTAAATACATATAATGTAAATATGAATATTAAGTGCACACAGATACACTCAGTTCATTTTGGCACCCCGCTGATCAGTAATTCTGTCAGATATATCATCCAGTTTATTATCAGTAGTCAATTACTGGTGTGTACATTGCTGTTTGGAATTAATGATAGATTTAACTGAGAATAGGGTGCTGACTGAGATTCGATCTCAGAATGTCAAGCGTGCAGTCAAAAACCATAAACATTGAGCTATTCAAGCCCCAATTAGAGTGTAATAATAATCTGAGCATTTTCAGTTCAACTAACAATGCACGTACGCGGAACGAACAAAACGTGTTGCGTGCATACATATGCTCGAGTGAAGATTTCTAGTAGAAAGTAAGCGGAGCTTACAAATTTTGTTCTTCCTCGTCTACGGCCATACAGCCCTTGAGAGGACCCTTGTCCCTGCGAGGAAAAGCCGTCACTGCCCTCTATCTGTGGATTTATTTTTCCAGTCGACCACTTTTAGCTTCTCAAGATCCTTTCTCATCGTGTCCCACCATCTGCTTCTTGGCCGTCCCTTCGGTTTATTTCCTTCAATATTTGCAAAGGGGATGAATTTACATTGGACTGATGACAAACACTGATTGACCAATTTCTTTCAAATTTTGAATATAGGTAGCCTGAGGGATATTGTGATGTTTAAATGGAGCACATTTTTGATTTTAGGTCCTGAAATTTAGTTATAGTTCTTAAGGTGAGGGTTTTTATAGGTGAGGGTTTTTTTTTGAAAAATCCTTCAAATTTGCCTTTTTTTTCATACTTTAAATCTTTATATACCTATATGATTTTGGAATCAAAATAAAATTTGGACTTCTCTGATGTTTTTACAAAAAAAAAAGTATAAAAATCTTTGTTATATGTATTTCTATTTTTAATAACAAAATAAAATTATGTTTTTTTTTCATCAAAATATTCAAAAATCCAACTTTTTTGCACCTAAAAGTTATGCAAAAGCATATTTTAAAATTTTTGTATGTAAAATCGTTGTTGTTGTGTTCAAAATTTTTTAAAGTCGAATCCTACTCTTAAGAATAAAATCGTATTCGTATACAAAAATTTTACTAACACATACCTAAAAATATGTGTAAAGATTCGCCATCTGTTTTGACGAGTATTGTATCACATCAAACATATGCATACATTCGAATGTTTTGAAATCTCTGTTTATAGGTTAGGTGTACATACACGTATAAGTTTTTATTTTTTTTTTTTACTTTTATCTATCGTCGTCTGTTCTTAACGTGAACATATATGTGTATACCTGTATACACATATTATATACAAACTATCTAAATACTTAGATGATATGATGATATGTATCCACCACCACCTATCATTTTATTTTATAGTTTCACATTTTCCTGTCATTTAAAAAATAAAAAAACAAAAAAAAAAAACGAAAATTTTTTCATCATGTTTCTCTTGTTGTTTTCATATTTTTTATTTGTTGGTATTTCGTCTATATTCCTTGTCTTTATTTTCATATTTCTTATTTTGGTTTTCCTTTTTTGTATTTTTTTTTTATTTTGCGAAAAGTTTCATTTCATTTTTTAATTTTTCTTTTTCTTCTTCTTCTTATTTATTGTATGTACAAACGTAAATATGTTCTTATATACGAGGATGTATGTACTTATGTACATACATATATTCAATTTATATATTATGATTTCAAGACATTATAAAGTTTATTTTTTTCATTTCTATCCTTTTTATGATCCTATTTTTTTTTCTTTATATTTTTCCAAAAAACTCTTTGCTTTTTTTTTTCACAAATTTTTTTTTCTTTTTTTTTAACAACTGTATACATTATACACACATATGTGTGTATATACATAGGAGTAATATATGTATCTTTTTTATATTTTTATAAATTACACATACATTTTTATATATATATATACTATTACTAATGTACGAGAATGAATGTGTACCTATATGCACATAGATTTTTTTTTTTTTTTTTATTTCAAAAGAAAAACAATTTTCAATTCAATTTTTGCCTCATGAACAATATTAACAACAATTCGTGATTACTATATGAGGTTTCGGATAAAAAAAAAAAAAAATTCAAACAAAATTTTGCTACTTACATTAGATGAAGTTATTATGAGGTCTTGAAAAATTTACAAAAAACTAAAAAAAAAAAAATACAAACACACACACATACAAAAAGAAATTAAAAAATAAAAACAGAAAATAAAATAAAAAATTGTAACAAAATGAAACAAACTGAACAAGACGAAGAAGAAAACAAAAGAAAGAAAAATAAAAAACATATAAGAAATGTTTGAAATAGAAAAATAAAAGAAAATATTTTATGGTATATAGTACATATATGAATGTATGTATGTTCTTGTTATCTAGTGTTTTTTGTGTGTGTATGGATGCGTTTGTCCTGTTTTTGTTTTTTTTTTTTTTCATTTTTGTGAAGAATAAAAAAAAATACAAGAAAATAAGTATAAGAAAAAACAAAGTAAGAAAAGTGTATAATATTTTTGCAAGAAAATAGAAATAATTTCTGTATTTTTTCTATGAAGAAGTTTTCATTTAGATTGTTTTTTTTTTTTTTTTTGTTTTCATCATACACAATATGATCAAGAGGAAATTTTGTGCAAAACCAAGAAAAAAATTAAGAATAACACACACGAAAAACAAAAAACAAAAGGAAAGAAAATAAATCTAAAACAAAAGATAAGATTTTTTTGTTTTTATTCTTTTTCAAAATATTTTTTATCTTATCTCTTGATATCGTTCGGTTCAGATTAGATTTAGTAAAGTGGTTGATTTCAACATTATTTTTATACATTCGTTTTTATACACACATGCGAACATGAACTGCACATTTACAGAATGGGCGGGCATACAGTTGTATGCGTATATGTATGAAATGAAATTATTTGTTACTTTTAAATAAATCATCTCGAAAAGTAAGTAGTATGTAGTTATTGTATGTAATGTATGTATGTAAATATAGGACATATGCTACAGTCATTTTCACATGATCGTCTTGATCACAATAAGATTTTTCAACTAGGTACTTATGTAATTTTGTCATAACTATGATGGATAACTTTCAAATTTTATCTTCAATTATTCAATATTGCAAATGCGATGATGCACATAATTCAGAAAAATGCTATTTAATGAAATGTTATTTCAACTTTTTTTTCTTCTCCATTCTATTCTACTTCTATGTCTTCATTTTCTTTTTCTATGCCTTTAACATCATCTTCTTTTTCTTCTACTTTTTCTTCACCTTTTTATAAATAATGGAACTTACATGGAAAGTTTTTGTGTATACTTTCTTCCAAAAGTACATAATTAAGTACTCTCAATACACAAATACGAACTTACCAATGAAATTCTCTTTCTCAGAAAGTCAAGAAACAGACATATTGAATAGATGTGAAATAATTTTCTTCTGGAGTATATGGATGACTGACGAGAGATCGTTCAGCCAGGCTGGGTCTACCGTTTAATACACATTGCAGAAGCTGCAAGAACAATTCAGAGAAAGAAACTCTTTTACATTAGCTTTGCAGGTGTCCATGTTCAGCATTGGCTAAAACCAGGCTAAAAGGGCTTTTGATAAGCTTTTCCTCGAATATCTCGCTGAGGTAGCCAAACTTTATGTATAGGTATAGTCTGATTTACTACCTTAACAAGACGAAATGGCTACTGTCTAGAATAAAACAATCAACACCTACGATTTTGTGATAACAAAACGGCACGCAAAGTGCTACTTAATTGAGTCTGCTTCTAAGAACTGAAACAGACTGCCACTGTAACAAATCAACCAATCACATGCGATGAAAATTTGATAGGTGACAGGTTGTCAGAATTAAGGTGCTGTATTTGACAACATTGAAAATTGAATTGTATCGTATATTACTGAAGTACGTTCATTTAAAAAGTAAATTTATTATTCGATACAAAAATTTATTTTTGTAAATGCATTGATTGTGTGCATGTTTTTCTTGGAAATGACTATTTATTCCATTTGTTATTTTATTTTCACTTTTACGTTTCACTTTCACTTTTCAAACGAAAAACTGATATTTAACAAAATTCTCATAAAAATCATTGAAAATATAATTAAAATATGTATATATATCACCGCAATTTAAAGAAATGATTATTATAATAATTTCCTTCATCTAATTTCTTAATTTATATTTTATTTTTCTTTTTTATTTTCTATTTTTTTTTTGTTATTTTTATTTTCATTTTTAAAGCAATATAATGGAAATTAACATTAAGATAAATTTCTCTCTATTTTTTTATTTTTATTTATTTTTTTTTTTTTTTGAATTTCTCATGAGAATGACATTAAAACTTGCACATCGCATATCCTTACATATACTCGTATAGTATTCACATATACGTACAATTAAGGAGTATATAGCCATAGCTGCTGGTATCTACTACATACAATATACAAATATTTTGAATTAATTAAGGCTAAAGAATAATTTATTATCCATTTTATTCAATGATTCTGGTCGTTATTATTTTTTTTTTTTACTATTCTGTTTCTTTGGAAACAAAATAAAATTAAAAAAAACGTGCAAGAGAATAAAGCGTGTCATAGAAGTATTTAAAGTGAAAATAAAAAAAAAAAATAAAGTTTTCTGTACGTATGTGTGTGTATTGTATATGAATTAGCATATAAACATTATACATAAACTCGACAGAATACTTTTATACTCACAACTGTACAGTACATATACTACTACAAACTGTCTAATAATTGAATATATGTATACAATCAAGCAGTTATTTTTTCTTTTTTATATTTATAATTATAAGATGCAGACGTAGAGTATATAAATACACAGCAATTATTTTGATAGATAATTACAGAGAGTATAAAGTTTAAAACACTGTAGTTTTTTTTTTGTTTTTTTCCTCATTCTCTCTTTTATTTTGTTTTTTAAAAAAAAAAAAAATTTTTTTTATAGTTTTTAATCCGTTTGCAATTTGCATTATTTGAAATGACACAACAGCAATCTTGAATGTAAAAAAAAAAACTTTGAATTCTATTTCGAATAATTTCGAAAATAAAAAAATTAACAAAAATGATCAATATTAAATGGTGAGGCCATTATATTTACACTTTTGTGTGAATAAAATTTGAATATTTGAAATAATTTTGTAATTTGAAGGACGGATATTTACAGTTGTTTTAGTAGCGATCTAGTGTTCGACATAATAGTATATTGTGTTCCAGAGTAGCTATTTTTCTTTAATTTGTCAAAATTGCAAGTTCGGTTGTTATCGTACCCTTCACAATAACTTCATTTTCACAATACAAAGTAAGCTCTTTTGTCAAAATTAAATTCTGTTCAAAATCATCATTCTCATCATTCTTTGCATATATAGTCTTTTATGGACCTTCGTCTCATCTAAGTACAATCAACCTCCAGTCATTCTTATCTTGTATTACCTTTGTCCATTTCATTATTCTTATCGTCTCGTCTCGTCTTTGTCTTCTGCCCTGATCAAAATACCAACTTGAAGAGTGATTCGAAATTTGTATGTGGAAATTAAAATGAAAGCTTTCCTCAATTCAAATCGAAATAATACGAATTGAATATAAATTTAAATTCAATTTGTCCAACTTCACTTTGAAACTATAGTGACCGCCATCGCACAATTTAGGCGACAGCGACAGGATATACAGTAATTAAATGGGACTTTTTACGCTGAACTTTACGCTGTCACTGTCGCCCAAATAGATTTTATTCTATTTTTTAGCGACAACGAGCCATCCCGATCTAGATTTTACAGTATTAGTAATCTATTCGCAAGAAGAGGAAATGTAAAATTCATATATATTTTACGTTGCAGTTGCGCCCGAATTGTGCGAACTTTCGGCGATAAGCTGTCGCTGTCGCCTGAATTGTGCGATGGCTATAAGTATAGCAAATAATATGTAGTTTAGTGTAGAAAAAACTGAAAAGTGTCTCATTTTGTCACTTTGCGTGTGTCATTTTGTATTGTAAACATAATTATGTTGATATTAATAAAAATTTATATGAAAAAAATATAAAAGTTCTAAAAAATTTAATTGGCTAAAATGTAACATGCGTAAAAGAATTATTTATGTATAGGTCTGATATTCAATTTATATGAGATATCTTCAATATCTATAACAATTTCAAATAGAAATTTTGAAATCAAAAGAATTATAAAGTCTTAAACTTTTTGTGATTTTTAATTTTTTTCCAATATTGCTGGATATAATTTCACATCCAAAATGTATGCATAATGCACATAATTTTCAAAGGAATCATAAAGAAAAATTTTTTCATTTATAATTTTTATTCATTATACTTAGTATAAATAAATATCTTACTTTTTTTTAATGTTTTCATTATTTTTAATTTTTTTTTTTTTTTTTTTTTTTTTATGAATTTCGGATTTTACTTAGAATTTTTCTTGAATGAATTTTTTATTTTGAACATTATTTTTATCGTGTTTTCATGATGAGAGAAGATATTTTTTTTAAACGTACACTGTGTGCACACACAATAAGAGCTAATTAAAAAAAATTACTAAGTATTTTCTAGTACAACAAACCGTTATTATATATACATAGAACATACTTAGAGTTATCGTAGTAATTATGTGTATTGCGATTGTATATAAAAAAGTAGATATTATTTTTTAGGTAATCAAATACATTAGCATTGGATATTTTATACACTCTGTTATTTATGTATACAGTATGTTTATAAGTGAGCAGTTTTTAATTACTGTAAATAATTTAAAAGTATTATTTTGTTTTTTTTTTTTTTGCCTGTTTTGTTGTCTTTATTTTCATTTAATGTCAGTTTTATTTTTTTCTTTTTGAATGCATATTTAATGTTGGAGTGTAGTGCATAAATCAACCATTAGGACGACAGTTTAAATGAAAACTTTTTCTTTTGAATGTGAAAGAAAACTTTTTACATATTTTTTTTTTTTTAAATGAACAAAAAAGAACAAAATACCAACTAACAAACAAACAAATAACGAAAAAAAATTTTTTTTTTTTTTTTTAATAAAAAAAAAGCAAGAGTAAGTGAAAAAAAAGAAAAAAAAAACAGTTTTAAAATTTAGTTGGTCATTTGTCAACTTTTTTTTTTTTTTCTACAGTTTTTTGTATGTTTTTTTTTTAATTTCTTTCATGCATATAGAGTGAATACATTGAAGATAAATTGAGAGAGAAAAATTGAAAAATTAAACATGCAAAAAAAAATAGAAATTAAAATGAACAAAAAAAATCGAATTGACAATTTTTTTTTTATTTTATTTTCAATTATTATTATTATACGGTTCTTTGTTTGTGAATTTGAAATTTGTTAAATTTTACAAAGAATCTTTTATGTACAATATTTCTTCCTTATTATACACATACTATCCTAAATTATATACGTAGGCCCTGGTACATAAAATCAGTGTGGCTATATAAAGATTCGTTCAAATGCATTCTGATTTCCTATCTTTGTAAAAAAATATTTTGGTTTGCATGCTTGTTTACTTAATTTATTTTCGAAACACAAATATTATTTTGATTCTACCCGAGCAATTTCGGCTCATTCGATCTATAATTGCCAGATAGAGACGACTAAGTCTACCAAATAGAGTTTTGACATTAGATTAATCCCCTAGCTCCATAAAAATCACTGACTAATAGACAAGAAGAAGCTATTCCTAGGTTAGGATGGAAATAGAGAAGAATGAAGAGATTACTTACTTGAGCCGAAAAGCCTCAAACTAGGGCTGTAATGATCGTGTTATTTTGTGAGTAATACGAGTATATGCTTTTGTAAATATTCATTATTAAATGCATACAGATACATGTCGGAACATAAAGATAAATAATGTATAAAAACATATTTTTTTGGTAAGTATGTAACAAATATTGATGAAAAAAAAAAATAGGCAAGATTTAAAAAAAATGTCGATATTCAAATAATGTACATAGCTACAAGTAATAATAGATAAATATTAGGAAAAATGATTCCTTTGTTCGAATTGGAAAAAAGCTGTTTTGTATTCTGGTTAATTAAATAAACCCCTCTGTTTTAGGTAAAAGATTAATAGCTATTAGTCTATTAACTTTTAGTTAATAGAAAATTTTCTATTCTACTTAATAGTTAATAGATTGACAATCAGCTGGTCTATTAATTTTGTGGAGACTTTTATTTAATAGATTTTCGTATTCTAGCGAATAGGTTAATAGATTTCTGTGGTTAGAAAATTCTATTAGCTAATAGCTCCTCACGATGAGCTATTAGATCTATTAACTATTACGTTTAACGGTTTAATTTGAGAAATGTTGTTTTTTTTTGGTTGATGATAAATACAAATAATTAAAAATAAATAAAAATAATTAAAAATTATTATTATTAAATATACATTTACCGGATTTAAAAAAAAATAAATATTTTTAAATTTCCAAATATTAATAATAAATAACAGCTCAAATGTTTTTTAAATGTCTACAAATCTATTAACTATTCAACTTTTTAATGTCTACAAAACCTATAAAGTAGAATACCATTTTCTACTAACTTATTAGTTAATAGGTTAATAGATCTATTAGAAATCTATTACCTAGAATAGAGGGGATAGTCTAGGAATATGATATAAATACATATAACATAACGCATATAAATGTGGGTGTGTGTGTATGTTTGTAAAGGAATATCACCGCAGCTATTGTATACTTTATCTACTACAAAGTTCAAGAAATTAAAATATGTATAATTTCTTGAAAATTTGAAAATATTATTATATATTGGGCTATATCCTCATACGTCTAGCAAAATCGCAAATTGCGACTAGCAAATATGGTGAATTTGCGATCACTAATTGCGATTGGTGTAATCCACATCCTCGATTGCAATTGCAAGTCGGCCATTTTCGTTCATTCAGCACTTGTCTGAATTCATCATATAGCAAACAAAACCTTAAATTATTGAAAAATGAGGATTAACTGTTAGTTAAATTTAAATTAGTTTTATGTATTTGTGAGTTTATGAAAAAAATGTTAAATTTAAATGTGAGAAAAAAATATTATGTTTTACACTTTTACAGAAGAAATCGATGAAGAAATAATTTTAATTGAGAAAAAGAGGCTTGAGGAGCACGTAATATCAAATATATAAATATCAAATATATTAGATCATATAAAAAGGAAAAGAAATAAAAAAAAATTTTAAATTTAAAACTTTTTTTATTAAAAAAATCTATTATTTGAAATATTTTTTTATTTTTATTGTTTTTTTTTTTATTTACTTCGTAAGATGAGAAAATGTAAAACTATAATACATATAATGAAAAATAAAATATAGTATGAATTAAATATAAACCAAGTAGTATTCTACAGGTTAAGTTTGCTGTTAAATGAATTGCTATCACCTTTTCTCTGATCGCAAAATATTCTTGCGATTTTGCTAATTTGCGACTGTCAAAACAATCGAGGATGTGAAAACGTCGAATTCAGCTAGCAAAGTTGCTAATTTGCTTGCTATATGTATCGAGGATATAGCCCATTGTCACTATATAGACATTATCTATAACACAATAAACACATTCGGATATAATATTGTGTAGGTTGGCAGGACATAAGGACATGTATCGAATATTTATTGTTTTTGTACTTGTATAGGTATTGTTCATTGTATCAAAGATTTTATTAAAATTCTTAAATTTGTATTCTCTGTAAGTATTACATACATATATACATATAACATATATGTAATATCCTGTTCTAAGGAACAAATTTATCAGAATATTTAGTGTGTAATTAATGATACTGATTGTTATTACATTTTATATATGTATGTACCTATACTTACATATAAATATATATTTACATTCATTTATACATACGAATACAAATGTATACGGTATGCGTATGTGTGTATACATATTTTAAAATTTGCTTTTACCAATGTGTATACCTATACATACATATTATATATTTTATGATGAATTTATATTATGTACTACATACATTCATAAAGGATATGTTAGTGTGCGCTTGTGTGTAAATGATAATAATAAGTCTTTATGCCATATAATAATATTCGAAGTTTTTCATTATACAATTATTGTGAAAATTGTTGTTTATACTATACCCACAAATTTATTACCTGTCTACTGCATATAAATCTCCTTTTATAAAGCAGTGGGAGCATTGATAAGTATAATTCATGATTCCTATGGGTGTAATGCTACATCATTAATATTCTATTTTCTGCTAATATAAAAACGTTTTATTTATTTATTTATTTATTTTTTTAAAGTGTAAATTCTTGATATGTTTGCGTACATAAACAAAATTGTATGTATGTATATAATGTACATTGTGTATAGAAGCTATATATACTCCTACTTCACATACAAATGTAATATTACATAGATAATATTTAAAATATGTTCTGTATGTTTATTAATAATATTATGTATGTAAATATTATGTATATATACCGAGTATATTTAAAAAAAATTTTATATTTCTGTGCATATTATTACATATATATATTTTTGTTTTGTTTATTTTTTCTTATTCTTAGCATACATTAATAACGACAATAACATAATTCAAATGTTCAATAATATTGAAAAACAAAAATATAAAAAAAAAAAAAATTATTCTGGAATAAGAATTAAATCAAGGATTGTATTTTTTTTTTCGCATATTTAGTTCCATTCATTTCATATCTGTTTTCTCTTCGGTTTAACTTTCTTACACACATGAGGTAATTATAAATTTTTTCCGATATGAATTGAATATATATATCTACATAACATACAGAGACATGAAAAAAATATGAGATAAACATAATTTTTCATGAGTAAAAAAACGTAATCATACTAATATGAATATTGACGATCTTTATAGTGATTTACATATCACAGACAAAAAGGGAAAACCTAATTGCCCTCATATGATAGCAATTCCTTCAAAAAGCTCTGACTTAAATTTCATCAAACATTTTTGATTATTTTGAGAAAATGAAATTTCAAGAGAAATGTCAGCATAAGTCTGTTGCTAAACTTAAAAAAAAATTATAACAAGTAGAATATGGAGTAATATTCTTGAAGATTTTGTTAATAACCTTGTGAAATCAATACCAAGACAATTAGAGGAGGTCTAGTATAATACACGTAACGGCTTACATTTAAAATATTCATTAATTTTTTTCATATAAATTTGATTAAGTTTTTGGTTTATGTCCAATCATTTATTTATTCATAGTAGTGTTTTAATGTAACTTTTTATTCAAATAACGGAATTTGAGAAATATTTTTATTTCTTGTTGTATTCTGTTATTATTATATGAATTGAATAAAATAATTTGTTTGAAAAAAAATTACAATTTTTGTTTAAAATACACGATCTAGCTCTAGAAAAATTATTCTTGCTCCATAATTTTTTCACGCCTGTGTATGTACAAAGATACATTAATGTGTACGAATATGAATTACAAAAATAATTCTTGTTCTATAAGGTTTTATGCATATCATATTTTCATTTTTATTTACATCGTATTATAGGCATACACACGTTACACATTATATTTACATAGCTATTTTATTTTGTTTCTTTTCAATTCTATTTTCGATTCTATTTTTTCTGATTTCACTTAATTTTATTGTATGATATATACCTATAGCATTTGTATGCAGTTGTTGTTGTATTGTATTTATATATTTTTCTCAAAATGAAAGAAAACAAAATAAACAAATAAAAAAAATTTTTTTAATGGAAAAATAATGTTTCATTTATATTATATTAGAGATAATCAGGTATATAATGTTTGTATACATATGTATGTATTATGTGGTATTATATATTATATACATTTTATATGATGTGATATACAATTATATATACATATGTATAATATAATTTTAGCTAGAAAATTCATTTTTGAAAACCATTAAAATATCAAATTTCTCTTTCTGTTCATTTAAAATAGTAATGTATGTATTACGAATTGTATATATAAAAGTACTTTTTTTTTGTTCCTTTTTTTAAATTTCGCAATTTTTTCGTATTTTTTAAATTATATCGATTTCAGATCAAATTTAAAATTGTAAAAAAAAAAAAAAATAAATGTGAATACGTCACAAAAATGGTTCTTTCAATTTAATTTGTTAAGAAATTTTGAGAATTTTTTTAATTCTGTCTTTATACACTGGCACTGGTATCTTACTTAAATGATATTGTGTACATATAAACTTACACTTACACTTATATAAGTACATACTATCCACGCATGTAATTATACATAAATACATATGAATATACATTATAATATGTATTTTTATATTTGATTTTTTTGTGTTATTATTATAATTTTTTGTAATTTTTCTTAACATTTAACTTTTCTTTTTAAATTTTATTTTCGTTTTTTTATTATTAACTTTTTATCGTATTCAACTTTTTGGGTCGTATTCGCAACAATCAAAATTATCTGTCGTGTATATTTTAGCCGATTATAACTTCTGCTAATTCATCAATTTGAATATAATTTGTTTTCGGATTTCATTTTCGGAGTGTCAAACATTTCAGATAATTTCAAAAAGTTAAGATTTTTATACTTATTACAATATAAGAAAAAGTTTATGAAATGTGATGATTATATGTGTGAGTGCTGCTCTGTTGCTGTGATTAACAAGGTTGTGTTCACATGATATTTATATACATAGCTAGTACCACTCAGAGGTTGCCTTAAAAATATCCGAATATTTTATAATCGAGATTGATGAATATACTCTTTATCTCAAATAAAATATAATCTTTTTTGGTGAATACTACCCTATGTATTTGTTGTTTGCTTTTTATTGTTTTGTTATATTTTCATAGATTATTTTCATTTTTATCTCTTGTGTATGTATATCATATACATATTACATTTAACACATATGTATATATTATATACTTACTTCTATTTCTAAATGTTTGTAGAAAATACACATATGTATGTACATATCTACGTATGTACATATTACACCAGAGAACAGAATTAGTAGCAGAGCTATAGACAAAAAAAAAAATATATAAAAAAATAAATAAATAAATAAAATGAGTATACTATAATGGTGTATATTTTTACATGCACATATGTATGTATGTATACTATATGAGTATTTTGCCTTATTTACTTATTTTAAACATGAACAACATTAAATTTGATAAAGCGATTTTCATTCATGACAAGAAAACATTTTATATACTTATTCTCATACTCCAATATATGTATGTATGCATTCTATATTCATAATAATAATCATATACATACTCATCTACATATACATATATGTATTTATTTTTATTAAATGTTTTGTTTTGTTTCGTTTTTTTTTTTTGTTGTTGCTATGTTCCTATATACATATACATTTTTAAATATATTTTCTATTTAATGTATACATATTATTATTATTTTTTTTTCTGTTTTTATTTTATTTCATTTTATATTTCTGTCGTTGTTTGTTTGTTTTCTATTACACATTTATTATATGCTCTTTATTTTTCATACACACACATATATATATATGTAGACATATACATATCCTATACATATACATAAAATGTTGTTTACACACGTGCTTTCATTTCTTTTTATATTTTATCACTGAAATGAATGCATAGTTCTCTTGAGAATTTCAATGAAATAAAAAATAATGAAATGTAAAAAAACAAAATAAAAAAAAAAAAAAACCGAAAACAATAATAATACGAAATAAGCAAAAATATGAAATGTATATAGAAAAAATCTAAAAATATATATATACGAGTACGTATATGTATGTAGTATTTTTTTATATATGTTATTTATAAGAATATTCTGAAAAATGAAAATAAAGCGAAAAACTTAAAATTATTTTACTTGTAATATTTAGAATGTATTATAATGTCCTTTGTGGTTCTATATATTTACTTATATAAGTATGTGTGTATATACAAATAACTTGTATAAAAACATAAATAATTTTATAAATTCTTTATTTATATTAAAAAAAATATTTGTGAAAGTAAAAAGATATGAAAACAAAAGTATAATATTTATGTAATCTCATATCAATATCACATACTTTGTATTTATGTATGTACAGTCAATAATATATGTATTATCACACCATCAGAATTGTCAACAGTTTTATATATGAATTTTTCATATATATATACATACCTATACTACATAAGCATATTATGTAAGTACGTAAATATTTTCTTATTATTGAAGATGATTCTACTGTCACATGAATCTGAATCTGAATTTTAAATCTAATTTTCAATATTTTTCTTTAAATTTATTGTTGTTATATAACTGGCTTTTACCAGAATTTACTTGATAGTTAGTTCATTTGTATGGTTCAGATATGAATTCAGATTCTGATTTCAGACATATATGTGACATGTTATATACATTTGTAGTTCTGACAGATCAAAATGCTCCTTTTGGACTTAGCTAAATCAGTTTAGAAAAAACTTTCAGTTAAGAATTTCTGCTGACTGACCAAAAACTGGTTTATTTGTCATTTGTTGTATGTTCAAAAAAAGCAAAAATCTCTCATTGAGTTAAATTACTTGCATTTAGGCTAAATTACTTCTAAACGAACTTATCTAAACTGATTGCAGACCAAGGAATTTATCTTCTAAAACAGGTTTAGAAAGCTTCTAAGCTTTGGTCTGTCACTATTATTACATTACACTGTCAGAAGGTTTCATTTTTCATTCTGAAAATATTCAAATTACAAACGTAATCGTAAACCGGTATTTTTTATTTGTTTTTAGTTGCTGAATTTTTCAGTGTCACAATTTCTACAATGCATTTGAAATTGAAGTCAAATTCAGATTCTTGTGACAGTAGTTGCCTAAGAGAATAATGATCATGATTATACAAAAATAAACAAAAACATAAGTACATAAGAAAAGAAAACAGATGATTTAATTGATTAAGAATAGCATTAAAAACACATAATCCTTTACGCATTTACAATTTCAAAAGCAATACTAGGTATCTATTCGTATATTGTAAGGAAATTATTTTTTGCAAAATTATTTTTACATAAAATAAAAACATAAATCACTGTTTTTTTTTTTTTCTTGAACATTCAAAATTCACAAATTTTGAAAATGCTAAATTTTATACAATAATTCAGCATATATGTATAATCTTTATTTTGAACGAAAACAAAAAAGGGAGAAAATTTTGATGATTTGATGAATTTAAAATTTTATTAAATACATTTTTATAGAAGGAAATCGAATTTAACAATTTTTTATACGATTTAAATGGTACGTGTAATACTATCGCCTCGTATAGATCTGCATTCTTTAATTTATGACAATCGCATGATTTAAATAAATTAAAATTTTATTTGTATATAGACGACAGACATATGTATGTACGTATATCAACCTACCTAAGTATGTACGTATGTATGCATGAAATATAAAATCGTATAAGATACCATAATACATATTATGAATGTATCGAATTTATAATGTTAACTATATAATATTGACAGGAAATTACCTAATAATAATTTTAGATTTTCAATTTAGCGTAATTATCATCGTATAACATCATTTATACATTGAATATCATAAGGATAATTTATTATACAATTTAATATACATAAATACATAAAGAAAATTTGATATGTATACATACATAAATAAATGATTTAGAAAATATGGTGAATACTATGAAATCTACAGGATATGAAATTAATAAAATTTCCAACAATTGAATTTTCATGTTGACAATAATAATTCATTCGCATGCATATACATTCAATGCTGTTGTAAAAAAAAATTTGACGAAAAGAAAAATATTTATGTTAGAATTTATAATAGATACGAATAAAAAGATTTTTCATAGAGGAAATTTACGACGGGTATAACAAAAAATATGAATAAAAATTGAAAAAAAAAAAAAATAAATAAATAAATCATTAAAATAAATATAAACTGAGCTGATATAAAACATGTAAACTAAACAACTACTTATACTACATAATGCACAAATAATGCTACTCTAATGTGCAGTGTATGCGTATATATAGGTGTACTATATATGAAAATTTTTGCGATTATAAAAAAAAAAAAAAAACCTACATACATACATAAATTGCTGAATAATAAAATGAATGATTGAATACAAGCGCAGCTACAATACAACTTGTATATACTAATACCCGATAATTTTCATATAAAATATTATTCTTATTTAAAATATGTATGTATGTATTTTATTTCCTATGAGGTGTACATTAATCGTAATAATTTTCTTGAGTACCTCTACCTGTATAATATATTTTCATTCATTGAAAACGATCAAAATAAGCCATTATTATCGTCACGATAATTTGAAAAAAAAAAAAATCCTTTTACTCTTGAATATTTATCAATTATATACAAATATATAAACACAAATTTTTTTCATACTTAAATTTTTATCGTAGTGTATCGTAGTTAGCATGTCTGTATGTACATTTATATGTACACGAGCTCGTACAAGTATAAGTATGTGTAATATTGTTGGTATATACATATCATTATATATCATAAGAGCAAATTTATGAAAATCTATTATTCAATAGCAAATATACAAGGATTGACAGGTATTTAAAAATAAAATAAAATTGTGATAAATTCCCAGAAGTGGAAAAAAAAATTAAATAAAATCAAAGAGTAGTGTAGTGTTTTATTTATATATTTATTTATTTTTTTTTTTAATTTTTATATAAACGCTGCCACGAAAATATAATACGACAAAAAAGGAATATATTATACATAAATGCATATTACATAATGTTCATTCATACATAATACACAAAGAAAAAAAATTTTTATTTAATATATCGTTCATCGATTTACGTTTACGTGTACATATGTATACATTACGTATGACGTACATTAAACGTAGCTATGTACGTATACAATTTAATATTATACAAGAATATTATACATACAAGAGTATAGATACTATATAAAATCCAATCTAGAGTTATGTTGTTGAATAAAAATCAGTCTTTCATTCATTACCAATACAAACCAATTTTTGTATATATTATCAAAATACATTCATATATGTATTATAAATTATACTATATATAATAAGGACATAATGATATCAGTGTATATAATATATGTACGAGGTATATAATGTACTTATTTATGGGTCGTATTACTTCACTCAAGATTATCTTTTATCTGAGATAAAATGTATTCATAACAACCTCGATTATAAACTATTCGGGCATTTTTAAGACATTCTAAGAGTGGTATCTACATACTATAAATGTATCGTTTTAACATATGATCTTGTTATTAAGAGCAACTCATCATTTAATCATCACATCTCATAAACTTTTTTTTTTTTGTTTTTCATTTTGTAATAAAAAAATCCTAACTTTTCGCCATCAGTTGAAATGTTTGAATGTCTCCGAAAATGAATTCCGAAAACAAATTTTATTCAGATTGATAAATAATAAGTTTAAATTATATCCGTCTCAAACATATCCGATGTATAATTTTGGTTAGTGAATACGATCCGTAAAATTATCGACATCACATCAAAATCATCATCATCATCATCATCAACATTATTATATGTATTATTATTATTATTGTTATTTTAATGTTGAAATTGAAATTCGAATGAAGTACACACGTATCCTATTAGCTATATCACCTATTACATTACATACTAACAAAGTAAATATACTCGTATGTGCATGATGATGCTGTCAATATGCAAAAATAAAAACAATAAATAAAAAAATAAATTTGTGAAAATTTAAAGCCAATATATGATTGCAATTTGAATGAAAACAATATAATAAACTAAAGGTGTATTGTACGAGTAAGTGGAATTTAACGTTGTATAGTTTATTATGAATCTACGTCCATACATATAAACATATAAACTTAAATTATATGCAATTCATACATATGTACATAGCACTTATATGAAAATGATTATTGTTGTTCTCATTTCAAATAGTATGTATAGATACATACATATTTATGCATATTATATTCGTAAATATTTTTACATATATACTTACAAACATGTCTATCTATGGTATATATGTATGTTTGTACAATGAAAAAGAGTAGTAGAATTTTCAAGCAATAATAATTTACTGGATAATAAGAATCAACTGTTATTCATTAAAATTTTGTAATGTACTTACTTACATTTATGTAAAAATGATGAATTTAAATCCAATGCCGATAATACATAAATGTATGTATGTATGTACTTTATTCTGATATGCATCATACGAGTAATAATGTAATTGATGCGGAAATATAATGTGATACGATGGAAATTCGGTGACAATAATAATTTTAATGATGAATGATAAATAAGTATAATGTTACGTTACGAGTATACAAGTATATGAAACATTTAATTGATCAAATTATAAGAATTATATGTAAAGTATTTTTGCAAATATTGTACTAAATGATAATTTTTTTTTTTTTTTTTTTTTTGAAACAAATCTATCTAATTAAAAAAATAAATTCCTATTTGATTTTGTTATTTTGTTTTTACTTGAAATAATTTTGTCATCTGATTTATGATGTGCACTCGTATACTTTATCATTATTTCCAGTTAACTTCAGTTGTTATATGAATTATGAAAAAGGATATATGTAAGTAATATGTTTAAAATGACTGAATATAAATTTTATATCCATACATACATACATCACATATGCAATGTGATTACATGCAGATTAATTTAGTAACAGAATTTGTAAATGTTTTAGAATATTTTTACCGAATTTCAATTTTGAATATCAGAATATAAAAATATTTTTTGGTATCCAAATGGTAACACGTCCAGCAAACACTGATTTACTTAATTTTTTTTTTGAAATTTTGAATATAAGATATATCTTGAAGGATAATTGTGATCCTTAAATGGAACACTTTTCCTGATGTTTGGTTCTGAAATTTAGATATATCTCTTGAAAAAGAAGAGAGTTTTTTTTTTGAAAAATCTTTCAACTTTGACTTCGGTTTTCATATATTAATTAAATTCAATGTCAGTTCAGTGTCAAAATATAATTTGGACTTTTCTAATGATGTTTTTACAAAAAAAAAAAAAAAAAAAATTCTAAAAATCCTTGTTACATTTTTATTAGTATGAATAAAATAATAAAATAAAATTGTTTTTTTTTTTTTTTTTTTAATTAAAATTCTTAAAAAACCAATTTCAGTATAGCACCCATGGTTATGCAAAAGTATTACTATTTATAATTTTTATAAAATTAATAGTGTAAACATCGTTTGTTGTTGTTTTCAAATTTTTTCGTTACTATAGATCCTATATCCTTAATAACAAAATAAAACTACAAATTTTTTCCGATATAATATTAAAAATTATTGTATAATTTCCAATAGCGCTGCGACTATTAATTAAATTAATTCAATTGATAATAATTTCAATAATGAATAATATTATTGATTTATGATAAAGCAAAACGATAAAAATACACTGTAGAAAAAATTGAAAACAATAAGAAAACAAAAAAATTCCGCAATCTTCAAATCCATTTCCATATATATAAAAAGATAAAATAAGTAAGTGAATTTTGACAATATGTATGTATATGTATGTATAATAGCATTGTTTTTTTTCAGCACTTAGCAGTATAGCGTATAATAAAAAGGATACGTTTTATAATATGCAGATATTTTAAATAAGCATATTGAAATTAAGAATTAACCGTAATATTTTCTTGTATACGTATCCGCATTAACTGTACACTGTACATAGTAACAGTTTCATGCATATATTATGTATTTTGGATGCTTTTTATTTCAAAAAAAAAAAAAAAAAAAAAAAAAATCAAAAATCTTAACGTGATAATGCATAAATTAGATTTTATTTATCTTACGATATAAAGAGGAAGTGTACAACATTCGTACATATATGCGTATGCAGACATTTTAAAAAGTTTTATACTAAATACTTGTGTAGTTCTTTTTTTATTTTTCATTTTGTTTATAAATATCTTTTACACATAAATAATTTGATATATGAGTATGTACATAATACAAAAAAATTCATATATATGCGTACGTATGTATTTATTCTGTATTCATACTGTATACGAGTATTTATGTAAATAAATGTTCTTTTATATTTATATGTACGAGTATAACTAAAATTACTTATCTAAAGTACCCACATAAAGTGAAAAAGCATTTCGGAAAATATTTAAGATCTACCAGGCGCAAAGAAAACAAAAATATGTATGTTTTATATAATTTTATTTAAGTAGATTTTTGTTTTTTTTTTAAACTAAAAATGTTAAACATTAAAAAATTAAATAACAGAAAAAAAGATTAGAGAAGAAAAATATAATGAAGTTTGAAGGTATGTTTATTCGTATATACTGTATGAATGAATACAAAATACAAACATACATTATATATGTAATTTAAATGTTAATAAAAATTACTGTAAAAATATGCACGTAAACATAAAAAAGATTAAAATTTAATATACTATAATTGAAAATACCTATTTTTGTTGATTTTTATTCAAAATACAAATTAAAAAAATTATAAAATTATAAGTACTTTCATATACTTATTTATGAGTTTGAGAATTTATCTACATATATTATTTTATATTTGTAATTTGTACATAATTTGTTTTATAAAATTAAATCTCAAAAGTAATACAATATTCATAGTATCGAATTATGTATAGAAGACCTTATAGTTTAGAGAAAATATGTACGGTATGTAATTATAATTGTGTAGAATTGGCACTTTTCAATTGGTTTGTTGAAGACATATATGAAGTAGTTAAAGCTGACTATATTAATTATTTATCGTAAGAAATTTTTAGTTTATTGTCTTTTTTTATATAATACACGATGTATACTTACATAAATTATTTTATATGCAACATGCTAAAAGAAAAAATATCGAATTAGCTAATTTATTGGTCTAATCACTGAAGCCGATATAGCCAAGTACAGAGTTGTTGGACATATAAACTGCATTTAACTACATCTAATGTTAAAAGTTTAAATTAACGGTGCGATTCTGTATAAGAGATCTCTTATTCCTCTTATTTCTCTAAAGTTTTGGTGAAATATATTTTTTAAGAGGAATCGGTATTCTGGATAAGAGATTCACCTCATAAAATGACATAAGATTTACCATAGGTTTCAAACCCTTGTTTAAACTACTTGTTACATAAAAAGATAATGCAATTACACTGTATTATCGTCTTTGTTATTAGTAACTGTTACAATTTTTATTATTATTTTATTACTATTATTATTATGATTATTATTATTATATTATTATTCTGATTATTATTATTATTATTATCAAATTACTTACAATATGCACGACACGAATAAAATATTTTAATATCAAAAATATAAATAAAATAAATAAGAGATATAAGAGGTCCTCATCGATGACCTCCAACGTTTAGTGATTTTTGTCCGTTAAAACAGAATTTTTCGGTTATAAACGTTCAAAAGTAGAATGTCAAAATTCATTAAAAATTCACCACTAAAGTTAAGAGATGAGCTGTTCACATCTCTTATCTAAATTAATTTAACTCCTAAGAGCATGTAATTTGCACTGAAAACGATAAGAGGAATAAGAGAAATAAGATATCTCTTATCCAGAATCGCACCGTAGGATTGTGTGAAAAAAAAATGTTACTAAATAAATATAAAATCGAAGAAAAAAATGTAAAAAAAAAAATTGTTTTCAATATTTTGTATTAATTAAAAATTACATTTAAGTCATCATCATCATCATCAATTATAGCTCTAGAGTTCTAGGTGAGACAGGACTTTTACCAAAATGATTTCTGCCTATTCTATTATTATTATTATTATTAGAATTATTATCAAATATCTTCATTTTACAAAGAATTTGCTTGTTTTCATCATTTAAAAGTTTTTTACTCTTTTTCCAGTAATTTGGTACACATTCAAAGCTATATCTATAAGTGAACTTTAGGGGTAATAAAAATTGGAAATTGCAGTAATGAAAAATTGAAAAGGAATAAAACCTATCATTTCGAGATTAGTAGAGACCAGTTGCTCTATCATTGCTCCACCGAGCCCCCATTATGTGTTAAAATTTAAATTCAACCAGAAATGTCTAATAATAATTTTATTATTTGCTGCGTGAATATGTAATTATTTTCTAACTAGAAATTATTTAAATTTTTAAATTTCATAAATTTAATGTCTTAAAATTTTTTTTATTTTATTTAAAATATCATCATACATTTGTGTTTGTATTTAATACGACTTGTAAAATGTAATTATATTTCTTTGATTGAACCAATAAAGAAAAAAAAAGTGAATAATTTACACTCGTATATTTATGTAAAAAGAATATGTAATTTTTGTTCTATGCATATTTATTATTATTAGAGTATTATTAGAATTCTAATAGGACGAAAATGCTACTCGAGAATACATGTACATAGGACTATGCTATAAATATATATCAATCACATACATACATAATTGAATAAATTTGATTGTTCGAGCATGCATATATGGATGTACCTTTTTAATAATAATAATAATAATAATAATAATAATAATACAGTTCAAACTAATTGTAAATACAATCGATTTAGGATGCATTTACATATATATGTATGTATATATAAGTATGTAAATATATAAGTACTTACATATGTGCTATCATATAGAATATCTAATAATTAGTGTATATATATCAATATGATTATATACTAGTATTTGGAATGTACGCTTGCATATGTATTTGCACAAATATTCGATATTCGTTTATAAGTAGTGATGGATATATGCATATGTATGTGGGAGTATAACTTTACCTGTAAATAACTAACACTTATATTTGTTATTATTATTATTATTATCGAAAATTATTTCCATTTAAATGAATTAATAAATTTGTTATATATTCGTAGTTATTTGTGTACATAAATTATTATCGGTATTATGTTAAGAAAATATCCATCTATACGAGTACCTATACACATAATACTTATGTACAGATATAATGTACTTATATACTAGTATAAAAATGATTGTATGAATTTATTATGAAATTTCATTTCCTTATCATTATATAGTTTATCGTTTTCGGAATCTTCAATTAAAACTTAAATATACATACTGGTATATGAATTTTACCAAAATAATCAAACTGAATTATATAACACAGATAACACACATAAGGGAGAGAGAGAGAGAGATAATTTCACATGAAAAACTTTTACATTTTGTTAATATTTTTATTATACTTTTAAAGTTATTAGATATTAGATTTGAATTACTGTAAATCTAGATTTGTGTGTAACTAAGGAAAAGTACGTATGATTGTTATCCTTTATTGTAAATTTTTTAAAGCAATTATATACGCTATACGAATAATATTTTGTACATCATGTGTACTCGTATTTTCATTCTTTGAGAGAAAAGTTGATTTTCTCTATCAGTTGAATGCGACTATCATACATTACAATCATTGGGAAATCAACTAACAACATTTTAATACTTGCTCCTCTACTCTATACATACTCTGAAACAATAGAGGTCATTGACAAGTACTGTACCTATATAGTATATGCTACGATAGTACGAATTGTATTTCACACATCATGTGCACTAATTTTTGAATTTTCATTTTAAAACTTCGAGTGATATCTAGGGGGGCTTAATCGAGAAATTCGCCACTGTATATTTATACATTTATGTGTATATGTTTGATTGAATTTTTTCATTTTAATAATGAAAAATTTACAATTCGATTAAACAAAATTTGCTACTACTACGAATCCATGATGCTGCAACCCATTCAGAGTTTTGGCCTTCTTAAGTACCATTCTTCATTCTGTCCGGTTCTTTACCACTTGTGTCCAATTTTGTATTTTTAGTGCCTTCACATCCTTTGATACATTATCTATCCATTTACATTTCGGTCTACCGACTTGTTTTTTATCGACCGAGCGGCCATGTTAATAAACAAACAAATTTTAATGAGCGACAATTATAATGCACAACCAATTCGTTATATAGTTCCGAACTAGATGTAATGTAATATCCGAATTGAACAAATTAAAAATTACAAATTTGTCGAATTTAAAATTATTTTGAATAGATTAATAGTTGCTAAGAATTGAAAGATTACATCCTAGAAATGTATTTATAAATCAATCCGTCATAGTAGTTATTTTTAGTTTTTATATTGTTCGTATATTTCTTCTATTTAAATTGTGCTCAAAAAATTTTCGAGTGTCCTTTTCAATATTTTTTCATCATTTTGTTATTATGTATTATAATATTTATACACTTCTACACTTGTGTTAAATTTACATAACCATTAAAATATCGCTGTCGTATTTTAATGCAATGTAAATATAAAGCAGGTATGTATGTATACATATTACTTTGTACGTGTTTAAAAATAATTTTTTCATTTAATCTACATAACGTAATACATAATACTCGTACACACGAGAACATTTTTTTATTTTTCTTCTTAAAAGTGTCATGAAAATAATGAACGAAATCTATTTAAATGAAAAATAAAAAAGGAGAAGAAAAATAATACGAAAAAAGAAACATAATGAAATTCATGCATTTAGTGTTATTTCCGAGTATATGTATGTATGTAGGTATATATGCGTACTTGTATAAATAAGTATACGAGTCCATTGTTATATACGATAAAATAAATGAGGAAAAAAAAAAATGTAGAACAAAAAATTATTCAAGACACAGTAAATTATTTAAGAAATTGTTACAATTTTAATTTTTATTTTCTATTGTGAAAAGAAAAATGAAAAAAAAAAAAAATTAAAAGGAAACAGGAAACAAGAATTAAATACTCGTATATTTATATGTTATACAAGTCATAACGAAAAGTAAGTTACGAAAAAATAAATTCTATACAAATACTTACAAAAAAAAAAAAAAATTATATTCGTAATTCAAATTAATTTGTCAAAAAGGACAATTACATATAATAATGCTGGTACATACATATGTAGGTAAACGAATATAAATCTATACATATACATATACATTACACAAAATTGTACAAAAAATACTAAAGCTGTGAAGTACGAGTATATACGAATCACCATCTTAATAAACTAAGTATGTACTCGTACGTATACCTTAACCTCTCTATAATTATATAGATTTTGATAAATATAACAAATTAAAATATATTAGTTTATTAACTTTGAAATTAATTTAGTTGTAAGTTTTTAAATAAAATATATATTTACATATGTAAGTACATTTTAATTAATTAACTTTCGTGCTTTTGTTAATATACCTAATATTTGTGTTCGTATTTTCCAATTATAAAAAAAAATAGCAAAATTTATTCACTATATAACATATATTTTCTTACTGCTTGTACAAGTATTATAATTTTTTTAACGAAATTTATATTATTATTGAATAATACACTCTACAACAACCACGGATAAATATACGAGTATATTTTTTTATATTTATGAATTTTTCGTTTTACTCGAGGGAGTTTAGTGCCTCTAAAAGCGCTTATCACTTTACTCTGTTGAATGCCAACTTTTCAATATCGTTCCAGAACTTTTCCATTTTTCCGTGCTTCTCGTCTACAGTACGACGTCTCTATATTTTTCCGAGCCTTCCTCTATATCTATGGCACCGTGGGTTCCATTCCAATACTTTCCTCACTATATTATTGGCTCATGGCTGGCTTTCTGAAAGTATGTCTAATCCGTTTACACTGTTTTCTTAAGATTTGGATTTACTACCTCAATTGTCTTCACTTTACTTCAGCATTGCTTAAAGAGTCAAACAGGGTTTATATAAATACAACAGATTATTTTTATAGTTGATTAGAAAACAAAAGAAATATGAAAATGAAATCGATTGTCCTTATATAAAATTTATACATTAGATTAGATAATATTAGATAATTATTATATGAATTCGACAATTCTATAAGTTTCTGGAATAAATTATATGTAACGTACATATATAAGTACATACATGGCTGTGTAAATTAAGTATTTATTGCAAAAAATTACAAAAATATTTTAGAATGAAAGAAAATACTTAATTAAACCATATTATTGATAAAAGTAAATAAAATATATACATTACCTATAACAGTTATACTCTATAATACCAACAATAAAATTACATACATTATATATCCTTTTGTAAATTATTATTCATATAAAATTCATAAAATTGCTCAGTAAAATGAATCAATAAATTTTACTTTGGAAATTTCAAAAAATATCAGTTTCATAATTTTGAAAAAAAAAATAAATAAATTATTATGAAATAAAATATGAATTACATATTATATTTGATAAATTAACTGGGGAATGCGTATACACATTATTTATATAAAATTTTGATTGTTGATTTGATTTTGATTTTGATTTTGATTGATTATAGATTTACGTTGTCACAATCTCGATTTACGTCGTGATTCAAAAATTGATTTTTCAGAAAACTTAAATCTGTTGATTTTTTTTTTTTTTGTTATTTTATTCACACTTTATTTAGATTGTAATTGAAATGGTACATGTACCTTTAGTTTACATTAATGTATGTGCAGAATTTTTTTCTTGTTTTCGATTTATATAGTTTGCCACTTATTGCATTTTAAGTCTCCTTTCTCTGGCCTTTAAGACAACGTAAATCGAGAGTTTACTGTACATACATATAATATATGTTATAATTACAATTACATATATAAATATGATGTATAACTCTATACTATATGATTAATATTTATGTGCAGATGAGAACAATAATTTCATATTTAATATACTTAATATTATAAGCTACCTATCCTATATGTATGTATTTCACCACATATGTACATATCTACACATACGAATACATACAAAATTTTATCTTAAAGTCGTAATCAAATTCAAATTATGCTATTACTTACGTATATGAATGTGTTATAAATTTTCGATTTAATACACATTCATATGTGGAAATAGGTATTTAAAATTGTGTAGTTATGTACTACTTAATTATTACACACGTTACGTTCATACACATATACAGTACATTTATGTATATACCATAGATTTTAATGATTTTCAAATGTTTTGCACATGTGTACAGACATGTAGCTATTATATATAATTGGAATACAAAGATTATGTTATGTGTTCATACATATAGATTTTATAATAATAAATGCATATATGTACATACATGAATACATTATATAAATATGCATTTATTCTTGTATAATACTACGTAAGTATATGCTACACATATTGTATAGTATATACACGGGTATGTTACGTATTAATTTATGTATAAATTTTTGATTTTGATGTCATTTTCCAGTTATAATTGTACGCCTCAAGTTTATTCAAGCCAATTCATGTTTAGTTTAACTAGGTAGTTTATCATACATAGAAATAAATTATTGTGTGAGCATATCTACTCATATCTTATAGTAGTAATAAAATCAAAAATCTTTGTTCCTATGTACTATATTTTATCTATAGTTTTCAGTTTCTCTTCTATATTTCGTTTAGATGAGATATGATGAGAAAATATTATTTTGCATTTCTACAAGTATGTGTAAGTGAAGTGTACATATTTGCTTATATACAAACATGTATGTAAATAAACTCTGTTAAGGGTTACTGTACATATTATATCGGATATAAGATACTCGTATGTGTATATGGATGCATTTATTTAAAAGGTGTACATCTATTTTATTTAACATACACACTTTTGTGCGTGTGTTTGCATATTATATTGTCTGAACTTTATTAATTTTCATTTAAATTCCATTAAATCTAAATAATTATTTCAAAATATATTTTTATAGATCGTAGTGTTATTATTCAAGCAAAAAAAAAAAGAAAAAAAAATGATTTTAATCCTTTAATTATTTCTGATCAAATTCTAATCACGATGATAATAATATATTATAAAATTTATTCAAATTTAAATTTATTTTAATACTATATTCATTTCTCGATATAAATATATTTTGATATTTCATAGTTAAAAGTTAACAAAAATTCATATCATCACCATTCAGTTATACGTAGTATGGTAGTATGCTTCGATAAAATACAAAAAATGATACATATTTTGATGATGATGATGACTGAAATAACATCATTATCACTATACCTAGTATCTAGTATTCACAATAATTTTCTTCAATGGCGCTACAGTTCATATCGAGCCTGGGCCTTTATTTGAAGTGATTTTTAAACTCTGTTACCATCATGTGTGCACCTACAGTTTAACATGGACTGCGAACCGCACTGAGTTGCTAGTAGAGAAGCAAACTCTTTTACATGATGGGACAGGGCTTAGACTAATCTACTATTAGAATGATGTACTGTTCTAATAATTCGTTGTGATTGTGTTATTTGTTGTCAGCAAGTAGACTATTTTTTATCAGCATTTCAAAGCTCTTTTTCCCCGAAAAGCTGGCACTTATTCGAAGGCAAGTGAACTTTGGGGATAATGAATGATGGAAATAGACAAAACCAATTTTTTCTTACTTTTACCGTGTATAGAAATCGAACCTACATTCTCGAGATCCAGTACTCAGCAGCCAGTTGATGCTCTACCACTTTAGCCACCGAGCCCCCATATAATATACGTTTTAGAGTATTTCATTTCGAAAACTTATATTCTTGTCCCATAATAATTTTTTTCACGCCTATAGTATTTTACAGAACACAAAATAAATTGAATTATTCTTTTAAAATATTTTATTATTTTGTTTCAAATGGATTATAGTAAAACTCTATAAAATTAACTTTTAAAACGTTACTAAGGAAAATATGTTGCAAATGAAAAAAATTTTACTAAAACGATAATGCTATATATACTTAAATCTTTATAATTTTATTTGACTGACATAAATACATACATATATACACATTTACATTTGACTGTATTCGAATAATTTTGTGCATACATATTACAGTTATACTGTTTGAGTTTAATTATTTTATTATTAATTATACAATTAAGAAAATCTTATAATCGAATGAACATATGTGTTCTCTATTCACTTATTACATACATAGCTTGTAGTTTAGTATATGTTTTACATATGTGGTATATATACATATATTTAATATAGATATATGTATGGATATGTATTAAAAGTGCACAAAATCATTATTTGTAATATAAAATTACAAAATATACTATACATTTAATGTATGTACATATAATATTTTAATGTATGTATGTATAAATATATTCATTTACGAGTATTTACAGAAACGCACTAATAGAAATTTCTTTTGTATTATACATAGGTACATAGACATTGATACATATTTAATGTATATAAAGGATGCAGCACATATGGTATTGTATTCAATATTATGTATATATATGATATCATATGTTTGTACATACATTTTCTACATTTTCAAATGTAATAATGAAGAGAAATTCGTTAAATTCAGAAAATATATTTTTGACCTATGTAAAAGTATATAATTACATATACTACATATATAAGTAGTACATGTGTATAAAAAAACAGACTGTATATAGTAGTATAACAAATGGAAAATATGCGTACATGTGCATATAAAGACAAAAAATTTCCTAGACATTCGCAGACATACAAAAATATGCATGTGAACAAATTTAATGTATACGTAGATACATATACATAGATACACATACATGTGTGTATTTGAAAAATATATAAATATGAAATTTATCTACAATTTTTAGAAAATATATGTACATATGTATTACATTTACATATATGATATGTATGTACTATGAGAAAATTTATTCTTGTATGCGAGTAAACTAAAATAATAATCAAACACATTTCATATATATATATATATATTATATATATATAGCATACATATACAACCATATAATTTTAGTTATATATATATACGACCTAACCTATATATAAATAAATATATGGATATCATCTTGATTGTTTCATAATTACAGATCGACATTCATTTTATATTGTTATACCCTACATTCATATATACTTATATACCATATATCACATCATCATAATATTATACATGTAGTAGTAAAAATATTTTAAACCAATATGCACATACACACATACACATTCATATGTATAACAATCTTTTAAAATGTGTAATTTGAATATTATATGTTAGTATGTAATGTACATAATGTGTGTACATACATATATAAAATGATACAGTATTGAACAACAAAAATGATGATAAAATAATGACTCATTAATTTGAATTTAATTAGAAGATGATGAGACAGACATTTAATGATTTGACGGTATACAAAAGTGAATTTATAAGAGTAAAGTATATATATGTATATAATATGTATGTTACTTAAATATACATATATACATATAATATCTTATCACATTTACGGCTAATTAACAAAATATCCTAATTCAAAAAGCATCATCTACGAATTAATACATTATAATTACAATTAAATTGAGTTTAATAAATTCACGTTATTATAAAAATATTTATACATATGTATGTGTAGTATAATATAATGCATGAGTACATATATTCATTATTATTTTTATTATCATAATATAAAAAAATTTATTAAAAAATATGTTCATGCATATGAGTAAAATATTGAATATAGGTATATATATACTAATAAATTTATAATACATATGTACCAAGGTAATTGGAACACTCTATAGGTAGTATAAAGAATGAATGAGAAATGAAACGTGACGTAACAAAAACTCATATAAAGATTTGTAATGCATTTTCGTAAGCAATTTTAAAGGAAAAATGAGGAATTGTTTAAAAAAAATCATGAATTTTATTTTATTGTTTTTATTATTATTTTTTTTTATTTTTCAAATTACAATCACAATTTTTCAATTCAAATTACTTGAAATTTCTTTGTTTAAATGTCTAATTTTAAAGTAATAACAGAAGACAAATAAATATATTTATAAATATATTTATTTGTCTTGTGGTAATAGTAATAATCTACATATAAAATAGAGATTTTTAACATTAGTTGGTAAATTAATTTGTTTTGAATTGAATAAATGTTTTTCTAAAAGTTTTGTCTCACAATACAAATTACTTTCATTAATTTTTAAAAATATTTCTTCCAGTTTTTTAATATTTTTTGAAAACTCCAGCTTTAGTTTTTCAAACCGTCTTCGGATTTAAAATCAATCCATGTGTGTGTAAGTTGGATTGGTGTCCAAAAACTCCTTCAAATTTAGTTTTTTTTTATGATAAATCTAGAAAGATATTCAATGACTTATTAATTTTCTTCAATTTTTTCAACATAATTTTTTTAATTGATATTTGATTGGCGAAAATTAGCAACATAGTCATCAAATTCTCCAAGTCTTCATCGTTACATGATGCCTTCCACTCTAATAAAAAAGCATTTGGAAACTCATCTATTTCAGTAGTTATTTCTACATTGCTGTAGTCACTCACTTTTAAAATTAAATTAGTATTTAAATTTTTTATTTTCAGAATTTTTTACAGCACATTTCACCGTTTTTTAATAATATAAATTTATATAAAATTTCAAATAAATATACTATATTATTAATTGCAAATGGGTTAAGAATTGCTCTACGACAAAAGGATTCATAAAAAATGTCTTAAAGTATATACAAAAGACTATAGGTCTAGAATAGGTTTAGTCTCTTCTTTTATCAATAAATTTTTCAAATTATAAATTTGTAATTTCTAATAATTATATTTTTCCTTATTAATGTATTTATTATTTTTATTTTTCTTTCTTGGATATATTTTCTTTATCTCATTTCGTTAAATAAGTTTAATATTAATTGAATAATATATAAATTAGTAGCTCTTAGATCAGCACAATCTGTTTGAGTCTACTAAATAAATACTCGTAGATGTAGTTAGAATAGTTTGAATTTAAACAGAAAATGAATTAATTTTTGGATTAATTACTTATGTAAATTTTGATGAAAAAAATTAATAAATTAAATAAATAAAATCTTTTTAATCATATAAACAAATGTTTGTTTTGATTCATTTTCCAGATCGTTCATATGATTTTGTATGGCCATACGGTCTAATATTTGTAATTTTTCTTTTAAATGGCGCTTGCCAGTTTCGATTGATACTACCTATAGAGTATTCCAATTACCTTGCATATGTACCTACTGTATATATATATATTTGTTGTAGTTGTATAATATAATTTTTGTATCATTTAACATACACATATGTTATATACACTTGAAATAAGTATTCGTGCATCATTTTCGTGTATAATTAATAATAATATTTTAATAATGTCCTAAAATCTACATATACATAAGAACATATGTTTATTCGTGTATAGGTGTACTCGCTTATGCTAATTTCGTACACCTACAGCGAGGATACGAATTACTTTTATCTGTTTATTATATGTATATATATTGAAATACATACATTATGTACGTGTATATCTTATAAATAAATTTGTTGCGTCTGTCTGTATGTATGTATGTATGTATGTTCCGGGTAATCTCGAAAACGGCTGAAGCAATTTTGATGGAATTTTTTTTATCTTAAAGAGTGATTCCTCCCACAAATAATAGGCTACTTTTTTTTTCAAATTTAATTATTTAAAACAATAAAAATTTGGATTAAACAGATGAAGGTCTGAAAAAAATCTATAAAATGTATGAAAAGCTTTTTCTTCTAAATGAACTGATAATCGTGGTTGATCGTGGTAATTGAATTACAAACTCAATAGAAATGACGTAATAACATAAAGATTTACAAAGAGCTTCTTCGCTCGGGATCACCTTATTCTGTATATCGTGGTTCGTTTTATAGCTCTATGACAATGCGGACGAAGTCGCAGGCACACTCTAGTATTATATATGAATATATAGAGCCGTTAAAAAATTATGGGAGAAACATAATTTTACGAAATAAAATGCTCTTAAACGTATATAATAGAAAGAAAAAATTACAATTTTTTTAAGAAATTATTTTATTCGATTCATAATATAGAACGTATAGATTTATAACGTATATAAATTCGTATAGAATATTATAATAAAAACTAGAAATATTTTTAATTTCTTTATTTAAAAATAAATTCAATACGTTTTCTATTCATGAAAAATTTTATACTCTTCGCCCATAATTTTTTCACGCCTGTGTGTACATAAAAGCGTAAACACAAGGGCTTAATAATAATTCGAGTAATATTTTCAATATATATATTTTTTAAATTTTTTCTCTTGGAAGTTGAAAAGTTAATTAAAACTTTTATTGATGTACATTTGATATACTTTTAAGTAAATAAGTATTATATGTATGTATGTACATATGTACATATTTGTATTTTCATACATCGTCGGTTAAGTAGTGAAAGCTCGTAACTAACAAAAAAATTTTTTTTTCAGGAGAAGAAAAAAACTTAATTTTATAGGTACAATTTTAATGACTTTTTCAAAAAATTTAAAAGCTGTTTAAAATTTAAATAAATTATTAGTGGAAATATATTTATTTTAATAATTTTAAATTATGTAACTATTTTCCGATTTTAAATTGAATAAAAAACAAGAAATTGTTTTTTGACAAACTGCACTTACGAGATTTCACTACTTAACCGACGATATATGTATATCTTTTAATATAATACAAAAAATTACTAATTATTCATGTATATTACAAATAAATTACAAATTTTTATAAATACGCAATTTGCAAATAAATTTTATAAATTCCAATAATTACGTATATATACATAAGTACATTTAATAATGTATAAAATGTTTGAATATCCCTATGCATAGAATATAAAATTTATTACATCATTCCTATGATTATGTTATGTTCTATTCGTTATATTATGTATATGTATTTACGCTTCACCTAGGTTACAGTATAAAGTAAAACTGATAAAACGTAAAACCATGTAAAAATGTTTTAATTTTTTATTTTAATTTTATTTAACAAGAGAAGGATAAATAAAACTGCTTCCAATTTCGTCCTCATCACAACCTGTTATTTAGGCCTTTAGACGATAAAATGAAATCGTAAAAAAAAAAAAAATGAAACGTTTAGAATTTACTTCCTATTATATTGTCACCGGAGAAATGCTTAATCTCAAAAAAGGTATGTACTTTGATTTAAATGATTTCCCCAATTTTACTTTAAACTTATCGATTAAATTATTAGTACATTTTTATTTCTAAGAAAATAATTTATTTTTATTTTCTAGTAAGAAACCTCATTTAAAAATTGATAAGAATCTTAGATATTCTTTGAATTCTTTATCAAAATGTTTCTAATTATATATTATTTATACAAATTTATAATCTATCATCATACCTATACATACCAGTAGATATCTTATTTTTTACTTATACATAAATGATAAAGTATGTATTTAGAAAAATATAATCATTAATTACAACAAAGTTTTTCAAGGCAATCATCATCCAGTCAGAATTTCATTACTTATAAAATTATTATAATATTAAGGTATAGGTACTAAAGATCAAAAAATATGTACTATATATATCATTTGATAACATACATAATTATAAATATTCTTACATTATATATTTATGTGATACAAATAAAATAAATGTTTAGTGTATTTTGATGTTGCTTACCAGTAAGAGGGGCGTAGTAGTAAAATGAAGTGTATTATGAAAGGAAAAATCTACAGGAATATTTTTGTAAAACTTATGATAATTAATGTATAACAGAGAATACATTTAAGACATCGTATACTATAACTAACGTGTACATCATATTAAATTAAATTTTATAAAACAAATACATTCAATAGTAAGTTACTAGTAAGAGTATTATTTCACACAACATTTATACTCGTATTTTCATTCTTGAGAAAAGTTTGATTTTATCTTTTTCAGTAGAATTGTGAACATTGTACATGACAAAACACGGAGAATTAACTAAAAACATTCAAATACTTGCTCATCTACTCTGTACTTACTCTGACCTGACTGAAGCAATGTGGGTCATTGACAGAAGTACGAGTAGTACAGTAGTACCATGTAGTACGTTTTTGAATTTTCGACTGATGCCCCACTGATTACATCGTATACAATCTATATGTTATATACTACGTATTGACATATTATCATAAAAAATTCATAAACTATACTCGTATAGTTAATTATTTATTAACGGTAAAAATGGTTTGTAAAATTTTAACTATAAATTTGAAAGTTTTTATTTATTTATTAATTTTCTTTTTAATTTTTTATTTTAACATTTAATTATAATGAAAAATATTTTGATACGTATACATACTGCACATAAGGACCTACACAATGAAGAACTTCTGAATGTTTTTGAAAAAATAAAATCATTTGAAATTTTTTTTTCTAGTTAGTAGTAAATCGAAGAATATAAAAAATGTAATTATTATCGTATGTGTTGGACAAAAAATTTATTATTTTGATCGTTATTCAGCTCATTGACACAAAATATTTTTTTACACAGTACCTTGTGCGTGAATAACATGAATACTGATTTGAAGAGTTTAATTTACTCGTTTTGTGAAAAATATTTTTCATAGAAAATAAATGTTACAGTTGACTAACATTCTTTTTACTGCATTAAGCAAATGCCCTTAATATTGAAGAAAAATATAATATTTACATATATACATGTACATATGTACATAATATATCTTATTATTTACACTTATTTATTTATATCATTATGTTATATACCCGTATAATATTTTAGTATTTATTTTTTAAAATTACAGATACATATGTATGTGTATTTATCTAAATATATATTATATATGCATATATGTATATGTATTTATTTATAGATATGCATGCGTATATACATTTAAGTAATGCGTAATTTTTGGAAAATAAAAACTAAAATATTTTATTCATGTTGAGAAAAAATTCAAAATATCTATCTAAATTATTCATAAATAATTAAATAAACATTTATGCTCGTATTCACCAACCAAGATTTTCTGCCCGATATATTTTAGTCGGGTATATAATTTGAGATTATTAATCAACCCAGATAAAATTTGTTTTCGTACTTAATTTTCGGAGAGTGTCGAACATGTCGAACATAAAGTTAGTATTTTTGTATTACAAAATGAAAAATAGGTTATGTGAGTGATGTGTTGTTAATAACATATTATATGTTAAAATGATATTTATAGTACCATTCTTAGGTTGTTTTAAAAATATCTGAATATTAGTTTATAATCGAGGTTAATGAATACACTTTATCTCAGATAAAAGACAATCTTGTTTGTTGAATGCGACTCTTAAAGACAAAAACGTAATTTATATTAGATTTCTGTATAAAGCATATCATGATAATACATTAGTTAGTACCTAAATTTACATTATGTATACCAAAGTAGGTATAAATTTAGCATGATGTCCATATATAAATTGAATGGTATACGTACATATGTATATTATATTACCTATACAAAAATATTAATTAAGTTAAAATTATTGCATTTTTGAATACCAATTATAAAAGGTATAAGCATTTTACATTATAAAATAACTACGTACTATATACCCAACTTATACACAATTACTATACGAAACAAATTACGTATCTGTATGTGATATCTATAATAATAATAATAATAATTAATGTATGTATATAATGTAAGTATATATGAAAAGGATAATAATGGTACAATAATATTATACTTATATATTATGTAGGTATATCATATAGGTAATAGTTCGAGTATACTATACACATAATAATAAAAATAATAAGAAAATATTTTCCATTTTGAATTATATATACATATATAATATTATCCGCTAACCTGGATTTAAAGGACTGACTGTACTGGTATTAAACTTTAATTAATAATAAATAACGTACCATATGAAATGCATGTACATAAAATTTAATATAAAATTTCCATTTAGAGAAATATAATTAGTCATTAAAAGATTAAATTAACTAAAAAATATTTTGTATACCATCAGAAAAGGTTTATGTACATACATATGTACTCACAATATAATATAATGTGTATAACATAACTAAAAATTTGAAATATATATGTAGTACATGAAATGATGAATGAATGAAACTTTATACTATTTACATTACATATGCACATAATATACTACATACATACTTTGTATATTTATTTACTTGTATTAATTCGTATGTGTACGAAATAAAATTATATATTTTGTATATTATTCTGTACAAACACATGTACATACTACATACACGTAACTACATATTATACAAAATATTTTAAATGCTTATGTAAATTTTCTAATTTAAACTTACAAATAAAATATAAATTTAAGGATTATATTTTTGTATGTATATATGTACATACATATTTGTAATTATACTTTCATTATACACATATTACTTATGTATGTAATATAGTGAAAAAAAAATTTTTTTTTGAATAATAATATAATCATGGTCAGATTTACAAATGATGCAAATGATTTAAGGCCCAGGATCTACATAGTAATAAAAAATTTCGTAAACAAAAACAACAATTTTATAGTAGAAAATTTTATAAAAGTTATGAGAAATATGCTTTTGCATAACCATGGGTGCTATTGAAATTATTAAAGTTTTAAGGATTTTGATTTGAATTAAAAAAATTGCAATTTTATTTTATTATAAATATAAAAATGTAAGAAAGATTTTTATAAATTTTGTTGTAAAAACAATCATCAGAAAAGTCAAAATTTTATTTTTACACTAAAATCATATAAAGTAATGATGATTTAATATATGAAAACAGGAGTCTAAGTTGATAGATTATTGAATAAAAAACCATCTACTTTTTCAAGAACTATAACTAAATTATATGCAGTGCTAAAAATTAGAAAATTTTCCCATTTAAGGAACACAACTCATTTCGAGTATTTATATTTCAAATTTAATTTAAATCGGTTGATTAAATTTGAAGATATGTGGCGCAAAAGAAAGTAGATTTGATGCTGGCTACTCTGTAAAAAATTTTTCTTAAATAAAATAAATTTTAAAAATAAAATTTCGTATAATTTTTATATAAATAAAATTGCATATACAATGCAATGAACAAAATCTATTCACAAATTCGATTGAAAAATCAAGGTTTTATATAACATAGTTTTGCTTGATTTTCTTGTTTAAATTTTTGTTAATTTATTTATTCATTTAATTTTATTTTTATTTTTTAAATCGAATTCAAATAAATTCTTTTATTACCTAAACAAATGAAAAAGGAAAGAAAAAAAAAATATTTTTTTTTTTTACAAAAGAATAAAAGTTATGAATATCTAAAAATTTTATTTCTTACACTCCATAATCATAAAAAGGATAAAATGCATGCTATATTTTTTTTCTTGTTACAAACACATATAGGTACATATACTCGTATATATGTATATGCATAATATTTGTTTTGTTTTTAATTTTATTCAAATTTTATGTTGTTGAACACAAAATAAAAATACACACCTACATACATTTTCATATTTCTATACACAATCTAAGTATGTATTTGAAATCAATATAATGTACTATACATATTTTATATTTTACGGAATGGGATGGAATGTATAATATATACGTAAGTATGTATATATAATATGAAATGAGTTCAAGTGTATGGTATATTTTTACAGGTAAGTTATTTTTTATAATATGAAATTTTTTATGAAATTTATTAATAAAAATTTTTGAGGGTAATTTTAATCTATTTTTTTATATAACACATTTTTGTATTTAAAAAATAAAACCAAAAAAAAAAAAAATAAAACAAAACTCACATAAATACGTATAACATAATATAAAAATCAAAATAAAAAGAAAAAAAAATAATGTTTTGTATAATTATTATGTATATGTACGTACTTTCATTTTTATTATTTCAATTTAATACATATACCCAATTAAGTATATAGTAAATATGTATGTATGTAGATATATTACAATTTTTCTTTTATATTTATAATTATAATTATATAACATACTATATTGTAAAAGTACATTATATACAATACAACACAATACATGTAGATATATGTATGATGTATAAATATTGCAATTAATATTTTAAAATGAATTTTTATTTCTTCTCACTATTTCTATAACCAATTTGTTTGTTTCCTTGTATGCACGAGTATTATTATTTTGTATACAGAGATTTTTTCGTATTCTTATTTTAATTTATTTGTGTGTGTGTGTGTGTGTGGGTGTGTGTGTGTTGTGTGTTTTATCGTTTTTGTTTCGTTAAATTAAAAGCAAATTGAAAAATAAACTTTAAAATGCCCGTACATTATACATATTATATATATACAAATATAATTAATATACTACTTACACAAATTTACGAGTATAAATACAACAGATAAATATGTATACTATGTATGTTTGTACATTTTTATAGTACCTCCATGTAATTTTGAAGAAAAAACGTAGAAATTTTTTTTTAAATATACATACATATAATTATACTCGTATATATATATATGTATATATATTTTTTTTTTTTTTTTATGTAAAGAAAAATTCATATTTAAAATGATGGTAAAGTGGCGATGATAATGTTGATAATGATGATGATGCTGGTGATGATGTTATGATGATGATGATGATGATGGTGATGATGATGAGAAGATGATAGTTTCGATTCAAAAAATAAATGAGGTCGTATATGTGTATCGCATATGTATGTAAATGTATATCTCTCCATATAAAAATGCATATACATAAATGTTTAAAAAAAAAAAAAATTATATAAATACAAATTGAGATATGTAAATATATACGTATATATATTAATATTATATAGTGTGTAAATTTGTATGTATAATCATTTATCGTTCTATTTTATATTTTATATCGTAGTTTTATTTTTTTTTTCTTTGTTATTTCATGTTTCTCTCATTTTCAATTTTTCACAAAAAAAAAAAGAAAAAGAAAAAGAAAACTTAAAAAAAACAAAACAAAAAAACTAAAATCTAAAATCATCAAATATTGTGCACATTACATAGCTGTATAGTATCTATCTATAATGTACAGAGAAGTATATACATATATACACACGGACGAAAAATATATGTATATTAATGCGATATGAAAAACCATGTACATGTACATTATGCATTTGTATGTATACAGTTTAGTGTAACATTTAATGAATAGTAGTATTATAGAAGTAGATTTTATTCAATATTTTTTTTTTCTTTTGCGTTTCTCAGAAATAAAAAAAAAAAAAAGCAAATATTACAATATCACAACTAGGTAATAGAAAAAAAAACAAAAACACAAAATGAAACTACATTACTTAAGCGTATTCATATCCTTTAGGGTATTTTGCTTACGTATTGACTATATATATATTTGTATGTGAGTGTGTGTATCTGTATGTCAGTCAAGTTACATATATTATTACAACTGTAGTATTTATGGTAAATTCTATATTAAAATTCACTAAGGAATACATAAAATGAGATGGGTGTATCTTTTCAATTAGCGAATATTCGTTCATTGTATTTTCATTTTTTCTTTATTTTTATATATATATATGTATATATATATATAAGTATGCATAGCGTATATTACATTATTTATATGTACTTAAGTAATAAATGAATATTATATGCATTTATACATTATGTATGTAGATAGTACATAGATGTAATAAATGTGAAAATAAAAATTGTTTAGCAGAACAGAATAGGTACCTAATTTTTCAAATTTTTTTTCATTACTCATACATATTTTGTGTTATATTATTAGCATTAAATATCTTTGATTTTTATATTAAATTTTTTCTTTTAATTTTGATAAAGTTATAATCATAGTTAATTTTAAAATAAAATAAAATTATCCTTAAAACACAAAAAAAAAGTAGTGTTATTAAATAATTTTATATTAGTAGGTTTTAGGTAATAAAGGATATCAAAGATGATTATGTACTCTGAAGTAAAATAATCCTCAATACTTTTTCAATTTATTTTGACTTGCATTAAAATATTGTAAATTGAAATAAAAAAAAAAAAGTTAAAATAAAAAATAAAATAAAAAAAAATACTAGACATTTTTCTATACTTTTTTAATATCGTGTGAGGAAGTCCATACAGTCAATAACAGTCAAAAAATGGAAATAAATATGTAATTGAAATGCGAATTATGAAATATCGAAATAATGATGAAATAAAATGATACAGTTAAAATTTTATGACGTTATTTAAGCTTCGACATTAAATACGAAGCTAGACGAAGTGACATCCAACCAGGATTTTATATGCCTCGCGATTTTCTGACAGGAGGGACACCCGATCACAGGACTTATGAAGCTTTAGATCGTCGTCTTCGTGAAATAAGTATGAAGTTTGATATCACATACCATGAAAAATAGAACAAGGAAGGAATCCCATTAGCATACGGTCAAAAGAAAGAGTTTTAGAACTTATACATAGCTGAAAACAGGACAAATATAAGCAACAGAAGAGTAGCTGCAATAACTGGAACTATATAATCATGGGGGATTTGGGAGTTTTGATCGAGAAATGGTCTGAATCCATTTCATTCTCAGCCTGTACAGTCGTTGGAAGAACGCGATTACATTGCGAAATCAATATTTTGCTACTGATTACAACAAACAAGAAACAGGATTTAGCCGTATAATGTTTGCTTTACAGACGAAGCAACTTTTATGCGAAATGGAATTTTCAATTTTTATAATTTTCATAATTGGAATGCTGAAAATCCATATACGCGGCTTGGAATAGACATCATCAGATAAATTTTTGAAATAAATATATACATAGTACGGAGTAATAGGCGATATATTTTATTTTTTTCATGAAATTTTATTTTTTTCAGTGTAAGTACTCGTATGTACATACATACATACATGAAATATAGAAATATAGAATATGAAAATTTAAATATTTATTAAATTTGAAAACTGTACTGAGCTACTAATGATGTTTTATTCATTATAATTTATATTTTAAACACATTTTACACATACCTATATATACATATGTATATGTATGCAAATATGCATATATGTATATACATAAGAGTATATAAATAAAGTACTTTCATATATGTATGTAATGTGTATTTTTGTTGTTGATTTGTAAAGTTTTAAAAACTTCTAAATCAGTTGCATTCATTATGAAAATGAAAATATAAGTTTTATGATTATGGCAATTATTTTAATATGTAAGAGAAAAGTTTTATTATTTTTTTTTTAAAACAACTCTTACTTGTGTTTTTGTTTTACGATGAGTATACGAGTATATATGTACATTACAAATAGGGTGAGTTCATGTTTGCAGTTCTATGTTAGTTCTAAAAAAGTGTATTGTGTTCATGTTGTTTTCAGCACAAAAGCAGTCAGTATTTTCATATTGGGAAAAACTGCAAAAGTTTGAATGCAATTTTCTTAGATGTAAAATTATATCTAGTATAAACGAATACCAAGAAAGAAAGTATAAGCATCAATCATGGAGTACGAAATTGCAAATATCGTTTCATTTCTACAATTTCTTTTCATTTTTCCACAATTTATTATCTATTTAACATCATGTTTAATAAAATATATGAAAATATAATATTTTAAACATGATTTTTTTATTTTGATAAAAATATTAATTAAACACACAATACAGATAATCACACAAAATTATCAAATGTCATGTTTTTTTCTTTCTTTTTGCAAAGACGCGTTCATAAAAAAAAAATACAGCAAGTCAGTTATAGCTTGTTAAAAATTCCTAGCGAATAGAATATATGCGCAGTGAGAGTATGGCGTCATGCTTTGAGAGAGGTTATAATTGTAGTGGTTACACTTTTTCAGGTTTATATGGGAGAAAAACACAAATACATATAATCATTTTATGTACATATTTAATTTCAAGAGAAACATGCGCAGATTATTCGCTGGGAATTTTGAACAAGCCATAACTGCTTATAGTTAACACTAACATAGTACATGTTCGTACTGAAAATCCAGTATTGCAACTAGTGTTCTGCAAATATGAACTCGCCCTAGCATATGATGTGTATGTCATCATAATGTACATACATATAGATATATAGTACATACCTACTTATATGTGAAAATATAATTTTAATATTTATAATAATTTTGTAGTACATATTTTTCGTACATATATGTATATATATTTATATACATACAGCCATGCAGTTATACAGTCATTCGTACATATAAACACAAACACACTTATGAAATATACTTACTTATATTATATTATTGAATTTATATTAAAATAAAATTTTCAAAATTATTATAATGATATTTTTAGTGTAGAAAATAATTTTTCATCACATCATATATTTACTTACAACACATACACTTAAGTACTCGTATTTATTATTTATTTATTAATTTGAAATTGTACCTTTATACAATATTGTATTCATAATATAGGTATACGTGTGTGTGTGTTATTCATAATTTCTTTATAATACTCTATACTCGTATAAGTTTTTATTCTCTTATGTAATACATGAATACATACATACAAAATGTATGTTTATTTGTTGTATCTTATGAAGAATTTTATAAACATAAAAAATATACATAATGTATCTACTATATAGTATATACAATTTTATTCTTAATTTTGTTTTACTTTCGAATCATTCGAATGTACATTACAATACAATTATTATTTAATATAAATTATCCTGTATATACTCATACGAATTCGACAAATTTTCTTTAAATAATACAAGTAGTAATATAACTTTATATTTTAAATCATAAAACTTTTAACTTTTTACTAATATATTTTTTTCAAATTTATATAAGTGGGAGGTAGGAATACATTATAATATGTTTGTACTTAACTAAAAATCAGATAAGTAAGTATTTTTATTGTAATATGTGCAATAATACACTATTCATACAAATACTCATGTAATACTGATGCTGTGATAATAAGTATATGTACATTGTGTATACAATATACATAAGTACTTAGGTACGCTTATAATAATAATGACTATACTTTAAAAGTTATAAAATTATAAATATGATTATTAATAACGCAAAAATATAACAACAATAACAATAAAATAAAATGAAATTAAAAATTTCAAATAATAATTTTTGGCATTTTATCTTTTCAAAGTTTTCTTTGTTACATATGTACATACATATATACATATGTATATACAGAAAATGAAACTATGTTTTCATGTATGCAATTTTTGTATTTATGTGTGCATATGTGTATGTATGTACATTAAAACGTTTATTTTACATAAATATACATATACAGTTATATAAGTGAGTATTTAAATATCAAATATATATATATATACATATATAGATACATATACATTATATGATGTGGTAAATGTGGTATTTACCATCAATCTGATGTATTATTCATTATTATCATTTTAAGTTACGTATACATATTATACGCATTTTAATTATTATATACGAGATAGAGAAAGGATAATTTAATATGAATGTACAAAGATGTGAAAATATTATGGTACAAAAATAAGTTTTTGAATAAAAAAAACATCCTATAACATCTCGATTGCGCAAATTGTGTAGAGTAACTGGCTATGGCTATACTGATTTTGAAAGTGCAGGAAATTCGATTCTTGCCCAGGGCAAATGTAAGAAACAAAAATTTTCAATTTTCATTGTCAATTCCCAATTTTCGTTTCTGTCAAAGTTCTAAAAAATTTTGTTCTTCCTTTTTTGTCTATGTGGTAAATTACTAATGATCATGTATATATCTACTATATCAAATGAGTGAAAATGATACACCAAGAAAATTGCTGGAGTCGAAATAACAGAGTTAACAACATAGAGGTAATCCACGTTCAATAAGGGAATAAAACATCCCCAAAGACGCAAAAAAAACTGCTCAAAGTAAACAATTTATTTGAAAATGATAGCTGCAGATAGAGATGTCTGAAGGTCAAAACTGATGGAGTCACAGGTTGTATATGAGCTGTACCGATCCATTGAAGAATAAAGTAAATTACTATAAAAAACTATGAGCTTATATCATAATTTTTTCACGCCAATGTATGTAGATAATTGTATATACTTTATAATATTTATATGAATATATAAACAAGCATTGGATGTATGTATTTTTACTCATACATATATATACCTATATACATATATGTATTTATGTATATAGCTTTCAGTTAAATATTTTTATATTAAATGCATATTCAATGCGTATTCAAATATTTTATGTGTATTGAAAAATACACAATATACAATATATAGCATTATGTATAAATGCATATTTACTTTACATATAATATATATATAATGTGTGTGTGTGTGTGTGTGTGTACAATATATAGGTACTTATAAATAAATATCTATGTATTTTTGTATTAAATTTATCAGATAATACTTATAATATATGTACATATACATATATAAATTTTGAAATCCTTTCAGAATTTTCTTGTTATAATAAAACCGCATGTGGTAACGGTGTGGTTAGTGAATCGTGACAATACTGTTGTTGTCAGCCAAAGTTTATTATTATAAATGTACATGTACATATGTTCATATATATTTATACATACATATATTATATATACTTAAATATGTATATTATATGATTGTGCAAATTTTAGCACATTATATAGTAGATATACTTATGTACATATATCTATATATAATAGATTTTAATATCACAAAACTATATTTTATTATTATATTTATTTGCTGCTGCTGTATACTTTATTCATAATAATGTACACATATACATTAATTTTATACCTACATATACATATATGTATATGTAAATATATATTATTTGTATACATATTACTGTGTCTGTATATAGTATATTATGCATTCAATTCCACATTTAATCTTTAGAATATAAATACGAAACGGATGCGTATATAAATGAATAAAACTAAAAATATACATATACAAGAATTAATTGTTAAGCCGCATGAAAAATATTTTCGTATTCTCATATAAATACTCGTATGTATATTATAAGAAGTACATATATAAATTTGTACAAAGTGCGTTATGTAGATAATTTGTACATTCATACATAAATGTATATATATACACATATATATTTTAATTTTTGACGTTATAGTAAATTATTATAATATGTTATTTTGTTGATATTAAAAATTAAATTTTTGCAAAAATTTTACAATGCAACCGTCAGTAAATTATTTTGAAAAATAATCTGAATTCTGAATTCATATACGAGTATAATTTATATGAAATTTATTTTTATTGTCTTTCTTCAAAAGTTTTAATTTGTTTTTTTTTTTTTTTTTTGCAAATTAATTAATTTTTCATTTATTATTTTTCTTCAAAATAAAATACAAATGAAAGTTAATATGATGTGATTGTCTTTTTTTTTTCTCAAAATATTTTCAATGCACTTAACAATATATGTACATATGTACATATATCTATGTATGTATGTATGTAAATATGCAATGAAAATTGTATGCATTCGTGTAAAAGAATTTTACTACAAAATTTTTTATATTTTTATTTAATTAATTAAATTTAAAATGTTCATTTTGAAATGTTTTTGTTTTTAATGTTTTTCTTTTTTTTTCTTTTTGTAATTCCTTTTAGAATACAAACAAAATAAAAATTAAATTTATAGTAGAAGATAAATTTTTTGTTGAATTTTGTAAATTATTACATTTTACGTGGATATCATAGCCATTATTATACATATACATATATTATGTACATCTTATTTTTAACTTTTGTTAATTCTTTCGTAGATTTTTATTCATAAACATGTTTGTAATGTTTATATGAAAATATTTTGTATACATTAGGTAAATATATATACGTATTATATATATATATGTATATATAACATAAAATAATATTTGTGTATATTTTCATTCATAAAGTAGCTATACATATACTTAAACTTATGTATATACATATATATATATATATATATATATATGTATATGTCCAGGAAATTTTGTAAAAATATTATTATATGTATATGTATATTTACTATTTGAATGTTATCTAAGTTTGAATTTATAGAGTATGCACATTTAATTTATTTTTGTATATGTATATAGAAATACTATACATATACACCTCTATATATATATGTAAATCTACATACATATATCATATAACATAAATTTTCATAAATTGGTTTACAGTTACAATTATTAATATTTTTTTAGTTTATACAAGTTTTATTTGTTTTATAAATGTATATGTAATTACACATTATGTATAATACTCGTATGTATATATAGATATTCGCTTCCAGGTAATAATATTATATTCCAAATAAACGTTATATAATCGCAATTATAATATAATAATAATCTAACAATTTTGCAATTCATTTCAGATGTGTATGTAGGTATATATGTATCTATTTACTCGAATATACATATTTTGTTATGTTTGCTATACATACATAATGTATGTATATTTTTATACATAATATATACATTAGTATACATATACTTACTTAATTATTATAATGTAAATATAATGTATAAAGAAATATATTTATTTATACGCAAAATTATTATATAATTGTTTTATATACTTACACACACACATTTTTAGGTAATATAGAAGTGTATAAACTATACATGTATACGGGTATAATGTAGGTACATATATAGATTCTATTTATGGTGTGTTGTATGAAATTAGTTTATGATCGTTATTTCCATTTGAATTTTGTATAAATATAAATTTCTGTTTCACTTTTTCTTTTTCTTTCTTTTTTATAAAGTGTAATGTAAAATAACGAAACACATCAAAATAATGGGTCGTATTCATCAACCAATATTATTTTTTTTTTAGAGTTAATCTGAGATAAATTGTATTCATCAACATCGATTATCTATATAATATTCAGATATTTTTAAGAGAACCTTGGAGTGGGTACTATATAAATATCGTTTAAATATACAACCTTGTTATTAACAGCAACATCACAACACAACACATACAATTATCAAATTATCACACCACATAATATCATTTTCATTTTGTCATATAAAAATACTAATTTTTCACAATCAGCTGACATGTTCGACAATCCGAAAATGAAGTTTGAAAAAAAAAATGTTATCTAGGTTGATGAATAAACTGAAGTTATACCCGACTAAAATGTAACAAACGGATAATCTTTTTTGATGAATACGACCCTAATAATATTTTTTTTGTTTTCTCGCCATATTACATGTATACATATATACATTGTTTTGTGTATATGCGTGGATAAATTTATTCATTATATAATGTAATAATTTGAAAAATGCCAAGATTATCCATATTTTTACGAATTTTTTGAATCATTTTTACATTTATACATATTATCTTATCTACACATGTATATATGTACTTACATGTAATAAAATATGTATACATTTTACCGTATTCGTATATACACAGGCGTAAAAAAATCATGAGACAAGAGAATAATTTCTCAAAATAAATTGATCTATTTACTTGTATTATAAACTGAAATTATAAATTGAAATTTTTTTCAAACAAATTATTTTATTCAATTCATATAATAATAACAGAATACAACAAGTAATAAAAATATTTCTCAAATTCCGTTATTCGAATAAAAAGTTACATTAAAACAGTACTATGAATAAATAAATGATTGGACATAAACCAAAAACTTAATCAAATTTATATGAAAAAAATGAATGAATATTTTAAATGTCAGCCGTTACGTGTATTATACTAGACCTCCTCTAATTGTCTTGGTATTGATTTCACAAGGTTATTAACAAAATCTTCTAGAATATTACTCCATATTCTACTTGTTATAATTTTTTTTAAGTTTAGCAACAGACTAATGCTGACATTTTTCTTGAAATTTCATTTCCTCAAAATAATCAAAAATGTTTGATGAAATTTAAGTCTAAGAGCTTTTTGAAGGAGTTGCTATCATATGAGGGCAATTAGATTTTCCCTTTTTGTCTGTGATATGTAAATCACTAAAAAGACCGTCAATATTCATATCAGTATGATTACCTTTTTTACTCATCTCATGAAAAATTATGTTTGCCTCAAAATTTTTTCACGTCTGTGTATGTACCCAATTTTCATTCTTATACTCGTATACCATCTACCATAGATTTGGTAATGAAATTTACAAAATTTTACTTTTTTTCTATGTACTTATATTTTCGTGTGTGTATATATCATGTTCACATAGTAACGTACATGAATGTATAATAAAATACACGAGCGTGTGTATACATTATTCTGGTATCTATTCACAAAATTATATTTGTATTATTATTATTATTATTGTGTTTCATACTTTTATTTTAAGTATTTTATTTTATTCTTATTTTTTTTATTTTTTTTTTTATTTTTCATTTTCTTTTTTTTCTTTTTTTTTTTTCAAAAATTTTTATTGCGCATTTGTGCATATACTCGTATATATATACTTTTAATTGACATTATCTAATTACAGAAATGTCTGAAAAAGTTTTCTATTTATATGATAAATGAATTTTATCACTTAATTAAATATACATGTATGTATGTACATATATGTATATGTGTATTTCTATATTTACAGATACATTTACATAATACATACTTATACATATGCATATAAACATTACATACTCGTGCAAATATAATGTGTGTCATATTGGTACAAGTAAGTATATGTATGGTATTATTATGTATTTTATTTTGGATGTTTGAGAATTATAAATAAAACTTTTTCAACATGAACATATGTATGCATGCATGTACATACGTATATACTACTAATAATATAAATTTTCTTAATTTTTCTCGTTCTAAAATTCATCAAAATAAAGAAAAAAAAGAAAAAAACAAAAGATTGAAATTATCAAAGTTTATGTTTTATAGATATTCTGATATCCAAATATATGTACATTAAATTATCGGTATAATCAGCGCCAGCTTTAGACTCTTGGGCGCCCGTTGTATTTCTAAACTTTTCGAATTCGTCCTCTATAAGTTGAAACTTCAATATTTTAAACTTTAATAGGAATATAGTAACAGATCATATACGAGTAATTAAGAATATCGAAAATAATAATTTGAATAAAAACATATCCATGACCATGAAATAAAATCGAAATACAGATAAATATTAATTTTTGTTAAAAAACAACAAGAGGCCCGCAAAATATAAAGAAAAAAATATCTATTCAATGAAATGAAAACTAATAAGCTCTCATATTAAACAACAGAAAGAATAAAAACTGAATTTTGTATCAGTGAACAAGCATGTCTGGCTTTCATTGTGGAATATTTCAGTATTTTAAAAGTTATAATGAAAGTTTAATATCGATTACGGAACTCGTTCTTGACTCATTGAAGATCTTACATAGTTTTTAAAAAATGTTTAAGAGTAGGTTTCGACTTTGAAATATTTTGAAAACAACAACAACGATTTTACATACAAAAATTTTAAAAAATGACTTTGCATACCTTTTAGGTGCTATAAAAATGGATTTTTAAATATTTTGATAAAAAAAAAACACATAATTTTATTTTGTTAATAAAAATGGAAATATAACAAAGATTTGTATGCTTGTTTTTTTGTAAAATCATCAGAAAAGTCCAAACTTTATTTTGATACCGAAATCATATAGATATATGAAGATTTAATGTATGAAAACAAAGGTCAAAGTTGAAAGATTTTTCCAAAAAAAAAACCTCGCCTTTTTTAAGAACCATAACTAAATTTCAGGACCTAAAATCAAAAATGTGCTATATTCAAGCACCACAATATCCTTCAGGTTACCTATATTCCGAATTTCAAAGAAATTGGTCAATCAGTGTTTGCTGTACGAGGTGCATTTGGAAGCCGAAAAATCGCAATTTTGACAACGTTGACACCCTGTAAAAAGGAAACAAGAACATTTTTTAAAAAACTCCTTTAATCACTACAATTTTTATCAAAGTATCTTTATTTCAAATTTCATTGAAATCGGTTAAGTAATTTCGGAGATAATTGGTGCACAAGATAACAAATATCTTGAAACCTACTCTTAATACTCAAGAGTTATTCAATGATCATGTTTGTTTACAAATGAAAATTTGTACATAGGTCAAAACATTTATCGGTTTTTTTTGCTTACATGGATCTAGTTTCGATCTGAAATAATTCTTCTTCATACACACCCATTACAGTTCAGTACCTATTATACAAAAGAAAATAAGAAGAGAAAACTACTATTCGCGTATCTTTCCAATTTTTTTTTTTTACTTCTATTTCCACATTTCAAATACATGATTATAAGGACACATAATAATGGTGTTGTTTTAATTATTCTTGTGCATATGTACTCCTCTATGATCTATTTATATAATACGTTTGAGAATACCTTCCCATTTCACATTTATTTTTAATTTTATTTTATTTATTTTAATTTTTGATTTGATAAACATTTTTTTCGACGAATTCATTTGAAATGAATTTTGTTTTTTGAAATGAATTTACAAACATTTTTATTTATTGAATGTACATATTTTTGATTTATTTTCTTATTATTTATTATTTCTTTTATTTTTTTTTTATAAGGGAATGAAATTATTTAAAATGCTGTATAGAATTTCGAATCCTTTTTTTTACAATTTCATTTTTATTTTTGGTTTTATTTTATTTGAATGTTTCAATCTTTATTTATTTTTTTTTTTGTTTCTTTTATTTATAAAAATAGTAAATTCTATGTATATGTTTACACACATTAAATGTATGTATGTATATGTAAATACATTTATGTATAGATATTCATATAAATGATGTATATTGGATAAATGCAACCCTTATTATATTCTATCTGTCAAATATTTGAACATAACCCTATTTGCTTTTTAGTTTTTTGTTTTTTTTTTGTTTTTTTGTATTCAACCTTAAATTTAAATCTTAAATGTTTTATCGAATGCTTTCACTTTCACTGTATGTAAAAATAATATATAAAGTATTTAGGTTTTATCATTGATTTTCTTATCTATACTACATACAATATAAGAAGTATAAAAAAAAATTGGCCCTTTTTTTTTCTTTAATTTTTTGATTTTTTGATTTTATATGCCTCTATATACGCATACAATAGAACAATAAATTCTAAAGAAGATCAGAATAATACAAAAATTACAAAAAGAAAAGAAAAGAAAATGAAAATAAAATAAAAAAAAACTCCCGAAAACATGAAAAAGGATATTATCTTAGGCATAAAATATATACAGTTACACAAAATATCTTCTTATCATATCGTATTTTGCCTTTTCTCATTATACACTCATACGTATGCATGTATATCTACGTACATATATCCTTTTCTTCTTTTTCTTCTTCATTTTATGTAATTTTTAGTTAAACTCAATAAATCTTTTAAAAACTATTTTCAATGATAAAAAAAAAATTAAAATAAGGAAAAAAAACCGAAAAAGATTTTCTTAGCCGCAAAATGAAAATGGAAAGGAATTCAAAAAATAGAAATATAATAAAATTCTCTAAATCTATGCATATCCTTTATTTCAAACAAATATATACGTACATACATCTACATATATTTTTGTTGAAAACTGCTTACATACACACATGTGTATATATTCAAATGTGATACATGTGCATATGAGTGATTCGTTAAATTTATTGCGTTTTTTTTTTGCGTAAAATGAAATAGACATTTTATGTAAAAGGCTTGACCGTTTATTTATTTTTTGTATTTTTTTGCAAATTAATTGTTTCGTTTTTTTCTTTTTTTGTTCATTTTTATCATTTAATTTTTATTTTCGAAACATTTTTTTTTTTTGAATGTGTAATGAGAAAGAAATAAATTAATGTTACATTCTATAGTGTGTAATATTTAACAGAGAATTTTGTTTAAAAAAGGAATTACCGTTAATAAGCTTGCAAAGATAAAAAATAAAATGAAAATAAAATAAAACAAGTAAAACATGCTACTATACGTAAATACAAAATGTTGAGAAACAGAGAGAAAAAAAAAATCAAAAATAATAAAACGTAACACAGATTAATGTCACGTGAATTTATAAAAGCTTTTATTTCTTAAATGGCTTTGTCTGTTTGTTTTTAATTTTTTCGAATTTTTTGTTTTCATTCTTAACTAATTTTTTGTATTTTTGCTATTTTTCTTTTCACAACCAAAAAAAGTTGTTTCAGTTTCAAGGATATATGTATAAGCACATAAAAATGATAGAAATTATTTGCCATTTTATTGATTCTCAGAATTTAGACTAAATAAATGTATACATGTGAGTACATAAATATCGTACCTGTTACAACTGATTAACTTTATATGCACTTTTCATTGTACATTTTTGTTTTTGTTGTTGTTTTACAGAATGAAAATGAGAGGAGAAATATAAATAGAAATAACAAAAAAAAAAAAATATCCATATATACTTTTAAATATGTAGTTGAAAACAAAATAGTAAAATAAAAAATAATACAAACACACGAACACATTACAAAATATTCAGAAATGAATAAACGAATATTTGAAAGGATAACATGAATTGTACAAATTTGTTTAAATAATGAATGAAAGAAAAAACAAAATCATATAGAGCATGAATCAACGTAGGAATTTGGTGTGTGTATAGTGTGTATTCATATTCACAAAAAAGTCCTGGGCATATAGTGAAAGTTAAAAGAAAATATACATACATATACTTGAATAAAGGTACATTTACGCCAGATAAATACAACCTAATCTCAATCTCAATTCGGACTAATCTGGGCTGAGCGGAACAAGCGCTATAGAATTTCCTGAATAATGAGTGAAAAATCTGATATAGAACGTAATCTGGGCTGAATTGTAAATTTACCTTAGTTGTCTTTTAAAACTGAATTCAAAAGCAAATCATTAAATATAAGAGTGTAATTTAAAGATTTGCTAAAATGTAGGTACTTCTCTTCCTGATATCTTATTGTGTACAAATCAAACATTTAATAAAATAACTGTTATATATAATTTTTTTTTATTTTTGATCATGTTAAGGGAAGCGAGCACCAAACATACTTTCTTTTGCACCACATATCTCCAAAGTTACTCAATATATTCTCAAATCAATCATATTTGAAATATAAATACTTTGAAAAGGAATTGTGGTCCTTAAATGGAACACTTCTTTTAAAAATGTCCTTGTTTTTTTTTTTACAGGGTGTCAAAAGTGTCAAAATCGCAAGTTTTCGGTCTTCAAATGCACCGCACCACGTACAACAAACACCGATTGACCAAATTTTTTGAAATTTTATATATAAATAGCTCGAAGGATATTGTAATTTTTCCTGATGATTTTACCACAAAAATTATAAAAATCCTTTTTATATTTTTATTTTTATGAATAAAATAAAATTGTAATTTTTTTATCAAAATTCTTAAAAAATTCAATTTCAATAGCACCCATGGTTATGCAAAAATATTACTATTTATAATTTTTATAAAATTAATAGTGTAAAAATCATTTGTTGTTGTTTTCGAACTTTTCCATAACTAAATCCTAGCTTTAAACTTCTGAAAAGAAAAACGTTTTCTCGTTTATCTGTTGTATACATTTTTTTGTTTTTTTGGCATTCACTGTACATATATTACACTGTTTGTACAAAAATAATGTGAAAGTTCGCATTCAATGTACATAAATACTAGCAGTAGGTACATGCGAAAAAAAAAATAAAATAAAATAAAATAAAATACATAATAAAAAAATTATATACAGAAAAATTGTGTTTACATATGCAAAAACACGCGCTTTATTAAATCTTATACATACATACTTCGGTATTATTATTCAAGTGTACATGTAGGTGTACTATATAAAAGTGTGGAGAAAGAATATTTTTTTAACAAAAAAAAAAAAAAAAATTAATAAATAAAACTTTACATTATAAGAAAACGAATTATTAAAAAAAATAAGATCAAATATGTGTGTGATATAGTATGAACATATGTATTTATATATCGTCAGAGATTTAATCATAGCAAATTACTTATTCACCCTCTTCCATCATACATTTATGTACATATCTACTGTATTTTTATGCATATGATAATTGAAAATAAAAGTTGACAAAAAAAAAATAATAAAGCAACAAGATAAGTGAAATTCAATTTATTTTGTGTGCGTGGGAAAGGATCAAAAATGAATGTTATCAAATTAATAAAAAAAAAAAAAAATTTAAAAAAAATTATAGAACGGGGCTTAGTTAAAAATGTTCTTTGTTGAAAAATATTTTTTTTTTTAGAAATTGCAGTCCATTTGATGAAAATTACGAAATTCATCAAATGAGAAGTACATACTTATATAAAATCATAATTTTGTGTGGGTGGTAGAGTACACATCTACTACGTCGAAACGCGTTTCATAGGCCCTGAACCAGTAATTGGTGTACCTAATAATCTGCATGAGAGTCTATGGAAAAATCTCCCAAAGTGTAGGCAAACCAAGCGCTTTATCAAAAAGCCAAACCGGGCTCTAGCGGCTTTTTTACTTAAACGGGGAAGGAAGGACTGCAGAGTTATGGTCAACGCTCTTACAGGGCATAACTTCTGTTGAAAGCATCTCGCTACCATAGGAATCATCAGTGATGCATTGTGTGCTTCTTGCGGAGAGGAGGAGGATACTACGGAAAACTTCTTGTGTGAGTGCCTGGCCTTCTCCTCTGATGTCATTAGACCCGAACAAATTGGGCCTGATTGTCGATTGGAACTCCATCATTATCTAAGAGCAACGAAGAAGTTTGACTAGACGGGGGCTTCTAGTACAATGGCCAGCGTTATGTCTGAGTGATCTGGTTTCATATCTCCCCCCTAACAAACAACAACAACAACAACAACACATCTACTTAAATTTGTGATACAATTTTTCGATAATTTCATTATTCTATCATTACAAGATTGCATATTTTTTTATTCGTTTATTGTTTATTTTTATTAAAAAAATTTTTTTTAAATGCATTTTTCACGTAAAACAATTTCTATAAATACTTACAGTACTAAATACTTTAGATTTTACGTAGACATATTATACGCAAAACCATATAATTATGCAATCAGAAAATTTTTTACATAGAAATCAAAATGAATTCCTTATTTTATATTATTATTTTTGACTCCTTGAAAAAAATTCCTATATTTCTGACAATATACCTACATATGTACTATATTTAATATAAAGTGTGTTATATAATTTATTGCAAAATGAATCTAAATATGCATATAAAATTTTATACAATTACTATATACATACTTGTAATATACTCTGCACTTACATAATATTCACAAACTATAGAAAGAAGTTTTTCATTAAAAAAAATAGAAAAAAAAAATATACACATAATATGGGTCGTATTCAACAACCAAGATTATATATATCGGTTATAATTTTAGACGGGTATAATTTCAGCTTATTCATTAACCTAGATTGAAAAAAATTTTTCTCAGACTTCATTTTCGGAATCTCGAACATGTCAGTTGATTATGAAAAGTTGGTATTTGTAAGTATATTCAGTGTTGTTCAAGTAATCTACGTTGACGTAATCTACGCAGTTGTCTACACGTAAAGTATGTATGTAGACAATCCTAAGATTTTTGTGTAGACAAAGGAGATAATGTAGACAATGTAGACAATCCAAGTTTATATTATAATAAAAAAGTAAATCCATTGAAATAAATAAATGAATAAATAAATAAATACACTGAGTGTATTACAAAATGATAAAAAAAAGGTTATGTGGTGTGATAATTACATATTATGTGAGTGATGTTTATAGTACCTATACCACTCCAAGATTGTCTTGAAAAATATCTGAATATTTATATAATCGAGAAAAATGAATACACTTTATCTCAGATAAAAGACAATCTTGATTGATGAATACAACCCTATATGTATATTATTTATTACATTTATGTATGTAATTTATTTTTTTTTAACTTTGATTAATTTTTTTTTTTTTTTTAGTTCACATTTTCGATATTACATACTACATACGAGTATTATATCCTTGTCGTTTTTCTTTCAACTCATTTTACTACCGTGAAAATCAATTCAAAAAAACACTAAAATACGAGTACATTTAAAATTAATAAAAACAAACAAACAAACAAAAAAAAATGAAATATTAAAAAAAAAAATTAAAATATAAACACACATTATATTCATATGTTTTCATTACATACATATATGTATGTATAATACTCGTTACTCGTTATGTGCATATACTATACATATAGAATTATGTATGTACATAAAATACATTATATATACATACAATATATAATGTACATGTACATCAAGTTTAATAAATTTTCAGGTGCATTTAACATGAACTTTTATTATTTTAATATTTATATGAACATTTTACATCGTGCATCTGTACATTTTACATGTTATACAATTTTCTATTATATTTTATATGGTGTTATGAGACAAGTATAAATATTATATGTATGTATGTACATACTGTATATTGTTATAACATATTATAACATAAAAAATATATAAAGGCAAAAAAAAAAGAAGAAAGGAACAATAAACAAAATAAGAAGAAGAGCAAGACGAAGGAGAAAGAAAAAAATAAATAAATAAATAAAAAAATAGTAACATCAACAGCAACTAGCAACATTTGTTCATTTACTTATTTTTACGTGCCAAGATAAAGTTTGTCGTATATTTATTAAGTTAACACTTTTACTTATGTACACACATATAGCTGTATACATCTATATACATATATTATTTATGTGAATAATGTGTATACTACATATTGTAGAAAACATTGTGTTGATATATATAAAAAAAAAATATTTTATATAAAAAAACATTATACTTATGTACATACTATCTTCACACTATACTTATACAATGTATATGTACATTTATAAAGAAAATGAAAAGATGTTTTTTTTTGTTATTTCATATTGTATATATGTACCTAAAGATTACATAATAATAATACAAACACATGTAAGTGTATTTGTTATAAGAAAAGTGTATATGTATACATATATATATATATCTATATATGTATTATATAATATGCGTTGAAAGTATGTACATAGATACATTTTATGTTTGCATGTACATATAGTATATACAAATATGCACGTAATAAAAATATATTTTCACGTAATATTTTTCATTTACCTATATTACATAGAATTATATTTTTTATACATTATAATATAATACTATACATATGATGAAGGAGTAAGCATATATATATATATATATATATATATATATATATATATATATGTATGTGTAAATATTATACGTGATGAACTATTATATGAAGAAATTCATTAAAAGCTTTCAAGGAAATTTTAAAGTTTTAATTTAATATAATTTTCTTCTATTTCGTGTGTGTGTGTGTGTGTGTGTGTGTGTAAATGTGTAATGTATTTCTTCTATATGTATTGTTTTTTGAATTTTTGAACATTTTATTTATATAATATTTTATTTTTATTATTTTTAATATTTTTTTGTAGCATTAAATAAGAATATGTATTTTTTTTTTTTAATTTTATATATGTAAGATGTAAGTGTAATAAATGAGTTTTTTTTTTTTTTTTTTTTTGGTAAAATTAATTCATATATCGTCGTTGTTCTGTGAAAAGTCACTAAGTCCATTTTTGTTGAAAATGAATGAGTTATATATGCCGAAGAGAATCTCCAAACTTCATATTTTTATGTGTGAAAACTTTCTAAGTCCTCCAATGTAAGGATTAAGATTTACTGAGAGTGTAAAAATACCCAAGTCCATTTTCAGAAAAATTATGTTCATTTTAACTTGTACTTAGTGATTTATTGTTTTTTTTTTTTTCTTTTATAAATGTGAGAAATCACTAAGTCCATAAAAGGATTAAAAACCCATTGATAAAATTGGCAAACTCATATTCTCTTAATAAAACGTCTAACTGGTTGACATACTTAATTTGTCATTGAGATTAATCAAAGAATTTATGAAATCAGAGTAACTACTGATTTTTAATTTGAATTTGAAACTTTTAAAAGTCCATTATCTCAAAACCAAAATTTTGGACTTAGTGATTTTTCACAGAGCAAAGTATTAGTGTATAGTAAATAATATTTAATGAAGATATTGTATTTCGTATTTAGAAAATAAGTAGATGTTTATTTGCATTATGTAAAGAAAATATTTAAATAAAAAAATATTAATAATAGAATAAATTTATAGAAATAGAAAAAGGTAAAAAATTTAAGCAATGTGAAGAGAAAACTATAAAATATGAAAAAAAAAAAAAACTAACTAAACATTTTTAATTTTTTTAAATCTTTACTTAACTTTATTTTAGTTGACTTGACATTTTTTCTCTCTTCATACTTAATCGATCACAAAAGAAAAAGAAAAAAAACATGCAGTATCGATATAAATTATATTCTATGTAATACTAATTATTAATATTTCATGGCGATTCTCTGATAAGTGAAACCAAAATCTAATAAAAAAAAAAAAAATTTAAATAAGCATTACATATTCTCGTATATGTAATCGGAAAATATTTTCAAAGTTGCAACAAATTTTAATTATTTATTTAAACGAATTAATGTAAAAATATTAATTGATTAGGATACTCAGCAATGCACTGCAAACATACTTTTATCTTCCAAATACTTATGCACAAAGTTGTATTAAAACGCCATCAATAACATATATAAAAATTTCTTTACTTTATTTTACAAAACTTTTTTTAATAGCAATTTGAATATTCAAGAAATTTTTTCCTTTTTATAGGTATTCTAAGATATTTTACACAAATATTGAGTAGTATTGATCATTAATATTTCTGTATTCATTCATATTTTTCTCATGATTATAATCACACATTTCTCTGAAATGTCCTCTATGTTACCTTGTTTTATCTTCTGTATTACCTGGATTTGAATTGATTGATCATCCACCCTATTGACACAGATTTGATTCCTGGAGACTTTTTTCTGTTTGTTCAGACCCAAAGTTTCGCTCGAAAGACAGAAGTTTTTATCAAATGAAGGTCATCGTATTTGTGAAAACATATTCTCCAGAACAAAATGAAAACTATTATACATATAAGAATTAAAGAATTGTAAGGAGTGTTGGGAAAAGTGTAGGGACCTAAAAGGAAAGACAATGTTGAAAAAATAATAAAACATACATAATATTTGAATGAAAAAATATTGTTTTTTCTGTGTATTAGGTCAGAAAATGTTCACATAATCCTCGTATATCGAAAATTTTTCTTTTCAATATTTTATTAAAAATTTTAATTTTTGTGTCAATATTTTACAATATTATTACATTTGAAACACATTCTCAGCTATAATCAGTTCATTTAAATTGACCTAAAATTTTGATAATAAATTTTAAAATGAATGTCATTTTATTTTAAATACTGTCTACTAAATGTGTTTAGTTTTCATTTCCTTACAGTGACAGATTAACATTTATAGGTATATATACTGAAAAAGTTTTTTCTCTTTCTTTATTTTATTTTGTCAAATCAAATTTTCTACCTGAAAAAATGTAATTTTTGTTACGAGAATATCATGAAATATGTAAGGTAAATATTTTTATTTAACTCTATTTAATTTCTTTATATATTTGTATACAATTATTATTATGTAGTATAATACACAAAGATGTACTATATATTTACTTGCTCATAATAAGTTAATTTCAGTTATACTTAAGTATGTAATGAATAAATTTATCCGAGTAATATATGTAAGTACTTCTATAATACTATAAAGGCTAATTTTGAGTATATACTGTAATTTGATATTATATGAAATAGGTTACTACATAAAATGTATATCATATTCATTTTAAATTTTTAGTAAATGTAAAAGCCTTTTTATGTTATCTCATTAAATCTGTTTAGTCAAAAAAAAAAAAAAAAAAAAAAAAAAAAACGAAAAGGAAAATTTTTTTTTTTAAATTGAATAAGAGATATTAACAAAATAATAATAATAATAATAATGATAATAACAAAAATTTATATTTCCCTTAAATAAAAGTAAATTTAAACTTTATTATTATTTGTATGCAAAAGTAAGTATATCTGTTATATTTATGTATAGTATGTACATATAATTTATAAATTTACGATGAATACATACATATTCCAAGAAATGTGAAAATTTAAGTAATTTACAAACTATATTATATACATATATATGTATGTTGTAAAAATTTTTGACCTATAAATATAAGAAGGTAAAAGTTTAAATTAAATTTATAAGTAAGTATTTGTATATGTTTGTATAGTGTACATATATGTATGTGTTTATAAGTTAGTATTTTAAATGTGAATTTGAAAAAAACATTTTTTTTTCCAATTATAAATCAAATTTATATGCATAGACTTTATCAAATAGAGCAAAGTAAATTACAAATAATATTTTTATGCTAACGATTTTTTAAAAAATAAAAACACAATTATATCTATTTATATTATGAGCACCCAGACAATAACTGTATAATGACAAAATATGTAATAAAACGTATGAATTTGAGCTGACTCCAGTGGTTGAGATTGGGACATGTAATTAGAAGGTCAAACTATTACTAGAGACAGATCAAAGTTTAAAAATTTCCTAAACCTGTTTAAGGAGATAAACTTATTGATTTGTCAGCAATCAGCTTGGATAAGTCACTCAGAAGTAGTTTAGCCTAAACTATTTATAACAAGTAGTTAAACTCGATTACAGATTTTTTTGAACATACAACAAATAACAACTAAATCAGTTTTTGTTCTGTCAATACGAATTCTTAACAAAAAGCTTTTTCTAAACTGATTTAGCTAAATCGAAAAGGAGTTTTTGGTCTGTCTGCCGTGTACAAACTCGATGGCAAAAGAAGACCATACAAACCAGGTAGTATCAATCGAAACTGGGAAGCGCCATTTAAAAGAAAAATTACAAATATTAGATCGTATGGCCATACAAAATCATATGAACGATCTGGGAAATGAATCAAAACAAACATTTATTTATATGATTAAAAAGATTTTATTTATTTTTTTCATCAAAATTCACATAAAATAATTATTAATTTATTAAAAATTAATAATTATTAAAAATTAATTTATTTTCTGTTTAAATTCAAACTATTCTAACTACATCTATTTATTTAGTAGACTCAAACAGCTTGTGCTGATCTAAGAGCTACTAATTTATATATTATTCAATTAATATTAAACTTATTTAACGAAATGAGATAAAGAAAATATATCCAAGAAAGAAAAATAAAAATAATAAATACATTAATAAGGAAAAATATAATTATTAGAAATTACAAATTTATAATTTGAAAAATTTATTGATAAAAGAAGAGACTAAACCTATTCTATACCTAGTCTTTTGTATATATTTTAAGACATTTTTTATGAAACCTTTTGTCGTAGAGCAGTTCTTAACCCATTATTTGCAATTAATAATATAGTATATTTATTTGAAATTTTATATAAATTTATTTTATTAAAAAATGGTGAAATGTGCTGTAAAAAATTCTGAAAATAAAAAATTTAAATACTACTTTAATTTTAAAAGTGAGTGACTACAGCAATGTAGAAATAACTACTGAAATAGATGAGTTTCCAAATGCTTTTTTATTAGAGTGAAAGGCATCATGTAACGATGAAGACTTGGGAGAATTTGATGACTATGTTGCTAATTTTCGTCAATCAAACATCAATTTAAAAAATTATGTTGAAAAAATTGAAAAAAATTAATAAGTCATTGAATATCTTTCTAGATTTATCATAAAAAAACTAAATTTGAAGGAGTTTTTGGACACCAATCCAATCCAACTTACACACACATGGATTGATTTTAAATCAGAAGACGGTTTGAAAAACCAAAGCTGGAGTTTTCAAAAAATATTAAAAAACTTGAAGAAATATTTTTAAAAATTAGTGAAAGTAATTTGTATTGTGACTGTGAGACAAAAAATTTTTAGAAAAACATTTATTCAATTCAAAACAAATTAATTTACCAACTAATATTAAAAATCTCTATTTTATATGTAGATTATTACTATTACCACAAGACAAATAAATATATTTATTCGTATTGTGTTATTACTTTAAAATTAGACATTTAAACAAAGAAATTTCAAGTAATTTGAATTGAGTAATTGTGATTGTAATTTGAAAAATAAAAAAAAAATAATAATAAAAACAATAAAATAAAATTCATGATTTTTTTTAAACAATTCCTCATTTTTCCTTTAAAATTGCTTACGAAAATGCATTACAAATCTTTATATGAGTTTTTGTTACGTCACGTTTCATTTCTCATTCATTCTTTATACTACCTATAGAGTATTCCAATTACCTTGATACAAACCTAAAGTACGATGGTTAGAGAATGATAAAAACGATCTGACAAAGATAGAAGTGAATATTTTGAAAGAAAAATCAATAGATAAATCCGAATAGAGACTAATACTGAAATAAGCCAATCTCCACCAAGGAGGGCTTTAGAACAGATAATGTATGTAGATGATTTCATAAATAATTTTGTGTGCATATAGTATTATGTATTTTTTAAATGTTATTTTTATAATTACATTGTATTACATATACTCGTGTAATAGCCTTTAACCATATATTACACATTACACTTCATTATCAAGTAAGTTGTAGTGAAATGAGTTCACATTATTGATTTTACTTCGCATTTTACTTTTGATATGTTTTAGAAATATGTACATACATATTTCAAAAATGTATATACATGGTTTATTAATTTTTAAGGGGATTTAAATATTTTTATGATATAAATACTTTTGACAAATATGAATTTATCTAATCTAATTTATCATAGCATTTATCATCTTATGTATTATAGTATTTTAATGCAATATTTTGCACATGTTTTCTTTTAAATAAAAATAAAACAAGAATTTTCACATATAATAAAATTGTAAGTTTATGATAAATTATCTAATTTTTATATAATTAGCTGGTTGTTATGTAAATATGTAGTATTAATATGAGTGTTAAAAAATAATATTAAATATGTATATAATGTAGGTATGTATAATTTGTGTATGAAAATGAAAACAAACAAACAAAACCTTGAATTACACGGTAAATTTATAAAAATGTATTTGTATTTATTTTTTTTCTTTTTACAAAACCCACATGTCTACGTATGGATTATTTTGATATACTCGTACATTACGTGTTTGTGTAGTACATCAATTTTTATTTATTTATTTATTTATTTTTATAATATACATATATACATAAATGTATATAGTATATATTAAGTGCACGCGGATACTCAGTCCATGGCACCGCCGATCAGTAATTTTATGTCAGATATACATTATTATCCAGTTTATCATCAGTAATCAGTTACTGGTGTACATTGCTGATGGGAAAAATTATTGATCGACTTGGGCAAGAGTAGTGCGCTGGCTGGGGTTCGAACCGTGATCTCAAAGATCGCAAGACCGACACACAACCATCGAGCTATTCAAGCCCCACATCAATTTTTATCTGATATCTACTAGTGGAATATAAGAAATAAACTAAAATATGAAAAAAATAAAATTTAAATTACCATATCAAGAGGAACAATATATAAAAATAAACTACGCGCGGGGACTAGTATATACCTACATACAACATACAAACACGTTCTTAATAAAAGTATAAAAACAAAAAAAAAACCAAATATGTATGTAGGTACCCTAAAATATTATCATAACATTTGAAAATATATATATATACATAAATACACATATACAAACAAATATACATATGTATATGTGTATACACTATACAAATATACACATAATGAAAAAATATTACAAAAAATATTCAAAAAAATTTTTAAGGATACCTTAATATATCTGTTCATGTACTGATAATATTTGCATATACACTGATGTATACGATTATATATTTACATATGTATATAATTATATCGTATATGAACATACATACATTATATATGTAGATATAGATATTACAATTTTTTGTATATACGCACATTCTTAATATGTGTAGAACATACATAGATAAAAATAAAATCTTGCATATCTCTCTACTTACATTTATTATGTATTTATATTTCTCTATATGGATTACAATAATTTTATTTTTTTTCCCACATGCATATATTAAATATGTACAATTTTCTATATACAATATAATCTACAGTATATTTTAATATATATACATATACATATAAATATAAATATTTGCTTATAAATCCATATGTACATGTATATTATAAGCTAAGAAACATTATACATATGCACATATGCATACGATCAGTATAAAATATACATAGACATAAATGTGTATATTTTATGTAATGTAAATTATGTATATAACATGCAAAAGTACATGTATGATTTTTGATATAAAATAAAAACGGAAGAAGAAAACAATTCGGAATTCTTAAAAAAAAAACAAAAAAAAAAATAAATAAAATAAAAAAGTAAAAAGAAAAAACAGAATCAAAATACTTTTAATATTAAATGAAAATATTTGCGAGAAAAATGTAGAAAGAAATGTTGTAAAAATATAAAAAAAAGGAAAAGAGATAAATTCCCGCCATTCATATATACATATATACATACTCACTGAATATCAATGTACATACGTAGATTTCTATATATTTTATATATTATATAATATATGATTATTATGTAATTATGTGCGTGTATACGCGTATTTAGATATACATTATTATATTATATGCGAACATATATGTATATATGTATAAATAAATGTAAAATAAATATAAAGTATCTGATGATAGTATATAAATAATATGTAAAGAAAAATGGAAAAAAAAAAATTATTTTTATTTTTTTATTATTATTTCTTTTATGTTAATGTTACATTTGAGCATACTATATCATACAGATAGATAGTAAGTTTATCGCAATTTAAATTTACTTTGCATTCACATATATGTAATACATAATATAAGGTACATTTTTTCTTATGAATAAATATCGTACATACATACGTAAATATGTAGATATATGAATCGATAAGGAATAAGGTGTATTTATGTGTTGTGATATGTTAATAATATTTATATGGGACGAGTGTAGTAGTAAGGTAGTTTGTAAGGTACATACATATATCAATATTATCAAGCGAAATATAAAATAAAATATTATGTAATAAATAAATATTATACATTTACGTAATGTGGCCTACTATAATATGAATGACTGACTTTCTTCCTTCATGGATTGTAAAATAAAATTATACATATATTTATATTTCTGTGAAAATGTTTTACTGTGATATGTTTTACTCTGATGATTTTCATATAATAAGTGTAAAATGTACAATGTACTCCTTTATATAGCTATTATACAGAGTAAAGTATAAATAGATGTGTAAATCTGTTATACAATACATTTTATAGTTTGTATACAATATATATTTTTGTTATCTAAGCATATATGATATTCGTATCTTAAAAATATATGTAAGTATACAAAAAAATTCCACATGATGTTATAATATATTTTATTAAATTCCTCTATTGATATTGCATACATCAGTTAAGTATCATCATATATTTATATCGTATATATATGTAGATATATGATGACTTATATTTATATTTCAACATTGTAATTTTTTTCATTAATTTTTTTTTTTGTGTTTTCATATACGAATCCTTAATGATTTTTGTTTTTCAAATTTTGTACAGTTCTCGGTTTCATATATTTACATAATACATATATATAATTCAAATAATACCTATATTTTTATTTAATTTTTTAAATCAATTCTAATGAATTTTGATTCGAATAATAAACAAATTTTACAAATTATTATTTTCAGTTTTAAATTTAATTCTGATTTTTCAATATCAAAAAAAAAAATATAACACTGTAAACATTCAACCAGAGATGTGACTTTTTGGACATATTTTCGTAGTAAAAACACAGTAGTGTATATATGTGTATATAAGTATCTATAAATCGAAAAGTAGTATGAGTAGTACAAACCTCAAATTGTAGTAAAAATACTACTATAGTAGTTTAGTCATATCACTGCATTCAACATATATATACGAGTACTTATACCTATACCAAACCAATACATTATATGTGCTTGATTGTATAGTGACTGGAGAAGTTAAGAGACCCATGACAAGGAAGATTTTGCAACAAAGTAAACCGTGGAAAAATACGGGAAGACGTAAAACGATAAGATGCAGAATTAAATTTGATAACGATAAATAATTTGGATCTTGGAAGAGAGCGAAATACAGAAGTGAAAGACATAGAGACAACTTCTATGTTAGATGCTAAGATTCGATTTGAGTCGTATTATAGCTTAATGATAATGATGATCATTTCGTTTCATTTTCTTACATTTTCTCTTCTTTCTCTCTTTTTTCATTCTTCTCTATAATGTAAAAAGACAATACCAAAAAAGAAAACTAAAAAAGCAAATAAATCGAAATGAAAACGAAAGAAGTTTAAAATTTGTTCTTCTTCAATGTGGTTAACTTCACAGAAAAAAAAAATTTTTTTTAAAGCTCTGTTACAAAATATTATTTTCCACTTGTATTTTATAAAAATAAAAAAAAATTAAAATATCTTTTAATATTACAAAATGAGAATTAAATAATCGGAAAATTTAGAAGGAAAATTAAAAAAAAATAATGTACATTAGTATTTATATACATATTTCAAAAGGATATTATGTAGCAAATAATTTTTCATTAATATACGAATACATATATGTATATGTATACGTACTTATAATAGGTGAAATTCACAACAATACAAAAAAATAATTAATAATACTCGTAATTCTCATTTAAATCCATTCCATTCACCTGTTTCTTAGATCCAAGGATATAATTTTATTTTTTAGTATTTCGATCACACATAACAATTGTATTTATAAAAATCCAAGAATAGAGTATATATGTATGTATAATAATAATCGTTTTCTCGTCGCGTGATATTACTATTTAATGTATTATAAATATGAAAATGAAAAAAAAAAAAGAAACGAATAGACAAAGAGAAATGTAACTTTGTCGTATCTAAAATTCTGGGAATTTAATTTTTTGAATTGTATTTTACAGTGACTTATTATTATTTATTGTTTGCACACTGTATATTTATAAAATAAAATTATTGTACCACAAAACGTGTAGCTAATTATAGTTTGAACATTTACATATTTTTTGAAGGTTCTATATTTTTTTTTTTTCCACTTATACGAGTATACTAAAAATATGTACATAAATGTGTATATGAAATTCATGTATGTACTTGGTATATAAAATGAATACAGATTAAATATATAAGTATTTTTCTGTCCCAGAATTTCAAGAACATATTTTATGTCAGAATACGTACAAATGAATTTTCATATTATGTAGTTATATGCATATGTAAGGGGTTTTATGTGTCGCAAGTAGTAGATTCTCTAACTGATCTCGAAAGTGCAGGAGGTCCGATTCCCATTCAAGGCAAAAGTAAGAAAAATGATAATTTTCAATATTTCTTCGCCTATTTCTAATTTTCATAATACTCAAAGTTCATTCAGCTTTGAATGAGTATGAGCTTTCTGAGAAAAAATCTAAGAAATGTTGATAAGTTTTCTATTTACTGACAACAAGTAACACAAAAGTATGTCCATATAATATAACTGATTATAATCAATGCACTTTGGTATTAGCATCATTAATCACTATTATAGTAAGTACATATTCAATATTCATTATACCATGACTTTTAATAACAGAATAACAGATCAGTTTAAAGTATAAGCTCTATCTAGTGGCCCTATCATGTAAAAAAGGGCTTATTTCTCTACCAGTATCTCAGTGTTTTTGTTTTGCAATCCATGTTAAACTCTAGGTGCATTCATGATAGTAATAAAAGTTTAGAAATGATTTCAGTGAAAGCCTTGGGCCTTGACTCACATAATAACTGTAGTGCTGGTGATGATTATGATGATAGATAAGTATTGATAAAATTGAAAAAAAAATGGTAATAATTTTATCGAACTCGATTAATTACTTATATATACAGCATCAGCATCATATGTATGTATACTCATAATTTATTTTATTTTAATAGATATATTATGTAAATTTTATTTACATTTCTATAGATATTGTGATAAGTGATCTATTCAAATTACATAATTCAATGAAAATGTATAAAATTGATATTATTAAGGATTACGTGTGTATGTACATACGAGTATTATATATAATTTTAGATTATTGTAGAAAATTAAATTATTCTAAAAATATAAAACGACAGTCTGTATAAATTTTATTTGGATTCAAGATAAAAAAAAAATGTAAGTACATTATATGAAAGTGTGCATGTGGATACATGTTTTTTGAATAAAAAATGTACGTACTCGTATTTAGCCTAAGAAACGCATGATGCATTAACTTTAAATATCTTTAAATAATTCTATGAATAAAGTAGATATTTGTATACATAAATATACATATATAATTTACTGGTAAGCATATACATACTGCATATTTATATCAGTATTAATACACGCATGTTATACATATCTAATGTGTGCACATAAATTTCACATAATGTATATACTTACATAATATGTATGTATATGAAGTTAAAGGCAAAACAATAAAAAAAAAATAAAAAAAACAAAAACATCAAGGAAATAAAAATTGTATGCTGAGAACATTCAAAAACGTTTTACCATGTTTTACGTAAAACAGCATGGATTCTGAATAGAAACTTTTATATTTTTCTTCATTTTTCTATTATTATATTTTTTTTATTTTTATAAATGAATAAATGTATGTATGTTTTGATACTAGAAATTCTCGTAATGTTCACGTATGTATGTGACTTGACTGTATGGTAATTTAATACGATGTACATATACAGCATATTATATGTATGCGTATAGTATGTGTATGTAGGAATACATATATGTATGTAAGCAATATGTATTATATAAAAAGTGATCCTTAAATTATGACATTATAAAATATATTTTTCTGTTATCGTCTAGTAAATAATGACATTTTTATGTTATATATATATACATATATAGGATACTATGTAAGAGTTTTACATAAGAATGTATACACACTTATTATTATATACATATTTTCATGTAAAGCATGTTTTCTTTTTTTTTTATATATATCTATCTTTTTTTTTTTTGTTTTGGTTATTTCTTGTATTATTATTGCCTTCTGCCTACTGCCTGCTGTTAGTTTTTTTCCAATTCGTCTCCTTTGGTTGGCAAAAAATTAAAAAAAAAAAAGTTGAAAAAAAAATATATAAAAATGAAATGTGGGTAGATAAAAATTGAATATCACAGTGAAGGATATAAAATATATGCGCATTTTAAAGTACTATTATAAGATATGAATGTACATAATGTATGTCCTTATGTATATATACCTACGTGTATGTACGACGAGTATATCTATTATAACAAAAAAAAAAAAAAGTTCAATGATTTGTAAGTAAATTACCAGGCCGCATCGCATGTACATCGAAATCCATTTAATATATACTTACTTTTCTATAAATGTAATGTATAAATCATTCATTCAAAATTAGTTCAGCAGCTCATCTACTTAAATTGAAAATGTCAAGTACTTGTACTAAATATATAATGTGTACGAGTATATATATACGAGTACTTATTTATGTAGTACGTAACATATCACAATCACTGCATGAAAAATGATACAGAAATTACGTTTTTACAACCATTTTTCGTCCGATTCGTTTCAAAATCGGTATTTGGGGGCTTGCGGTGTTGCTGATCACGAATTTCTGTGAAAAAAAAAATACCAAATATTTACAGTTATTACATTATTAAAGATACTTTTATTGTGAAAAATGTTCCAATTTTTTGTCTTAAGGTACTCGTCCACGATGCAATTTTTCTTGCATGCAAGACGATTTTGACAGATAAAATTGCACGAAATATTTATTTCGAAGTGTACGCTGCCTAGAAAGATGAAATATTGCACAGAAATACGTATTTCATGCAATATTTCTTATTGCAAGCAATTCTTTTTATTGCATAGTGTACGCAGAAAGATATGCAATATTTCGCGCAAGAAAAATTTATTCAACTCATTCAATAAATATTTCTCTTGCATATGCAATAAATTCAGCTGACTAAAATGTAATGGGTTGCTGTGTTGTCTATCATTCGTTGGTTGATGTTGTGTTGTGCTGTGACTTCTTGTGAATTTGGTATGTATTTTCTATTATTATTATTATTATTAGCAAGGTAGGCCTTTCAACTCTTAAAATATTGAAAAAAAAAATATTGAAAAGAAAAATATGAAATATTTGAAATATAATGTATATGCAAGAAAATAAGAATTTCGTGTAAGTGCTCGTGCAATAAAAATTTCTTGCAAAGATATTTTTTTCTTGCATGATAGAAATATTGCATATTTTTCATGAAATATTGCGTCGTGTGTACGAAGTACTGCAAGTTTTCTTGCATGCAAGACAAATTTCGCGCAAGAAAAATTGCATCGTGGAGAAGTACCTTTAGAAGTATTTATTCGTTACAATTCTTACAAATAATTTTTTTGGTAGAATGCTCATTGCAAATAGTTTTAGCGCAACTACTGCAGCACTGCTTAGACACTCGCCCCAGTTTGTACGGACACATGTAACATCTTCGTCTCTTGTTGTTTTGTGGTTCCTCTGTGAATAAATTAATATTTGATGATGATGACGACGATGGTCCCAAAGTCTGGTCAATAATTAAGCGATGGTATCTGTGTAATCCTACGGCGCTTCGTGCTCGAACTTGGGGAATAACCAAATCTTGAACAAGTTCTTCAAGAAAAATTTTTCGACGAGAATTAGTTTTTTTCTTTTGCCATTCTGGATACAAGTTCAACCAAATAACTTTAGCAGCAACGCCGCAAACATCAATCAAGTTATAGAACTGGACCATCGGCCATCTGTTTGATTTTCTTTTCACTGAATAAGCATGCGCTAATTGGTCTAACGTATCTACTGCACCCTTTGTTTTATTGTAATACAAATTGATTTCCGATTTGCTCTTGTTATCAACGTCTACTTTATCAGTGTGATGCATGGACGAAAGCAAAATAACCGCTTTATTTTTTTTAGGCACATAACTTACAAGAGAAACGGTTTTTCTAAACCCGAAAACATTAGACTCCGAATTTCTGTTCTTATTAGGAAGAAAATTAGCAGGAATAAAAGTTTTATTTTTCCTCACTGTTCCAACACATGTCAATTTCATTGAAGATAGCTGTTGACAAAGATTCAAGCTTGTAAAAAAATTGTCAAACGTAATATTTCTGTTTGATCCTTCAAATTTTCCGCACAATTTCAAAACAACATTTTGTCCTAAGTTTGTTTCTCGTTGCCTTCCTTCCTGGCCAAGATAAGGCAAACCTTGCAAGGGATAAGATGTATCACTATCACACAACCACCATATTTTCATACCGTATTTGTCAGGTTTGGATGGCAAGTACTGTTTGAAACTTACTCTTCCCCTGAATGGAACTAACTGCTCATCTACAGTAAGATTTGCACCTGGAATATAGTGTTTGGTAAAATTCTCCGTGACCAAATTCCAGAAGTCTCTTATGGGCGCAAACTTATCTTTTTCTCTTCTCACTGATCGAGTAGAACTATCGTCAAATCGCAAGTGCATCAACAATGAAGCAAATCTATTTTTCGAAGTGCTTGCACTAAATATAGGATTTCCCATAAGTGGATGAAAAAAATCTCTATAATCAGATACGCCTTGCTTCCTTATGCCTGCAAAAATTAAAAGCCCAATAAACCCTTTCACTTCCATTGAGTTTGTTGACTTCCATTTTTCATTTTCAATTTTTTCACCATGCATATTCGTATGCTTCACTATAATATCGATAGCTGCATCAGTGAAAAATAGTGCAAATGCATCTCCAGGCGTGTCAATTTGCTTTCCAGGAGGTAGTACTACTTTATTTACGGGACCTCTTATTATATTGTGGGCTGCAGCTCTTCGCTGTAAGAAGGGCTTAGAATTCCACTCCGTTCCATCCCTAGCTATAAAAGTAACAGGATCGGAAATTACACCTTCCACCTCTTGAGCTTCGAATTCATTGTCGCCATCTAATTCATCAACTTCAATTTCGCTTTCTCTATCTGATATTTGTTCAACACGATCTTCTTCGCTATCAGCACTCGAACCATCATCACTTGCTAAATCAAACTCTTCACAATCACTATCAGCCTCTAGTGCCGCTATCAATTCCTCCTCCGACAAACCTTTTCTTGTCATTCTAAACAAAACTTTAATTATTATATTGTAACATTAGCACCAAACATTAGTTGAAAATTTACCTACCTTGTAATTCGAAAAATCTAATTGAAAATATAATATAGTATCATACAATTTTATTTTTGCACATGCTATTTATTCAAAGTCACACTGAATACTAATTACCTATAGCCTATAAGCAACATATGGAATGTACACGCATTCACTCCAAATAGAGCAAAAAAAAAAACAATACTATTTGTAAAAGTCAAAAAATAATTGTTGAAGATTACAATAATTATTACAGTAAAATGCTATAAATAAATAATGTATTGTTATCATCAATCAATTATTGTAATGCACAGAGCAATTGCACTCATCTTAATACCGTTATTTCACATAAATGAAATCTCTGCTAGAGAATTTCGAGCACCAGCTAACACTGGCTGCCTTTACATCAAGTCTTCGCTGTGAATCACAGTGGAAAATTATAGGAGTGACTTTAAGTCACTCGTTGGGATGAAATGTTACAATTCTAATTATTAGTTTATTCTAATGTTGTTGATAACAATTATGTAAGATATTGTGTAAATTTATGTTAAGAACAAGTAGCGTAGAAAAGTCATAAAGTTTCAGTTGAATTCAGTACAAATAAAATTAATAAATGAACTATGAAATTAAAAAGTGACTTACGATCACTGGTTGGGATAATTAGGGTTAAATAAATATGTTTAATTTAAAGCTCAAGCCAGCGGAAAATTTCCAATTTATTGTGTTTCTCGCCTTATGTAGTTGTATTTTGTTGCTTTCCTTAAGTATTAAGCGTTTAGCATCAATTCATATTTAGATTTAGATCATATGGGTGCTTATGTGTGTACGTACACATTATGATATCATCTCTGTGGACTGTACAAAATTAATACGCTCATTACATATACCCTTATTATTTATAAGCTTATTATATTATTTTCTTAGGATTATAATAAGTACATACAAACAAGTCCTTTTAATAAATGCTTATCTAATAAATAAAATATCTATTCTTTTTCATATTATTATTTATAAATATTGTAATCTTATTATATATACCTTGAATACGGCATTACGATATGTCATATCGGAAATAAAAACTGAATGTTTTTTTTTTTTTTTTGATGATAACAACATTAAATTCAATGTTCGAGTATACATTATACATGCATGCAGTTTGAAAGGATGAAAAAAGATAAATGAACTCAATGTTTAAATAAATTTTATTTTACAGAGTTTCCTTTTTATATTTTGTAAAAACCAGATTTTTTTTTTTAATTTTAATTTTAATAACATTGTTCTTAATTCATATTTTACCCATACGAGTACATAAGATACATTATGTTCACATGCATGTGTGGATAAATTGTAGATCCTATTATAGTATATGCCATGAAAAATATGAGAAATTTTAATTAAATATGTTGTATTTTTTTTTGCTAATTAATTATAAATACTTAAAGATACAGATCGACCTATACAGTCGATAAAGAGAATGCAATGAAAAAAAAATAAGTGAAAATAAAAAGTGAAAATAAAAACAGAATTCAGAGTTACCAGTCAAAAAATTAACACAAAACAAAAAAAGTTATTGATTCGATTTGTTCACATATACATTACTTTATACATAGTATACATGCTATTGCATATATATATTCATATTACATACTTATATATGTATATATGTATGTATGTAGAATTGTATGATATCATTAATTAGCTTTTAATTAAAATTTATCTGCAATTTAATAGAAGTTTACAACAAAGGAATTAAATAAAACATGAAATGAAAATGAAGAATTTATGTATCATATGTGTACATATTTTATTTTAGTATGTGCACATACGAGTATATAATATATACATAATATAAAACAGTGTTTATTTATATTGTATTTACATATACATACATATAGCATACTCATTTATGATATTATGTAAAGTTGAAGAATTTCAATGAAAATTTTAATTGAAAAATTGAATTTTCGAACTATGTACATATATAATATAAACACATACATAAAAAAAAACACAAAGTATGAATGAACATAATGCATTTCTATACGTCCAAATTTGAACGAAGTATACGTAAGTATATGTTGTGTATATTTATTCTTTTAAATTTTATGAATATACTAATAAGAATTTTTGAACATATATACATAAATATATGATAGGATATACCTATACACATACATATATACACTCGTACTATAGCATATATTCCTATATAGTAGCGTAATATACAGATTTCTTAGAATATTGAAAATGATCAAAAATAATTTTTCAATTCTCTCTCTAAATAGATATAAATGCATGCATACGAATTTTTGTGTACATAAAAATATATAATAGAAGGCTTTTTTGTTTTTTTTTTTAGTTCCTGCATTTGAAACCTTTGAATATCAGTTATAAATTATACTATTTAATCGATGAATAATTTTGTATGCAAATATATGATATGTAAGTAGATTTAGTATCGATGAATTCTAATTAATTAATTCAATACAAAAGAAAAGAAAAAAAAAATAAAGACATATACACATATATGTATATATACACAGCATACAAACTATTAGAATGTATATTGATAAAAAAAAAAAATGTAATTAGTCGATTGAATAATTAATTAAAATTTTTACAATTTATACAAAAATTCATGAATTTTAAAATTCTCCAACTAAACTTTGATTATATCTATGGAATTTTGTTATCATTGGGTATTTATTTATACTTACTTTAATTATATTATTCGAAAGTAGCTATGTACATATAATAATAATTCTTTTACGCATTATGTTTGCAGGCGTCCGTCCGGCATTGACGAAAAAAACAGACTAAAGGTAGAACTATAATCGACATACCTGACATAAGCTTTGACATATGTCGTGCTACGAACACAGCCAAATCAATGAGCTAAACTATAATTAACATTACCGACATTCGTTAAAAATTCGTTTAACATAAGCTCGACATAAGCAGTACGATCGAGAGCATACATGACATAAGTAACATAAGCAAAAAGCTCATTTTGTGAAATTCGTATTGCTTATGTTTAGTATGTTATCTATGTTAATTATAGTTAACCAAATGTTACGTTTTAACATTCGTTATTTTTTCTTATGTTTGCTATGTCAGGTATGTCGATTATAGTTGGGCTTTAACGGTTTTCGACAAGCCTCGCTCTCCCACGACCTCACCGATCTCACAGACCTTTTCCTAAACAAAACGAAATAAATGTCTTTCTTTAGTGTAGAACGTGATAGCAACTAAACAACCACGAATCACGATGAGGAAGCTTTTGTCGGTAGCAAAATGGCATACGCAAAGTGCTAATTGAGTCTATTTCATACTATACGAATTCATTCCATTTAGAAAAAATTACCGAAAATACAATATCTACATAGTCTCAATATTCATATTGTCATTGTCGACCATATTCCTCTATTCTAGTATATATACACGCGGGATTATAGTAAATGCATTTTTCTTTCAAAATAATAACCCACTTAAGGCGTAGTCACGATAAGCCCGTTCCGTTCCGACACGTTACAAAACATACCTGTTATAATAAAACGGAACGATATAATAGTAAATTTGAAAGCTAATATTGAAAATTTATATGGAAACAGCTTGTGTTATCCGTAAAAAGTTGAAATTTGTTCAACTTCAACGTTTCGTACTGTTTCGTTCCGTCAATCGTAACAGCTTTTCCGTCAATCCATATAAATAACATGGAAATGTCAAATATCCAACTTTTTTCTTTTTACGTAACGGAACGGAACGGGCTTATCGTAACTACGCTCTTACTCAGAAGTCAGTCCCTCCGTAGTATTATCGATCAATTCACACATTTATTGAATATTAAGATTTTACATTCTACTCTACATTCAGGCAGATTCAGGTAAGGATTGATTTGTGATGGGTCAAGTGGTAGGTTAAATATAAGTAGTAGTGATACCGGTTTAAAATTGAAATAAAACAAAATTAGTTTTTTAGTATCAGTTTTTTTTTTTTAATTTACAGACTTAACGTCATTTTCTCACATTTTTTTTTTATTTAAATATTTATTTTTTCATTTTTTTTTTGTTAAATTTTTTTTTAATTCGCATTCAATATATATTATACATATTTATATATAATTTTTTTTCTTATTTTTTTTTATGTTTTATTTTTTTTTAATTTATTTTTTAAATTTTATAAATTATTATTTTTATTATTATCAGTATAATTATTATTATCCTTAAATACAATTTCTTATTTTTTTTTTGTGTTTTGTTTTTTGTTTTGTTTTTGTTTCATTTTATTTTATCGTGTACATACATATTATGTTATATACATTTTTTATGCATTGTAATGTGTATGGTTTTGTTTTTTGTGTGTTGTATTTTTTATTAATTTTCATTTTATACTAATTTTCGTTTTGCAACGTGTTTTTCAGTTATCTGTATATATGTAAGTATATTCATTTGTGATAATTATCACCATATTTATGCCTATTTATTTTATTTATTTATTTGTTCATTCATTTCATTGTTCATTTTTCATGTAATGTATATGTAATATGGAAGGTAAGTATGTGTATGTATACGATGTTTGTATGGCGTTATCAACAACGTTTGTGTCATTTCCAAAAAATTTACTTGAAATAAAATCCAATATCATACACTCGTAATATTCGCAGTGCCGAGAAAGCATAATTTTCTTCTTTTTTTTTTTTTTTTTTTTTTTCTTGTTTCAGAATACCTACATTATACAATCAATAATTTTCTAATTTCACTTTTTTAGTATTCATATCATAAATAATGTTTGTCACAAGTAAAAAGTATGCAATTTTAGTTTGGATTTTTTTTGTGAATTTTTCATATTTTTTTGTGTTGTTTTGCTGTTTTATTTAATTCTAGTTTTTTTTCTTCATTTTCAAACTTATAATTTATTTCGTGTTGTATTTATGTTTATTTTGTTTTGATTGTATATGGAATATATTATTTTCAGAATATGCTTACATAATATATGTGTTTTCTTGTATATACATATACATGTAGATATGTATTATGTTCGATTTACACAAATACATACTGCATTTTGTTTTTACGTCATTATTTTTGTTGTAATTTGAATTGAATGAGGTGTATGAAAGTATGTGTGTTTAAGTGTGTTTTACAGTTATTGTTGTTGTTATACATTGCAATACATACATTTTAAGTAATGTACATTATCTTATATAATTTTAAAATAATTAAATTTAATTATTTTCTGGACAATATTTTTCAATGTCGTCATCGACAATAATTTCTTATTCTTCTTCTTTTTATTCTTAAGTTTTGTTTCATTATACTATAAGTAATATCTTTTACGGATATATATGGTGGCTTTATTAGTACATTATGTGTATGTATATATTTATGTACCTCTTTATATGTATGTATGCATATTTTAAAAATTATTATTTTATTTTTCGCTGTCTTTATAATTTCTACATTTTTATTGTATGAATATATATCTATTATTATTATTATTATTATTATTATTCATTCATTCATTCATTCATTTAAAATAATTAAATTTTTATTTAATTTTTTTTTTATTTATTTTTGTTTTTTATTTTTTATTTTATTTTTTCATTTTTTCTTTTTTTTTTTTTATTTTGGTACACATATAATTAATTATTTGTATATAAGTATGTACTTCATATATTAGATATGTATGTAAGTACATAATATATTATATATCTTTGGAATTAAATTACATATTTTGTTTTTATATAATGTAGTATGTAATATGTTTATGTAATTTTTTTTTATCAATAATTAATTACAATATAATTTACAAATAAAAATCATAAATACAAATTTTAGTAATGAATTTAAAATTTTTATTTTATTATTGTTTTTTTTTTTAATTTTATTTTTCATGTAATAGTGAGTATTTATAAATTTTTTATTTTTATTTGTTTATAGAATGTTTTTGTTCTTTCTTAATTTTTATTTTCTTTACTTTGTTGTTTATTATTATTTTTTTCATTGTTTTTATTTTTATTTTTAAATTTCTTTTAAATTTTATTTACACGATACATGTTTTTTAATATTACATTTTACTTGTTTTATTTTTTATTTTTATTTAATTATTTTTTTTTTATTATATTTTTTGTTTGTTTGTTTTGTTGGGTTTCCTTTTTCATTATTTCCTCTTTTATTTTACCTACATATTTAATTTATAATTTATCATAATAGTTTGTATAACATTTGCATCTACTTATTTTCAATTTATATATAATGTCGCAGTATGTGTATATCGACTCTATTTTGCTGATTCTTATATACTTTCATACAAGATTATTTTTTTTTTGTTTTGTGTTTTTTTTTTTTTTTTTTTTGGATTTGTTATTCGAAATGAAATTTTTTGTTCTTTAATTCATTTTACGTAATTGATTTACTTCTTATAGTTTGTACATTATACATAATGTACATACTTACATACCATTGTTTAACTATAAAGTACATTATGTCGCTCAGAATTATTTTCTTATGTTCACGCACTATAAATATTTTTTTATTTTCAATTAATTTATTTATTTTTGGCTAGAAAAAAAAAGGGTAAGATTTTTTTTTCTCATTTTTTTAATTTATTTCGTTTATTTTGAATTTATTTCATTTTTATTTGTTTTTTAAATAATTACCATTATTATTTTTTATCAAATTATACATATAAATTTAAAATTATTATTATTTTTATTTTTTAACAATTTTATAAATTTATTTGTTTGTTTTCTATTCTGTTATTTATTTTTGTATTTATTTATTTCCTATTTAATTTTATTTTTCATTTTCACATTTGCATAGTTACATCATAAATACATAATATAAGCACAATTAAGTATTTCCCAATCAATCAACAAATAATCTGTATCCAATCAATTTTCAATTAATTTATTTAATTTCATTTTTTTACCTTTTTTTTGCTTGTTAATATTTTTTTTCATTGTAAGAAATTTTTATACATATACATATATATACTAATGTATGAATGAATGAATTTATGTTGTTAATATATACCCTTGTATGTACATTTTTTATTATTAAATTTCGTTTATGTTTGTTTTTTTTTTTTTCGAAATTGTTCATTTTCACTTGAATTCTATTGTCTTTTAATTCAAAACAACAACGACAACAAAGAAATAAATTAATTTACTAAAGAATAATACTGTTAACAAAAATCAAAAAAAAAAAAAAAAAAAACACAATAAAAACGATAAATTAAATTAAATAATTCATGTAATTAATTATTATTTCTTCGAAAATTTAAAAAAAAAAAAAAAGAAACCAAAACAATAGTGACAAACCTTTCAAAAATTATTTTATTGTCCATTATTAATTGCTTGTCAATTTGAAACAAGAACGGACATAAATGTACCTATAATCATTTGTGTGCATTTCATTTTTGGATGAAAAATTACAAAATGTTACAATCAGTTTATGTAGAATATTATTATATGTGTATGGATATATGATAAAGTATGTATATTGTGTGAGACGGAAATGAGTGTCTGTATACAGTATAAAAGAAAATTAAATCGTTATAATACTTTCCTTTTTTAAAAAAAAAAACAACAAAATTATTAGATTTATGTGTTAAGAAATTAAATTTTCGATGCATTATATTCAGGAATAATGTGCATAATTTGTTTTGGCGTTATGCGGGTAGTATCTTTTCAAGATGAATATAAATAATTATGTTAGGAATTAAGAGTTATTCAAGTTGAAGTTAACAGGTTCTAATGTTCTATTAATTTGACAATTTTGCAAATTTTCATATAAAATTTTTATAGTTATCGAAATTTTATATGAAAATTTATAAATTGTCAAAAAATCTGTTAACTGATACCAGAATAACCTCCAATATATTTATTTATGAAAACGAATCATAATCAATTAAGTCTAAAAATATGCATATTCTGTTTTTATTGCAGACAAGAGTGTGTGTATTGACAGAAAATATGCAAAAAAAAAAAAAATTGTTGTAGAACAATCGTTTCATTGATTTTACTTGAATTTTAATGCAGCGTACTAATTCTGAATTTAGCTGTGGGTTCAGCAATTATAAGAACAAAATCTGTCATCTATTTCGGTAAAATACTATTGTAATATCAGTGTACTAAAAGTGTGTTTCAGATATAAGAATTTATATTTATTTATTTTTTGTAATTTCCTATTTAATGCAGAATTAAATATTACGGTCTATATTTCTGGCAGTTTGTTATGATGTTTTTAATTTACTTTAATTTTAGTTTTTTTTTCTTTTGTTATTATTTTTCCATTAGACAAATTTATATTGGAAGAAGGATTGAAAAATTTGTAAAAAAAAAAAAATGGTAAGCTTATAACAAAGATGAGTTTTTTTTGTATTCATGTTTATTTTTTTTTTTTTTTTTGTTTTGTTTTAAATTTTGTTTTGGTCTTCCATTTATTACTATACAAGCAAACATTTTTCTCCTACTATACTTTTCGTAGTTTTTTAATTATTTATTTATTTAATTTTATTTTTTTATTTGTTTTTTTTTTTTCAATTTTTTTCATTGATATAATTATAGAAAAAGATTCAATTAATACCTAAAATATTTATGTAAGTACAAAGATATTCATATATATCATTTTTATTATTTTTATGTTTTTTATATTTTATTTTGTTATACATTATTTTTTGTTTACTCTTATTTTTTAGTTTTTTTTTTTTTAACAATTATATTATACATAATAGTTTTGTCGAGTTGTTTTTGTTTTTGAATTTTAATTTTTTTTTATTTTATTTTTTTTTTTTTGTTTGTTTTTCTTCTCTTAATCACATGATACACATCTGCAGTCATTTTTTTTTTTATACACATACACAATATTTGTATTTTTTTGCAAAATGAAAACAAAACACTAAAACAAAAACGAAAATATTTTGAAAGCCAAATTGAACCTTTAATTGAATATTTATGTGCAAAACAAGAAAAAAAAAAAAAGAATTGCAAATGAACTGAATCAAAAAATGAATAAAAATAGAAAAAAAATTTAAAAAAAAAAATAAATTATATAAAAAATCAAAAAAGAAATAAAAGTTATTCAATATTTTATAAACAAAAGAAAGGTTGAAATTACTATTTGTAAGAGAAATTGAAAAAAAAAAATAATAATTTGTTTTAAATATTTTGGAATGTTTAAATTAAAAATTAATTAAAATATATTTTTATACTTTTATATATTATTTTATTTCATCTTTGATGCATTTTTTAATTATTTATTTTTTTTTAATAACATACATATATATAAAGATATTATTATTATTAATTTGATTTTAATTTAATTTAATTTTAATTAAATTTCATTTAATTTGATTTGATTTTATTCCAATTTTACAAATTACATTTATATAATTTATTACGCACTATTGTGTACTTATTCATAACAGTATAATAAATTCAATTTATATTATATAAAAAAAAAAAAAAAAACTAAATTTCTATATATAAATTTCTTTAATAGATATATGTAATCTGTATCTCTCTATTTTTATGTTTCTTTTTTGGTTTTTAGTTTTTTGATTATATTTTTTCTTTATCATATTTTTTTTAAAATTTTTATTTAACCATTTAAAATGATAATATCAATTCAAAGAATAACAACAAAATAAAAGCTATGTAATTAAAATAAAAACTAAAAAAAAAATATGAAAATTATTTTCTCTTTCAATTTTTACACTCATTCAAGTTTTAAGTAAATTTTTCATTTTACATTAATTTTGTTTACTTTAATTTTTTTAATTTCTTTTTTCATTTTGTTCTTCATTTAATACTTATTTAATTTTATTATTATGTACAATTCTCTTCATATTGTGTATGTCTCTAATAATACACACACACATCTTATGGAATTCACTATGAGAATGAGATTTTCTGATAATAATAATTATTGCATTTTGTTTAAATTGTATTTTTTGTATATAATTTAGTTTCATTTTCAAATACATACATATATTCAAGTTTTGCATTGCTATATGATTATGTCTCTGAATGATTAACATGAATTCAATCTGACTGATTGTTGTTTTTTTTTTCTTTTTTGTTTTGTTAAGTTTCATTTCAACTTTTTTCTTTTATATTTTTGTCAGATTTCTCATTTACTCATTCGAAATAATTATAAAATGCCTATGGTTTGAATGGTTTTAGAGTATTTTTTTGTTTTTTAAATAATAAATTTATTTATTATTTTTTTTTTTTTTTGTAGAAATTTTCGTTTAAATTTTCATATTTCGTAGAGTTATACAACAAGTGAATCATAGAATATATACAGACAGAATGTTAAAGAGAATGATGTACATATAATTATAAAAATTATCGTTGATTATTTTCATAATCTCTGGAATAAGTACTTTTACAATGTTTTCACTTTGTTTCATTATTTAAATAGTAAGTATTTGTTTCATTTTCATTTAAGTTTTGTTTTTCTATTTCAATTTTAAATATTATTATTTTATATTTCTATCTTTCTCTCGCTCTCCTTCTGTATTTTCCGTGTTTATTTTATAAATTTTTATATGCATTTTTTTTTCGTAATTATTTTTTAATTATTTTATTATTTTGATTTAAATTAGTAAAAATTGTTATATTTTTTAATTATTTTTTATTATGTTTTTTGTTGTTTTTTTTTTTTGTACAAAAAGAAAAAAAAATTTAATTTTTTTAATTTTTTTTCATTTTTCTTTTTTGTTATTCATTAATCATTTTGTAACTTTAAATTTCAAAGTTTATTCTTAGTGTTTTCTTTGTTTTGTTTTAATTTCATTATGATTTTTAAATTTTAATTAAAATATTTGTTTTAAATGATCTTAGATGATAATATTAATAATTGTTTTATTAATAAAGTTTTAAACTCACATTTATACATACACATATTGATTTAAGATATTTTTGTTTTTTTTTTTGTTTTTAATTTGTTTTTTAAATTTCAATTATTCTTACCTTATTTTCAAGTTTTTTTTTTGTTTGCTCCATGTTTGTTTCATTTTGTTCATTACAGTAATTTCATGTAATATTATTTATATATGTATATAGTATGTATTATATAATGTGTATGTAGAATTAATCTATATATAGATACACGAATTTTTATTATTTTTTTGTTTTTATTTTTTATTTTATTTTATTTTATTTTATGTTTTTTTTTGTATTTTAATTAAATTTATTTTAAATTTTTGTATTTGTTTTTTTGTTTTTCATAAATTCATTTTTTTTTTTAATTTCAGTTTTAAATACATATACATAAATTTTTGATTTTAACTTAAAATAAATGTTTTATATATATGTCTTAATTCTAAGTTAAGAAGATTCGAGATCTGGAAGAAAAAGAAAAGACAAAAAAAAAAAAACAAAAATAAAAAATAAATTAAACACATCTTTTAAAAATACAAACAAAAATAAATATAAAGCACAATTAAAAATCGATTCGTTTGCATTATAATATGCACATACATACATATATAAATTAATTGTGAGAAAGAGAAACATAGAAAAATTAAACTACCAGAAATTTTAATAAAGAGACAATTGAAAATTACAATCGATATTTCGAGTAAGTATAAAAATACTATCACTGTACATCTATAATATTATCATCGTAGCAATAATATAACTTACCTTATAATTAGTGTATTAACTAGAATACATGGAACCAATAGATTTTCTAATATCGTTGCAATTCGATCAGCTGAAGAGGTTTTTCGTCTCGATATAGCTGCCATATTATCTCCTAAAAGAGAAAAATAAAATAAAATAATTTAATAAAAATCATAACAACGCGTGTACATAAATATGTTTGAATACAATATTTTGTAATAAAAATAAAAAATAATATTAAAATAACATCTAAGTAATATGGGAATGAGAAAAATAAATACGAAAAAGTTTGTTTTTTAAGTTCACGTGGTTACTCAGTAATTCTCTGAGATTATATCAATTCGTTTTATCATCAGTAATCAGTTACTGGGTGCACATTGCCATTGCTGATTGGAATTAATGATCGACTTGGTTGAGAATGCAGCGCTGGCTGAGGTTTGAACCCGAAACGTAAAGTGTCATACCAATCCAACACCACAAACATCGATATATTCAAGAATTTATAACAAAGTAAAAAGCAAATTAAAATTCAAAAAAAAAAAAAATAAACACAAAATAAAACAAAGTGAACGAAAAAAAAAAATATATCTAAATTTAAAAGTTAATATTAATTTTCTGCATTAAATAAAATCGGTTAAACATTTCATTTTTGTTCGTTTTTCATTTTTTATTTTTCATTTTTCCAAACAATTTCCTTTTTATGATTGTATTTAAATTTTGAAAAACATCATATAGAATATAAAAATTATGTGAAATCTATCTGCACGTATATACATGCTCGTACATATATACGAGAAAAATGAGACAAAAATATAAAATTATAAAAGAAAAAAGAATTTCAAAAAAAAAAAAAATAATAAAAAAATTAAATAAAACAAAAGAGTAGCAATGTACTTATAAAAAAAAATTGAAATAAAATTCTCTTAAAAAAATAAAAAAAATAAATTGTTTATATTCAAATTATTTTCAGATTAGAATTTCCTTCTTATTTTTTTTTTTCCATTTTATTCTATTTTATTTTTTAACTTTTTTTTTTCATTGTATTTGTATGTAATTATCTGCGTGTGTATATATGCATAATATGTTAGCATTACAGTATACTTTCATAGACGAGTATACTTCATAAAGCTACGTTTACATTTTTGTGTAAAATTCAAAAGCCAAATGCTCATACTTTTTGTATAGACAGAAATTATTTTATATGTATTGTGATAAGTCACGCATACATTTTATCATGCAGCGAAAGAATTCCAGAAAAGTTGAGAATTTATAGTTCCTATAGCTAGCATTTTTCTTGGCAGCTAAAGTAACAGTTACTTAGTTATTGGTCTGTTGATGCTACAATTTAAACACAACTTTTTCACTAAAATTAGAAATAAATTGATTTGATTAATTTTTGATTTGACATTGAAACCATATTGAAAAGATAGCATTTACGTTCCAGAGTTCCAAAAAAGAAATCGATGACAATATGGCACAATATAAAAAGCTAGTTCTGTATAGAGAATAATCAAAAATAATAATATGAGCATAAAATCTTTGTGTTTGGAACTATTGATTTTTATATTATTCTCATATTATTATTTAAATATTACGCCTTCCGACACTTGAAAATTTCTTTATGATCGATACAAATCAACTAAGAAGATTATTGAATAACTTAACAAAATATAAAATCTACTTCATCTGAAGACATTTTTTAACTATTGTGACAGTGTGAAATTACATATTGATAAAAATAACAAAATATCTGTATATAGTGTAAATATACATATATGAAAAGAAATATTGTATTTTTATACAAATCAAAATTGACTTGTTTTAAAGGAGCATATTTAATACAAATGTTCGATACACACATGATACAAATCGCCATACAAGTCTTTATACTTTGTATACAAATGTAAACGTAGCTTAACGTATACCTTATGATAATCTAGGCATAAATATATCTGCATACATAATATGTACGTATCCGTGTTTATGTGTATAGAGTATAGTGCTATATACGTAATTTATAAATTCTCTGTATATTCAAAATTAAAATAAATACGCTTTAGAAAAAATTTTCAAAAATTATAGATATGTAAGTTTGTATAATGTAGAACAGAACAGAATTATTTTAGAATTTAGAGATGTAGATATGCTGGTATGTGTATATACGCACTACCGTACTACCATGTACTACCATAATATATGTATTAATGTATTAAAAAAAAAAGAAGTTAAGAATATACTCGTACATTTTTATGTAGTAGTATAATAATGCACATATGTACAAGTATATATATATATATATATATTATAATATTCTATAGTATAATGATAGTCGAATAGAGAATAATTTTAGAAAATATATAAAAATTGTACATGTGTACTACACATACACAATTATATAATATAGTGTACTATGTATGTAAATTGGATATTATCATATGCATTATATGCCTACTCGTATGTAGATAAATATTATAATACATACTTTGTATATGCTATATAGACAACATATATAAATATCCTTAAAAAAAATACAAAATACAAATATAAAAAATTAAACGAAATGAAAAAAGAAAAAAAAAAAACAACAAAACTAAAATATAGAAACTGAAACAAAATATGTATATACAAAACTATACATATTTACCAGTATATATACGAGTATATGTAGTATACATTTTTGTATACATAAGTACATATATGTATGTATGTACATATAAAATATTCTATTTTTGTATAAAAGAATTTTTCAGTCAAATTAAATGCTTCTCTATAATATTTAATGGGGCAAAACACATACTTTTATGTATGTGCAATAATATACACATACATATGTACGTACATACATACATACATACATATGTGAATTTTTGTATACAGTATGTAGTATAAGTTTTACAAACATCCTATAAAACATAGATATGTAGATATCCTTATGAGTATATAAATGCATATTTACATATTTTATGTATTTTATGTATTTTTATGTATATACCTATGTACATAATATATAAATAGTCTACAGGAGGCATATTCTACACAAAAGTAGTATAAAGCTATATATGTAGATAGTAATGATGTCGTTAAACAGGTCATCGTAATGTATGTGTGAATAGTGTATAGTATGTATACTTATACAATACACACAGATACGTATTATGTATACAAAAATACATACATATATGAACCTATTATCTACATGTAGACATTATCATGCTAAATTTTATATTTAAAAAAAAAATAATTTATTTGTTTTTTTTTTTTGTGTTTGTTTGTTTATAATTTATATTTAGATGAATATACTGTACAAAGTATATAACATTACATATGTATATTTAATTCACAATCATACAGAAATTTTGAATATCTATACACATGTGTACATGTACTCGTAATTTTGTGAAAATTTCACTTAAATACCCAAACAAACAAACAAAATTAAAAAAAATATGTATATATTTACACTGTATAATATTATGTATATTAAGAGAAAAATAAAATAATGAAAATAAACAATATACAAACACACACACACACACACACACACAGAAATAAACAGGTTTATTAAAAATAAAAATGAGATATAAACAAAAAATTTAGAAAATGTAAAAAATAATAAATAAAAAATAAAACTACTTTATATGAAAAAAAATATGCAACTGGCCAAAATCCAAAAATTGAATTTTTTTTTTTTTTTCCTTTGTATCTTCCCCAAAAATATGTACGTAAGTATATGTATACGTATACGGATACAACTATAAGAAGCACAATATATAGTAAATAAGTAATAATTCTTTAAAAAACTTAATTACTCGTTTAAAAGCGAATATAGTACAATGAAATGCATAAATAGAGTGAGCGATATTTGGATGGGTACACAATTATTGGTGTCTTGTTAAAAAATTAGTTTATGTTTTTTTTTCTAGAAATAGGAATAATAACAAAAAAAAAACAATGAGGTCAGACAGAAGACTGATCGTTTTTCTGGAGATAAAAGTTTTGCACAACCTTTGTACTATAGCAGCAATTAGTTGCGAAAATCAACTGACATTTTATTTCACGTAAGATTATGAAATTTTGACAGCAGAAAAAAAAAGTCTCAAAGCAAACAAGAAATAAATTATAATCAAAGAGTGTCAAAAAAATTAAAAAAAAAATATTTGAAAATATTTTATGCTCACATTTTTTTTTTTTAATTCACAAAAATACGACTGCGGCTTTCCAAATTGTGTTCACTGTATATACATAAATGCATACTATCATACTATATGTAATAATGTAAAAATATATGAACAGTCTGTCTCATAGGTCATAGCATATACTATTATATGATCTGACCATCTAAATATATCTAATGTACATTGTTAACTTTTAATTAAAAATATTAACTAGAAACATAAATTTTAAATTCCTGTTTTTTTTTTTGTTTGTCTAACAATGATACATGACTAACTGTGTTTTAATTTTCTACAAAATATTACTCGTACATGAAGTAAACGCTATAGTAGTGAAAATTAATTTTTCAATTATGCATCGTCTCATATACTTATATTACAGCAGTTTCACATTTTTAGTTTTAACACAATTTCTAACACTAACTTTCTTCAATATCAAACAAATAAATTTACAAACTCGTTTATAAAATTTTAATATTTGAAAATCATTGTTTAACAAAATGATGGCGCATGGTAAAATTTTGAAATCGATTTAAATAAATTATTTTGTTGAAAAGTTTCAACAAAAAATTAAATAAGACAATTATTCGAGCAAACATATTGTTTAACGTACACCAAAAGGAATGAAAATACTGTCAATATAATTATTAAAAAATACAATGATTAATATTAAAGAAAAATTAGGTTGACATTTTTGAGGCACGAATCACGAAATCGAGACAAAAAACAGATTATATAAGCGAACTCAGCATTAAGCTGCGTTCTTCCAATTTTCCAAATGTATATCTGCATTTAAGAGATTTGATTTGGGAAGAATAACTGTACGTACATAGTATACAACAGTGTGATAGAAAAATTTGTAAAAATGTGGGAGTTTATTACGAGACTTACTGTTCACATTCCTGTAATGTATCTATCTGTACTGTATCTGTACTGTACATAAAGTATCTATCTACTCTATGTGCACGTACGAATTTAAAACTTTATGAAGACGGTTAGAAAATAATAAATAAATTTTTCATGTGCACATTAAATTATGAAAAAGAAGAAATTCATGCAAAAACCAAAAAATATTTAAACAAAATAAATACGTATACAAGAAATTTGTATGTGGGTGTATAATGTCAAAATGAAAAATTCTACTCCACAATTTTATTGAAGTATTTTGTGTGTGTGTCTGTTTTTTTTTTTTCTAATTTTTCAATTTATTTATTTTTTTTTTTTATAACAATTTAGTTGGACATGCAAATATATTTTTGAGGTTGATATCATTTTAAGTAGATATACTTATTCATTTTGTGTTAAAGGAAAAAAAAATATATGTATATTAAAATTAAAATTAAATTAAAAAAAAAAATTTTTTTATATAAAAAAGGAAGAAAAATTTGAAACCCGTAAAGAGAAATGAAATAAAAAAAAAATATATAATATTATAAACCACAATTGCAATAATAATCCTTTTACCGAATTTCAAAATTATTTAATCCTTATATACTTAGTATGCAGTATGACTAAATAATAATGTATATGCATATAAAATGCAAAATATAAGAGAGAGAAAAAATTTAAATCATAAAACGATTGAAGAAAAACACTTTTGAAAAAAATATGATGAAGAAGAAGAAGAAAATTATAAACGAAATACATACATAAAAAAAAAGGAAATTTATTTAAAACGAATTTTATAAGGTTTTATAACGACAAATTTCTAGATTTATTCTGGTGTTTCTTCCTGAATATAATTTAAGTTACTGGAATTTTTGTTTTTGTTTTTTCTTTTGCTTTGTTTTTCATTTTAATTCTCTATAAAGTCAGAGATAGAAAAAATTTTTAGTTAAAATTATTCAAATATTATATACAATAAAAGTACATATAGAAGGTATATACGTAGATAATTGTGCACACAGATAATAGAAAAAAATTATTCTTAGAGGTGTGTGTAAAGAAAATGAATAATCAGAAAAACTTTACAATTTATTTATAATTTTTATTTTTGTTTTTGTTGGTATTCAAAATGTCCCAAAATCATAATACGTAAACAGTTAACTGAGTATTCTATTTATTTTATTTATTTATTTTTTTTTTTTGAATTCATTTTAATCCTTCCGAATTTCTATTTACAAAAACAATTTTTATAGTCTGTATTCCAGATAATGTTTGCATTTAATGAAAATTTACTTCCCTATCCGAAATATAAATTTACAAAAAACAAAAAAAAAAACGCTGAAAAGCTGCAAAAAAAAAAATTTTTTTTTCTAAAATGTATTCATGCATATATAAAATGCATCAAATATCATATTGCATAGCAGTTAAGTTAAGTCAGGTATGCATTTAGGTAAAATAGTGTGCATCGTATATCCTATTACCTACTATACTATACAATAATTTACAGTACTTATACGGTACACATTCTCGTACATCCATATTATAATGCTGAGATGAAAATTTAGTGAGAACATCAAAATTGTAAATGGTAATTGGGTGGTTGGTTGGATCTGTGGTTAGTTGTTTGTTTGGTTATGTGTATATACATAATATACATTTATACTTGCATCCTTATATCTTAAGTTTTGATATATATGCATGTAGATGAGTGCATTTTTTAGAATTAAAAATTGTTACTATATATGTTACTGATTTTATTTTACTGTTTCAATATTCTACAATATAAATGGCATACAATTTATTAAGCTACCTATGCACTATACAATTTAATTATACAATAAATTTATTGTCAATCGGTTACAGTTGTAACACAAAATTGACATACAATATTCCCCCTATTATAGCATGGTTGACAGACAAATTTTTCATGTTAGTTTGTTAAACGATAATATTTTTTTTCAATTGATTTCTTAAGATCGTAATAAAAATTTAACGAAAATATTGCGTACGCAGTTAAGTATGTAATATAGTGAAATGTTAGAAATAATTGTTAAATATTTTCTTCGATAATTTTGTTTTCCAATTTACGAAATTTTGCAAAATAAATGTATAATTTAGTTGGAAAATTTAAATGTTATACAAAGGAATTGTATCGTGTGTAGGTAGCATTACAACTATATTTAGTAAATACGACTCTGGGTACCAGTATCAGTAGTACATAGTACATTGTTTCTAAATCATAAAAGAAAAAATGGAAAAAGTCAGAAAAAAAAAAAAACGAAGAATAAAAAATAACATGAAAGTAAAAACGTTTGGAATTTAATTTATTTCGGTGTATTGCCTTCTGCAAGGATCATTGTTAAAAACGAATACAAGGGAAACTATCATAAGCAGAGAAGGAATATAAATGTAAATGTATATAGAAAAAAAAATGTTGAAAATGACGAAGAAAAAACAATAACGATAAAATTTATATAGTGTACATATGCATGAATGTACGTGTGCGCATATATTTGTACTTATGTGAGAATGAATATTATTTAAAAATGTACAAACATACATATATATTTATGAAGAATAATATATATCACATATTTTGTCAGGAAATGCGGTTTATATCTATATGTAGTATGCACTTATATGCATTTTTATATGCATAAACATAGAAAATTATAAGTACATTATACTGTATATTATAAGTAGTACACTAAAATCAGGATATGCAATATAAATGAATGAATGAACTTGTGTACGAGTATATGAAAGTAAGCATATGTACAATTTATATACTTAGTATGTAAGAATTTTTAGAGTGTACCAGAAGAGAAAAGTTACCAACCAACTGTGTCAGAATGAATTTCTTGTGCAGCATATAATACAGATTTTTGTAGATCATTACTGGGTATGTATACGTAAAGTCGTACAGTACTACTATGGATACTATACTATGTTTATTATTGTATGTGAATATATAATACAGTACATAAATGTAAGTACATGAACGTATGTGTATGGTGATATTATGTACTCGTATACCTATGTACGTACATACATGCATGCATGAAGAAATCGGAATAAATAATAATGCACTGAGAATAGTGCATCACAAAACCTAAAAATGGAACAAAAAATAAATACCATCATCACCACCACCAACAACAATAACAATAATAATAAAGGACATGAAGAATACGAACACGAATGTGAAAAAAAAAAAAAACCCATTGAGAAATTCACTTCATAACTAACCTAACTAACAAAAATGACCTGACAAAAAAGAAACTTATATATGGTGTAAATGATGATTATAACTGTATTCATACGAACGTACATATACTGGTACTATACAATATAAATGTACGTATACGAATACAATATAGATACTATATAGTACGAGTATATACTAAGAATTTGGAATGAATAAAAAAAATGCTGAATTGTCTGAAAATTTTCAGTTTTAACTACTATATTCTTCTGCATCTTTTGTTGAATTACATACATATTTTTTTTTTCTCATTTTTTGGGTTTTCTTTTCTGTTTTTTTTTTTTTTGTTTTTTTTTTTTTTTTTTTCAACCAAGAATGATTAAAAGTGTATAATATACATACCAGTATACATACGATGATAAAAAAAAAGAACACAAAAACAAAAAAGAAATTAACGAACAAAACAGAAGTCATCATCAAAAAAAAAAAAAAAATGCAGAAAAAAAAATGTCACTTTTTCATTTCTTTCTTATTGCATGTAAAATGGGGGTTAAATGAAAATTATATATAAAAATAAAAATAAAATGTAAAGAATTAAAACAACTGAAAAAAAATACAAAGAAAAAGAAGACGAAGAAGAAAAAAAATGATTAAAATATACGACAAGAATTAAATCGTGAAAATGTGACAAAAAAAAAAAAAAAAAAATTAACTAAGTAAAAAACACCAAAAATAAAACTTTTTACTTGAAAATGATTAAAGAAAAATTACAATATTTTCTTCTTCATTTTTTTCACATTTTTATTTCACATTACTCTTGTTTTAGTGTGCAATTTATTTGTTTTTTTTTTTTAATTTTTTATACTGCATAATTTGAAATTTATTTTATGTAGTATACATACATGTACATATGTGTATGTAGATTTCATATATGAGTGTAATATGCTAAAGACTGTTTCGTACATACATATGCCGCTGTAGTAGCATTTAGTAGATAATATGTATGTATGTATGTATGTATATAATGTAGCAGATATGCGAGATAAAGTTCATACATCATGTACAAATTTTGTATCAAAATATTCTCGTATATGTACTTGCATAATATATACCCAGCAAACCAATTAGCGATGAATATATTCGCCTAGAAAAAGTCTATGTGATTCTTTCAATCTTCGTCAGACAATTGATGAAATAACGTTAATATCAAAAAATTTGTATATGTACTTTCTTTTTGTGTTTCATTCAGAAGATGAAGAACATTGGAAGAACATTCTATCGGAAGCAAAATAATATGCGAATTCCATTGTTTTCACCAAGAAGAACATTTTGGACGAAAAGTGTTCCAAAAGATATAATAAATTATGTTTATGCAATTTCTTGCTCACAAAATGTTCTTACAGATAAATGTTTCTCCGAAAGGTAATCACTATCTTCTTCTAGAAGATTCGTAAAAGCTTTTTCAGAAAGATTCGTTTACAAATCAGAATTTTATGTTAACCTTTCCAGACAACTGGGGGGAGATGGGAATGGGAATTCATTTACGATTCGCTTGAGAACATATCGAGAACGAAATTTTGTTCGAAAAAAAATACTTCCGCGATTGTTTAGCGATTCGCCTTTTTTTCTGGGTACTATTATATGTACATACGTGTACACTACTATATGTATGCGAGAAATTTTATGTAATATTATTCTGTTTTATTTTATTTTAATTTTCTTTTCATGCAGTAATGAACGCGTATACCCAGCCATATGTAGATATATGTATGAATTTACATATGTATGTATAATTTATATGACATTCATATACATCAGATTCATTCATTCATTCATTCACTTACATATGTATACTCGTACATGCTTATAAATGAAAAATATAAAAGTTTCTCAAGAAAATTTTTTATAAATACATTTTAAAATAATTTTTTTTTTCTTTGCATGTATAAGTATTCGTAATAATTGTATATTTTATTCGTGTATATGATATTTTATGTGTGTGTATTTTAGTATGTGTATATGTACGTATATTCTTGCAATAAGTACTGACACGTATTAAGAATACATACTCGTATATGTATAATACATAATTTGAAAATATATGATGTGCCACAAACTGAATTCTTTGTTTTTTCGTTTTTTTTTTTCATTTATTCTTCGTTTCATTTTCATTCATTATTTTTTCAAATTTGTTTGTTGTTTTATTTTTAATTTATTTTCTTAATATAATATATATAAATATTTCTACATATTATATACTCATACAGACATTAAGATATGTTTATATTTATCAAGTGTATACATATTTATGTATGTAGGTACATTCATTCTGTCACTTACATGACATTATGTAACATTTCTTACTTACTTATATTTTTTTTTATTTATGCTTTTTGGAAGAATTTCTGAATTTTTGTTTAGTAAATACAATTACACACGAATATGCATGCATATGTAGATATACATACATAAATACATGTAAATATTTTATGAAAAAAAAAAATAATTTTTAATAATAAGAAATATTTTTAACATGTACTCGCTGTATACAAGAAAATGAGAGAATATATAATGTATATATGTATGTTATATATATATATATATATGTATATATTTCATACACACATATCTATGCATACATAGTTTATGTACACATCCTTACATTAAAACGTAAATAAAATTAAATCAAAATTATGTTTTTTTTTTCCTTTCGTAATAAAAATACATAGTGCGATATACAGTATATACATTACATATGCATACGAGCAGATATACTATACATAAATATGTGATGATATGTATACGTCATTTTTTTTTTCTGCATAATATGAAATATTTGAAATGAAAACTTTAATAAACAAAAATATATACATACATATATATCCTTTTGTATACATATATGGTATAGTGTACAAATGTACTCGTGCATACTAGATTGTTTGTTTGTGTACTAATAGTAGCTAGGACTACCTCTAAATGATACTTTTTCACTTAACCTGATTTCATTAAACAATAATTTAAAAAAAATAAAATAAAAAAATAAAAATAAATTCTAAATAAAATTTATTTGTGTACATATGTAGCGATATACACACATGCACACATGAATATACTACATATGTATATAAGCATGTGTGTATGTAATGAAATGGTAAGAAAGAAATTTTCTTTTATAAAATACAATACCTCATCGTATCCACATATATGAAATACATATGATAATACGTTGTCTTGTACAAAATTACATAAATATCCAACTGGAATTTATTTCTATTGAATGATTATTAGATTTGAAAAAAAAAAATGAAGTAAAATAAAGCAAATATTTAGAAAAAATACAAAAGTATCGTCACCAAAATGCCATGATGGGTCGCGTCGTTGGGGTGAAGCAAAGATATGGCATTTCACTGACATATATGTTTTATAATAAATAAAAAGAATACATAGTAATAATAATAATAACAATAATAATTTTGTATTTTTGTCCTTGCTCTACGGTAATAATAATAACATTACAATATAAGTAATATAATATTATATAGTACAATATAGTACAAATATACACAAGAAAATAAGAAGAGAAAACAATTTTTCGTTTATCTTTCTACTTTTATTTCGTATAAACAAGAAAAACCGATATACTCGTATGTATGTTTTGACCTACATTTTCATTTGTAAACAAACATGGTCATTGAACTCTTGGATATTTGAAATGTAGAAAGAGAAGTAGGAAGATAATATACGAATATGTAGTTTTTATTCTCCTTTTCTTGTGCATATTAGGTACTACACTGTATAGTAGGCGTACATATATTTATATTTCAATTCAATTAAACAGTTTGACTTGAAGTTTTTTTATGCTTGTGGTATTGCGATCATACAGATTATAACCCAATACACTGTAATATTATCTATCGTATAAATTTATATTATTATACATACTATGTATGTATGTTTATGCGGTAACAAACTTTAATAATACATAATTATAATGTATGTATCTACAACCTTTCGATTGGTTTTTACATCTGACAAATATTATATATCTAATTGATTTTACAATAAATCTGGTTTATGTTTTGGTGCTAGTCTATTATTATGTAAAATAAGGATAATGCACCTTTATTGATTTATGTACGAGTATGAAATTATGCTGAAAATTTGCGGAATTTCTTTTAAATCAAAAACTATGTATTATAACCTTTGGTTACAATTCAATCAACACAAAAGATATCCTTTTATGTAATAATTATAAGCAGAATACTTAGAAAATTTTACACCATTATATATAGTATATGTGTGATTGAAATAAATTATTATGCACTTAAATGTGTACAAATGATATAATGAATTTTGTTGAAAATATATGTACATCTACTTATGTATGTTTAAATATGTGCGTTCATGTATGTATGTGTATTATTGTCGATATAAAAAAAAAGGAAAAAAAAAACCCAAAATTAATTAATTATGTGAAATAGTATCTTGAAAATTTTAATATAGGGTGATCCAATTGGTGCTTTAAAACTTTAAAATGAAATAAAACGAAAAAACTATTCAGTGACTTGAAATATATTTGTTTTTTATTTGAAACAGTATTAAATTGCACTTATGTTTTGAAAATAATAATTTCATTTAAATGTGCACCACGACTTCGTTGGCATTATAGTGCATCCGATCTACCCATTTTCGGATTAAATTTCCACACTTGCCACATAGTTTATTCGCATTACTTTTCATGATGAAATGTCACACAATTACATACAAAACTGTCAAACTAACTATGGCTGTCAAATATGTACATTGTTGCCAGTATGCCATTTTAAAGTTGTAAACCAACAATTAGGACACCAAATTTTAACAAATTAATTTTGTATCTTCAAAGTTCAATTAATTTTGGTACCCAAATGTATAGAGATATAGTCACAGTTATGGGTCTATTCTGAAAAAAGTCTGTGATAGATCATAAGTCAGTCATAAGAGCGTTGTAAATTACAAGTTGTGACTTTTCGTATTCCGCGGTAAAAATTCACAACATGTCATAGTCACAAGTTGTGATCTGCTACTTCAGTCGTCACAAGAAAAATTTTAAGGTTATGTGAAAAATACAATATATAACATTCTTCTTCAAAAAATTTGACGTTTTAAATTCACCACTAAGAGGTGAAATTTTTGTGATTTTTGTTGTGATTAGATACTTATTAGGAATACGAAACAGCTGATTAGTCACAAGGAAAATCACAAGAAAACCAGTCACAGTTTCATTGTGACTTGAGATGAGTCACAATACCAGAATAAGGGCATTAAAATAAATCTTACATGTAACATTGATATTTGCATAATTAATGCGTACTATACTGATATTTTAATAAAATATAAATGTATGTGTGTTAAATAACTGAAATAACTAAAATTTCACGTTTAATTATTTTAAAACAAAAAAATAAATTTAAAGAAGACAAAACATAAAAAACAATAAATTATGTATAAATGGTAGTTGTCGTAGGAACGTTACTAACAAAACAACGTACTCATTTGAAACATCACCACCACACATAAATTTTAAAAATAAAAACAAAAATGTAATCTGATGTACATATACACATGTATGTGTATCCTTAAAACGAAAAAGCAAAAAAAAAAAAAAGAAACAATATTCAAGTGCACAGATTTTCTTAAAGTGAGAACATTAAGAAAAAATATTCGTTATTGAAGATTTTTCATTCTCTATTTTTTTGTTTTTTTTTTTTTTACTATTTTCAAATTAATTTCAATTCGTATACGTATTAATTTTAGAGATATCCATCATAAAAAAACCCGTTATAGTTTTTGTATTGTATTTATATTTAGCTTTCGCATTGGACGTTATATTGTATTGGTTTTAGTGTGTGTATATTATATGGTGTATGTAGGTAACTATTTATATAGTAAGTGAATTAATGATTTAGAGTGTATGACACATCATGTATTGTTTTTTTTTTTTTTTTTTTCATATAAGTACGAGATGTAGATACTCGTATGTAGATACTGGTATGAGTATAATATGTAATTTTTTTTTCTATAAAAACTTTTAATTATATAAAAAGGATTTTCGTTTATCTTCTTCTTCTTCTTTTTTTTATTCTTTTATTATTATTTCTATTTTTTATTTATTTTGTTTTTGATTTATTTATTTTAAAAATTTCTCGGTTTCTTACTCTTATTTAATTTTGTTTTTTTTTTGTCCTATATGTTTTGTCCTAAATATTTTTTAGTTCAAGTGTCATATTAAAATATTAAATGAAAATTCTTTTTACACAAATATATCTACATGGTATATGATTGTATGCATGTATGAATGTAGATATACTTATATCGTCACTATACATATATATTTTTTTTTTCATTCATTTTTTGTCACATAATACACCTAGAACTAAGTATAGAATACTATTTTTCTTATCAATTCTGGATTTTTATACATTTAAGTATATTTTTGTTTTTGTTTTTTTTTTTTGTTTTCTTCAGTGTAAAGTTTTTATTTTTTGTAGTATATTATTATTATTTTTACAGGTCTGTTTTCGTAATTGTTTACACATCCACATAATTTAAACCAAGATATATATCTACATATAAATACATACATACATCCATATGTGAATTATATAATCTGTGTGCAATGCAGTATATATAGATACAGAGCAATGTAAGTATATTAAAATCAACAAAATTGAAGAAAATAGAAAAGAAATAAAAAATAATAGAGAAAACTAAGAAATACTACATAATATGTACGAGTATGTATGTGCGCATAAGATATAAAGTAAGTATGAATACATATCTGATTTCAGTCATTCCATATTATAGTACATGTATACATACATAATATATGTATATACCTTCATATAATCGTATAACTTCAAAGAGAAAAAAAAAACATTTCTTTTTTGTATTTTGTGTTTGTCATCCTTTTATATAAAGTGCAAACACCTACATTTATTATTCTTTATTCTTTATTTAATGCATACACACGTCATATACAGATAATAAAATATACGAGTACATATTATATAATGTATGTACACATTAAATAATGATTCATCTATACTATATGTATATACTTACATGCATACTGCAGATTTAATGCAAAAGTTATATATGAGTATGTAACATATATATACTTACGTATACATTTTTTATTCGAAAGGAATTTCTTATGTTATTTTTTTTTTTTCCTTTTTTTGTTATTATACACATATTATATTTTTTCCTTAATATTGCATAGTAGCTCTTACTACACAAAAAGATTTTGTTTTTTCTAAACTTCATTCCATATCTTAGATACCAATACAAACATACATATATAATGTATATATATAGATAGAGATATATACAATTACACTGGACACATTAAATCTAAGCATATCTATTTATACATAAAATAGTATGTACATACATACTCGTATGTAATTATTGTATAAAATATGTGGATGATACGAAAAACAATACAAAAATGTCTACATTTTTATAAATACAATGTACACACACATATATGGTACGTACATATATAAGTATTCATCCAGCTATATAGTATCTTGTATGTTATATTTTTACACTTTGTAGAACAGAAAGATACATTAGTTAATATCCCTATAAATATTTTTTTTTCTTTAATTTTCATATGTATACTATATGGTATCTTTGTACGTCGCATGTCATTCGTTTCATAGATAAAGAATTATAATAGTATATACATATGTATATAAATATGGAAAGAATTAAAATGAAAAAGAATATGTTACACTTATATTATATATATATATTTCATTTTTATTTCTTAAAATCATTCCATCTTTCATCTATATATGGCAACTTTCAAACATACAATGTAGTAGTAGATATACTGTGCACTTTGTATGTAACATAAAAGGAAATGAAGTGAAAAAAATTTTATAAAAAGGTACATTACATTATGTATACATATACGTAATATAATGTATAGATATGCATTAAAAATGAAAAGAAATCAAATCTTCAAATATATGTACATTTATATAGATTATACTATAATCGATTTTGTATACACATAAAAATGTACGTATACGTATATATATAGTATACACATAATTCATATGAGTAATGCTTATGCTTGCTTATACATATACATTTATTGTATGTAATGCACATACACGATAATGTATAATAGTACAAATGAAAAACAAAAAATAATGTGCTTTATGTCCTGAGTAATATCAAATTGTGTACATAAATGTACTTAGTTACAAATACGAAAAGAAAAAAATTATAAAAAAATGAAATCAGAAAATAAATCAATAAATTCAGTGTTTGTTCAAAAAAAAATAAAAAATATATACATATATATATATACTATATACACTCTTACACATGTATTACGTGGTTAAATGACACTAAACTATCGAAAAACATAAAGATAAAAGAAAAAAAGGATAAACAGACAGCAAAAAAATAAAATAAAAAAAAAGTACTAACAATCTTTGAAACATTACAAAATAAAAGAAAAATTTATATGATATTCGTGTATGTACCAACATTTATGTAAATTTACATAAAGATTCAATATCTGTTCAAGTTACTGTTTTCCGACCACAATGGTAGAAGTGTAAAAATTCATATGTATACTGGGTACATATTATGTATACCAGTGTGAATATACTATATGCACAATCTTATTTATATTTTATATTTAGAAGATAATATCCTTGTTGATTGTTTTCTTTGTTTAATTTTGTCAATTATGTTTCGATAAACTTTTTAGTTGAAATATTTCAAGTTTAAATTAAATGTAAATCGTATATGATTTGTGTACATTATGTATTACATTTATGTATAAATATTATTAATTTAATAGCATTTCACTGAATGTTTTATTCATTTATCTTGTAGTAATAATATGTGTTTAAACAAAGTATTTGAAGAAACATTCGACACATTCGAGTGCACTTCACTTACATACATACATATATGTATATACATCTACGAAATCATATAATTTCATTTATTTAATTGAATTGCTATAAAATTGCAATAAAACTGAATATGAATATTATAAAAAAGAAAAAAATATATGTATTTGCATTTTATTTTTACATATTACATTTATAATACATACATCTCAAATAATCGTAATCCATATTAATATCGATTAAAAAATGTATTCGGATATGTATACGAGTATCATTTGACTGACGGTAATTGGACAAGAAAATTTCAAATATGTATTTAAAATGAACATAATACTCGTATACAATTCAAAATATCAATGAACTTATCTTACCCATGTACTCATATTCATGCATTTCTTATATGTATATATACGATTATGTATAATAAATACATTTATAAAAAGAAAATTTTTCAATGCATTTACTTGTGTTATTTATATTCTATTACAAGAAATTTTTTTTCTTTAAGAAAAAAAGAAAGAAAAACATTTTCTTTTATATATGTATAAATATACCAATATATTGTTTTTTAAATCTGACACCTAATTATTTTTATTTCTCATATGTAATTGTTATTCGATACATAAAAGAATTTATATAAGTGTATAATTTTCATTGTAAATATACTATATTTTGAAATACATATACGTTACGTATATATATATATATATATATGTATATGTACATATATGAATCTGTACAAAAATATTTATAAATAATTTCAGGTTCAGTTATAAAACGTGCAAATTGCTTTAGAATACTCCTTATACACAATACATTTATACACTCTTTTAATCCATTATGATCAATTTCATGATGACATCTTGCAGTAATCGAATTCGTAAAAGAATAACACAATAGAGAATAAAAAGGTACATATACAATGCATGTATGTACGAGTATAGTATACATATATGTATAATCACACATTGTATGTGAACAAAAATGTACATAATAAATGTCCATTGTAAGTATTATAACATATAGTATTTGTAATTGTATAAATATATCCTTATAAATATCTAATTATACGTATGTACATATGTGCATATGAGCATATGTATATAAATTTATGTATTTGTGTGTAAGAGAAAAAAAAAAACGTAACTACATTATTATAGATATGTGGTATTTATAAATATTTTTTTGTACTTTTAATGCTCTACAACTTAATAGTATAATACATATACATACATACATCCATATATTATGTTCATATACTTATATGAATTTGTATCTGTATTATTTTCAACTTCTTTGTGTCTAATATAAGTGTATATTTTTGTACTTTATGTGTGTACGTTAAATATTATTTGAATTACACAATCATATTATATGCATCATATGTGCATGTATGTACATTTTTGCACATTAATACACGAATATATATGTATCCATATATAGAATATATTTCTTAAGAGATTTTAACTTGTTTATTTTAAATACACTTAAGCGTATATACATATATATATGTATTCGTATATATGTAATATATGGACATATTTATATATGTGTATTTTATTATATGTATGCATATAATTCTATTCTTGTATATTATATTTATATAAATGAAAACACATAACTATGTATATGTTAGTCTGTCTATAAATATTATATAGTTACTGTTATGTACTTTTTTGTTGATTATATGTCCTTTTCTTGTAGTTCGATTGTTGTATCTGCTATTTATTTGTACATATATGTAATTATATTTACTTTCTTTTGTGTATATATGTACATACATGACATGTTTTTATGTTTGAAATTATATTATTTTATTTTTCGTAGAAACATATACGAGTATAAATACATATACTTAAAAAGAAGCATAGATATTATATATGTATGCACTTGTTTTATTATACAAAGTATATATTCATTTTATATGGTAAAAAGGTATACAAAGGTAATAAATTATATGTATTTACATTCATTTGTATATGTGTATGGTTGTAAGTATATATGTAAATAAAAATATACATTTGTGTATATAGATACAAATTATGAGGCATAATACAGATTTTATTTTATACAATTTCATATTAAAATGTACACATACATAATATGTAATATGTATGTATGTTCATATCTACAAATATATATAATATATATAAATAACATATTATTTTGAATGTAATTTAGAATGAATATACATACACATATAAAATTATTTTGGTAAAAAATGTATCCTTTTTGTATACTAAAATTACATTATATGAATATGTACTATCTACATACATACATATATTCGTATAGATACTTACATAATATATTGCATATATGAATACATAAAATGTCATTCCTAAAGATTATTTCTCTAGGAAGCCATACACTATCATTATTATATGTTTATTCGACTTTTGTCTTATACACATTTAAATGTTTTATAAATACATATACTCGTATGTATACATTTTATATATTATATTTTATATACATATGTATGTATGTACAATAAAGGACATACTGTAATAATAATAATAATAATATAAAACGAAATGGATATCTACTTATCGTATCTATATGTATGTAAGAAAGAATTCTTATAATATCTATATACTAGTATATGTTTTATTCTTATGTTTTCTTATGTTTTATAGTAACACATATGTAAATGCATGAAAAAGGCAAAATAATAAGAAATATAATTAATTTTCACAATGTGTAACGAAAACAAAACGATAAAAACAATAACAACAAAAATGAAAATCTAACCAATAATAAAAAAAAAAAAAAAATAAAAAATATATGAGAAAACATAATAAGTAAAATAGATATCAGCATTGTACAAAAATTCTATAATAGTCGCATAAGGAATAAAGAAAAAAGAAAATGTGTATGCTGTAGTATATTTGTACAAAAAGGTATGAAAATTTATATGAGTAAGAAAACAATAAAAAATATATAAAAATTGTTAACAACCAAAGTAAGTAAGTAACTTAAGTATAAAAGTAAGTGTATTTTATTAATTTAATACAGTTTATTATTATTATTGTTATTTTTACTTACCTTTCGAAACAAATACATATATACTAGCTGGTTCTGTATTACTGGCCGAACAGGTATAATTACCTGAATCTGCTATTTGAGGTTCTCTAATAATAAGTCTACTTTGAGTACGTGTACCAGGTGTTGTTTCAATTGTAATATCACGTCTGGAGTCATAGTAATTAATAAGACGATCATTTTTTTGCCAATATACATATTGTGGTGGTGTCGGACTCTATAATAATAAAAAAAAAAAAAAAATGATAGAAAAATAATAAAAATACATAATACAATAATTTAATACATTTACTAATAAAACAATTATAATTTTGATTTGTTAATTAATTGTATCGTAATTATGTGTAATAATTAAATATCTACGGAATGTAACAAATTTACGTACAATTGATTCAATTAAATAAAGATTATAGATTTTAGATATTATACATATGTTCAAGAGAAAATAAACAGAATATTGGTATTTTATCATAAATGTAAATAATTAATTTATCAATTAAATTTATCTTATATTAATTTATGAAAATGCAATGGGATTTTCAGTTGTTTAGTTTAGTGTTTGAACATTATTTTTATCACTTTAAAATTTTTAATAGTAAAATGATCAAATATTGTCATTAATTATATTTTTATCTTAAGGCTAGGATTTATTTATGAAAAATTTCGGAATCAAAAACAACGATTTTGCACTAAAAATTTTATAAAAAATTATAAATACATTATATGCTTTTGCATAACCATAGGTGCTATTGAAATTAAATTTTTAAGAATTTTGATAAAAAAAATACAATTTTATTTTGTTTATAAAAATAGAAATATAATAAGGATTTTTATAATTTTTATTGCAAAAACATCAGAAAAGACCAAATTTTATTTTGATACTAAAATCATTTAGAAATATGATGATTTAATATATGAAAACAGAATTCAAAGTTAAAGGATATTTCAAATAAAAAAACCCTCTCCTTTTTCAAGAGCTGTAACTAAATTTCAGAATTATAGAAATACAGAAAAAAGTGTTACATTTAAGGACTACAGTATCCTTCAGGCTATCTATATTCAAAATTTCGAAAAAATTTGGTCAATCAGTGTTTGCTGTATGTACGTAGTGCATTTGGAGAAAAAAAAAATCGCAGTTTTGACAAATTTGACACTATGTAAAAAGAAAATAAGGACATTTGTAAAAAAAAAGTGTTCCATTTAAGGATCACAACTCATTTCAAAGTATCTAAATTTCAAATTTCATTGAAATCGATTTAACAACTTCGAAAATATGTGGTGCAAAAGAAAGCAAATTTGGTGCTAACTATATTGACAGTTTTCTGACAACCTGAAAAATTGATATTTCAGTTTTTTAACTATGAAATTATTGTGGTGTTTGTGTGGTTTTATATAAATTCAATAGATCAACTAATCGCATCAGGGATGAATTTAGATTTGCAATCTGTCACTTGTTACGTTTTATAAATCTAGATTAGAGAAAATTCAGATTAGTTTAAACTAGATTAATTTTACGTCTGTCTCTAGTATTAGATGCGAATTGGTAAATTTTCTTAAAGAATGTAATTAGAACTAGACATTATATAGTATTTTTCAAATTATCACACAGTTAGCACATATTATGAAGTACCTACATACGAGTATAAAATCATATATTATTTCAGTATAAATATTTCAAATTAAATTTGCGTGTCTATGTTATACGTTATTTTAGTTTTTTTTACCTTTAATTTAAGACACTTATACCAGAGTATAATTTGTATTAAAAATAAGTTAAAAATATCTATTCATTTTTATATAAATGTATACATAAACATATACATATACATTGATTTGATATACAAATTTATTGATTTATTTACATATTATTTGTATTTAAAATTAATTCGTATTAAAAGACTGTAATAATTACAAAGCTCATTTAGTATATGAATTTGCTGAAAGTTTATCTAAAATTTATAAATACATTACATATGTAATTACTTATTGAAATTTTATCGATATAGAAATTTTTGCTTTATGGTATGTATATATGTATGTAACATATGTGTGCATTTACAGCGAAATTTTGAAATATTATTATATGTACGCATATTTCTATACTAAAGAAATACATAATTAGAATTGTTTATTAGTTTTTGAATTCAAATATAAAATATTTTATTGAAAATTAATATGAATTTAATTTAATGATCATATATGAAGATATATATGTATATTAATATTGCTTTATATGATGTATAAATTAAAATACGCAAAAATACTTTTATATAAAGTAGTACTATAAATAGTATACAAGTATGCAGTATATATTATTTATGAAATCGAATTTATGTAAGTATTTATACTTTTAAATATACTACATAAATAATAAATACGTATAAATACTCTGTATCCACATCATTTTAATTTATATTATAAATACTGTAACCGTTGGTATGTAAACACATACACTCATGTAATCATATGTACGCATATACATACATCATAAATAAAATGAATGTACATAATAATAATAACAATAACAAGTAGTTGGATGCAGTACCATACCTGTATAATATAAAATATGATTTAGTTAAAGTTTTACATTGTAAATTTTATGTATATACGCATTTTCATATCTATGTATGTATTTTATCCATATGAATCCTCATATAAATATAACTATATACATATACTAGTATAATATAATACAGATATTGTACATATATTATAGGGTATTAGGTATTAGGTATATTATTAGACCAAGGACTAAAAATGTTAAATAATAATGAAGACATGAACAAATTTCTTCTTATCATATAGTTATTCTACATAGATACATACATACATACTTAGTAGTGCTTCTTCTTACAAAAAAATAAATAAATATACAAATATGTATAGTTTGTATATGCATATTTATGCATTATACTTCTTTATACATATACATAATATCTAAATATTAAAATGTAAATATTAAAATTTAAATATTATATATATGAATATGCCTCCTGTATGTGTACAAGAGTACTTAAGTAAGTATATTGATAAAATTTTATATTATATTCATAGAATTATAAGTACTTACATGTATGTATATATATTCACAGTATATAAAATATTAAAATATATACATACATTGTATATCTAATATATTATGTATGCAAAAATTAATAATAAGAAAAGCTAAGATAAAATTATATAAGTATAGGTATGTACATATAATATTTACTATATGATGATATACATTAATACGTGCATGTATACGAATATTTATACGAATATACAGTTATATACGAGTATATGTTTGTATGAATTTGTTGCTTTTTACACAGCCATACACACACTTGTACTTTGTGTGCAATATACTATACTCTGTCAGAAATGTATTGGGATTTTATAATTCAAGAAGGTTTTTGTTAGGAATTTTTTAACTAAATTTGATCCATTACTTAATAGCACTGTATACTCCCACTACCATACCAAAATAAGAACGCAATTTGCCAACTTGTCTGTGTAGAGCTGTTGATTTTGTTAGTTATTTACAACTCCTTCCACGAATTTTGGTTTTCCTGATTGCCAGAATTAGTTTGACACTATAGCTTTCATGTCTAACTCGTAGATTCTTATTTAGTCAACCGTTTATGAAAGTAAAGTCCAAAATAATTGATGGAAAAATATTTTCAGAAAATTACGGTAGGTACTCTTATTGAGGAAAATTCAATTATTTTGGAACTATAGCAGTGCAACAAAGTGTCTCATGGCCAAAATATCGATCAAAATCGAACAAGCAAACTCGTGGAAAATTTTGAAATCATGAGATTTCTGTTTATGCCTAAATTGGCGATTATTGAGCACAGTTTTGTTCACTTTATAAATGATTTTATCGGTTGCAGAGGTTTAATATCGTTGATAATATTTTGATATGATGACTATGGATAAGCCTTTGCTAACATTTTTTAGGACATTCGGCACAAGAAATTGATTAAAAGATTGGGTTGATTCAAACAACTGATGTGAGCAGACCGATTGCTGGATCATGTTCATTGTTGGCATAGTAATCGAGTACAGTATAGTGATACTAAAATTATGATTTAAAAAATTCCTAACATAACCTTATAAATTACAAAAGTTCCCGATACTTTTCTGACAGAAGTTACATATAAATAGTTATATGTACATAATGTTATATGCATTATTTTATCGTATATTAATTAATTAATTTATCTTGTGTATGTATATTTATAGGCTTTACATGAATAACTGTTTGTGGAGCTGTGAGTTATGACATGGAATATTGATGTAGGCGATGAAATTTATAAAAAAATAATCTTCTTCTCTATAATGCAGTCCATATTATAATAACAGAACATTTAAGAAAATTCTGTAACATATCCAATCCATATACATTAACATTACAGAGCATAGTACTTACCTAACTAATAATTAGAATACATAATCTGTTAGAAATACTCTTATTTTTCATTATGTATCTAAATTCATGTATTATGTGTATATAAAAGTACTAACAATAATAAAAATATTTGTATTTGATATGAAAAAATTTGTCTGAATGAAAATCCTTTTATGTATCTATTTAAAATAAATTTTTTTTTTCTTTAAATATTCTATTATGTAAATAATAGGTTATTCACATATATGTATATCATATTATTCGTATGTGTTTGCATACCTGAATGAAATTATATCTATTGTATGTAATTATGTATGATATTATAGTATGTAGTACAATATTTTATTATTATTATATTTTTTCATGTTATTTCGAAGAGTGGGAATACGTATTTGTTGACATTTCATTTCATATTTTGACATAGAGAATTTTCAGACAAAACATAATTTAAACAAAATATATGTATATGTATGTATATAAAAAAAAAATGAAATCAACAATCATAATAATATGTAGTAATAAAAGGTCAAATGCGTAAATATATCAACTGACACGTGTCGTTGTTGGTGTTATGTGTTTTTATGAAAAAAAAAAAATGTGTTTAAACAATAACAAAAATTAAATACAAAATATTATATTATCACACACATATTTGTAATAAATTATAATATGTACGTTATGAATGCCATATTCCTTATAAAATGTACACTGTGTACATTATAATAATTTTAAAATCACACATATGTAGATATACGTACACACTATATGTATACATATTATATACGTAAATATAATATTGTATATACATATAAGATATAATAACATAATATTTATGGAAAAATTCCAGGATATACGAAATAAAAAATATCAAATTTTTGTAAATGATTATAAAAACTTTTATTATCTTAATAACACATATCCATACATGTGTATATTGTGTATATCGTATACTTATAGATGCACATATAAAGTATAGATATAGATACATATATGTATGTAGGTTAATATGATATCTATATATTGTAGTCCTATCTATGCATATACATATACGTATACTATATGTACTTTTATGTATAAAATATGTGTACTTTTTCATTTGCCTTCATTCAAAATCAACATTACCAGCATACATATGCATGCATTAAAATTACTGATTAATTATTATTTACTTTTTTTGTTTATTTTTGTTTTTGTTTTTGTAATGATATTTCAATGGCAAAAACTTTAAAGTGCATTTGTGTATTTTTTATACATTTTTCTTTATTTTTATTTTGCTGAAATTAATTACTATATTATAGCTCAAAGCTAATATTCGTATTACACATGCATAACGTATAAGTACGTTCATATTGTATAACTAAGTATATAACAAACATATACCCATAGACATACATATATATTATGTGTGTAAATTGTTTTATAAGGGATATCAGTGTGTATATAAAACAGACGTATGTAATATAAAACAATATTTTTAATTAAATATATATATTTTTTGTTTTTGTTTTTATTTTTATTATACTTTTCAATTTAACTTCATAATTTATTTTAAATGCACATTCGTATAATACGAGATACATTCTATCTGTGTTTGAAACATTTTTTTCATATATATAGGCATTTCTCTCTCTCTCTCTCTCTCTCTACATATTATTTCATATTCAATTAAAAATATATTTTTTTTTTCATTTTTGAAGTAATTTCTGTGTGATTAAAATTTTAAATCTAAATTTCTTATTTAGAAACTTGCTATGAATTATTCATTTTGACTATATAGATTTAATTATAGAAACAGTATAAAGCATCAATTTAACTCTATAGCTTATTGCAAATAATGTCCTGCATAAATGTATTATTCGTATAAATATGATTAGATATACGGTATAATTATATTAAATGTAAATTGATTTCTTTTAACAATTTATATCTTCTTCTTTTCTGTCTGTTTTTCCTATTTATTTGGGGCAGGTCATCCTAGAAATTTCCCTTCATATCTTCCTATCCTGCGTAGAAGAAAAACTTTTCACACTTTATACACTTTTCATAATACATATGTGCAAATGATATATTTTAATTATTTTAGTTCAACTTTCGTGCTCAATATGAAAGTAAGGCGTGAAAAGCGTGGTGAAAGGTGTACACTGGGCCTTCAGCTTAACCGTAATGTCCTAATTTTTTCATATCGTTTTTGATCTTCGTCAGTCATCAGGTTGTCATTATAGTCTACCACGTTTATTACGTTTGTTTGGTAAATGTTTAATCAGTTCATTATATGTGATTCCAGTGAGTCTTCATTTAATGTTAATGTGTCCATACCAGTGAAGTCAGTTTTGTAAAAAAATTTTTTCTGAATTTTTGCCATATATTAAAATTTTAATGAATATACAGTCGTTTCTCATTCTATTCTTTCTTGTTATTCTTTTTATAATTTTAATTTTAATCACCAAAATATTATTTCGGTTTCATTTTTGATTTCAATATTTTGTATAAAACTCACTTTTGAAAAATTCAATAATTTCATGAATGAATTACATATGAAAAATCAATAAAAACTATCAAAAAAATATCAATTGAAATAATTTGCAAAAACACTTTATTTATCTTAATAAATTCTGCGAAAAGTTAATACTTTTAGGATTTTTGTTATTTAATTTGATTAATTTTTTAAAATACATATTTACATACATATGTGTCTGAATTAAAAAAAAAAAACAATTATTTTGAATAAAAATTTCACTTAAAACAAAAATGAATTCATTTGACATTCAGATATGATATGTTTTTCGCACATTTTTTTTTCTCAAAATAATTTATTGTTTACATAATTTTTTTTTTGTACAATTTAATTTTTTTTGCATTTTATTTTTATAAATGTGTATATGAATGCAATATCTCGCTTACATACTGTTATTTAATAATAAAAATTTTAATTATATTCGTATATAAACGGATTTATGCTTGAGAAATCGGTTTAAAATTTAATAATTTTAATCGATTACATGTTTCATTATAATATTATTTTTATATGTGTACATATGCATATAAGTAAGAATGATAATAATTAATGCATGTATTCTATATCCTTTTATTTTGAAAATTTATTATTAATATGAATATACCCATATAAATGTACTTATTTATGTAGGTATTATGTATGCATGTGTGCATTCACTATCATGTATACGCAACATATGCACGGATTGAATAAAATTACCTACATACATACGTACATATATTAAAGATTTATAATAATTTTATCATTTTTAGGATTTTTATCATGTATAAAGAGAAATTTGATCAAAAATGCCTTATCATTTCAATACGTATAATATACGGGTGCATGCATCCATACGAATATATTTTTATGATCATAATTATTATAGTACCTGCGCGTTCCAATATACTTGTATACATGAAAACATCATTTTAATCATACAAACATAATATGAATTTATAAATATATTATGTTTCTCTCTTATTATTATTACTTTTTTTTTAAATGAATTCCATTGGATACATAAGTTTTAAAAACAATATTATTAACTTATTGCAATTACAATATAAAATATCAGTTAATTATATAAAAAAAAGAAATATCAAAATTAATATTTTACATTTTACTACATCTGTATGTAGGAAATACGAAATGATTGAAGAAAAATTATTATTTCTTTTTTCTGTATTATCAAAAATACTTATTTTTCAAATTGATGGAATAAAAAATTAAAAATTATTTATCATCCATAAATAATATCCAATTTACAGATCAAAATATGTATAAGTATGCATAAACATATGGGTACTTTACATAATATGGTATCTATATAGTACATTATATCATGTAATATGATCTGTATATTTTTGGTTTTCGTTATTTATTTCGTAATAAATTTATTGGCAGTTGATTATCTCAATCGATAAAATAATTTATAAAAATCAAAAAATTCGATCAGTTTTCTTGTATGATGAGAATCAAATGAAAAAAAAAATGGAGAGTAAAAATATAAAAAATGATGTACTGTACATATATGTACTTACTATGTGTACATATACAGTGATGTGTAATACGTTATATAAATTTGATACTTTTGGTTGTATATAAATGCTGTTATAATATCATATAGTAAAAAGAATAAAAACAGAAATATTTATAATATTACAAAAGATTTATATGAATGTCTATCAAGCAAATCAAGCAAAAAAAAAAAAAAAAAAAAAATTTTTTTTTTCTATTTTGAATAAGAGGCGTGAAAATCTTTATCTACACATACTCATTTTTATAACATTTTCGTATACAACATATTATTATATACATAGGACTGACAACTCTTTGTACATATATATATAAATAGTATACACTCTGATGTCATGCATAGGTACATATATGTATATTCATACGAAAATCTTATTATAATAATATGTATACACGATTGCACATTAAAATTCATTTTATTTAATATTCTGTTCGATCGAAAACAAAAAAAATAAAAAAAAAATAAATCAAATAAAAAATAAATAATAAATTTTTTAAATGAAATCTATTAAATAAAAAATTGATTCTCATTACGAAATATTAAGAAATGTTAAACGGAGAAAAAAAAATAAATAAATAAATGACATAAATATTATAAAGATAATAATAATATAGTAATAAGTAATTGAAAGTAGGCGGCGAGGGTAAAAATATAAATGATAAAGAAATTTTTTTATAAAATAAAAAAAATAAATATTATATTACATACATATTATGTATATTAGAGGTATTCACGATTTGTTGTAAGAGTGTAAAATGTGTAAACATACATCCAAATCTTACACCATTTCGTGAACGCACCATAGAAAACTTTGTATTGAAAGTAAGCAAATTAATAACATATACAGTATGTCAGTTAAAATATTATAAAAATAAATTTTTATCAAATTACTTTAGCTTTTAATGTCAGGATGGAATATACAATAGTAAATATACACCGTGTATTCAATGGGTTTCAGCATTGTAAATTTTTAAAAGCAGTGTAAGTAAAAATTACATAGAACATGTTTTACAATAGGTGTAGAATTGTACGAGTTTACATCGTTTACAATGATACAAGACCAAGCCGTTAATACCCTTATTATATTTAAATTTAAGTCGTATTTTTTTTTAAAATTCAAAAATATATATATGTACATATATTTGAAATGATTTTTTGTATATAATGTATATAACACACACACATATATATACATATATACATTGTATGTATATATATGTATATAAAGGGAGGATAATATTATCAGATCAATTTTATTTTAAGGAAAAAGACAAATTATCTTACATAAATTTTTCCTTCATCTTACATTTTTTTTTTCCATTTCACATAATCTAAGATTTGGTATTTTTTTTTTTTGGCTTTTTTGTACAAAAATATTGATCAGATATATAATATAAAAAAAAAAAAATATGAAGATGAGAAGAAAAAAAAAATGTTAATATAGTTCAAAATAAGTATATTCAAAATAGTCATACGTACTATATATAATATGGGTGTATAGGTTGTGTAACTAAAGAAAAATTGCATTTTATTTTTCATGAAATATACTAAGTAAGTATAATATGTATTGTAGACACTCACCATTATGCATATGTATTATATTCATTCCCTTTAAAAGTGAATAATTTTTGAATAATCATTAATTTCTTTTGTTTCATGCCATCGATTTCATATTATTATGTACGAGTAAAATTACATAAATATACATAAATGTATAATAGAGCAATCAGATAAAAATCTCAGCAACTTATCAATAAACTTATAAAATAATAATATATTTCTTCTTTTTACGCGAGTATTTCACTATAAATGTATGCAAGATAAATATAATACTCAAGAGTGAAGCTATGCTCGAAAAATTTCCTAGAACTAGAAGATTATATAGTGTAACGTGAGCGATAGTAAAATTGAGTAAAATATATTTTTAAGTACACGACAACAATGCTCTGGGTATGTATGTGTATATGAATTTAAATTGCTGTTTCTAATCATATAATTTCAATTTTTTTCATAATTTCTAATGTATGTATATTTTTTCTAAAAAATATTTTAGTAATTACTACTTACTTATTTATAAAAATAATTTATTTTGAATTGTTGAATAGTTTAAATATGTATAATGGTAATTTAATTAATTTTTATTTACATATTCAATCATATTATATACGAGGGTAAGGTGAAAAGTTCTCGGCCTGACAGTGAAAGCCTATGTTTTTTAGAATAAAATACATTTATTTCTCTACATAGTCTCCTTTCAAGTCTATGCACTTTGTCCAGCGTTTCTCCAATGAAAGGATGCCCTCCTTAAAGTGCGATTCTGGAAGTTTTGCAAAATACCCATCTACAGCTTCCATAACCTCTTCATTTGATTCAAAATGTTTCCCAGCTACGAATTTTTTTAGATTTGGAAACAAATGAAAGTCTGACGGAGCCAGATCTGGTGAATAGGGTGGATGTTCCAGCAATTCGTACTTCAAATCCCTAAGTTTTCCCATTGCCAAAACACCTGTTTTTGATCAGCAGTTAACAAATGCGGCACCTATCTTGCACAAAGCTTTCTCATATTTAATTCTTGATGTAAAATGTACCGCACTCGTTCCTCTGATATGCCTATGGCCTCAGCTATCTCATGCACTTTTAATCGCCGATCGTCCAATACCATATTGTGCACCTTCTCGACGTTTTCCTCTGTAGTGGCCGTTTTCGATCGTCCTTCACGTGGATCATCTTCAAGAGATGTACGTCTACGTTTAAATTCAGCTGCCCACTTTTTGACTGTTGAAAGTGAAGGAGCAGACTCCTTATAAATTTTTAATAACTTTGGATGGATGTCAGAAGGTAATAAACCGTCCAAAACGAAGAATTTAATTACCGCACGATATTCAATTTTATCCATTTTAACAAAACACACAAACACGTCTACTTTAAACATCCGTATAAAAAATACCATTTGACAGATCAAGTTGAAATTTGAAATATGTTGTTTTGACAAGTGTACCAACATAACAACAAAAATTTTTAATGATATCACTGCCAGATCTGTGTTAGGCCGAGAATTTTTCACCTTACCCTCGTATATGTATGTAACTCCATGTAATTCAATTTAATTTAACACGTTTTACTCAATTTAACTATCGCTGATGTCACTTATTAAAAGAATGAGAGTCACTTTTTTACAAAAATCGATCATGCATTAAACAGTATTCTCAGTATCAACAGTATTCTATATTATCTTCAAAAATGTACATACGTATACTCGCATATAGTGCTAAATATTAGTAACTAGATTTTGGGTTGTTGTTTATAATGTTGTTACGTACATAAATATAATAATATTATTATTATTATTGGTTCAAGCTTCAAATTAAATCATGTTTGATTAATGAGATTGATTAATATAATACACATAAATGTATATGTATGCCTATTGTCAATGTATGTACAATTAAACTGTACAAGTATGTAAAATTATTGACGAGTATTTGTATAAGGACGCGAATATAAATTATAAATTTATATTCATTATAAGTAATTAAAATATAATTCAATTTTTCACTTTATGTCATTGTACATATACACATATGTATGTATATTTATGTATATATTTATATTTATAAATTACAAAAAAATTATATTTATATCACTTTCTATATAAGTACAGTGTAACCTCTCTATAACGACACTCTTTATAACGAAAACCTCCTTATAACGTAAAAATTACCAAAGCTTGGTTGGTTCGCTTTATGTTCTATGTAGTTATACTCTCTCTATAACGTCACACTCACTCTCTATAACAAAATAATAGATAGCAGGTGCAGTTTGTTATGTATACATTTAAATACAAAAAACCGGTTTTATGCCATTTGAAAGTGCAAAGTACATCATACATCATCTGTACATCATACCAGACACAGTTTCACTCGCTTTATCTTTATCAGTCGTGAACTAACTTTTTAACTGCGAACATGGCCGGATTGTGTCAGAGTTCAGCCGATGATGAAGTAGAAATGGAACAGGGATTCGAAAGTGAGGATGATCTAGTACTGAGTGAATGGATGAAGAAGTTCAACACGCCACAGGATTTCGCCGAGGATCTACAAACATACATAAACATAGATGAGGGTTTGGTCACGATTTCTTCATCTACTGATGAAGAAATTCTTGATTCAGTGATGAAAAGTGGAGAGGAACAAAAACACGATGAAGAGGAGGATCAAGATGATGATTCTAAACAACCACCGAGTGTTAAATAAGCACTTGATGCAGCGAAACTATTGGAAACATTTTTTCTTTTTAATGAAGATGATCCCATCATATCCCAAAACATGGGAAAAATACATAAAAGTATACAAAAAAAGTATTGGCATACCAAAAAACGTCAGGCGAAAATTACAGACTACATTAATAAAACATAATACTGTATATTGGTTCTAAAAGATTAGATGTAAGAATAACAAACAATAAAAAATTACCATGTATATTTGTGAAATTTTTCTATTTTTTTCATGCCCTCTCTATAACGAAACCTCTCTATAACGAAATAAAATACTCGGTCCCTTCAGTTTCGTTATAGAGAGGTTACACTGTATATGTATATATTTTGTATGAAATACATGTACATCTTACATACAAACTTATATATAAAAAGAACCTAAATATATGTATATTTACATTTATAGCTACTTACATATGTACATAAGTATTATATACGACCAACATTTATATTGATATCCTATCCTATAAATAGTGGGAAACTATATTGTTGAACTATATATAGTGGGAAATTTTTGTGGTTTACTATGTGGTGAAAATTATAAACCGCATAATTCGAATAAATGGATTTTGTAGTATTACAGTATTATTACCGCAGGGATATGGATACATTATATGTAAAGTGCAATGTGTAAACAATATACATATATTCATGTTTGCATATATGTATATCTATATATGCACATATAATAATAGATTTATTCATTCCCAATATAAATGTATTGTTTTGTATTCTATCAAATGAAATCTTAAATCTATAGTTATAAATACACTAATAATTTTTGTTTGAATGAATCTATATAATCTGGTATATAACATGCATTTATGTAGGTACTTATATGTAGATATAATAATATTGTATTTATCGTAAAAATAAAAATATTTTTATGACTGCAGATATTAAAGTAAAAATAAAATTATAATGATTCTCCGATAAAATTATTTTTTTTTTTTTTCAGATTAACAATCAACTTTAATAATTATAATATGAAGAAAATTATATTTTCATTTAATCTGTGTTTTAATATAATTTGTCTTCATTTCTTAAAATATACAAATACACATATACTTATATACGTTATGTACATATGTATGTACGTATTGCGTATACATAAATAATCTTAAATTTGATTTTATCATTTAAAATTATACATTTTTTTTTTTATTTTCATTCATACAATGTACATATAATAATTTTTAATTTTAAACCTTTAAACCTTTTTTTTTTTTAGAAAACTTTAGAAAGGATAATATAATCCTTCTCACAAAAAAAAAATGTTATACATCCATATAGCACATACATGATTTTTGCATTTTTATTGAAAATAATAATAAAAGAAAATATTTTTTCTGCTGACATTTGCGTATATAATAACAAACATACATTTATAAATTTTATCTATATACATATATACTTATATACATAAAAATAAAATTTTTCTATTCATGTATGTACATTTTATGATCAAAAATTTATAATCTTTGAAAAGATAAAAAAAAAAAAAAATAACGAAAATTTACTACTGTTTTTAACACTGAATAGAAGATCTGCATTCAAATTGCAAATCTGTGTATGCAAAAATGTAAATTTAAAAAAAACATACACATACATGTGCATAGTATATTTATATTATATATGTATATGTGTACATTTCATATTACTTAAAAAGAAGACATATAGTATCAAAATTTTACACCTTCGCACATTTAATTTCATATGTATGTATTTGTCATACATATACATACATAGATGATTACTATTTGTTTGTACGTATTTACATATGTGTGTATACATTTTTTTTATTCTTACATTCGTTTGTCGTTTCAAATATAAATTGTATAAAATTGAAAAAAAAAAATATAATAAAAAAAAAAAACAAATTGAGAAAAATGCGAGAAAAAAATTTTAAATTTTTTTTGTCCTTTGGGATTGTTCTTTTTTTTTCTCGGTTTTTTTTTTTTTTTTTTTGTACAATTGGCAAACATTTCATTCAATTTAATTCATTTAACATTAATTTTTTTTTTCATTCATTCAATTGGTTCCCATTTTTTTTTTTTCGTTTGTCAATTTTTCCACTTCATTAGTGTACACAATGTAAATTATTTCATATATACATAATATGTATACGTGTGTATGAAACGGGACGTATATATAGGTACTACGAGTATATTAAAAACAGAAATTTTTTTTTTATGCAATGTAAAAGAGTAAAAGAAAATAACATAAATTATTATCAAAAAATATGAAAAATAATTTAAAATAAAAAAAAAATTTTTTTAAACATGCACATATGAATGTACGCGTACGCGTACAGTGTTGTGAAAAAATTTTGGAACAAACATAATTTCTCACAAAAATCAATTATGATATTATATGGACACTTATTTCTCTTTGATTATCTTTACTGAAAATATTTTTCACAATACAAAAAAAAACTGGATAATTTAAAACAACATTAAAAATAAAAGGATAAAAACTAAAACATTCTCCTTAAATGCTATGAAAAAGTTTTGAAACATTTCATACAATTTTAATAAAATATTAATAAAAAAAAAACACTTAAAATGAAACATGATTCTGGCTTTAAATAAAAAGAGAATCGTGCAAAAAATAAGGAACTCATAAAAATAATGCACTCATAAAGAATGATGAAAAACTGACACATATAAAATTAAACGCATGTGACTACTTGTCTCGAATAGCACGTATAGAATATCATCTTTGAGTGATACAACATACAAATAGAAAGAAATATGTCTTAATTTAGCGAAATAGCTTAAGGACCGAAAAATTGCTTTTGGACTAGAGGAGATTTAATGTAGAAATGATTATAAGTAAGAAAAATATGGAGAACGCAGTCAGTATGTATGGAGTCAAACTGAAAAGTTTTAGTTGTACCATCAAATATGATGGAAATTATGCAATGATAATGAGGTGCAATAAAATATAATGTAGTCCTAGTCCAATATGGAATTTGTCCAATTTTTTTGCTGATAGTTATTGAGTGTTCTTCTTTATTATCAAATTTCTTTATTTTTCGCATGATTCCTTTTGATGTAAGCCCATCAGGATATTGTTTCATTTTACTTGCATTTGTTATTAATATTTAATAAAAATTGTATGAAATGTTCCAAAACATATTCACAGCTTTTGAAGAGAGTATTCTAATTTTTAACCGTTTAATTTTCTTATTGTTATAAATTTAGTCATTTTTGTTCTAGATCTTGTTAGTAAACATATTTTTTGTATAGTAAAATAAAAATTTTAACAAAAAATAAGTTAAATTTAATATTATTCATTTTTCAGAGAAATTATGTTTGTTCCAAAATTTTTTCACGGCACTGTATGTATGTATGTATTCATATTACACAGATTACACACATAAAAAAGATTTATAGATAATGCACATATATGAGTATATTTATATGTATTTATATGCGATATACGTTCTCTGTGTACAATGCTCTGCTCATAAAATTTTATATGCATGTTAGCATGTAATATAAATTAATTTTTTTTTTCTATTCTTTTTCCGTTTTGCAAATTTATTGTTTTTTTTTTTTTTTTTTTTTTGATTTTGAATTTAATTTTTTCTTTCAACATTTAAAATATTATATATAGCTATTAAAATTAAATTCGATTTTAAATTGTGATTTTATTTTTGCATTGATTGCAATTTTGTTTTATTCCTTGTGCGCTTTATATCAAAATTTTATGATTATTATCGATGATTTTTCTATTTTTCAAAATTTGAATTTTTTTTTTTTTGTTTTTTTTTTCTTTTTTGTTTTGGTTCTCTATCTATATCCTCATTTTTTTAAATGAAAATCTAATAAAAAAGATATGTACTATATTTTTTGGTTTATATACTCGTACGTATATGTATCAGTATGCGGTAAAATCAAAATTATTATAATAAGATTTGAGTGTGATAATCATATTTATTGTCATTAATTTCACATTGTTTATTATTATTATTGTAAATTTATTTAATGAATAAAAATTTATATATTATCCTGGATATTTTAATATCTTATTTCGATTGAAATTTGATTTTAAAATTTTATATTACTATAAGTATATACATGCACATACATTTATATGATGAGTGTGCATATTAAATGGGAATATACATAGATATGATTTATTTTTATAGTTTTGCAACTGCAAGTGTTACATAAATTTATAAATTATGTAGGTATCGTAGTACACGCAATACATAAGGATAATATTTTATCAAAAAATTGATTTTTACATAGCTATTTGCATTAAAATAGGACTATAACTGTGTACTACATACATATCTATTTATATATTATTCATTTACATTTTCCTTTTTTGATGCGTCATAATGTTGTTGAAAAGAAATCAAAGTGTTTTTTTTTTGTGCTGCAGGTGAGATGGCGTTGTTGTAAAAAAAAAATATATAATCACAACGATATTTCTTTGAAACAAAAATTTTAAAATTTCGTGTATGTTGTAGGGATAACAATTTGATTGGAACACTGAAAATAATTTGGATAAATTTCTGTTAAAATTTCTTGAGCATTGTCGAAATTAAGTACCTACTTCGCCAGAGATGTAGTCTAACAAAATTTCTTGACCAATTTCTTTCGCGCATCATACTGGAGTTTTAGAATAATATACAAATAAGAATATGATAATACATACCTTCTCAATGATGCAAACTAAATTGATGGTTGATCCCATATCGACATGTAATTCACCAGAACCAAGAATAAATGCTTCCGGTACAACGACTTGTAAGTTAACAAAATGTGATATTACGCCCGTTGATGTTGATACCTAAAATACATTAAAATAAAGAAAAAAAAAAACATGAAAACAAATTATTGATGAAAATATTATATTAAATATTTTTTTTTTTTTTATTAAAAATTCCTGATATAAAAAAGTAAAAATAAAAGAAAACATTGTATTATCAAAGATCAAAAATCAAAGACATACTCGTATTCATTCATTTCTATCAGTGTTTTTGTATTATTTAAGTATTATATTTTCTGAAGAAAATGTATATGGATACCTGTATATTAAATTTGATATAAATTATTGTGTTACTATGAATAGTTTAAATATTATACATATATATATATATATATATACGAGTATACAAAATAAAACACATAGGTATTCTAAATGATTTAAATAATAATATATACTCGTATATATTTCCTTATATAAGTAATAATGTTCATAGATAAGAAAATATGATGAAACTTATATTACATATTTATTTGTTTACAGTACAGTATACGCACATAAAATGTACATATATTATGTATATTATTATACACATTGAATACATAAATATATATGCATGTATATACCCAACTATGCAATAATAAACAAAAAATCGTATTTATATTAGATTATTATAATAGTTTATGTCAGTAAATAATATCTATACGAGATACGAGTGAGTATACATAGTACTACATAATTTGATTGAGTTTTGTAAATAAATCAAAAATAGAAAAAAAAAAATAATTTTTTTTTTTTATCTGAGAATATTTTCAATTTCAATATAAATGTACTTTACATGCACGAATATATATATATATATATATATAGAGCATACATTCATGAGAGCATACATATTATATTTACGTACACATATTACATAATTACATAAGTATAAGAAAGTATAGTACGGTACATATATACAATGTGTGTTTGAATATAATGTGTATTACATATGCATGCGTATACTTTGAAGAATATTAAAAGTTTTATGTTTTTATGTTATGCTCATAATACTATCTATATATGTATGTAAGTATTATATGTATAAAATTTTTGATATTATGAACATGAATTCAATGTAAATAATTCAAAATATGTACATACATATAAAAGCATAAGTACATACATACATACATATACTTTTATGTATTATATGCAATTCTTAAGATGCTATCGAATGAATTTGCACGAACGATTTGATAATTCAAAAATAATATACGATTCATACCTTTGTATATATCTTATATAATATACATTCATACATACATACGTATATGTATATACATTTATCATACGTACATATTTACATGTATGTACAGCATAAATATACAATAGATATATATAGGCACCTTTAAAATTATATTATGTACTTATCTGTGAATGTACACGTAATTCATATATTATATCATTTCATATTATATTTACTCACATGTATTACATTCATATACAAGAAGTGTACATACATATATATATACAATCAGTATATGTATGTGTATACAGTATAGATATTGAATTTTATACAAAATGAATAAAATTTCATTTCGAATGAACTTTTATATTATTATTTGATGTCCTAAGGACACTAAATAATTATTATATTCTCTACATATGTATATACATACATTTATATGTATTTATATGCACTTCAATTAGGTATTATGTACAACAATATTTTATATGTGATGTTATTATATTTGTGGAAAATATTTTCGAAAATTCAATATGACTATATGAACAAATAATTTTATATACTGCTATAAATGTACATATACTATACTTATATATACATATATATAATACTTATATACCTTATACCTTATGCTATACGAATAACTTATATTACATTCTAATTTTATCATTTATTTGAATGTACTACTACTACTACCTACTTATTACTATCTACTATTTATTAATTGCATATCGAATGTATAGTATCTATAGAAATTTTATATAATATAAATGCAATATTTCTTTTATGTAGATAATATATAATATTATTATGTATAGATACGATAAATTTATCATAATATAAGATATACATATTTTCAAAATCTTATATTAGATTCAAGATTATATACAAAATGTACATAAATAATAACGACAATACATAAATTAATATACATAGTACATATTTTTGTATAAACATACATATATATACAAGTACAATATATGAGTACATCAAAAATTTTACATATTTGTTGAAATTTTTTGATAAATATTGATATACATTTATCATTTAAAATTATTTCGATATAATATGTACATACATACATATGTACATATTATACATATAAAAATTGAAAAGACTTGTAAACGAAATAAAATAAAAATTTTAAGACTATATATATTGTTAATAGTACATATTTATACATACATAAATTTTTTTAATTAATGCATAATGCATATAAATATAATATACAAATGTATTGTATAAGAATATGAATGATTTACTGAAGAATACAAGAATACAAGAATCTTTAATTAAGATAGTAAGAGATAAAAATCATCATCAAAATTTTCTTATTATATTTACAGGTATGTACATACTATACAGGTACATAAATGTATATGTTATATCTATACTTTGCTATATTTTTAAATTTTCTGTTTTTGCTATCTCTATATATATCTTAAATACATACAACTGTAAAGGTAATAGGTATAACCAAAACAAATGGCGAATGCATAATGTACTAAGTTCACATGTACAAAATAAAATATGTATACATACTTACACATTCACAAAATTAAAAATAGTACATGAGTTTAGTACAATACTTATCCATACAATGTACATAAATGTATGTAATATTAAGTTCACACAGAATACTCAGTTCATTATGACACTACCAATCAGTACATAATTCTATCAGATATATCATTCAGTTTATTATCAGTAATCAATTACTTGGGCGAGAGTAGGGCGCTGGCTGTGATTCGAACTCAGAACGTCAAGCATGCCAGTCAAACACTACAAACATTGAGCTATTCAAGCGACAATAAGAGTGTAAAAATAATCTGAGCATGTTCAGTTCAACTAAGAATACATGTACGCAGAACAAATAAAACGTGTTGCGTACACTTTTATGCTCGAGTGAAGGATTTCTAATAGAAAGTAAGCGAAGGCTTTTAAAACTTTTCTTATGATCAAAATTTTTCTATCTTAAAATCAAATCGTATTCGTATACAAAAATTTTATTAACACATGTAAAACATGCAGAAAAATTTACCATCTGTTTTGGCGAGTATTATATCTCTGAATTTTAATAAAAATGTATTATGAAATATGAACATATTCAAAATATAAAATTAAATTGATATTTTATGTTCATAAAATAATTATTATTTAAGAAAATTGATTAACTAAGTATATACATAGCTTATATACCGTATACCTACTTAGGAGTACAAGTATATACTATATACGTATATTATTATTTAAAATGAAATAATCAATAATATAGAAAATAATTTCCATAATAATGTATTAAGATATTACCATACATACCAGTAAATTCTATACTATACATACATATACATATATACGAGTACACCAATACCAAATACCTACAATAGTAACACATTACTACCAACAAATAATAAATATTGAAAAAAAATAATATACTTGTATACAATACTTGAATAAAAAATGAATTTAAATTTAATATTGATATTTCTTTTATCATATTCGTATTTTTAGATTTTAAATATAAGATTACTATACAATATAAAGTATTTGTGTATTTATGTATGTAAGTTCGTGTGTGTAAATTTACATCGATATTAAAGTGTATGTATATATTCCGTGTTTGTGTAAAAATTCAATTGATTTTTATACATTATAAAACCGCTCGAGTGTAATATTGAATCAAATAAAATAAGAAAAGTATTTATCGATCGATTTTCATTTTCTTTATTGGAATCATTTGAAAATAAAAAAAATTACTATTTAATTTTTTATTTTTATTTTCATTTTTCTTTGATCAGATATCAAAATATGTATGTATTCCTTTTAGTTTATATTTGAATATTGACTAAATTTGGTGGTATATTGATGTACATAATCATCAGCCTACACCATTTTCGTACCTATTGTACTTTTGTATAGTGTAGTAGATGATTGTGTGAATTTAAATTTATTTTACTAATAAAGTATTATCATAATTATTATTATTATTATTATTATTATTATTAGTATTGAAATTATATTGTGTATTTTATAAGGATATTTTTAATCAATTCTCAAATATACGATATAAAATACTCCCTGCCTGACATGATATTGATTGATATTTTTCCTGTTTAATCATTGCTATACTATGTACCTTTTTTTTTACATTTTCGGTTCGATATTTTCTAATTATGTAATTTCAATTACTGTATATTTACGAATTTAAAAAGAAAAATTATGTAACTTTTTCCTTTGTCTCTCTCTCTCTTTCTCTCTTTTTATATAATAAATTTTATGTCAATTTAATTTTGTTTCTTTATTTTGTGTGTATATTATCGTCAAATTAATTATTTATTCATAAATTAACTGTACATATTATGTACAATACAACTTCAAAAATTTATGATACAAATTAAAAAATATAAACAAAATATTTGAATATAAATAAAAAACTGAAAAAAAAAAGGTTTATATGTATATATTGTCTCTGTTTTTTTGAAATTGCATATTTAACCATAGCCATAAAATTTTATAATTTATACAATTACATAATTAAGTAATTGTATATTTATGTATGTATATAAATTAAAGTACGTATACATATGTACATATATTACATACATACGAGATAAACAGTGACGAATTTCCCGAGGCATCATCACTCGAAGTTTCAAAATTAAAATTCAAAAATGAGTAAACTTGACGACGTGTTAAAGTGTTAAATATCTAAGTACTACCTACATACTACTCATACTATCGAACTTTATTCTACAAGTACTGTACTATAATAGTCAATGGCCTCTACTGCTTCAGAGTATGTATAGAGAAGGGGAGTAAGTATTGAATGTTGTTAGTTTCTTTTTTCCGTGTTTTATCATATTCGTATTCTATTAAAAGAGAAAAATATGTATATATTTAGGTAGGTACTTGTATTTGGGCAATTCACAGTTTGTTAGATTTGACCATTGTATATTTAATACGTTGTATTCGTAAAACGAAATACACGTTGTATTTTAGCAATGCTCTAACCCATGTTTTATGTGTATTGTATTGCGTTGTCAGCTGAATTTGACATTCTGATTACTAAAGGTCAATCACAGTTTAATGTGTAAAAATGTTGTATTTAATATACAATGGATTAAATTTACAACAAACTGTGAATTGGCCAATTATCGTAGCGTATACGATATCATTATTTTTATGCTTTCATATTACTGCTTAAAAAAATCTAACTATAAAGGATAACAATCAATATAACGTAAATTTTTTTATGCGTAAATCCAGCCCTGGATATAAATATGATATAATGAGGAAGAAAATTAAATTTTTCAATTTTTCAATATTTTGTATTTATGTTTTTGAATTAATGAATACAAATACATAGATATATGTGTATTTGTGTACATATACGTACGAGTATACATATATGTACATACATATATGTGAACTTTTGTATAATTATTTTTTATATTCTAATTTTAATTTAATGCGTGAATTAATTTTATTGTAATCATTTTATCATCATTTTAAAAAAATATCTATTATAACTGTTAAATTTTTGTTTTTATTTTCATTTATAATTATCATTATTTTTTTTTTCATAAATGTTTTAATTATATTTTATTTTATTTTATTTAAATTATTGTTGGTAAAATAATTATATATTTTTTTTAATGTATTATTTATACATATATTCCATATAACATATAAGAATTATAATATATAGTGGTAGCATATACAGACATAAATATTAATAATTTATTATTGTGATTATAATTTTCAGAGGCGTACGGTACTACAGGAGGCAGCGGCAATGGATAAGACATGGAGGGATGTGAAGGTGTTGGCTAAAAATCGGGTGCAGTGGAAGTGATTTGTATCGGCCATATGCTCCTTGGAGGAGTGAAAGGACATAATAATAATAATAATAATAATTTTCAGTTGAGTGTAATATATGGTATAATTTAATACATATACATATGTAGATATGTATATGTTACACACATAATTTTGTTATTTTATTGATTTTACTAATTTATTTTTATTTATTTTTCTTTCAAATGAAGAAGAAGAAGAAGAAGAAGAAGAGAAAAATTCGTCGTATATATAACTCGTGATTATGTACATAATAATATTCATATGTACATAATATGTAAGTAAGAAAATGAAAAAATATAAAGAATTTGTTTTATAAAAAAGCTCTAAAAGTAATAAAAATAGAACAAAAAAAAAATCAGAAAGACAAAACAAAAACAACAATATAATAATAATAATAATGATAATGATGGTGATGATGATGATGATGAAGATGATGATGATAAATTGAAATTGAAAAACTGAAACTGAAAACCTATAATATACACGGATATGTACGTATATGTATACATATAAATGTGTAGATATAAGAGTATAGTAGTACATTTATGTATGTACAGAATATGAATTTATATCATTGTTGCTATGAGAAAATTTTATTTTTTTTTTATTTTTTATTATTTTATTTTATTTTCATTTAAAAAAAAAAATAAACAATAAATGATACTTATGTATGTATATATCCTTTGTATATGTATATATGTAATATAGGATCAAAAAAGATGTATGTATATTTAATTAAATTATAAAGTTACTTTATTATCATACAAACATACGTATGTAATGTATATATGTATGCAATTATATGTATATTATGTACATTTATATGTATGTATGTATGCATGTAAGAGATTTTATTACAATTTTTTTATTCGAATGATTTATAATAAAAAGTTTGTCTCTATTGTATTATCGTATTTATTGTGTATGTATGTGCAAAAGTACATTATTACTGAGATACGTATATATAGTAGGTATATATACATATGTATGTATGTACTATTATTCTTTTTTTTTTACGAGAATATATAATACAAACTAACTAAATACGTTTGCATAAAAGAAAGCAAAACAAAAAGAAAAATAAATGAAAAGAAAAAAAAAAGCAAATAATATAATAAAATAAAATAAAATAAAAAAAAAAAAAAATACAAACAAAAAGAATATACTTTTATTGAAAATTTATACGTATACATAAATACATTTTTTTTTACTGCTCATGAATTTAATGTCCTTTTAGAAAGTGAAAAGGATGAATTAAATAAATAATAATAATGAAAAAATATATATTACATATACATATAAATATCAATATATATGTATGTATATAATAAATGATGAAAATAATAGCAGAGAAAACAATGCGAAATAATAATATAATTACTTTGTGGCACGTTACAGTCAAATACACGCATATACGCACACACACTTAAGTACGTGCGGATATAAATACTGTAGTATATGTATGTATACATATATTATATGTATATACTTATTTTAATTTTTATTTATGAATTAATTTTTTGAATACAATTTCATATTTTACATGGTTGCTTATTATTTAATATGATTTTTTTGTTCTTTATTTTCTTATATTTTCCATCACACAAATTCACAAACTAACAGACTATATACAAATACATACAGACATACAGATATATATTTATATATTTTTATATTTATGTGTACGAGTATATATGAATGTTCTGGTGGTTAATTTTCATATTAGAAAAGAAAACCAAAAAACACATAACATTATGTACTCGTATGTACATAATTTAATTCATTCTGAATAATTATAATTATTGCATTTTATATATTTATTTTATGGCGTAATGGTGATGGTATGGATGTATTTATATGTATACGCTACCCTCTTAAACATAAAACATATACGAGAATGTATACATTTTCATTTATATATAAATAGGTACTGAAACACATACATACATAAATTTATGTACATAATAATTATATATAGCAGAAGCATTTCCTTTTTCTTTTCATTTACATAAAAGGACTTGTCTGAATAACTTAGATGATTTTCTACAAAAAATTTTTTTTTTATTTTGTTTTTTTTAAACAAACTCGTAAACACAATAATATGCATATGGATTCATACATAAATGTACATATTTGTATATACATACGATAAGTGTATTCTAGATTTAATTTGTAATGGAATGCATTAATGGCAAATTTAATATTACTGAGAGGTTAACAAGACGCAAGAAAGAAATGCATATTACATAAAAGAATAACAACAATAAAATGTGGTTTTTTTTTGTTTATTACATTTAATACGATCGATAAAATAACAAGAAAAAAAAAATATTTAAAAGAAACAAACATGTTAAAAGTAAAGTGTAAAAATAAATAAAACATTTCTTTTTAATCTTTCTACATGACACAACGAAATAATAATTATTGCAATAAATGAAAACAAAAAAAAACCACAAAAAAACATTTTTAATAATAAAAATAATTTCAAATTCATGATAATGATCCAAATATAACATATACCATTGCCATAAAATTTGATAAGAATGTAAAGGATATAACATTGAAAAATATACAATATTCATATATGAAGAGTACATATGCATATACACACCGAATATTCATAACTTGCATACATAAATTCTTTTTTTTTTTTTTTGTTATATATCCGATTTAAAATTTTAATTTTATTCAAATATGCATATGTATGTACATGTACATGTGTATAAATATGTATAATATTCACTCACAATTACACTTAGAATTTGAATGAATTTGTATGTAATATACATATACATAATTTACATTCACCTCATTCATTAAACACACATACAACGAATCATACGAGTATGCTAAAGGAATAAAGAAAATTTAAATTAAACACTATACTTTTCGTATACAATATACATAGTAAATACATATAATATCTAAGAACATTTATAAACATTCATAATGTATGCATTATAATTATATAAATTCTTCCTTTACAAAATAAACATTACCTACACATATGTGAATGTAAATAATTAAAAAAAGAAAAAAATATATTTCATTTTAGTTTTTATTTTATTTTCTTTTAATTTAATCGTTTCGTATGTGTGTGTGTGTATGTATACTTATGTCGATGCCAATGTACGGGGTTATAATACATATAGACATATTATGTTTGTATAATTTATTCATACACACATATATACATAATTTTTTAATGAAATAATAAAAATAATAATTAAAAAAAAAATGAAAGAAAAAAAAAATTGTATAAAAGTATAACAAAAATACTATCGTACTATACTCGTATAACAGTAGCAGTATAGTAGTGTAGTAGTCGTATAGTTGCATAGTATTTTTTTTTTTTTTTTTATTATTATTTTTGCAGTATGGTAGTAAAATGTTTCATCATCATAATCATAATCGTAATCATCGTCAGTTATCGTCATCATATCATCATCATATGTTGTTAAGTTAACTGTATTGTAATTTTTGAATATTATTATGAACAAGGCGGAAAGAATATTGTTTAGAAATGCATATCATAATATACATACAAGTTTTATATAGTTATTTTTTAAAGTTTTTTTTTTCATTTTTTTCATTTTTTTATTTTAATTTTTGTTTATTTTTAAATTAATTATCGTATGCATGTGCATATATGTACTTACATTCGTTTATGTAAATAAATATATAGCGAATGTATATACCAGAAAAATAAAATGTACAAACATGCATATATGTACATATGTACATATGTACATATATCCAAACAATCTAAATGAAGTGTATAAAAATTTTACTCAAATAAACGAGGATACACATATTATGTAAATGTGCATATATAAATGTACGTATGTTGATATACATACATATATTATATATGCTCATATGTGAATTTAAGAGTACACGAATAATATATATACATAGGTACATATGTAATATATTTACTATTTTCATATGTATGATATACATAATATATAAATGTAATATGCTCGAATATAAGAATTGTTTTAATTTTAATTTTGTTTTTTTTTTTGTTTTTTTTATCGTTTATTTTTAATTGTAAATGCATAAAAATTAACTGACACATTTTTCAATATAAAAAGGAGGAAAAAAAATTATATATAATAATTATGTATATATATAATATGGAAATTATTTAAATGTAGATACACACAGCGTTGCCAATTCAGTACATTGAGCGTCAATTTCATTGCCTCAAAAATTTAACTTTAACTCTAAAAAAATTTTTTTCAGCACCGAAGTATTGTTGATTCAGTGCTTTCAAACAATGACCAAATACATATTCTCATATCAATTTTGACATATGAATGAATTGTATTCACGACTTCGACACACGAATTACGATTACGAATTTAAGAAACTTTAAAAAATGCTATGCTGTAAACTGCAAATAAAACATTAGAATTCAACCTATATTTTGTTCTATTTCTTTACATTCATTGTATTATCAATTTTCTTCAGGTTCGGTTTTAGCCTCTTCGACTTGGACGCCCAGCCCGGCCCGATACACTTCTAAACTTTTGCACCTTTTAGGTTGAAACTTTACAATTTTAAATTTTAATTTGATTTTTACTTTTTTTATTTTAACAGCACAAAATTAGCGAAACAAAAAAAACCAATAAATATTATGACATACATTTTCATTTGTAAACATAATAATGCCAACATCAATTCATACTGATTGAAATTTGCATACAAAACATTGCTAACGTGTCTTATCGGTTTGGTATTTGGGTAATTCGTATAATTATGAAATATCGGTGCTTTAATGGGTCAAGTCAAATTTATGTATACCCATCAAATCTTATGATTTCAGTGCTCAGACCTATTCAGGATTTGGCAACACTCGCACACAATCATATTCATTGTACATTTATAGAGTAAATTTTTAATAAAAGACTTTTAATTATTAGAAAGTAAACAGAAGAGAGAGATATAGAGAGAGACAGAGACAGAGAGACGAAAAAAAAAGAAACGCAACAACATAAAATAAAATAATAAAATAAATAATAAAAGAGAAAAGCATTACGTTGTTCTCTATGCTCAAAGAAATTTTAATGTAGATGTATACACTATACAGCAAAAGTAATTATCGCAATCAAAAGAAAAATAAAATAAAAATAAATAAATAAATAAATAAAAATTACAAGAAAGTAGAAATGAAAATAGAAAAATAAAAAAAAAAAACTGAACGCATGAATAGCATTCATATATTAATTTGTACTTTTTTTTTTTTTTTTTTTTTTTTTTATTAGTAAAAGGTAAATTAATTTTTTTCTTCTGTGTATTTGTTTTACTTTATAGAATTTTTTTCTTATTTTTTTTTTTTTTTTTTTTTGTTTCAGAATGAAATCATTTTTATATAATAATTTTTATTTTTTTATAATTCTTATAATAAATGTGCATTTCAATATGAATGATTGAATGTACAAGTACAAGTAAGTCTAAGTATACGCATGAATGTACACATATAGGACATGAAAAATATACCAATAATACGTAAATAAATATACATATGTATGTATGTATGTACATGATAAGATAGAAGAATTTTTCTCTTGCAAAAAATTAATAAAAATGAAAAATATTTGAAAACATACATACTGGGTAAGGATATTCGATGAATAAGTATACATACATATACTATATGTACATATGTACTCTTATAATTATTGAAAATTCTGAAATATCATCTAAAATATTAGAATGAATTTTCATTATTTTTAAGGGGAAATTATCATGAAGATATGTATATATATGTAGTTATCTATTGATGCTATCGAATAATAAAAATCGATACATACACACACACATTTATATATTTATTTTAAATTTGCATTTATATACGTATTAACATAAACACACATACCAGTATGTACATACATATGAAGAACATATATTTTATTTTAATTTATCATGTTTATATGAACTTCTACTTGTATAATACAGTACTTATGTAAGTAAGTATGTATAATGTATGTAGTATATGTTTTTCAATATATTCTTAGATTTAATTTAAATTTTGATTTACATACTTCAATATTCAGTATTACATGTAAATATACTTAATATATCTATAAATGTATGTAGATATGTTATACATTTTTTTTTATTGTTTTTACAATGACATGACATTTATGTAATATATAGAGTGTCTTTATATACTTATGTATTTTTGCATGAATCCATAAAGCATATGATTGTATATTACAACAGTCAGTACTATATAGTGTAAGTATATAAAAATTTGTGTGATTATATATCTCTTTGCATACATATAAACGTATACAAATACATATGAAATATAATAATCAAAAGGAAAACAAACCAAAAACAAAACAAAAAAATAAATAAAAAATTGTTCTATTTTTTTTTTTTTTTTATTATTATTATTTATTTTCTTACTTGACATTCATACATTCCATGATCCCTTCTTTGAACAAATTTAATTTGTAAAGTCCATGTATTTGATCCAGGTGTATGTAAAATAGCGAATCTTTCATCGTTTGTATACATTTGAGCTCCAGATGATAATATATGCCAATCTCTACGTCGAATCCATGATATTTGATTCTGTAATAATAAAAAAAAAAAAAAAAAAAAAACAAAAAAGCACGAAAATAAGTACAATAATAATATATATACATATTATACATATGTAGCTACAGACAATTTTACAAATAAAATAAGTAAATATAAATTTATTATTATTTTTTCTAGAGAATTTTATTATTTTTTTTTTCCTTTTGAATTCCATTTATATCAAATGAAATATATCATGAAGACAAATTTAAATGAGAAAAAAAAAACCATGAAATTTACATCGAATACTCGTACATTATAATACATATAGGATATGTAATATTTATATAATAGTATGGTATATAATGTATAGATACTTGATATAGTAATATGTACCATGTAGGTATATCACATATGGAAATAAGCAAAAACAAAAATGTATATAAGAATGAATAAAAAAAATTTAAACAAAAAATGAAATGAACAAAATAATCAAAATAAAAAAAAAAAACGAATCAAGACTTTAAGATTTTTTTTTGTACATTCAAAAATAATATAATACAAATATGAATATGATAAAAATTCATAAATTTCTCAGAAGGAACCATATTTGAATTAAAATACACACACAAAAAAACATAGAATGTATGTAAAAGTATATAAAGATCTTTAACAAAACTATATATATATATATATATATAATGTAAAACAAAATTTATAGAATATATACCAGTATAGTAAGTATATAAATATTTTCATATAAAAGAAAGGACATATACCACATACATAGACAATATAATATATTATTATATGTATATTATGTTATGTGTGTTATCTAGAGAATATCTATTGATAAATATAAAAGGATATGAAAATTTTTAAAACTATGTAGTGTATTGTATGTTACAGACATACATATGTACATTTTTTTTTTTTGTATATTCTAAGTAAATCAAAAATGAATAAAATTCAAGAAGAAATTCAACAGAAAAAAATGTTTTTTTCTACTAAAAAAAGAAGAAAAATAAAATGAAAATAAAAAACTAACTAAAGAATTCATAAAGAACATTTTTTTGGAAAATTTGATATTTGAAATATGAAAAATAAAATAAAAATTATTATTGAAGATATAACGAGTACACAAATCATTCATTTTTAATGCAGTGTTACCACATTATTATCACTCACATGAAATGTATGTACATAATATGTAATTCTCTTGAAAAATTTATAAAAATATTTGTATAAGATAAGAGTACATGTAATCTATATTTTATTACAAGAATATTCTCGTTTAGTTCCTTATCATAGCAATCACATACATTTCAATCTTAAAAAAAAAAAAAATTAATGTCTTCTAATAAATGTACCAGCAGCAATATTTTGTTACTCACATTAAATGTTGAATGGCAGAGCAACACATTTACGTACTACAATTTTTATAATCTAGTAATATGAAATTTTATTCAAAGTATATAGTAGTCTTCCTTTTTCTTGTTCTTCGAGCACTACATCTCTTGAGAAGGCATTGACATTCAATTAAATGATTTCTTATCTTATAAAGTCATAACTATTATCTGTGTACATGTTTAACATAAATTGCGAACAACTGAATTGTTGGCAGAGAAATAAACTCAATTACATATTATATGACACTGAAGGCCCAGTGTATGCCTTTCAAAATTTTCACGCCTTGCATCCGTTGAGATATGTGAAGCACCGAATTTGAACTAAATTAAAATATATGTACAAAAAGTTTCAATGATGACGAATGAAAAGCTTATGAAGTCGAAAACGAATAAAAGTTGGTTAACTTTTAACTTTTCAGACGGCAAAGCATGAAATTAAGAAGAAGAAATAGTTTAATTGAAGTTTCTGTAATACGTTACATTGGACCATATACAAAAGCAATGTGGCAAGGGATTAAAAATTTGTAATGGTGTAAAAAGTGTATAAAGTGTGAAATTTCTTCTACATTAGGGCTTGCCATCAGTTTTAGACTGATCTAATTTTAGAATATTTGTGTAGCATATCGTTAGAAACGAGACTGCTTATCATCAGTATTTCTAAGCACTTTTTCTCAGTAAGCTGGTAGTCTGAGAAAAAAGGGGTATTTACGTTTGTTTAATTTCTTTCGTCCCGTCACGTCTATTTAGGGTCTTGTTTTACTTTTACCTTGAAGAGGAATCGAACCCGTGACTTCGAACTACAAGTAAGTATTCATTATAAGAAGTATCACGCATCTCTATTATGTTTCATTGATTTCAATTCTCATTTTCCTATATCAGTAGAAATATTATGTATACGCGACAAATATTTGTGTATGTCTATGTATTTATATGCATATGGACAGAGAACAAACAAAATTATTATAAAATATATAACAAATAACAATAAAATGACATACATATTTGAATCCAACTCTAATAAATTTATAACTCTAATTACGAAAACTGGTAATGCTGTAAACTGCATCCAATTACATTCATGCGAGTAAGTGTAAAAACAAAAAAAAAATACGAATAGATGGTAAAATATGGAAAAAAAAAGTATGAAAAAGTTTTTCATTAAATAAATAGATATAGTACCTAAATGAAAAAATATTGAAAAATATTTTATTACGTAGAATATCATGTGTGTACTTGTATGTAATTTACATTCTACGAGTAACTACATATAAAAATTATTATTTATTTTTCATTTCCGTTTTTATTTTTTAAAAATCGAATATGATCATTGAAAAATATTTAAAATTAAAAAAAAATGAATTTTGTTATAAACATAGAAAAAGTTATGTAATCAAAATATTGACTCATATGTATTTTTGTACGCTTGTATACACACCTAATAACCTGATTAAATTTTTTTGATATAATGATAGAATGAAATTTTCTTTTGTGATCAAAATGCTTTTGTGTTTTGATGGTACTACATTTTTATTTTAAATGAAATTATTAGACGCAACAAAACATTTAAATTGAAACAAAATAAAATTATTATTATTTTTAAGATTTTTTGTGTTCTTTTTTTCTTCAATGTTTTTTTATTCTTATATTAAATATCATTTTTTTTTTCAGTTTAATTTTTATTTTTTTATTTTTATTTATTTATAGATTTATTTTCTATCACATATCTGATTGCTGTATGACACAAAAAAAAAAGCATATAATAAGAAAAAAGGAACAAAAGAAAATACATTAAATAACAACAAAATCTTACTAAAATAAAAATGTCATTATCCTTGAACTGTATGTCAATTTCGTTCAAGTGGTAGACATATAGAGAACACACAAAAAAAAAATCGTATATACATATATATAGCTATATGAAAGAACATAAACTTTGTAGTGCACTTTAGGAGAAAAAAAAAATGAAATGAAAATTAAAATGAGAATAAGAAAAAAGAAAATTTCTTCATACATATAATTTTTATTTTTTGAATTATATCTTTCTCCTACACACTAAAAAGTCAAATAATATGTATATTAGGACTAGCAAGTATATACACACAAAATACAGTATACGCCATCAATACCAGTACATTCTGTATAATATAATATGCAATAAATTCATCTTCGAATTATGTGAATATTTTTAGTATACATATATGTATATAAAATTTCATTTATAATATTTTTTGTACATACTATTTCGTAATTTCGTATAATACTCTTTACTCTTACTTATATGTATGTACATCACAGCGTTGCCAATTTCAACTTTGATTATTCCTCACATGCAGCTTCAAATTCCTCATTTTTTAACGCAATTCTTCGAAACAAAAATAAATTCAAGGTAAACTTTGGTTAACTTATTGCCTATTGTTTCAAGCATATATTCCGTAGTTTTTGAAGGATCTTCGAAAACACTTAGCCGCAAATATGAATTTAATGCTTCATATTGTTCTAGAATACTATCAACACAATTTTTTTAGGGAAAACCAACGTTTTACAGCTATGGCGAAAGAATTTTGTGTGCATCTACATTGTAAAATTGCTGAAATTCTTGAGATTCTTGTCTTGTGTAGCTTCTGTTAAAATATTAAAATGAGATCATAAATTTCTTAAAAGATCTTCCAATGATTTAGGAAGTTTAACATTTGTTGTGGAAGCAGCCAAATGGACAATATGAGGCCATTCTGTTTTTAATAAAGAAAATACTAATAAAAAAATGATGAAAAACTGTTTCGAATTTTGTGGTAAACAAGTGTGATTACAAATATTAATAAAATAACTAGCTCAGTTAAGCAAACTTATTTTCATTAATTATTTTTATCAGACAAAGCTTGAAATTCATAAATTCCTCAATCAATGAAATCCTCAAAGCATTCTTCAAAAATATTCAAAATTCTCAAGTTTTGAGGAATTCCTCAACGATTGGCAACATTGGTACATCATAGTAAAATCCGAGTATATACTAGTTATAAAATAATTAATATACTACCTATGGTACTATACTTAATTCTCTCTTTATTCTCTTTCACATCTTTAACGAACTATAATAATTTAAATTACATCATGTACTATACTGGTTGGTACTTGATAAAATTTATAATAATAAAAACAAAAATGAAGAAGAAGTATAGAAGAAGAAAAAAAACGAAAATGTTAAAAATATATGGTATATAATGTAGTAATATAGTGGAAAAGTGAAGAGAAATCAAAAAAAAAAAAAAAATTGTAAAATTATTTTCATACATTTTTTTGGTTGGTTGGTTTCATTTTGTTTTTGTTTTTCTTTTTTTTTTTTTTCATTCTTTTTATATTCTTTCATTTTGTTTTTAATAAATTAAAAGAAAAAAAACAAAAAAATTCATTATTGGAAGAACCGAGGTCAAAAACAAAAGTCTTTTTCTTCATCATCTTCATTTTCTATATTACTTCAAAAAAATTTCTTCTTCTCCTTTTTTTTTTTGTGTTATTTCATTTTTATTTTACTTCAATATTCTTTATGCGCTAGTATTTTTGATTTGATTTATTGTGTATTTCACATCAACTATATGTATGCATGTATGTATAATGTAAGTATGTAGTATATCTATATGTATGCTAGTACAATATATAGTTTCTATACACTCGTTTACGCCATGTTTAATAATGTGAAAATCTACTTTATTAAGAATATTACGAGAATAAGAGAAAAAAATGTTAATAATAATTAATTGTTCTTCATTATAATTAAAATACTATATTAGCTAAATGTTTGCATTCTAATATTGTACTTAAATTTTTCCTTTATATCAATTTGATGTTTTTTTTTTTATTTGATCTTAATTTTTTTTCTATACGTATAATTGTACGAGGATGTGTGTGTGTGTGTATGTTATTCATTTTTTTTTAATATCATTTTTGTTAGTTTAGTTTATTTTAGTTTTTTTCTTCTGATTTTTATTTTTTTATATAGATATTAGCTCTCTTGTTTTAATATTTTTGTGTTACAATATTTTTGTTGTTGTTGTTGTTGTTGTTGTTGTTGTTGTTGCGCTGACCTTTTCACTTGATTATTGTTTAGGTATTTTCTACGTGATAGTCTTTTTATGGATAAATAGCATTATTTTATACATGTGTATAGTATACATTTCATAAACATAAAGTATAGATAGATATGTTAATTATGTACGGATATATATATATATATGTGAATACATTATTATATAATTATGTATACATGTATATAATCAGTTATTTATGTATCTATAAGTATGGTAGGTATATAATAAAATTTGAACTTATGTGAAAGTGTATGTATAGACTCTCGAACCAATATTATGTATAGATATATATACGAGTATATACATCTAATGAATTTTATTAAAATTAATTTTTTTTACTGTACTGTACTGTATGTATGTATGTATGTATGTATGAGAAAAATAATTATAATGGCTTATTTTCTTGTCATGCTATATAATAGAGATATGTATACTATATGACCTCGTAATTATTATGTAATTTTGATGTTATAGTATGTATGTATATCATCTATATAAAATGGAATATATTAATATGAAATGATGAAAAATTAAAGAAAATTATATACCAATAGAATTCATAGTTACGTTACATATGTATATATGTATATATATTTGTGTATGTTCGTGTGTATATATTCTTATAATGTTTCCCAATCTATAATGCCTATAATGAATATAAATTATACATGAATTAACTTATACATATATTACATAATAATTTTATTGAATGATTTTTAAAATTCGAAAATGGAATGAATTATTTATTCATCATTTTATTTGTTTTAGTATGGACAAAATGTAATAATAGGAAAAATGATTTTCACTTTCGTTTATTTATATTATACATGTACGAATACGAGTATCCCAATAGTATGTATGTATATTGTTCGGGCATTTATATACAATATGGGGACGTATGAAAAAATGGGTTCAAAATAATGCTTATAAGCATGAACATGAAGTAATTATAACCATCTGTTCATAAGTAAAAGGTTGAGCTATTATAGGCATTTATTGCTTCGATTCTTATGAATAATCATCACTTTTATACTTCACACACACACTTCATACTTACATTTCATGCTTATACTTTTTGTTTATGATCGCGTTGTGAATGAAATGTAGTTATGGGAATTCCCTGATTTTAATATACACAGACAAATCTAAAATTGTTATTCTGCATATAAATAATGTGTAAGTATAAATTATGCCAAAATGAATTGTGATAAAAATGTAGAAATTTCATCCGGAGATACTATAATGTTTCTAGCTTCAAATTTAAGAAAGTATCCAGAAATAGTAGAAATGTACTCCACAAAAAATTAATAAAAAGGAATCTATCTCCAAATGTATTTTATACACTTTTTTTATTGTGAAAATTTGAAATAACTCATGCCAAATCCAAACTTGCGTTGGTTCTGCTACTGAGTAGACTCATGTTTTTTTGAAGCATATGCTCATAAATGAGATTTTGAGCATGAACATTCACTTATTTTTGTTCATAGAAAACTAAGTATTTGCATAAAAAAATTAAAGTATATAAGGTAGTACGTGGTAGTACATACATAAAATCTGGAACTCAATTGCAAAACGGGCAAAACGGGATAAGTCCTCGAAATATAATTTTTCAGAAAAGAAGGAAAATCATTTTGATGCTAATTTTCAATATTTTTTTTTTATTCTATTAATTCATAAGGTACCTACATATTTCTGTTTGAACGTCATTTCAAATCGAACAACAATAATTACTTTTAAAATTAGAGAAAAAATTTGGACTTATCCCTTTTTGAAACCATTTTGTAGGACGTATCCGTTAGGAAAGCCAAATTTTGTGTGCATATATAGAGTTTGATGTGGAGAATTATTCAAAACTAATTTTTGTTTTATGTCGACGTAAGCGGTTATTCTTTATGACCACATATAAATGAGTTAACATACCCCATTTTGATACAATACAATTTGATAAATATTATCTAATTTCGAAAATAACATATGAAAGAGCATTTTAAAAGTTAGAAAATGGCACCTTTAATTTAAAAAATTATGTGTATTGCACATGTTTGTATGCATACATTTATCTTTATATACATTTTATGAAATACACATATCTACATATACATATACATATTTATGTAAACAGAGATAAAAATATACACACATAAACATTTGATTTAAAGAACAAAATTAAAAAATCATTTAAGAAAAAGGACTACCAATCTTCTAATATGCATATGCATATTTAAAAAAGGAAAAAATATAAAAAAAAAAAACAGTAAAAGAAAACCTTGACAAAAATAAATATTTTCCTTTTGTTCATATAGTTATAAATAAATGCATAATATAAACTATACACTATAATATGTATATACGTGTACTATAGTATATATAAATGTACAAAATATTATGTAAACATTTAACAACAATACAAAAGCAAAATATTCAAAAAACATAACTTGAAAAAGAAATGAATATTTTATTATTATATTTTTCTTTTTAAAGTTTTTAAAAATGAGAGTGTAGATGCACACATAGATATATATATATCTAAGTATATGTATGTATGTATGTGTTCAAAATTTATATATATGGCGGGTATATGGTAAATATATAAAATATATGAATAAACATTTTATATACAATTATATGTTCATATAGACTTAAAATGATATACAAAATACATTTAGAGTCATATTCATCAACAAAGATTATCTTTTATCATGAGATAATATGAATTCATACACTATTCGGATATTTTTAACACAATTTCGGAGTCGGAAGTGGTACATATATGGGAGAGTAACAGCCTAGCACTCACATATTATTATAATCATCACATCACATAATTTCTTTTTCATTTTGCAATATAAAAATCTAAAACTTTTCGCAATTAACTGACATGTTTGACACTCCGAAAATGAAGTCCGAAAACAAATTTTATCTATAGATTGATGAATAAACTGAAATATTCTACTCGACTAAAATATATTCGACGGATAATTTTGGTTGATGAATACGATCTCCTTACATACAAAAGTATATACATACATATGTACCAGAAAAATAAAATGTACATATAGTATACACATTCATAATACATATGTATATATGTATATATCCTTTTCCGTTTTTTTTTTTATTATTTATTTTATTTTAATTTTTTTTTTTTTTTGTTTAGCATTACATGTGTACTTTATACATATACCAAATATATCATATAATATTTGAACAAATCTATTCTTGTACAAAACACATAAAAATTTTTTCATGTACAATATTTATGTTAGTATATTCATTTTATTTTTCTTGTTATTCGAACATACATACTTAAACATTTTAAAATTTTTATTGTATTTTTTCAAACCACAAAATATATTATCTACAACACGAGAAAACATAAATACATTTAATATGAAAATCTCACCAAATTTATATGAAAAATGTAATAAAAAACATAAAAACAAAATTAAAATTAAAATAAAAGAAAAACAAAAACAAAATTAAATGATTTAAAAAAATAAATAAAACATAAAATGATAAATATAAATATAAAAAAATTAAAAAAAAAATCAAATTATTTTTTCCTTTTCATTTATCTTATAAATATGCTTCATTTATTTATTCATTTCATATAAACGGCGTATAGTATTTTATATACGATATGAATGCGTACTCTTACATTTTATTCGTATTTCATTTCGCAGTCATTTTCATTATAAGATTTTATATTCTTGTTAAAAATTTTTCTTTGTATGTTTTATGTATGTAAATATGAAAATTTATATAATTTTATTTAACACATAAATGTATGTATAAATATCACACAATAAATTCTTTATTTTATTTTATTTTTTTATATTTCCATTAACATATTTTATTTAATTAAAAGCGACTTCAAAAATTTTAAAGTTCGAAATTTTACAATGAAATGAGAAATACATAAATGTACATACATACATACATAGTACGTACACACATTACATATGTACATAATGTGACAGATCACATGGTATAAAATGCATTTATCTACATAAGTATAGGAACAAAATAAAATAATACAATATTATCATTGTGAAAAGAAATAATTGTTAAAAATATAATTAACTATATACACCTACACTAATAGGTATATGTAATACATAATATGAAAATAATATAATAGATAAACGTTATAATATATTATTGTGATGTGAATTTATATGTATTACATGTGAAAATAAGAATTTGATGCAGAAAAGAAAAATAAATGATACAAAATATAACACTCACACAAAATTTTCACTTTCTGATTGATGTGAATATATAAATGCATATACTATGTATATGTATGTGTATTAATAATTAAATATTTAATATCCAAAAATGTGTACATAAGATATATACGTACACAGATAATGTGTAAGTTTTAAGAAATGATCTTTTGAAAATAATTTCCATTTTGTAGGAAGGAATTTTATAAGAAAATAAAATATATAATTTATGTTGTTTGTAAGAGAACTGATCTACCTGACCCTAATTTAGGTTTACATAAAATACTGTCACACATAAAAACCGTGCAAATGATAATTCTTGATAAAATATATGAAAAAAAAAAATATAGATACTATGTACTCGTAATATATGTATATGTACATATATTACATATACAGGGCAGGGCAGGGCGTCTATCCTCGGGTAATCAAACCGCTGGCAGTAAGTAGATACTAGGTCTCATCGGGACAAACAAAAAATCGTATTGATGGTGGGGGAGGGGGAGGATGGTTAATCTCAACCGCTTAGCCACTAGAGGTTGTTGAAAATTTTTCGCACTTACTCTTCGAAACACACTATAACAACTACGGTGTTAAATTACGGCGTTAAAAAATTAGAAGATGTTGTCCTACTTATTTTATGAGTATTATTATGATATGTACATATATGTACATGATAGTACTTGATAGTACATACATATGTATGTATTATGTATGTATGTCTTTAAAGTGTCCTTAAATTCTATAAATATAAGTTATATTTTGGATTATATGAATTACTCTAATAATTCCCTAATGCCTACCTATATACTTACTATAATTAAAAGAAAAAAGAAAAAAAATTGAAATAAAATTAAATTAAAATAAAATAAATCATATTTCATTTTCGTTTTTTTATTTATTTTTTCAATAATAGCTATATATATTTTTTTTTCACATTTTTATCACTGAAAAGTAATTTCGTAAATCGTAAATAATATTTTTTTTTTATTTCGTTTCATTTTCAAAATATGAATGTTTTTTTTTTTTTTTTCTTTGAATAATTGATAAATGAAAATTTACGTGGCATTAACTTTATAATTCAGATTGAAATTAAAATTTAATATTATTGTATACACATAACAACATGTTATTGTATGTAAATATTTTGTATTTGTTTGTATAGTATAGATATAAATGTATAAATAAATGTGTATAAATAAATATGTATAATAATTGTATATATGTATATAATATATGTATGTATGTATATATTATGTTTTTGCATAACAACAGAATTTAGTATATAATTTTTGTAAAGAAGAAATATTATAAATTTGAAATTGTGTTCATCAATCACCCTCCATAAATAATGATTTACTATATATTCGCACACAAACAAAACAATAATATCTTAAATTACTTTTAAATATAATTGCCAACACATTAAAAAAGAATAACAAAAAATTTTTATTTTCTTGTATTTTTCATTTTCATAATGTATAGAAATAATGTATACGATGTTATTGTGTAAATATTATATATGAGTAAGAGTACAGTACATGCATGTATGTATATGTAATAATATGTAGTAAAAGTTCCGCTGATATAAATACTTTAAAAATGTATCCATGAAATTGTAATCATATAATAATACGAGTAAGTATTTATTGGTAATGTAATATACAAACTGGTATATACGACAAAAATATACATTTATGTAGATTTGTATTTTCAAGTAGCTACTAATATACGTACACAAGAAATATAATTCACAATGAAAATTCTATACAAATAATCTACATTATATACATTATATATGTGTGTGTGTAAATAAAAATTATCTGTATAAGTAAAATCATCCAACAAAATATGTGTAAATACACTACACATTGATAGAAAGTTGGTATTTTACTCGTTATAAATATAATGTTGAGCAAAAAAAAAAAAAATGAAAAAAATGTTTTTTGACATTATCTGACAGATTTGAAAGATAAGTTACAAATGCAGATACATAGACTTCATCACTGTTAAAAATAATTGAAAAAAAAAAAACAAAAAAAAAATGTATGTATGTAGTTATATTCAATATTTAAATTATATGTTAATTAAACTTTTTTAAGATACACATGACAAAATATAACGAAATGAAAAAGTTTTATTTTTCTCAAAATATCATTTAATACTTTTTAGAAATGTTAAACAATATATACCTTTGTATACTGATGATGTAACTGAAATAAATCCTTTTTTTTTTTTTTTTTGAATTTAATAAACATTGTACATAATATACGAATACAATGGAAATATCATTCATGATTATGAATAAATGTATCCAGTATAATTTCAAATTATAACACTAGTCAACAAATAATTTTTGTAAAATGAAATGAATGCCAATTATTATGAGTGGCGATTATATCACCAATGGATGGGAGGCAATGTAATTAAATTAAATTTAAACAAATCCAGCAGAATAATAAAAAACACATTATCTTTTAATACAAAACATACATGAAATGATTATGATTCGAGATATCAGCTATCTTGTGCACCACATATCTCCGAAGTTACTTAATCGATTTCAATCAATTGAAACATAGATACTCTGATAGGAATAATTGTGGTATCCAACGGAGCATTTTTTTTTCTAAAATGCCCTTGTTTCCTTTTTACAGGGTGTCAAAATTGTCAAAACTGTGATTTTTCGGCTTCCAAATGCACCTCGTAAATCAAACACTGATTGATCAATTTCTTTGAAATTTTGAATATATGTAGGTAGCATGAAGGATATTGTGGTGCTTGAATATATCACATTTTTGATTTTAGGTCCTGAAATTAAGTTATAGTTCTTAAAACAGGAGAAGGTTTTTTTTTTTGAAAAACTTTGTTCAACTTTGACTTCTTTTTTCATACATTAAATCTTCATATATCTATATAATTTTGGTATCAAAATAAAATTTGGACTTTTCTGAAGTGTTTACAAAAAAAAGATAAAAATCTTTGTTATATTTCCATTTTTATTAACAAAATAAAATTATTTTATATTTTTCATCAAAATATTCAAAAATCCATTTTTATTAGTACCTAAAAGTTATGCAAAAGTATTTTTTAAAAATAAAAACAAACAGTGAATTTTTGTTGACTATTGTAATCAGTTAGTATACAGATTTTAGAAAATTTTTTTAATATAATGAAAATTATTACTATAGCTATACTATATTAATTTAAAATTCATTCATTTGGAGAGGAATTGGAACAGATTTTTCCATTACAAATAATGTGCTCTTTACACGTATGATTGAATATTAAATTAAAAATAATAAACATAAATGTAACATACGTTTTGTATTCAATTTGAATTTTATTTTTTAATTTATTATAATTTTTGTTTTTATTTTATATTTTATTTCAATATATGTAAGTATTTTGAATTTGAATTTTTAATTTTTTGAAAAAAAATATCTTTCATTATACAAATAATATTTTAATTATATAAAAATTCATGTATTCATTATGTATATATAATAGAATGTAACAATTACATATAGTATAATATATATAGTAATATATAGATGCTAAGTTTTAACTTTAAGATCAAAATTTATTATATAAAATTGTATACCTTCTTCTGAATTTAGACTTCATCGAGTTAACATTAAAATATTAACATCAACATACAAGTATTTTTATTCTCTTTTATTTCCAAGTCGCTACATATATAAATTTATTATTAATATATTGTAACGAATATTCAATCAGGATTAATTATTACACTTCCTATATTTGATAAATAATAGAGGAAAACTAATTATTTTCATGAATTTTAATCAATTTAAATCGTTATTTATCTATTCTTATTTATGTAGAAATTTGTATTTATATTTTGCATATAAAATCATACACACACATACATATATATATATACATATTTTATATATATATATATATATAAATAAAACATATATATAATTAATTTTTGAAAAATATTACATACATCTTCAAATTATACTCTTTATGTACATCAAATAACATAATATCTTATCTGTTCGATTCAAAATTTCTATTCCATTCAAATAGATGCATTTATATTTTTATAAGTACCCATTTTGATTTCATAAAGTATAGAAGATATTACATCCTACTGTAGTTAAGATTATTTTTACGTAATTAAAGAAATCAAATATGTATGTTTGTACGTACGATTATTATGTATAAAAGTAATGTATATCTTTACTTGAAAATTTTTACATCTAAGCATATCTAAGTAATCAATAATATTTTTGTATATCCAATTTACAACCTACATAGGTACACATACATGATTATAGATACGTGTATCTTATGTTACATTATGTAATTATGATACATATATGTAGATTGATGATGACAATTTCATTTCAAAAATTATTTTCGAATAAATTTTACAAAAAAAAAAAAAAAAAAAAAAAACAAAAACAATAAAATTTCCTAATGAACCTCTATGAATATTTGAACTGAGATTGAAAAATATTTATATTTTGAAAATTCTTGAAAGGAAAATATAAATTATAGTTCACATCTACACCCACCCCTCATGTACAAAATGTATTATGTAAAGAGTATATGCGAGTAAAAACACAAACTATGATATAAATATATACACGTATAAGTTATTTGTCCTTATCCTAATACAATCATAATATGAATATAGCTATACAGTGAAAATTATCAAATTCAAACCCTCAAAATGCATAGACAAGAAAATCACATAAATGTATGTTTGTAAAGTTATGATAATTTCATATTTGGATTTTATTTTAATTTATACAAATTTTTAAAAATCAACATCCAATAAGGCTCGACGATATTACACAGAACATAGCGTCCTATGAGCTGTGTGGCACAATTGAAGAAGAAGAAGAAGACATAAAAGAAAAATATATATATATACATATATCCAAATTTAAATTTATTTTGATTGGATTTTCAAAATTTCTGTTATATTTAATTCTTGTCATGACTAATAAATTTATCATCTATTTAAAACGATAAAAGATCAATATATGAACGAAAAATAAATTTTGAAAAAACAAACTCTTAACTTTATGCTTACAATGATTATAAAAATATTATTCAATCAAAATATAGATGAAATGGAACATTCAAATATGTAATATCAAAGTATCACATTTTCATTTTTACGATCTCATTGCATTTCATCATGTACCGTTTTAGACAAAACATTTCACTGTAAACATTAATATGGTATTGTACACATGTACATATAGATATGTATATATGGGTGTATCTCTGTGTATACAACTCTTAAGTTTATTTGAAGTTGAAAACGTACGACCGTACGACGTTATATTGGTAACGTACATATATAGTATATAGCTTTTTAATATATTTGTATGCAAACGATTATATTATATACTCGTATATACATATTTACATTATATGATATACATTTTATATATTTCCTTTTTATAAGTAATTCTGAAATAATTTACATTCGATATAATACATTTGTAGATACGTAAATGTGTATATACGGGTATACGCAGTAGTATATTTCAGGATATCTCTAAAATATATCATTTCCAATAATATGCACATAATCTAATGTGTAATTTACGCACGCAATTTATGTATGTATAGTATAACTATAAAATATACGTATACGAGTATATATATATAAACATATCCATATAATAAATATATTTATGTTTGTAAAATATCCTTACAAAAGTAAAGATACATATGTATTAATACATATATGCATTTAAGTATATTTGCATACATACATATATACAAATACTTAAAAAAATAAAAAAATGTATGTATGTTAACAATTACCTATAGTGTGTTGTGTTAAGTACATTTTGTACATATACGAGTATGTACATATGTACATATTATATAAAAAATTATATATCAACTTCATTATTAATATACTGAATAATTTCATTTCAGCAATTTAAAATATTCATGTCAGTACATCTGACATATTTCTGGAAGATTTTATTCGATATTACATACATACATGTATAAATTATAAATATTCAGGATATAAACCACAATACTATACATTATATGTATAATATACTATATTTTCTATTATCTCTCTGCTTGCCTAGATATATACTTAAGGGTCGTATTCAACAATCAAGGGTATAATTTCAGTTTCTTCATCAACCTAAATAAAATTAGATTTTAGACTTCATTTTCAGAGTGTCGATTATGTCAGCTGATTGCTGAAAATTTTGTATTTTTATATTGCAAAATGAAAAAGATTTACATAAGTATGTGGTGTGATGATTATAATATGTGAGTGCTGGGCTGTTACTCTCCCATATATATGTACCATACTTCGACTCCGAAATTGTGTTAAACATATCCGAATAGTGTATAATTGAGGTTGGTGAATGCTTTTTATCTCAGACAAAAGATAATCTTGATTGTTGAATACGAGTGTAAATGCATTGTAGTTGTAGATGAATACTTGGATATAAGTATTTAATATACAGAGAAAATAAATAATAATAATATCGTTGATATTTTTGATGCAAAATGTTGTACTTTATTTACGATACAACATATACAACATAATACGAGCATAAATTATGTAATGTACGAGCACGGTATGTGTTTTTAAGTATCTGTTCTATTGTGATCATATTTAATAAATTTTTTTATTCTTTCTTCCTATTGTTTTTTGCTGTTATTATTATTATTGTTATTATTTTTTCTTAATAATTCTATAGAGATATACATAGTGAAGTTAACTATATGAATGAGATTTATTCATAAATACATACTTATCATTATTATATAAACTCGTATTTTTATGTTTTACTTTTAAAAAAAAAAAATGAATAAAACAAATGCATAATAATAATGAAAATATAAAGAATATTTCCACATGTTTTTCGTATACACGAAATTATAACTTTTTCAACATATAAAAACCACACAAAACATCTGTGAAAAGGTCTTACATATGTGTACCTTATTGTATAATTTTAGAAAATTCTCAAATATATACAAAAACCATTCGTGGATACTTATTACTTTGCATGTGAAAACAAAGAAAAAATTCATTCAAATATCTACTTACTTTTCATTTCCAAAGAAATAAATGTAGTGTATAATACCTGCATAATATAATACATAAGTACACTTACGTATGTGCAAATATGTATGTGAATGTAAAAAAAAAAAAATAAAAAAAAAACAATTCAAGAAAATTTTAATTTCTCATGAAATTTTGAAGAAAATATATTCACAGATATTTTTTTTTTAAGTTTCTATACAAAAAGTTTTTATTTAACAAAACATAGATTATTATTTATTAAAATAACTCATTCCTAAAATTTTTTCTCATTCATTTTCTGAAATTACATTCAAAAAATAAAATGAATCACAACATTTCTATAGTTAAAATTTTACTTTAACATGTACAAATTGAATTCAACAAGACTATAAACTAATATTTGTACTCTGTATAAGCGTAACGTATACAAATAGGGCGTTATAAGTTCGGAACGGTCGAAGAACTCACATATCTTGGATCCATAATAACATCTAATAATGAGGAAAGCAAAGAAATACTGCTGAGAATAATGAAAGCAAATAGAGCATAATTTTGTTTTGCGTCTACCCTTAAATCCAGAAATTTGTCAAGGAGATCCATAGTCACAGGCTATAACACATTGTTCAGACCCATTTCAACCTATGGGTCAGAGTGTTTGTAGCCTAAGGAAGCCGATATTGAAAAATTGAAACGCTTCGAGAGGAAAATGCTTAGAAGGATTTACGGAGCTACGAGAATCAATGATGGCACATACATCAGAAAAAGAAATGACTCATAAGAGTCCAGTGACTCAGGTGCATTGGATATGTTAACCACATGGAAGGAACCAATTCTCGTAAGAAAATTCTGCTTGGAAATGTAGAAGGCAAACGTCCAAAAGGAACGTCTAGAAATATATGGTAGTAACAAAACTCGATATTATGAACTGGTTGACGGCATCAACGAATCGATATATGTAGCTGGAGGCGCATTCTCCAAGAGGCAAGGTGCCGAGCAAGGTCTGGATGGCTGTTGTAATATTAGTATAAAATAATAGAAATTATGTCAATTTTTTAAATGTCCTGATGGAATTGTAAAAAAAAAAAAAAATAATAAAACTTAATTAACCGTACTTACACTTATATGTATGTGTACGTGTTGCATAAATATGCTTGTATTCATGGAGGAATTTAAGAAATTTTTGACTAACAAATACGAGATTATGTGAGATATTTTATATTAATTGATCACAGGATACTTTTATCCTATGATGAATACCGCAATAGAATAAAAATAATCAATGCAAATTAAATACTATCAATTTACTACTAAACTGCCATTCAATTTTTTTCAAATTCACTTCAAAACTTTATACGAGAAATAATATTTTTTTATAGAAATTTCGAAAATATGTATGTGATTCTTCTGATATGTGCATGATTTCTTCTTCTTCTATGTTGTTCTAAATGTTGTTGTTTTATGTAAAAGGTAAAAGCGTAAAAGCTTATTTCAAATTTGTAATATCGTTTCATATAATATTTTTTATTTTGTTACTTTTATAATTTAATTTTTTTTTTTTTTTAATTTAAATTATTAGTTTAATTATTTCTTAAATGAATAGGAAATGAAAATTCCTGATAATAATAGCAAAACCAAAAACAAAAAATTAAAAAAGCAAAAGAAAAACAAAACTGTCGTATTCAGTTTATTATAAAATCGATTTAACCATACTCGTACTTATTTGACTTATTTGATCATAAATACAAAAAAAAACTTACTAACTAAGGATATTTTTTTTTTTTTTTGTAAAATATCTATAATGTAATTAGTTTCGCATAATTTTATTATAATTAATTTTATTTTAGGCACAAACCTACATAATGAGTATATTTCTCGGTATATCTGTGTAATAAAGAAATTTTAATTATAGTTGATTTCCAATGAAAATTATTAATTTCGTGTACACGAATAAAAGTTGATCCTCCATAATTAAAATTCTATTTTAATTTCTAGGAAATTATTACATGGCAATATATTGCGTGTACATTATATAACCAAGATTAGTATACATAATTAGATAGTATAGTAAGTAAGATGGTGATATAAAGTACTTGTATATAGAAAAATATTTATAAAATAAGAAAAAATAAATTTTTGTATTTTCATTCTTTTTTCGTTTGTTTTTTTTTTTTTTTCGATGAAAATTGAGAAGAAAAATATAAAAAAAAAAATACCATCACCATCATCATCATCATTTTCATTAAAGTATATAATTAAATATATGTATGTGTATATCTATAGATGTATACCAAGTCTAATTAAGGATATACTCGCAAGATACACATACACATAAAAAGTTTGTCAAAAAAGAAAAAAATAGAAACTAATTTATATAAGAAAAAGAATAATTTCTAATAAGAAATTATTGTAATATGAAAACCAAAAATACAAATAAACAAAAATATAAACGCAGTAGAATGTAATAAACGCATATATACTTATATATAAATATACAATGATTGTACGAGTATTTAAATACGTAATGAATAATGTAATATACATTTATGTACTTCTGTATATATAAGAATGAGATAATATATGTATATATGTATAATACTTATTATAGGAAATTATAAACTTTACTAATGAATTACACATTTGCATAAATATCATTTTATGATACATATTAAAAGTATGTATAGAACAAATGAACGAAAAAAAAATGTTTATGTAAAGTTAAGTAAATGAAAAATAAAATCAAAAAAAAAAGATACATACATATATAACATAATTCTTATAGGATAATCTATATTCACACATAATGATTAGAGAAAAGAAAATTAAAAACAAAAATATGTCAAGAAAATAAGAATTTAAAAATAAAAGAAGAAGATAAAACCATATAATCTTTTATTTTTAGAAAAAAAAAAAAAAAACAAAAAAAACACCAAAGAAATAAACAAACCCAATTTACACCCACTCTGTCCACTCCAGAAACTTTGCACACTAAAAAAGCTGTTCCACCTAGTTGGACGGTAGTATTATGTGCCATCATCTGTAAATATACAATGAAAACAAATAATATATAATATAAATAGTAAAAAAATATATATATACATATATATATATATGTAGAAATATGTAGATATTTTATAACAGTTAAAAAGAATTGAAATGAACAACATGGTGATGGTGATAACTTATGTATACATTACACTATATATACATATCTATATATTCGTATTGTATGTATGTGTAAATATTTTTATTCACATATGCTCATATACTGTTTGTATATGTATATACTATCTATATTTTCTTATATACGTTTACTTGTTAACACACACACAGAAATAAAATCCTTATATCTGAGAGCAATAATAGACAAAAAAAAAAAAAATAAGACAAAAGTACAAAAATTAAAAGAATGAACAAAAACAAAAATATAAAAAAATGAAAATGAAAAAAAAAAAAAAAGGATTCCAATTTTATATTTTTTTATTTTTGCAATCTTTGTTATTATTAATTTGATTGCGATACCAATAATACGTATAAAGTCTCTAAATACCTAAATACCTACATACACATATGTACGTATAAGTGTGTATAAGTACATAGTATATGAATGTACGTATGTACATATAAAAGAATTTTATTTTGTTTTTAATTCCTTTTTCTCATTTCTCTATTATTTCGAAAATAAAAAGTTTTTAATTAATTGAAAACCACTATATAGAATAGTCATCGAATTCTTTTCAGTATTTTACCATTAATACTGCAAAAAAAAAAGAAAAACAAAAAAATTAAAAAAAAAATCCTTCAAAAACTATATACTATATGCATATGTATGTACCACTATTTATGTGAAATGCTGGCAATCCTAATGGATAAATCAGAGTTATATACCAAAGTTAACTTAACATTCACACAGATACTTGTATAATCTGTATAGTATAATAGCAATAGCACCGCAGTTATGTAGAGTTACTAACATTTTTATGTATTAAATCGTAGATTTTGATACGTATATACAGATATATAGATAGAAATAATTAAAAAAAAAAAACAGAGGCGATGATAAAGTGGTAACTTTATTTCATTATACATCCACACATATTCGTAAATGCATATGTATATGTACTCGTGCACGGATATAGTTATATTTATTGTTATATTTTGTTTTCTGTGATTTTATATATGTACATTCGTATATAATACATATATGAGAACATTTATGTACATACATTGTATTTATGTATCTTTTTATCTATAGAGGTAAATAAATTCAAATAAAAAAGGATATAGATAAAAGTAATATATGTAAAGTGATGAATGTATTCTAATACCTTTTACATATGAATATTTTTATATGTTATATTCAATATACTTATATATGTATATGTATGTAGTTATGCACATATTATATTGATATAAAAATTGAAAGCTAAAAATTGGGTATTTTTCGTGTTCATTTCACGTGGGAAAAATTCTTTTAAAAATATTTTATTTTTTTTTTTTGCTTTTTCATATTTATTCATGTATGTACATAATAGTATTGTATATGTACGTGAATATATGATTCTATATATTAATGTATTATAATATATATGTATACATACCTCTATATACATATACATTTGAAATAACATAGGTATGATACACTTACATATAAAAGTTTTATTTTATTTTTTTTCTTTAATAGTCCAGTGTGTTAAGGGAAATGTGAAAATGAAAAATTGAAATAAGATATTAGAAAATGTATTCACATATATACGTATGTATGTAAACATACTATATAGACAATATAAAAACATTCAATAAAAGGATATGTATATGTATATGTATGTAGTACATATTGTCATCGTTTTGTGAAAAGTCACTAAGTCCATTTTTGCTGAAAATGAGTTATACTATATATGCGAAGAGAATCTCCAAACTTCATATTTTTATTTGCGAAAATTTTCAAAGTCCTCCTTATGTGAGGCTTAGGATTTACTGAGATTGTGAAATTTCTACCTATAAGTCAATTTTCATAGTAATAAGTATGTTCAAATGGACTTAGTGATTTATTGTGTTTTTTTTTTTTTTCTTTTTTTTGAATGTGAGAAATGACTAATTTCAAAAAACGGTTAAAAACCTATTACAAAATTGACAAACTCCTATTCTCTTAACAAAACATCTACTATATAGTCAACATTATTTGTCATTTTGATTAATTTATTTATGAAATCAGAGAACTATACTGATTTTTAATTTGAATTTAAAACTTACAAGACCATTATCTTAAAACCGAAATTTTAGACTTAGTGACTTTTCAGTTTTCACATCAGAACGACGACGATAATACATAAAATGTGATGATGATCATATATAAAAAAAAAATACTATATACATAGATACACTCATATTGATATGTACGTATATAAATATTTTCATGAAAATAAGTATATCCTACATATCCATATCCTACATTACAAACACTCACGTATTTAGTATACTTATAAAAATATGCAAATATGTTTGTACTAGAATATTCATATGTTATAAATAGAGATGCATGTTGCATGTTCTATATAGAAAATAATATGTATACTATATGTAAAATTTTTTTATCATTCTAAACAAAGAAAACTTAAAACTCAGCCAGCATTCCGTTGTTTAAAATGAACGTTATATAAATGATGCTGGACTTCAATTTATTTTTGTAATCATCATATGAAAAGCCATACATTTTTGAATACAATGCTAAAATCATATACTTATTATGTATGTATGTACGTATATGTGGGGTGGATATTTTTTTTATTTTTTTTTAGTATCAAATATATAGGACTTACGTTACAAAATATATAAACCGAAAATAACAAAAACTAAACTATAAAACAGTCAGAAAAAAAAGCAAATTATTTTTTTTTTTTTTTGTTTGGATTTTTGTAGAAAAAAAAAACTGAAAATTTTTCTTTTTATCGCTAACTTTTACACACTCATTCACATACATATACAAATAATACCCATATAATATATATATGTACATAACTTGTACTCGTATATACATACATACATATATATGTATATATGATTCGAATTTGATTGCATATGATGATACTAAAACAAAAAAAAATGTTTTTTTTTTCTTCTCTTACATTTTAGATGCAATGCATATGAGTATATGGTTATATACGTAGTATATTAATCTCTCTTTCTCTATATATATATATATATATATATATGTATGTGTACATTGTAAATGTATTAAAATTGCGGTATTTGAAAATGAAGATTTTCGCTTTTATATTATACAAATATTGCCTATATCTATACACATATATATTTTTTAAGGTTAGGTTTTCTGCCCTATATAATTTTTTCATTTTATACCAGAGTATATGTGTGTTTTATATTATATACTACATATAATTGTGAATATATGCATATGTATATTTTAACCATTTTAACGTATCTAAAATACTTACTAGGAATACTATGATATGTTCTATATGTATGTACGTATATTTTTGTAATGTTATGTGGTATGAGAAAATTTGCGTGTATATGAATTTTCATTAATTCAAATTTATACCATATACATATATATTTTGTATACGATGCATTGTATATACATAGCTGTATGATTATATGCTTATAATCGATGATGCGATACATACATACATTTACATACATACATACGTGTACATACATATTTAAATTAAAAAATATTTTTTTTTCAAATTTTTTTAATAGTCAACAACAGAAGAACAAAAAAATAAAAAAAATTCTTTTATTTCTTTCTTTCTTTCTTTCTCTCTATCTCTCTCTGTCTCTGCGGATATTGATTACTCGCGGCATTTCAAAACTAAGTCAACCGAGTCAAATTTATATGAGAAAAGGATAATATAAATACAATGAAAATCTATTAATCTATCGTATTCCTTTATGGTGATATATTTGTATAATACTACATATATAAATGGTTAATATATGTATATATATATATGTATATCTAGTTGAATATATAATATATATATATTATTGAGAATATATTGTATATACATAACAACATATCAATTTTGTATTTTGTATGTAAATTATATACATAAATGTATAGTACATATTTATATGCATATATGTGTATGTAAGTAGATATTTATTTCACATAAGTTTTTATTACACACACACATACAAGTACACATATTATCGTATAATATTTCAAATGAATCTTTGTTTTTATCATACGAAATTGAAACAAAAAAATTGAATAAATTCTGTATTTGTACCTAGTTCCTTTCCTACATAATGTACACATAAATGTATGTACAATATGGTCACATATATACATACATACATATATTTTTATATGTATGTCTAAATGACTATAAATTTTTTGTATGTATAGATACATATACATATATCGTTTACAGTTGTGTGCAATATGAAAAAAAAAATTTAATGTTATTGCATATATACACATATGTATATAAAATGTGCCTATGGAAAAATCAAAAAAAATTTTAGACTTTATACATATGAATACAATACGAGCGATTATACATATGTATATCTCTATAATATATAGAGTTGATCATCAAAACAGATTTGATTTGAAAATAAATTTTTTTAACGAATTCATATCCAAGGATTAAAAATGAAAATACTATAGATATATACATATTATGTATATAAATATAAGCTGCCATTTCGTATAAAATATAAGTAAGTACATACATATATTACATATACTATTCTTTCAGAAAAGTACCGGGAACTTATATGTAATTTAAAAGGTTGGTGTAAGTGATTTTTTAAAAATCTGTTTTCTTACAAGTTTGCTTCACTATTTTTAATTTTTAACGGAATTTTGTATGTCCAAAGTTGGATTTCACCAAAAATGTTAGAAAAGGTTTGTGATGAATCAGTTTTAAAACACACTGTCTCACGATAGGTATACAGAGTATTCAAGGAGGGCTGAGTGACTTCTTCATGTTTCCGAAACTAAAATTCCAATTTTGACGCGAGATAACCGCTTTAATTCAATTGAAGCCATAAAAGAAAATTCGTGGAAGCAGCTGAAAGCCATACCGGAAAGCAAGCGTCTACAAAAAAGGATTTTCGGAGACTGGGAAAAACGTTTACATTTATAATGCTGCATTAAATATGGATCCTATTTTGAAGACGAAAAAATATATATTGTTGCATTAAAAAAAAATTACACATTTTAATTAACTATTCCCGGTGATTTTCTAACAGAATGCATATGCAATATATTTAAAATATTGTTTACTGTTATATGTATGTATATATGTATACGTATTATTTATATATACAAGTGTACGGTTATATTTTAATATCTAATATATGTTATGTACATATATGTATATGATGTATAGATAGTAGGTAGATAGATTTTTATTTAATTTGTTTTTTTTTTTTTTATATATATTTATGTAGTTATCCTTTTTGATTCATATATGAAAGAAAACTTTAAAAAAAAAATAGCAAAAAAATAAAATCTGAAAATTAAAAAAACAAAAAAATATAGGATAAAAAAAAATTGAAAAATAAATACGTTATATTTCATTTATACTGTTCCACATACTATTTATTTAATATTGTTTCCGTTGTGCCGATTCATATTTACGTGTACGAGTTTATGTACATATATGACTGTACTGTATATGTATATAATTTAATACAAAATAAATTTTAATTCAGATTATATTCGTTTGTACATATGTATATCTGTTATACATATATGTAGAAACATAATTCTGGAACTCAATGCTTTGAAAATTGAATGTTTTTATATAATCTAGAATAGCATTGAATTTGAATAATATCCTTAGAATGTGCAATGATATACATATATATGTATATGTATATGCATGCATATGACTATGTAGTATTATATACAGGACATGTGTATGAATTTAATGTAATTTTTTTTTGTTTTTTTAATAAAAATTATTTTTATATAAAAATATAATCGAAAAAAGAATTTTATATCAGTGTAAATTTTATAAAAATGCACATAAGTACATACAGCATTTATAAATACAAGGCACATATTATATACATTTATACTTTACATAATTACGCATACATATGTACATAGTAATAGTAATCTATTTATTAAGATTTTATTTCGGTATCGACAAAATATATTCTAGAATTACAAAGATAATATAGTTATAGAAGAATATATTAGAATGAATTTATAAAAATTTTGAAATATTTTTGGACGGTACTCATCAATAAAGATGAAATAATGTGTTCGTAAACGCCGATTGTACACTACTATTTGTAGTCAGAGTGGTATTATTTAACAAATAATATGCTTTTTTTTCAATATTTTTATTATATTTAATTGGTAAATTGCAATAATTTTAACACGCAGACAAAAACAAATTTTTGTAGATATTTAAGGTACGCAAATTGTAATTTAAAATTTATTGTTTTTAAATCATTCAAAGAAAAATATATGTAAATAAATATCAATATTTTAAAATTAAATATTTACTTATTCATTTTATGTAACATAAAATATGTATAACATAAATAATACGAATATACAGTACAGTATGTAACAATAATAATATTGAAAATCATTTATCATTTAAGTTATCTACCCACAGTTGAAAATGTTCATTATTAAAACAGTAATTATAATAATAATAAATTTTCAAATACTTAAAATGAAAAACACAAATAATACTCGTACATATGTACATAATATGTGCTTTCGATTTGGCAATTTCAAGTACTTGCGAGTAGAAAAGGTAAAGTACTTGTCTGTGCTAAACCATTTACTCGCAGCTACTCATGAAAAATTTTTCAAGTAGCTGGAAGTATATGCAAGTAGTTACGATGAATAATTTTTGTGTCGTTCGTTTTAACAATTTATCCTAAACACATTTTTTAGTACTCTCAAGTACTTAAAATTGCCAAATCGAAAACACCTAATATGTAATGTAAAAGCGCAAAAATTCAAGAAAGAGGACGAGCTTATTCGTATTTCGTATTTTTACATTTTTTTCATTTCAAATAATTAAAAGAGATTATTTAAGACTATATGGTATATTACACTTCTTGTGTGAGTGCCTGGCCTTCTCCTCTATTAGAATGCGCATTTTCGGCACTGATGTCATTAGACCCGAACAAATTGGGCCTGAAAGTCGAGTGGAACTCCTTCGTTATCTGAGAGCAACGAAGAAGTTTGACTAGACGGAGCCTTCGAGTACAATGGACAGCGTTATGTCTGAGTGCTCTGGTTTCATACCTCCCCCATAACAAACAACAACAATATATAGTATATTGTATGGAAGAAAGGCAGACCGAGAGTACGTTGAATCGAAAAGTTTGAAAATTGTACAAGGTTTGGATGGTTGTACAAATGGATGGATACAATGGAATGGAAGGAATGTACAAATTATGTATACTTACAATTTATGATATGTACCTATATACATATATGAGTATATAATATAACCAATAAAATAAGAAAATATATTACACTTTCTTTAGAAGACAGAGAATAGTTATAAGTACATGATATCTGTAATTAGTATAAGTTTACAGATCGATTTATGTACTTTTGTTGTACATATTACATAGTCTGCACATTTATAATATATGTATGTATGTATATATGTATATAACTTATATTATGTACACATTATATACAAGTATGGTATATAATATAAAATCAGATTTTTGCTATTAGAAAATACTTTTAAATTTATAATTTTTTTAATGTACTTGTATTTCATCATTTTAAATAAAAGTAAATAATATATATTAGTTATTAATATATTATATAAAGTATATTATATGCGTATGTATGTACAAGTTAGTATGTCCAAATAATAACACAACGTTAATGTATCCATTCTAAGTATGTATATACACTCATATTACATAGGTATACATGTAAGTTATATTGAAAAGTTTGAAATATTTCTTAATTATGTTCACTTCTTCTAAAGTTATTATGTATTCGACCAGTAGGTATATAATATGTAATAATATTTATACTCGTACATTTAAAATCACTTTAACTCACTTATTTTTTTTTTTCCAAAGTTCATTCTCTTTGCCTTTTTGCCTTTTTGGAATTAGTTACAATAATTATTTACGGTCCAAGATCAAGAATCCATATTAATATTGTGTATATAAGAAACAATCAAGTGCATAAATATATAGTAATAAATATAATGAAGTAGGTATATAATAATAAGAACAACGTATATACATACATATGTACATATGTATAAAAAACTTCAAAGAAATGAAAGAAAAAATAAATGTCTTTTTTTTTCTTACAGGAATGTCAGTTATTTAGTTATTTCTTTTCTTTTTTTTTCTTTTTTTATAGAAATTAAACTTAAGATTTATATTATAACATGAAAAAGATACATATCTCTATATAACTGTAATATAAAATTAATCTATACTACATGAATATATATTATATATACTCGCGTAGATACATACATAAATGTATATTGAATTTTACAAAATCATAAAAGAAAAGGAAAATTAAAAAACCAAATTGAAAACGACCTTTTTAATATATTTGTTTTTTTTTTTTCAAGAAAGAAAGAAAAAAAAAATAAATAAAAAGAAAATTCTCTCATTATTATCATTTCTACATTAAAAAAATAAAAAAAAAAAAAAACACATTCTAGGTAACAACATTGAGCAGATAATATAAATTTTGTATGTAGTACATATAAAATTTACGTATGAAAGTAAAATACCTTAAATAGATTTATATGTTCATAATGAAGTTAAGGCACAAAGATATAAAATTGTAATAAGTGAGAAAATGTTTAAAAATTTATCTATATATGAAAGTCAATACCTATTATAAACGTGCTTTTTATATAATCCTAATATATGCAATACAATAAAGTATTGATGTTATTGGTGATGGTGTATATAAGATTATAATGTTATTTGTAAGTTAACATAGTATACAGTGTATCTAGTAGAGTTTACAATGCTAAGTATATAATGACAAATTTTTTGTTAAGTTCTTATATATGTAAGTACTTTAGTTTACTCAATCAATTGAAAATAAATTGATTGGAAAATAATTTTTAATTTCTTTCATTTTCGTTTTAGTTTTCGTTCATCATCATTTTCATTATATTTTTTTATTTTTTTTGTTTCTGTTAAACAGGTATTAACTTACGAATATTTTTTTAATTAAATTATCTAAATTGGTATTTTTTATGAGAGTTAAATTTCAATTATATATAATACTTGTTATAAGTATATGTATATAAAATAATATGATTCTAACGACAGTACATAAGGAAAATATTAAATTAAACAATTATAGGCCCTAGACAGATATCTAGTATATAAACGTGGTATTGATACCATGGTATTGGCTATGCTATTGAAACCAGCATGATTTGTCTAGTATAAAGCTAGTATTCAAAAAATTTACTAAACGTAGCGCCATTTTTTATTACTGTGGCAAAAAGAGAAATTAGTTTTTACAGTATTCGTTTTTGAATTTTGTTTAATAGCCACATTCTTCTGTAAAAATCTCATCTCATTTTTGCTTTTAAAGCCAAAAATATTAACTTTTTAGTTTTTCTTTTTAATTCTATTATTTTCTATACACTCTGTTGAATAAGAATTTCAATATCTGCATTCATTTTTTTTATTATAATAATAATTATATTCACCTAAAGTCAAATTAAAATGCAAATATAAATTTTCTATACAACAGCACAACAAAAATTCACAAATGTCAAATGATACTAGGTTCATACTAGATTACATGTCTGTCACCATGCTAGTATTGTTCATAGCATGGTATTCATACCATGGTATCGATACTAGATGTCTGTCAATGGCCTTAGATGCACATTTTCGCCATCACTATAAATAATTTATTACACCCACTTATAATCATTTTTTTTTTCTCTTTTCCCTTTTTTCTTTTGTTTGATTGCTGCTGAATGACTGTTGTTGGGTCAGCGAATTAAATATGAAATAATTAATATATTTGATTATGAAAAACATGAAAGATGAAATTAAAATACTCTAATTTTGTGTTTCATTTCAGAAGAGTACGTAAATATGATACTTATACGAGTATGTACATGCGAGTGAGAGTATATACAAGTACGTAACATCCTGATTTCATTGAATGAGAAAAATTTAATTATTTTCTTTTTCCTTTTCACAATATATTTATACATCATCGCATACAGAAGACATAAATATAGACATAACTGCTCGTATATGTTCATTATGAAGGAGTAATCATTTTTTTATTTTTTTATTAATGATTTAAATTATAAAATAATGTGTAGTATCAAATCATATCTATGTTACGGATGTTGTAAATGAAAATCAAATTAAAAATATAAAAAAATAACAAATTCCATGTTTCCTGTTATAAGTGTCCGGAATCGGTAAGGTTTTTTTTCTTATTTGTTTTTTTAATGAAAAAAAAAACCAATGATTCTGTTTCCATAATTCTAATTGAAAGAAAAAATTATACAAGTACATACATAAAAATTGAAATGATGCAAAAAAAAGCATTAAAGAAGCCACAAGAAAACAAAAAAAAAAAAACTAACAATAAAAATATAAGTATGTACCTATATACCTATAGAAAAACTGAAAAAGAAATGATTTTTATTTTTCACGTTAAAATCACGTTTCTGATATTATTCTGAATAGCAATATAGGTATAGCAATTAGGTAAAAAAAAAAAATATATATATGTACATATATCATATATGTATATAGATACTCTATATTTATAACAATGAAAAATAAAAATATCAATAAATCTACTCTACATTTATACACATTGTGCTTGTATGTGTGTACATATAAATGAAAAATGTAGAATAAAATCGAAATGCAAAATAATCAGTAATAATAATAACAACAACAACAACAACAACAAAAATGTGTCATATGGCTGTCAGTTTTTATTGGTTTTTCTCTGTTGTTTTTATTATTATTTTCTTGATCTCCCCATAGTATATTAATGTTACATATATACATATACATACATAAATATATTATTTCCTTGAAGTTTCTTATCGTGATTATTGCTGCTTGAAAACAGCAAAACAAGAACGAAAAAAAAAAAAAAGAAAAATATTTTACCGGAAAAAAAATTTTCTTTTTTTTTTTATTATTTTTTTCTTCTTCCTTTTTTTTTTTACATATTTGATTTTTTCATTGTCTCGATATTGTGTTTGTTTCGGAGCATATTTACTTTTTCATTCATATATACATTTATATATAGTAGTACCGTAGTACGTATATGGTATACATACACGTTTGTGTACGTGTACGGATAGTTAACAAGTTGTATAATTGTACATTTTCACGTCATTACACAATAGAAATGAGCAATTTCATTTAAGATAAATATGTACATATGTACATATACTCGTACATTTATATACAAACATTCATACGAGTATTATGTACCATGTACTACTACTAACTACTACATATTATTATCCACAGAGGCATACAGATAGATAGAATATAAATTGAAAGAAAAATAGGCATTATAATTTCATTTTCATTTTTTTTTTTTTTTTTTTTTGAAAAAAACATGTCTCCTTTTTTTTCGATTTTTTATTTATTTTTTTTATCGAAAAGGTATCACATCCTGTCAGGTACTAATAATATGTATTCAAATACGAGTGTATTTATACTCGTATATATAAAATGTACAGATACATACATATCTAGATATAAATGTATGTATATGTATATCATTGATACCATGAATATCAAATTCGAATGTACATTAATATGTGTAATACAATATCGTCGACCATTTAAGTAGTATTATCGTACAGACATCAGATGCAATAAATAAGAAAATTTAATAGAAAATAAAAGACTTGTATATTAACTCTTGTATACACCATACACTCATGAACATACATATATGCATGTGTACTAATATACATATTCATATGTATATCATGTCCTTATTTTTTGTTATTGCTGTTATTGTTATTTCGATATGTACATTATATTGGTTGTTGCTGTTGTTTTTTACAAAGCTTTAAAATTGTTTTTGTTTGTTTAGTGCAAAATTTATATTTTTGATCATTTTCATTCAAATATACGTTATATACATACAAACATAGGTATTCAGGCATAATCGTATTGGTATTCGTATATATGTACATTTATAAATGAAAAATATATTCATATAAATCTACATTGAATTTTAACTACTGAAACAACATACACATGAATATAGGTAGAAGATACTCGAATAATAAAAATATTTTTGCATATGCACGTATCTATCAAAAAATACACGCATACCATCAGCTTTAAATACAGTCGTGTATCACTATAAATTATACATACTTGTAAATAGATGAACACAATGAGATTGCGATCAAAAAATACAAAATACATAAATGCACATACATTTATACAAAATATTTGTAATTATATTCATGTGCAAGTATAAAATACATGAGGAGCAGATAATCAAATAGTTTTATGTCCACCAAACTACTTAAATTTGTTCAGTATTGAACGAAAACCTATATCATTTAAAGTACACTAGCAAACTCTTTGGTTTTTCTTTTGTCCTGCTTAAGGACATAAGTGAATTAAATAGGACATCTCACTTAAATCATTTTATTTGCGCAAATCGGTAATAAAAGCAAAAAGGTTTTGGATTTAATACGTTTTGATGTGTCAATTGGACATAAATACTTTTTGATTCAATTTAATGTCCTAAACTAGTAAATATAAACAAGATAATAAGAATAATTTTTTTTTTTTTGGTTCTAAGAAAAAAAAATTTTTTTTTTTTTATTGTGGCGTATTTGTAAGTGTTTGAAGAAATAAGTTTAAAAATTTCAAAGCAAAAAATCTGTTCAAATCCAAGTTACAGTACTTTATTATTATGAACCAATAATTTTTGTATGAACTTAATACGTTTTGTTGTGTTGAAGGATTAAAGATACTGGACATAATACGATTTGATGTGAGTATCAATTTTATGAGGCGAGTTTACTCTGCTAATACCTATTTACTTTTGAATCGAGATTTTTTTTTTTGATTTCAAGGCCAAACAAAGATAAATCATAAAATATAAAAATAAATGTTTTGTCCAGATATGAACATAATACTATTTGATTAGTTGCTCCTCACATAGGCTAGGCCTATAATGTACTGTTTACTAAAAAATCAAAAATAAATATTAAAAAAAAAAAAATTAAAGTCAAAAGGTATTATTCGAAATAAAAAAAAAAAATGTTTTCCAATCAAATTATTATGTTGCTTTTGATGAATATTAATTCTTTTTGACAATGTCAATTCATTTTTTTTAAATTTTTTTTTTTTTTATATGCAAATTTGCAGATACTTACTGCGAATAATGACAAGTGTATCAGTTTTTAGAATGAATAAAATATAAATACATGATAAATAATTATTCTAATGTTCAAAAATTTATCATTTGCATTGATATCTTACTATGATATGTGTGCATAGTAAACATATCTCTATATATGCATACGTATCTATATACATTAATAAAGAGTGTAGGCATTTATTTATTTACTATACGTATGTATATGCATATGTACTATTTTACGCATATACACATATCATTTGTCATCATTATTACGATATGTATATGCATATGCGTAAAATTTAAAATAGATATGATATATGAGTATTCATTTATAAAAGTATATATACTATGGGTGCGTTCAGTTCCACGCAGCGATTTCAAATTTTCCATCGCTTCGATAATTTCTCTTACTACTTTGCAGCGATGAAAATATTTTGCAGCTGAAAAAAAGTTCGCTTTAAAATTCATCGTAAACAAATTAGTAAATAGTTCATTAAATTGTATATAGCAATTATCTAAACACCGCTGAATTTTCTTCGCTGACTTTTATCGCTGCAATGAACTGAACGCACCCTATTTATATGTATTTAAAGTATTATTTATAATTAGCTTTTATATACGAGCAGTACAGAAATATGTACATATACACATTACATACAAAATAAAATGTATATTAGTACACACGCACTAGATATACTTATATTATGATGGACATTTCATATTTAAATACCTTTATTCATAAAGGATAATATCTCTATCAGTGTACATATACATACATGCGTAAATACATTTGTATGAAATACTAATCATTAAATACAGCTGTACTTATATATTTTGTATATAATAACAATGCATATATATTTATACGATTACGTATATATACTTACATGCATGCAGTTTTACTTCATTACTTCATTTAATTCATATAAATAATTGTATGTTTTAACATAATATACATGAAATTTTTGAAAATTGCATTTCAATCAACGAATTATCTTCATTAAATATTATAATTTATGTATATATGTAATGTACCTACATTAATATTTCATATTATACATATTTATTCATTTTACATTTACAATATAATACTTAATTTATCTATTCATATCATTTGAAGAGTATATACCATGATAATCATTATAAGTATATAATGTAATATTTCATATTTGTATATGTACATAAATATTCGATATTATTGAATGAAAATTTTCATTCAAATTACATGGTACTGCACACATATTAATTTATATAGATTTCTATACTTCAAATGTACATTATATTATAATATGTTCATATAATATCGTATAATATAACACATTTTGGTTTTATGTTTAGTTTTTGTATACATCATACATACGAGTATGTTGATTGTTTGTTATACGAGTATTATTATCAGAAAATATAATATAATGTATGTAGAATAATTTCATCATTAAATAAAGATATCCTTTTTACTTTTTTTTTTTTTTTTTGTTTTAAATATGGTACATATTTGGTATTAAAGAAATAAATTATATGATATAGTATAATGTAGACGGAATATATGTAGACGTATATACATAATATATGTATGTAAATAATATGTTTTTGATAAATTTATAATACAAAATTTTTTATTAGTATATAATTCACATAAATAATAATATTACCTCACTATCTTCAAACATTGGACTGTCACTGGAATCAAGATTATTGTCAACTTTGGAACTTGGATTCACTCCTCCGGCTTCCATCCATAATTTTTTCCAATCACTATCTGTTAATATTGATTTTTGATCTAAAAAAGTGCGATTTAAAAAAAAAAAAAAATCAAATTAAAATATTTATGTATATATCTAAGATAAAAATAAAAAATTTTTAATTTTGTTCAATTAATAATAAATAAATTTTTAATTCGTGCGTGAATCACAAATCAGTGATATTCAAATTAAAGTGTCTAAACTAAAGTATTTTCATTTTTCTTTTTACTTAAGTATTCATTTTTTTAATTATAAGTATTTACAGCGCAGTAGTCCATATCTGAACTTTGAGCTAATCGCAAAACAATTAAGCAATTATTTCTATCTTACTACACAACCATGTACAAACCCACTACAACCTACAATTTAATATGAATTTTTGTTAACCACAGTCACTACAGTACACTACAGATACAAGTCCCAGATTGACTTCTTGTATGCTTGTATGTGCTTGTATATTACAATAATCAGATAGTACTTGAATCGCTACTTGGCTAATTGTTGTCTGCCTGGGTTTGAAAGTATAGTAGATAGTAGACTGACTGCAATCAGCTTTTTTAAATTATTTCATTGTTTATACCAGCAAGCTTGTCTGTTATACTTTATACTTTATAGCTACTTATTCAAAGCTGAGTGAACTTTAATAGTCCGATGAAAGTTCTTGTAACTATGTAAGTAATGAAAATTATTTTTCTCACTTTTGGAATTTTTTTTGGTTGTCACCGAGGTTCGAAAATTCCAACCAGAGAACATCACTTCACATAAATGTAAAGTACTTTTATATTAATTTTCTGTGGGTATATAATAAATGTACGTTTGAAAATTTTGTATTGTTTTCATTTATTATTTTTGTAAATTGTGTTGTTGTTCCTTTTTTATTCTTCTAATTTTTCTTTTGATTTAATTTTTTTTTTTTTTTCATCTTCTTCATATTAACATCAAAAACAGCTAATGTAAAAGTTCATTAAAAATACTACATGCATGAAAAAGTTAATGACTTTTCAACTTTTGTTTCATGTCTCGTTTTAATTTTTTTCTCTTCATTATTTTATACACATAAAATACTTGTTGTATAAAATACCTTTGTATGCATATTTACTGTTTTATACACATAAAAGTATAATAATGTACCTATATGTATATGTATTTCAACAATGTACAAATGTACATATGTATATGGGTGGGTATGTATTTTGTATTTTTGTTAAATTTTCATTGTTTTTTTTTTCCTTTTTATTTTTTGTTTGTGTGTTTTCGTAAACTTTTGGTATTATACAATTTTCACAACCATCGTATTATAAAAACAAACAAAAAAAAAAAAAAAAACGTAAAAGATTTCCCACACGCATTTAATTTGTTCATCACATCAACACCATATGTAGATATACTATCTATACTATATATGAATATATTTAATTCACATTCACATTACTTGCGAACTTTTTTATACAGATACACATTTATATTATACTCATAGGTACAGACAGATATATAAAATGAAATAAAGGTACTATACTACTGTACTAAATTGCTTTGTCTTTTTCATTTTTGTTCATTTCTCTCATGTGTCTCATATAAGAGAAAATTTACTTTGTCTTTTGTATTTTTCATTTTATCCTTTTTCCTTTTATGTTCTGTACATTATATATTACATATGTATATGTTTTTTTTTCCACTTTTTATTTATTTATTTATTTTTTTTTTTTTTTTTTTTGTTAATATACGAAATGAAAATAAAAATAATATCTATTTACATTTATATGTAGGTGTATAAGTAAACAATATAAATGCATGATAAAATGAATATATTCTTTTATACTATGTGTGTATGCGTATTTGTACATACGTTATTATACCTTTGTGTTCTTATGTGTGGTTTAATTTCTATATATGCTTGTGGCTTTTATATATTACGAACACATACTCATATGTACCTATATCTTTGTTTGTATTTATTCATTCATATATTGATCGTTCTTTGATATAGGTTTTTCAAAATTTACTATATAATTATTTGTCCTTTGCAAATTTTTCAAATATTTATTTTTGTGAAATATTTTATCCGCATTACGTGTATATATTAGGACGTATAGCTATTTCATTAATTAAATTGTTTAAACATTTTTTTTTTTTTAATGAAAAATAGAGTATTAAGTGGGATTTATTTGGGTGTATAATGTAAATTCTTTGAAATCTGTCAAAGATTACGACTTGTGGAATTAAACTGTAGTACAAAATTCAGCCGATTCAATTAAATATTAAATTTAATTACTGTCAAACAGAATGATTTCACCTCCTACTTATAATTCACTAAACTTTAAATGAGGAACATAGCTTTCAAAATAATATTAATTGCAAAATTCAAGTGCAAGTTTTGTGCAAGTGGAAGTTTCGAAATTTGTTCTTTGTAAAAAGCTCTGGATTTTGTTAATTCGATTCGAAATTCGAGAAAGATTTTTTAATATTTCAAAAGTTTTACAATTCGATGTCAAAGTGATTTGAAAATAAAAAAAATTATCGTACAGAATGTTTGTTTACGAACGAATGTTTATGCAAAGATAGAGAGCGTATCATGCATTGAATTAAAATCAAAAAGAAAAATTCATTCCAGGTCAAAAAATTGATTAGCTATAAATACTGCTTGAAATATAGCTCAATATAAGATGATCGATTTCGATCGTTCTAATTTTATATGAAGAAATATATTGTATTGATAAATTATTCGTAAATCCTAGATTTCTATATATTTAATTGAAAATTTTTATTTGTATTCCAAAATTTATTGCATAAAATTTTTCATTTAAGAAAAACAACAATATAAAGATAATAAAACAGAAAAGAATAAAACTCCCAATATGAAAAAAAAAATTAAAAAGATAAAATTTATATGAGCACATAAACAAAATGAAATATGTATTTATTATCAAACGGTTTATCTTTGTATATAGATATTTACAATAATATGTACTGGTCCACGCAAATACATACATTCATTTATGTAACTAATGCATAGATATTTATGTATGTATGTTATGTATGTACTTTAATTTATACGAGTACACGTATGTATATGTATATGTTTTATATTATATTTCTGTATAATTTTATGTAAGTGTTATATATTTTTTTTTTTTTTATTTTTTTTTTTTGGTTTATCCTTTTGTTTGTTAAAAGAAATTGTTATTTGGTTTATGATTTTTTTCTTCTTTCTGTCTTTCTTTCTTTCTTTTATATTTAATTAATTAGTAATAAGAATAAATTCAACAAAATACTATATCGTACGTAAATACAATACAATGTAAATATAAAACTTTGTGTATATACATTTAGCTTACATACATATACTTACATATTTAGATAAATAAATGTGTGTAGGTTGCAGCAATTACGAATGAAAAATGAATAAAAGAACAGGTCTAATGCTTCAAATGAATCAAAAATGCAAAAAAAAAAAAAAAAAAAATTATGTAAAAAATAAATGAATAAAAATAAAAAGAAAAAAGTTATAAAAAAAAAATAATGAATAATAAAAGTTAAGAAAACAAAAATATACTTATATTTATATATATACGAGAACAAAAGAAAATTATCCAAACATCAGATAATACATATAGTAAATACGTGTATACAAATGTACATTTCATAATATAGAAAACAATGAAAAACTTTCAAGAAAATGGTCTTCAGAGATTATTATAGGTAAATTTACGAGAAAAATTACTCCACTTTGTATATTTAAGATATAAATATTCAGAGTATCTATATATGTTGGACTGTGTGTTATACAAATAATATACACGTACATATTACCTGTCTTATTAACTTGAACATTCATTCACACAATAAATACGTATATGCATATAATACTATTTAATATATACCACATATTATCTATTAACAAAAATATTAATATATGTATACCTATGTACATATTTTTGTATGTATGTATGAAGATATTTTTGTAGGTTTTGTAGGATTCATATCTTGATGTGTTTTTATAACATTATATTACATTTTGTTGGGGTTGTTTATTTTTTTCAATACATTTATAAGTATTACCAGTACTATATACTATCTACTCTACATATATATGTATGTTTACATTACAATGTACTATATATGAACATTTAGAGTTCATGAACGCCACATCCGTTTATGTTTGAGACATCTTAGTAATAATATATCTACCTCTACACACATATTATACGACCAAAAAAGTAGAAAATTTTCCAACAAATACAATAGAAAAATGTTATAATCATAATTATAAAATAGGAATCAGCTAGGCATAGATATACAGAGGAACACCATACATAGGTACGTCGTAATAATAATATCATATATATACAACAAAGGTGCACAAAATGAATTATGAAAAAGTCACAAAAGGGAATATTTCGTGATTACATCATAAAAAAATAAATAAAGATAACTGAACAGAAAGATATGAATTTTGTATACATATATCATATGTCTATAATCTATATATACTTTGTAATTAACTGTATTTGTATACGAACACATGTAGGTAAAAAAATTATAATGTATTCCACATACATATGTACAAGGTAATGTCATAATATGAATATGTCTTAATTTTTGGAAAAAATGGCGTCAAATATAATTAATTGTACTTTGATATCGATGTTGTAGACATACAGAGAATTAGTTAAAAACAAGCCATGGACCGATTCACACCTGAAAAACATGAAAATATTGTTACTGTTTATTTAAACAATTTTCGATCCGTTGTTTTAACGCAGCGTGAATTTCATTTTTTTAAATTTGAATTTGAACTGGCCATTAAGATCACGTATTCTAACTGCGCTAGACTTTTTTTTTTTGCGGCTTTTTGAAATCTCTCGTTTACTATAGAACAAACCACACCACAATCCTTGCAAAACTTGAAAGCTAACATACTCATATTGAAGAAGAAATCGCCAATTTGTAAAAAGATGTTTTACGAGCAGCAATTCAAAATTACGTAAAACTATCAGAATTGTGCATCAATTTAGGAGATGGTCTTTTGAGGGATATAATTTTTGTTTCTACATACATAATGCCATCAATTTAACATATTCAAATGAACTTTTCATGAAGATAGATCTCATTTTTTTTTTTCATTTCTAACAAAATGGTAGCCAATTCAAATTATGACATTACTTTTGCGCCATCTTGTATATTACAAAACACATTGTATGTAAGTATAGTTTATCATTTGTGTGTAGTTTTTTTTTTTTTTTTCATACATAAACATATTAGATCCAAAATATTCTTCATTAAGTTATGTATAAATTTATGCCACATTTATATACTCTATCAATATTTCTAAAATTTTTTGGCAAAATGGTATCAATATTTTATGATAGCTAAAAATTTTTCTCATCAACTTATTCTTCTTATTTAAGTTTCTTTTGTGTTTTGTTTTCATATTTTGTTTCATATTAGTAGTTTATGTTTTTCAATTATTCATCTTCTTTTTTTGTTTTATTTGACTTGACTTTTCTTTAAGAGTTTATTTATTTATTTATTTTTTTTTTATTTCTATATCATCTGTGTAGGAAATATTATATTTTAGACACAAATAAAAAAAAAAACAAAAAAAAAACAAGAAAACACAATACATTTTCTGTATCAGAAGTGTACATACTTTTAAATTTAATACATATAAGAAAGTATGTATATATGTAATGTTATTTATTAGCAAAAAAGAATTTACCTAAAGAATGTTATACATACTATGTATGTATGTATATTTTTATGTATTCGTTGTATATGTATGTGTAATCAAACAATGGATGATACTCATAAAAGTACAAAAAGTAAATCTTCTTAGTTAAACTTCTTATATATTTCATACTTTGTAGACTTTGTAGATTTACTTTTAATACTATATTAATGTAGGTACATACATACATATTATATATATGTTTGTATATACAACAGATATTTCAATTTACAAATATGCATTAATTTTTACATATGAAACAAAGTATGACAACAAAAAAATTTTTAAATATAAATTTAATTGTACTTTTATAAATGCTTGCAGCATATAAGTAACATGCATGCATACGTTGTTAAGGTGCACCAGAAATGTAATTACATACACAAACTAACAAAATATTTTCTATCTCAATACATTGCGAATATTGTATACATGAAAAATACGGTAATACAACTAAAAAAACATTTTATAATTTCCTCTCTATTCTATATTTACTCCGAAATAATTTGCAGGTCATTGACTCTATTACACAATACCTGTAATAGTACTTATAAGCTTCGATAGTACGATTAATATTTTGGACATCATATGTGTACTAATTTTTTAATTAAGATTTTCATTTTGAAAATTCGAATGATGCGTAGGGGCGTTTAATCTGAAAATAATTTGCAACTATTATTTACGAAACATGATTTCCGTATGAATCCTGTATAAATTTATTGAATTTAACAAAACAATTCAAACCTAAAAAAAATATTATTAAAATCACAAATAAAAATTTTCTAATCGAAACTGTGATTATAATATATAAATTTTGTAAGTAATAAATCAAAATTATAATAATTCTTTTCAATATTCAGTATTTTATAATCAAAATTATTTATACACTATATTTTGAAGAGAAATCAATCAATTGATGAAAATTGCAATAATCAGCAATTATTATCAGCAATTATTTGCGAATAAAAAAATGTGTCTAGGATAAATTTGTTGTAACGAACGATACAAAAATTATTCGTAACTAAGTACTTGCATCAATTTGAGAAAGTTTTCATGAGTATAGCTGCCGAGTAGATTGTTTAACACAGACATTTACCTTATCTACTCGCAAGTATTTGAAAATGTTAAATCGAAAGCAGCTATTAATTTCGTATATGAAAAAAATTTGCGCTAGTTTTGAAAGAAAATTTTTCTTTCGCTTGTAAATAATAAATAATTGATTGCGTATAAATTATTTTTTAAACTCGTATCGATTTTTTATTGATTTAAAAAAAAAAAAAAAAATTTTATAAATTATAATTGGGATCGAAAGTTATTATCGAAATTTCTGGATCATTTATGACTAAACGTATACATAAATAATTTGATTATTTTATAAAAATTTCAATATAAAAAGATTATTAAAAAAATAATAGTTAATGATAAATTATAGACGAACAATGAATAAATAATAATTAATGATTGTGTATGTATATAGAAGGATTTTCAATTTTCTCATACTACTTATTTATTCAAATTTTTATTAATAATCGTTCCTTTAGATGAGACAAATTCATATAAATACTCGTATGTACTACATACAAGTCTTTATATGTAATCAAGTGCACAATTTTTTTTACAAATTAGGTAGTATGTGTGTATACATATTCTTCGTAAATTCATATCAGACAAAATAAATTACATGCATTCAATAAGTTCAATAAAAAGTATACATATACATATATACTCTCTATATATCTCATTTACAGTACACATTTTTCTTATTTTATTTCACTATTAAAAATGTTTTATAGTTTTTTTTTTTTTTTGGTACTCCTCCTTCATAATAATAATAATAATAAAGTCTGCACACTCCTTTAGGAGCTTAAAGTTTCAACAAAATGTTCTCAATTTTCTTCGGTCCTGAGCAATTTTTCTCAGCTCATCGATGGATTTTCTTGTGGTTTCTTTAATGATGGAACGTCTCCATGCTGTCCTTTACGTACCTACCCCTCTTGCGTCCTCTTTGCGAATTCCATTGTAGAACTGCATGTGGAATTTCATATTTTTTTTTTTCATTTTTCTTTTTGAAAAATTATAAAAATTGAATGATATAAAAATATGTATAGTATATGTAACATAGAAAGGATGAATGTTTTTTTTTTTGTTTTTTATATTTTTTGTACTCCTTCATCATATAATAAATTAATTTTCTGTTTAATTTTGTAGAAATGTGTATAATAATAATGTGAAAATAAATCGTTTGATATTGTTTCAGCTGTATAAAAGACATTATGTATATACATATGTATGTATATGCGTGATGTATGTGTACTTATACGTACATACATATATATATGTGTGTGTGGGTTTTTTTTTCAATTTTTATTATTATTAAAGTTATTTTTTCTTTTCTTTTTCTTCTTCTTCTGTATATTCATTTTCCTGTTCATTTTCCTGTTCGTTTCACATACGTACATATATGTATGTAGGTACATTATGTACGAGTTGACATAAGTTTCACATTTCTTTCAATTGTAAAAATGTTTCTTCCTACATTATAACCAACATATAGTTTCTATACTATACACATTTTTTATTATTTTATTATTATTTTTTTTTAATAAGAAAACACAAAAATTATAAAGAAAAATATACAATCAGGACGAAAAAAAAAAAAAAAAATAAATACAACAACAACATATTATATCATACATACGTGTGTACATATATGAGTAATGTATAATACAGAGAATTGAAATGAAAGAAAATTTTCAACAATGTATTAACTGCGATTGACAAATAATGTGGACATATGTAATTTTTTTTTCTCTATTGTTGTTGTTGTTATTGTTGTTTTTCTACTATTGTATACACACATGTATATACATATTTCATTTATTTTTCTTGATTATAATTTTTTTTTCCGTTTTTTTTTTTTCTCTTTAATATTTCTCATTTTTTTTTGTTTGTTTTTTCATTTTTATTATTCCAAATAAGTCGATAACAAAAATATAAGAGAGAAAATGACAAAAACAATAAAAATTTATTTACAATAAATATATGGAATTATATTGGCTCCATGAGTCTATCATCACATACATACATTTTACTTTTCAACAATATCAATGAAAATGTGTGTAATACGGTGGCATACATACACATAGTACATGAGTTTTTATATACATATATATAGAACATACATTATAAATACTTATAAGAATATTGTATTTCTGGATGTATTTATCTTATGCTATTGACACACTGCAGAGATAAACCATTGTTATCTCAAATGGTTTATCGATAACCTGGTTCGGGTGACACATCTAAATATTGAGATGAACTAGTTTATGTATTCATATATACGACACATGTCGAGTTAAATTCAAACACTAATTCTTTTTAATCTAGTCAACATGTTAGCTGAGATTTGGTTTGACAGTTTGTTTAAATATAATATAAAAAAAAAAAAAAAACACAAACATCAGAGATAACTGAATTCGAACTTGATTAACAAGTTAACTGAGTTCTAGAAACTCGGTTATTTTAACTGAGTTCTGAAAGTCAGTTATCGCAAAGATAAACCAGAAAACTGAGATAACCATGGTTTATCTCTGCATCAGTGTGTCAATAGTATTAGTTATCCTATATATGCAGCGGTACATATTGTAATGTATATTATACACTATATTTTTCATTATACATATACATATACTAATTTAAGTCTAGTTACAGATACGTTTACAGATATTGATATACATATACATATACATATGTAGGTACATACAAACATATATCAAATACTTATTTTCAACGAAACAAATAAAAAATTTAAAATTTATTTTCAATTTTTCAATTTCAATTTCAAAATAAAAAAAGAATCTTGTTTTCATATGTACAACTTTTTTATTTTACAATAGAAAAAGTATTTTTTTTTTTTTATTTTATTAATTTTTATCGATGATAACATGAAAATTGTTATTTGTATTTTTGTATTTGTGTTTACGTTTACGTTTGTACTTTATGTGTATAAGTAAATGTAAGAAGTATTATTATTTAAAGTAAAATACAAATGTATGCATATACATATGTGTGGATGTTAAGAGGAAACTATTTTTAAAAATTTATATCGGAACAAATATTCTGATACACTTAAAATACAAAATGAATATTTGAAAATTAATTCCGTTTAAAATCTATTATTCCTGCTTTCGATCTTAGTATATTATGATTATTGAATTCGAAGTAAATTGATCAAAAAATTATGATAACTGAGAGGAATAAAATATAATGAAAAATTAGTAAAATGCCTCACTTTTGTAAGACCTATATAAACTCTGAAACAAAAACAACACTATCAAAAATTTGTTCCATTTAAAATCTATTTCATTCATTGAAATATTTTTTTTTATTCTATTTTTTGAAGAAAATTGATGAAAAAATGACAAATTTATATAGAGAGAGAGAGAGAGAGTAATAAAATTTGCTAAAACTCAAATTTTAGAATTTCTTCCTCTTAAAGAGTTTTGTCTTCTACATTAATTTTTGCAGTAGTAAATAAAATTTTAAAAAATAAATTTTATTAGGTCAATAATACAGTAATCGTATAGTTACGTAATCAAATTTTTTTGCCAATTAATGAAACGAAAATATTTCTTTCAGCAAATTTTCACTTTTATTAGATATTTTCAGAAAAAAAAAACGTCATGCATTTTTCGAGTACAAATAAAAATTATAAATTACGAAAATTTATTGAGAAAAAAAGGTGTTGTTTTTTTTTGTTAAATTTAAAAATTAAAAAATAAAATTCTGATAATACACTAGACTAGGACTATATATACGTACATGTTTTACAGGACATTGTACTGTTTACGTATTAGAAAATATTATTTTTTATTCACATTCACATTACGTACACAAAAATACGATTGCATATAGTACGTGTGTATTTTATCTGGAGGAATTTGAAAATATTTTTTTAATGGCATATTTTCCTCTTATACGAGTATGGTGAATGTCTGTATTTATATGATCGTTTTTTTTTTGTAAAATTAGATTTTTCAAATATATATCTAAGTAACTTGTACATAAACGGTGACCGGAAATATGGCCGAGTGAAATAAAGCCACCTCGGCTTTATTACCTTTTCAAAGTGGAAATAAAATCGAATATAAAAGAAAAATAATGCCACCTTTGCATTTGTAGAAGGCAAATTTGATAGTATGTGTATTTTTCTGTAAAGATTTACCTTCTGCAAATGCAAATAAAATATAATTTTTAACAATTTTTTTGATTTTCTTTTTAAATTGTGGTAATAAAGCCGATCGACATTATTTCCGTTTTCAAGAAGAAATAAAGCCACTTGAAAATTTTCAAAAAAAATCGGCTTTATATCCACTTTGAAAAGATAATAAATCCGAGGTGGTTTTATTTCACTCGGCCTTATTTCCGGTCACCACGTTTATGTATTTTTTATAGTTGAATAATGTCTGCTGAAAAAAAAAATAAATAAATTAAAATAAAATTGATTTTGATAGAATATATTTTTTTTTATTATACTTTTGATTGATTTTAACTTTTATTGTGTTTATCATCACCGTAATCAACGTTTTCTCAAATATTTTTGTGTAATGTAAGGATATTCTGATTCATAGAAAATAGATATGCTTTAAGCTATTTTGTTTGTTTTAAAACTTTTCAATTCGGATGATTGATTTTCTGAAATTTTCTTCGAATATTTCAAAATCCTTTTTTTCTTATTTTTCATTATTTTTCTTCTTATCTTTCTTTTGATAGATAAATTTAAATTTTAATTTTTGAAAATTTCAAGAAAATTTTTAATATTAAACATATGGCACATAATAATAATTACAGAAGTACGTACATACTCATACATACGTATACGTATTATACGAGAATTTTGTGTATTAAATTTTCAAACTGAACTGAAAAACAAAATAAAAACATTGAAGTTCTCTAGTCAAATCATATCATAAACATAATGACGTTAGTAAAAATTAACAGATTGTGTTGGTAATGATTTCTCATATACGAACAAAATGAAGGTTGGATGGTAAGGTTAAATTTTTTATTACAGCATAACATGACCGGATTTAGGCCTAAGGGAAGCGACCGCGTTATCGCTAGTGGAATGCGGTGCAACAGGATTTAGAAAGTTTATCCACAATGAACTGGCATGAGAAATAATAAAAAAAAATAGAGAAGAATGTCGGGGTAGCTTACTTATGAGGCGAATGCACTCAGCAGGACTGTGGTGCCATGATGATGATGAAATTAAATCATCGATTATATAAAAATGGACCAAATAGCAAATTGGAACACACAGAAAAAAAAGCATGTCCTTATCCCTATGCTTCTCCTGATCCCTATTTCATTTTAATTTTTTATTTTAATTTTTATTTGTTTTTTGTTTTTATTTAATTTTATTTTTTTATAAAGGTTTATAATATGCACTGATACATAATTAAATTGTAAATTTTCTTAAATACAAAATACAAATGTACATGAATATGCGTTGAAAGAATATATATTATGGTAACATACTTAAATATTTTTCATTTTATTTATTCATATTAAAATGTTTTCACATAACATCATCATAAGATTAAAAAATAAATAAAATAAAATAAAAATAAACACAAATCCTGTTTATATGTAATATTGTACGTACATATAGGTATTATGGTATGCATTTAAGTATATAAAAATGAAAATAAAAAGTCAATTTTTTTTTTTTTTTTTATAATTTCGCAGTGTGTAAGTAAAATGAGTTATATGTATATTATTGTATATACCAGACCAGCTATTATATAACTGTATATAATTTATTTTAAATTTATTTACACACATGTATGAATATAATATATACGTGGGTAATTCAAAAAGTTGCCGGAATATGTCAGTAATAAGTAACTAGCAGGCACACAGTCAAGAAATTCGGTTATATTTTGAGTATTTTGGAAGCGTAACTGTTGTGTATGAAAAAAGTAATTCATTTGTTTTTATTTAAAAGGATACAGATACCTGAAAAATGAGGTATTATTAAAACATGAATAATCTGCGACTAGAAATGACGGGCAAATATAAAGTATTTGGTAAAACTAGAATGGTAGATGAATGATATTATTAATGCGTTGGTAAAAGTTTATGGATCTGATACGGCAAAAAAAACTATAGTCTATGAGTAGATAAAGCGATTCAAGGAAGGACGCGAGGTGATTCAAGACGATCCCCTAAAGGCCCGTTTATTAACGTCAGTTAATGATGAAACTGCGGCTGCTGTTGAAAAACTAGTGGAGGAAGATTGCCGAATTAGTATCGCTGTAATTAGGCTGAAACTCTACTCTTTGCAATTATAGGATCGGTTGATGTCATTCTAAAAGATCGCTTGGAGTTATCCAAACTGTCAGCTAGATGGGTCTCAAAAAGCGTTGCGCGAAGAACACATTAAAAGACGTGTCGAACATTTACTGGAGTTTTTGAACGAATACAATTCAAATCCTGAAGACTGGTGATGAAACTTGTTGGTTTACATGTAGAAAAATAAATCCACAAAAATCAACAACTTGTGTTTTATTTCAAATTCTGTGAATATTTTGAATTACCCACGTATATGTACATAAATCCATAATAAAAATGATGTACATATATTCATTTATGTGTATATTAATAAAACAGAAGAACAAGAAAAGGAAGAAGAAGAAGAAGAAGAAGAAACCATCGACAATTATTATTCCTTTTATGCTTATCTCGGAATTTCTTATTTTAAATCTTCTCATATTCAATAATTTTTTATTCGTATTTACATATATGTATAAGTATTTATGTGTACTATCTATACCTCCTATATATATATATATATTATTCATATATAATATTTATTATGCATGTGTATGTATTTTATATTATTTCAAGAAAATAACTGAGTAAATAAAAACTTTGAAATTCTTACAAATAATTATAATGGAGGAAAAAAAATGAAAATAAAAATAAAATATAAAAACATAAAAGAAAAACAAAATTAAATTTATACATGATGAAATTGATACGAGATAATGGGTCGTATTCTGTAAAATTCTGTTATTTAACAGAATTCCTGTTATCGTTCATAACAGAATTCGACTCATAACAGATCTGTTATATTTGGTATTCTGTGTGCATTTTATTTTCGAATCTGTTATGAAGTTGTCAAATCATTTTCGAAAACAGTTGTTTCTTGTTTTGTTTACAATTAGTAGAAAGTAAAAAAATAAAAGTGGGTGACAGTGATAGGAATTTAAATTAAAATTTTATAAATTAATGATATTATAGTATACAACATTTTTTTTTAAATTTATAAACTAACATTGAGAAAAATCTCAGAAAAATGTAAGTATATACTATACACAGTGAAAAATTTGTATTAAAATTTTCAATTATCAAAACATATATGTAATCATTTTTTTTGTTAGTTCTTAAAATATTTCTTATTTCCTTTATTTATTTTTTTTATTTTTTATAATTTTTTTATTAAAATTCATTTTTCACAATTTTTTTTCACTCAATACATTAAATACATGAAATTTCACATTAACTTTATCGTAACAGAGTTAAAAATGAGCCTGTTATCGTAACAGATTCATAACAGAATTATAACAGAGTTTTGTGCACGCAGAATACCAATTTTGAACGTAACAGAGTCTGTTATGAAATTTCGAACTTTTATATGAAGAATAACAGACTGTCAAAATAACAGAATCTGTTATCCGTGTACAGAATACCACCCAATAATTATGTGAACAACAAAATACGACAAGCAAAATATACAAACAGAAAAATAAAAGAAGAAAAAAGAAAAAAATGTGAAAATCAAAAAAAGCAGTATGCGTAAAATTCGTTTAAAATTTTTTTTTTTTTTTTTTTAAAAAAAAGGTATGCAATTATTCAATGGTATAAATGATGATGTTTTCATATTAGTGTGTATATATGAATACGAATTAAATAAGCGATATATTATACATATGTACATATAACAAATACATATGCACAAAAAATATCTTCTATATACATATTAGTAAATAACATGTACATATGTATATGTAATAAAGTAGACTCACAGGAAAAAAAAATAAGAAAATAAAAAGAAAATTTACAGGATAAAGAAATATCAATAATTTCACAGATATACATATTCATATATCATGAATGTATAAATACGTAAAGCGTACACATTATGTATGTAGTTCTAGAATGTAATTTAAGATATAATATGAGTAACTTATATATAAATACACAATTGTGTATCTAAAATATATATATGTATATCTATGTATATCTATACGTACATATATAGTCGTAATCTCAATCTCAAAAATAATTCCAAATAAAATGATAAAAAATTAAAACGAAAACCCTCAAAAAAAAAAAAAAAAAAAAAAAAAAAACTCAATAAAAAAGATACAATCACAAATAATTTCTCACTTTCTTACGTATCTATTATACTGATTATACGCAGTTAAATATTATACATGTGTAAATTTTTATCTTTTTTCATAATATATAATATAAATGTATGTTTATGTATAAATTGTATATAATATATAATATATTATGCTAAACATAGCTACATATGTTTATATGTATACTCTTAGATATTAATGTAAATTTACACCATATCGCGAAAAATTTACACATTTTAGCTTAGTCATATATGGTCATATTTATTTGTTTTACATATACCGAAATAAGAGTGTTAATATAATAAACACATATACAAACACACCATTCACAAATGTCTTAAATATAAATGCATATGAAAATATATATCAATAAATATTTTACTCTATAACGCGATATTATACAAATTATTATCATTGATTGTTTATAGATATGCACAAAAAAAGTAGGTATAAAATATATGTATGTATATAAGTAATATGTATATGTACCTAAACACAGAAAAGTGTATTTTTAGTACAGCACGATATCGATGTTAAATAAATTTTAAACTTTTCAAAAACTTTTTGTATTTTTTTTTTATTTTTCTTGTTCTTAATTTTGTACATATATGTATGTACATACACATATATCTTGTATTTTGTATAGATATTCCATGTATTGTGTATATGTATGATTCCTAAATCTTAAATCTTAAATGTTAAATTTTATTCAAACCGCAATTATTTTACTATTACAATGATTTATATATTTTTATTTATTTATTTATTTTTTTTTTTGTATTAAATATAAGTAGAAGTATACTGTGGTGTGTACTTGTGTATGTGCTTTATCCAATTTCATTTTATTTTTTTATTTTTTTCTCATTATGTTTCAGTATTTTTTTTCAATATTTACATACTATATATTTATTTTCTTAGGTTTTTTGTTAAATTTTCGATTATATCAATGATAAGAAATTGAATTAAATTTGTAAGACAAACAAATTTTAGAATTAAAAAAAAAACAACAAATATCAGATTTTGAGTATATACCTAATACTTGTGTTTATTATACAAATAATGAATATACGTATATCCTACTACGTTCGAGTGTAATGTTGATATCGAAAAATCAAAGAAATCAAAGTTAGATATTCGAAAAATTATAAATACAATATTATTATACAAATGAAAAGAATTTATGTATGTACTTAATTTAAACTTGTGTATTTACATTCTATGCATATGAATAGGTACTGCCAAATAGAAGTGTTACTTTGATCTTTCCTGAAATCTAAGCTCATGTATATAACGAGAGCCTCAAAATGCCGAATATATAAAATCATGCAATTGTTCCAGTGATAAAGGATACCGAACTTGGACATAATATCGAAGTACAGGCAAATGATTTGGGCAATTAAGATATTTGTGAGAAAAATTCTCAAATTATTAATCTTCAGAGCGATGGAAGAGAACAATATCTAGAGAATCAGATATGACAACGAATTATACGAAATAAACGCATCCGAATAAATCGAATCGAATGGATCGAATATGCATGAGACGATATAGTGAAAATGAAGTTAAAGAAAATTATGCTGCGCACTAGAGAGGAATAAAGAAAGCTAGAAAATCCTAAGCACGAAACAAAATGGTTGGACTATGTGGAAAACGTGGAATTGGAAAGCCATAGCGGTTAGGGTATGTAGCCTTGTAAGCTAAATTTATTTGCAACAGATTCCCTCGTAATACATTGTAAAAATTTTGATAATTTTCATTAAATTTTCGATATTCGATGTTTTGAAATTTTAATATTTTTTGCATTAATACGCGGTGTGGTGTGGTATCCACTTACTGCATTTTAGAAGTCACTCATACTTAAATGGAAATCATATTCTATATTGTACCAATTGTACCTATATAAACATTAATTTGCAAACCAGTTCGTATATTTTACGTTTAATAAGGTGTTGCTCCTTTTCATCTATTATATAATATTGGCATTGTGTTTTATTTTTTTAAAAAAATAGTGAAAGATGGATTTATATTAAAATATATACTACACAAACACAGAAAAAAATATATTTAACTTCTTTATATGTTTTTTATGATATAAAAATAAATATTTACATTACGCAGTATACGGTACGGTTATTATAAGTATTTCATACGGTTACCTATAAATAATAAGTATGTATAGGATATATTTTTTATTAAATCTTTAATAAAACAGTTGCTGCATTACGAAAAAATTTCATATAACGAATATGTAGATACTACATATACTATGTGTGTACATATTTATTTATGTAAATGATTTATATATATACATGTACTACTTAAGTACACTTTATGTATTCATATCTAATGTATAAATACATGAATATAATAATGTGTGTATGTACAAATTTATGTAATATTTTATTAGAAGATACACGAAATATATACATACATGTACATGTATATACAAATGAAATTATATATATGTATATATATATACATATATAATTTCATAAAAACATGTACATATAATAGAATATTTTATATTTCATACGTATACACACCTACATATACTATACATACATACATATAATATCACACCTAAATTACAAATTTAATATGTACACAAAAACTATTCATCCATCTAATTTATATCCGCATCAATCCATTCTGATGTATTAGACATGTAGGTACATATATGCATATAGAAATACATGTATACAAACATAAATATAAATATAAATATAAATATAATATATATGTATGTGTTTATAATAAGTATTGCATATAGAATATAATATACTATACTGTATACAGATATATTATATGTACCTGCATTATATTGTATTCTGTACATTTATATTTATCCTTGATTATAAAATGTAACTTGTATGTACATCCACATATGTATCTAGTATATTATTAAATGTGTAATAAAAGTACATCTGGACGATGTTTATATATATAAATATACACACATATATATATATATCAAATATAAATTTCTATTTATATGTAGATATATTCGTATTTCGTATATAATAAATATTATCTATATACATATACAGTCACATGATTTATGATTATGAAACTGTTATGTAATAAATTTTTGTGCATAAAATCATAGTATATAGAATATATATATATATATAGATATGTATATACTATACGAGTATTTATATAAACATTTTCTATTTATATAAATTTATGTATGTATATAATATTGTATGTATATTAATTTATGGATAAAACGAATGTATATAAATGTATTTAACATACACATAACTATATATACTATATAATAATTTTGTCTGTATGTTTAATACACATAAAATAGAAAATATATATATGCACTTATGTATATCCTACTATGATTGTGTAATATGTTTATACATATTGTTGTTGTTATACATATCAATTTTTTTTATTTTCTAATATATTCTTGTTTACATATTCAGATTTAGTACATATAATGATCGCATATACGCATACACATATGTACATATACAGGATGATTCGTTATAAAGTATTCCAACATATACCAATCGATTACTTTAAGTGTTGTGATCAGCATTTACAATTAGGCATTTTTTCCAAAAATCCCTTCTTCACCCTTTTTTGTTTATGGATTGAAGGAAGGAAGGTGCTGAAAGCTGAACTCATATAAACTAAACTTATATAACTTCTATTTGGAATATGATAAAAGGAAAAATAAGGTTCTGATAAAAATTATACAATATGAGGAGCTTTACAACATTAGTACTTATCTTAAATGTCCGGATCCTTTGCAAAAATGTTACAGACATGAACATTTAAACTTGAAATTTTAAAAAATGTTGGCCAAAAATTTATCTTTTTATCCTACGTCCTTAAAAATTTACCTTAATAATGATTTTTTTTTTTAAGAATAAAAATGCAAGCATAAGACATATTTCAAATGAAAAAGTGATAATCATGTCAATATATTTAGTCTTTCAAAAGTTATTAACATTTTTTTTGTGGAGTCAAAAGCATGTAAAATTGCAAAAATATACTGATGTTGGAAAGATTCTAATGTATACTTTTTATCAGAATCCTTATTTGTCCTCCCATTTTGTTTCAAACAGAAGTTATAACGTTTTATATGAGCTCACCTCCCTGCAAAAAATAAAAATGTTTCAATCCTTAAAAAGGGATGAAGGCAGAATTTTTCGATAAATGCCTATAATCATAAACATTGATCACAACACTTCAACGTATCGATTGGTATATATTGGAACACCTTATTACGAATCACCCTGTATACAAATTTTCCATTTTTATTCATAAGCTATGATTAAGCTAAATAAGAAAAAAAAATTGAAAAAAAAAAAAAAATACATATTTGTGCGGTATGTGTATGTGTATATGGATATGTACTCGTATATATTATAATATGTAAAACTTATTTCTATTAGATTCTTGTGGTATATAGTGTCTGATAAGTTATGCAAAAAAAAAAAAAAATGTTGGTTTTGCTTATCCTTTTTTAGGTATTTTTCAAGGCATCCAAAACCTTAATATTACTTCTAGATATTATATATAATGTGTATGGGAGTGTTTATATTAATTTTTGCGTATTATATCCATACATATAAATGTACATAATGCATATACATATATATATGTAGTATGTATATGTATTAAAACATTTTGACCTTTTTGCTTATTGTAATTTCTGGTGACGGTTTTGTTTTTCAATATGTAAACCCTTAATAATCCTCAAATATAATTTTTTTTTTTATCATTTCCTTTTCGGTTTTTTTTCTGATTTTTTTTTCTTTTGCAATTTTAATATACGAGTATTAAAAAGTCAAAGTTGTGGTCAGAGATATTTTATTCATTTATTTTTTGTATTTTATGTTCGGTTTTCGACTTTTTATACTTTTCCCTTTATTGTTTCTTCACATTTATTTTTCATTTTTATTTTTTTTTTGCAATTTTTTTTTTATTAGGCATTCCTTGAACTACATAAATAACATATGTATACATTTTTTTAATTTTTCATATCTTTCGTATACTTTTGTATCCGGCATATATTGGATATTTTTATGTATATACAGCATACACATACGTCGTGTAATATTAATATGCATTTATATATAGATATGAATAGACAATTGTGTATGTGGTACAGCTAATATTCATTGCAAAATCAAAACTACGAGTATACCATTTATATTAAATATACCATTTTAAATATGCCATTTGTATTTTACGTAAAACATGTCAAAAGCTTGTCTTACAAAAGTTTTTTTTGTTTTTTAAAATATTGTTATGTGCAGTATTCCACTACGTTTTATGTTTTATACTTATGTATATATACAAAAAACTTTCACTATCTTATACATTCATATACTACATGCATACATTAATTTTCAGAAAAAAATATAACATTAATGTGTTGCACAAAACACATATTATCATCACTATCATTATTAGCGCTACAGCTCTAGGTGAGACAGGGCTTTCACTAAGTTATATCGATACTTTTATCACTACCCTACCATGAATGCATCTATAGTTTAACATAAATTGCAAACTACACTAAGTTTCTGATAGAGAAGAAAGCTCTTTTACACGATAAGGCTTTTACACTGTTCTACTATTAGAATGATATAATACTGATAATACTTTTGTGTTACTTGTTGTTAGCAATAAGTATAGACTCGTCACCTTTGCCTATAATCATCAGCATTTCTAACCTCTTTTTTTTAGCAAGCTGGTACTCATTTAAAGATTAGTGAACTTTGGGGGTAATGAAAGTTGGAAATAGGTAACGAAACTTATTATTATTATTTTCATATCTCATTTATTTGTAGTGATAATATGAATTAAATGACTTGTTAAAAAGGAGTTGTTAAATAAACTAAAATCAAAATCAAAATCAAAAAAAAAAAAAAAAAAAAAAACAAAAAAACATATCAGTTGAGTGAAAGGAAATTTTACATAAAAATGATAAAACAACAAAAACAACAGAAAAAAAATACAGGAAAAAAATACAACACATAAATTATTAACAAAAAAAATTTGAAATCTCAAATTCATTTTTGTTTTTTTTTTTTTTTTTCATTTTCGGTCTATTTAACAGGAAAAAGTAAAACAGCAGAGTAAAGTTTATATAGGCTCTAAAGGAAATATGTACCTATATATATGTATATACATATATTTATACACTATACTAACATTTATGTATACTGAAATCTGAAATCATTCTATGTATATCATTCTATAGAAGAAACATCAGGGAAAATAAGGATTTTAATGGTGAGTCAACCCGCAAAATAATATAGTTTTTTTTTTTCACTTTTCATTTTTCATTTATTTTTTTTTCAACACTCATATATAGACGATTAAATGTACACATATATCCTTTTTTTTTGTCTTTATTTCTGTGATAATTTTTAAATCTTTCATTTCTATCGTCATTTTTGTTTTAATTTTAATTTTGTCCTCCTTCCCATTTTGTTTTCTTTTTTTTTCGGTTTTGGTTATGTGGTTTCTTATTTTCGATATCATACATATGTATATAGTACATCATTTCTATCTAAATGAATTTTTTTTATTCTGGTATACACCACTTTACAATCATATAACATAACATCTATACCTACATGAGTATATATGTAGATACGTACATATGTACGGACATAAAATAAAACATATGGTTAAACATAAAAACTCATATAATAATAATGAAGTGCTTTACGACTCATTCAAATTTTCTCATTCCTATAAGTACATTTATGTATATGGATGGATACATATACTCATATATACGTAAATACCTATATGGAGTTGTACATATGTATGTATACATTGTTAGGTTATAACGATGTATATAAAATATGTACATAATATGCTTTTTCGCTTTTCTTCTACAATATAAAATATGTTCGTATAATACTTAGTCGAATATACATACTCGTATGTATGTATGTTATCCTTACATTTAAATATGTAGATAGGTATAGTGATATATAGGTACATGAAATATGAGCACATTAACATGTAAAATTTAATGTACAATTTTCAGTATTACGGTATTAATTTACGAAGATACGATGATGTGTTTTTTTTTTTTTTTTATTCTGAATATTTGTTAGTCTCGAGAGTTCTCTCATTTCTCTCTTTTTTTCTCTGTTTTACACCCTTCTTAATTTTAATTTATTTTGTTTGTTGGTTTTGGTATTTGATCATTCTTGCGAATATGAAAAATTAAAATTATTAATAGAAAGTGAAGACCATACGAACATAATTCTAGCTGAAATCCTAAATATATGTATCTATATATAGATATATGTATTTTGTCCCTATACTGAAATAGGAGCAGGTTAATAATTAATATGAGATTGCGTACAAATCTGTACAACCACAAAACAGTATTAAGACAATATAAATAGTATAGTTGCAATACAAAATTAGTACGTTTCTAAGATGTTAACAGCAGGGCTTCAATTAGAAATTCAATGCGAATTTTAACGTTTTCCACCATACTAGTATATGTGTATTTTTGAACTTTGTATAATTAAAAGTGCTTCGGATTCATTTTGGGCCACATATTTTAATTTATAAGATTTTGCCCCAGTATTGAATTTAGTATCCTGACTACAAAAAATTAAAAAAAAAAAAATATTGCGATCAGAAATTATGTACATACATACACAGGTATTCATTTTCAATTATTCGTACATACATATTGAAAAATGAATTTAAACAAAAAGGAAACGGTCATCAATTAAGTATTAATACATAAAAATCTGTATGAAAATTATTTGAATATAAAAATAATTCATCATCATCGTGTATATTTTTTTTTTGTTTTTTTTTTTTTTTGTTTTTTGTATAAATAAGAATAAAATAAAACGTGAATACTATATACAATACATACATATAAATATGTATGTATGTGTTTATTATACAATAATATTTCATACCTATACTAGAACATGTTTAAATAAGTATACATATAAATAATGTTAATGTAATACAATAATTCTGCATTTTTGTTAAAATTCTTTTTTGCTTGCCTATGGGGGTTTCTTCGTTTTTTTTTTTTTTATTTTGCTTTCCTTTTTGTTGACTTTCCTTTACTTTTCTATATAATATTCGTTTTATAATACTTATAAATGTACATACTTATTACATAGTTTTAACTAAAAATGTCATTACCAAAAATACCTATACTATCTACATATTTTTCATTCATTCATTTTTTGTTGTTGTTTTCTTTTAATGTAAATTTATAGTGGTGTATGTAATGTAATATATACGCGTGTATATGTAATATACATTTATACTGTACAGTAATATGTACTATGTAAATGGTGTATAAAAGAATTTATGTGTAATTTTAGAATAGTTCTATTCTATAGAATTTGTAATACATACATCCTTTTCATTTTTCTTTTTCTTTTCTTTTTTTTTTTTAGTTTTGAATTTTCCGATTATATATTTTGTGAGAATCAACCAACAAACTTATCATTTAAAATCGAAATACAAAATACGAAATCAGAAAATATGACAAGAATTTTTGATAATCATAGATTTTTTTGAATTATTTCTGAATTTTATTTAAATAACTTTCTGTAAACCGAATTTGAATATTTAATGTAATAATAATATACATAATTTATTTTTTCTTAATTTTATTTTTATTTATTTATTTATTTATTTATTTTTCTCTTATATATAATCAAATGTTGACTGTATATACTTCAAGTACATATGTATATATATTATGTATTGTGACCCCGTGATACGCGACTATTATTTTTAACATTACCAGTACCAGATATAATTTCTATAAATACATAATTATATACTTAATATATATTTATACAATTGTGTATTTTCATCTTGTTATATGTATTTGTGATGTTAATGTTATAATTTAACGTGTGTACTGTGTATATGTAGTACTTATGTACTATACATACATCTTAATACTTTTTTCTTTGTTTCTGTTTTTGACATGTAATTCCGTAGATATATAAATGAAAAGACATCAGTCATATACAATACATTATGTACTTCTACACAGATAGATATATTATTCTGATTGTGTGAATACGTATATAACAACTTCAAAAAGACAACAACAGCAACAACGACTAACAAACAAAACAATAAATAAATTAAAAAAATAAAATTATAATAAGAAATTCGCATTGTAACTAGAATTAAATGTCTGGATGTCTGTTAAAAATGTACACAATACAGTGATCAAAAAAATTTGAGGTGAATTTCTTTTTAACTGATACTATACAATCATATGAAATTACTATTTTTGTGGATTATAGTAGCACTTTCTTTGACATTCTTATCCAAAGTTTCATTTCAATATATTGCTGAAGTTTATATAAAAATTCTGTATGATTTTGTTGAACAAAGAATTTGCATTAAATTTTTGTTTGGGGAATAAAAATATTTGTTAAACAACCCCATTTTTGCCTGATTTAGCAGCACCGTGAAACTTCTGGTTTTGCTGTTTAACAAACTTAAAAGACTGTTCGTGGAACACTATTTCGATTCAATTGAGAAAATAAAAGCCGAATCGAAAAAAGTATTGAAAGTCATCCCAGAAAAGAAATTCTCTGATTGTTTCGTTGATAGTTATGTTTAGTTATGGCTCGCATAAGTGCATTTTGTTGGAAAACGGAAAATACTTTGAAAATGATGAAATTAATTTGGAAGAATATATAAAGATTTTTTGATCACAGTAGTATATGTATAATATAGTTAAATATATCAATAAAATGAGCATTTACATAAAAACTACATACGTACATATTGTACAATTTTAAGTGAAATTCAATTATAAATACTCATTCGTACATATAGTAAAATTTGTCTCGAAAAAAAAATTTCCTTTAACATGCAAGTATATAATATAATGTTTAAGTGTACGTATGTCGTATACGTGTATATGTATTGTACATGTGAAATTTAAATAAAATTAAATGAAAAATAATAAAATTCAAAAGAAAAAAACCAAAAACAGACGAAAAATATGTACATACGTATATGTAAATATGCTCTTATGAACGTTATGTAACTAAGTAATGATAATATGTACGAGTATATAAAGTAACGTAGGATGAAAGGAATGAAAAACGTTTGCAAAAAAATATATGTATACATAAGTATGTACATGTACAAGTACACGAGTACATGAATATTTAAAATATATACTTTTGTAGATACAAATTTACTTAAAACGTATACATACATACATATATGTATACGCCCGTACATATAGTATTATATTATGAAGAAAAAAATGTATACGAAAAGATTAAAAATAAAATAATGAAAATTTGTATTTTGTATAGGTATGCTGTCACAGACAAATTCGTTTTGTATACACATGTTTTGTTTTTGATACTTTTTATTATAATATGTATATTTTGGTTTTTATTTTTGTAATGTTCTTTTGTCCTAGTCACCGTCAATTACTTATAATGAACTCACAATTTTATTTTTCGTCATCATTATCATTATATTTTTATAAAATGTTTGTTACATTATACCATTTGCTTTTGTCTATATTACTCATACAAATAGCAATATAACAATAATATTCTATTCTTGTACTTATACTTAACGTTATTTCTTTTTATTTTCTTCATTTGAATTAATATTTTTTCTTTGCTTTTCACTCTACTCGTATACACTACACACATATCTACTTATCTCTATATGTAAATATCTACAGACGTATTATATGTACAGATAATTATTATAAATACATATGTATATACATATTTAGTGATATATGTACTTATATATTTTTATGGTTTTAACATTGTTATACGACAATGATCCTAAGACATGTGTGCCTTTGAAAACCTCTTTGTCTATTTACATATAACGATAGAATATATAAGTAAAAATCATAAAATCTATTACATATACATCTTAACACAAAATTAATATAGTATATGTATATTGTACATCATGTTAAAGATAATATTTAATAAAATTATGTACATACTTATATACGTATATGTACACACAATAACGCGTATATCCATTATTTAATTATACGATTTTAAGAAAAGGGGATATGTTCCTATAAATATATCATATCAATTAAATTATATATTGTATGTATATTATATGTATGAATGTATGATACACAATATATATTGTCTGTATAAGGATAAAATAAAAATTAAATAAAAAAAAAAATGCGAAACGCAACAAAAAATGTTTACAAAAAAAAAAATAAAAAATAAATAAAAAGATTTATTACTCAAATAATTGCATCATCATGATAATTGGTTGGCTCATTAAAATTTTTCTTAAAATTAACCCACACATTTAGTAATTCAAAAATAAAATTCAAATAGTATACAAAAAAAAAAATGTACATATTTATACAGTTTTAATTGACAGACAGATACATGAAAATTTAATATGAGTACAACACTCCTAAATATTTAGATAATGAATACTATAAATCTCTATATACTCGCGAGTACATTAATTATATTGAATTTAAGTATGTTTTGAACATTAACAGAGTAGTAAGTATATGACAACAAGTAACACAAAGAATTATTATTAGAGCATTCCATCATTCTATAATAAAAAATAATAGATAGTCTAAGCCCTCTTATGCAAAAATGAAAAAATTCCCATTATATAAACTCAGTGAGTTTATAATTCACGTTAAATTGTAGCTGCACACATAATAGTAATAAGCTTAGAAATAATTTCAAATGAAGGCCCACACACTCGATAATGAGGGTAATTTTTAGTATTTTTTCGATTCGATCGATGATTATACAATACATAGAATCGTAGACTAGAACATTTTTTTTTGCTCTCAAAATACTACATTTTTTTAGTTAATTTTATTTATCATATATTCGCCTTTATTACACGTTTACGGATTATAATAAACATGATCAAAGAATCAAAGGAAATTTTTCATATATTATTTATGTAGTCAGATTGTATTTGTCACCTTTTTCAACATAATATGTATAAAAAGTATCTATATCTATGTACATATTTTCTTATAAACATATTGAGAAATTTTATTTCAATTAATAATTATTTATAAATACATATGTACCTATATATTTTTGTAAATCGATATTATTATGTAGGAGTTCATGAGTGTTATATGTTTTTATGTTTGTAAATTTATTTGAAATTAAATAAAGAATAAAGCTGCGATTCCACTTATTGACACTTTGTCAAATATTTGACCATATTTGATGCCATAGACGTGTAAACCCTTGTCAAATATTGTCAAAATGATGTATGGCAAGTATGGCATCAAATATTTGTCGTCAAATATTTTGTTGTGTGTAAACTCCTGTTTTCATATTTGACATCAAACATTTTGTCAAATAAAATATTTGATAATTGGATGTCAAACAGTGTCAAACAACGTCATAGTTCTACCGCCTTTATACTACTTATTTTGATTTATATACATATTATTTTACTACTGTCCTGATTTAATTTAAAAATTTAATAAAATTTTGTTTAATAAAATTGAATTATTTTAATAAAATTGAATTTGTTTTAATAAAATTGAATTTTTTTTTTTTTGTTCAAATTGGTGTTAATTGTGTTTGTAAAAAAAAATATTGAATAGAAAAAGGATTTATATACTATTATTTTATTACTGTTCCTGGTTTAATTTAAAAATGTAATAAAATTGTTTAATAAAATAATTCAGATTTATTTAAAAAAGAAAAATATTCAGAAATAAAATTATAAATTATTATTTGTAAATAAAATAAAATTAAATAATCTAACTCAAAATTCGTTTTAATTCACTTCACGACTGTCGTAACACATTATATTAAAATGTCGACTATGATGTCAAACAAAAAATTAACGCAATATGTCAAATAGTGTAAACCAACGTCATATAATGATGCCATATATTTACTTTGACACTCTCTTGGTCAAACTTTTTGACGTCAAATTGTTCTGTAGTGTAAACTCCCCGTGCCATATATTTGGCATTTCTTTGTCAAATATTTGACGAATTGTCAATAAGTGGAATCGCAGCTTAAATATTAAGGGGATTCATTTCATTTTTCAGTTTTCAAGTTTTGTAGTTCTATTGAAATGAACGACCATATCAAATTTTTTCGTAGTTGTTTTTATTTCATCTGTTATATATTATACTAGAGTGTGCCTGCGACTTCGTCCGCATTGTCATAGATAGAGCTATAAAACGAACCACGATATACAGAATAAGGTGATCCCGAGCGAAGAAGCTCTTTGTAAAGCTTTATGTTATTACGTCATTTCTACTGAGTTTGTAATTCAATTACCACGTTTGCCACGATCAACCACGATTATCAGTTCATTTAGAAGAAAAAGCTTTTCATACATTTTATAGATTTTTTTCAGACCTTCATCTGTTTAATCCAAATTTTTATTGTTTTAAATAATTAAATTTGAAAAAAAAAGTAGCCTATTATTTGTGGGAGGAATCACTCTTTAAGATAAAAAAAATTCCATCAAGATTGGTTCAGCCGTTTTTGAGATTACCCGGAACATACAGACAGACAGACAGACAGACGCAACAAATTTATTTATAAGATTTGCTAATATATGTTTTGATTTCTATGCCATTTATGTCAATTTTTATTTCTAAGAAATGTGAAATATTAACTACGAAACTACGAAATATAAAATTTAGAAACTATGCGAAGCATTTTACTTTCGCAGTTTTTCAAAACTTTCGTAGTTTGTGAATGTATGGAAAATGAACTACAAAACTGAAAAACTACGAAGATTACGAAGTTTACAACGTGAAATGAATCCTGCCCCCCCCTGCCTATTATTCAATTTTGCAAAATATGTAATATCTTTTTTATATCTGTCGTATACTACATGTTATTAAAATCAAATCACAAGAAAGAATGTATTTATTTATTTTTTATTCATTCTCCTTTTGAAAAAATCCATAAAAAATCAACAACAAAATAAAAAACATCACCAAAAAAAAAAAGAAAAAAACTACTATATCTAATTAAAATATAATAATAATTAACAAAACACATACTGTCCACAACAAAAAAAAAAAAAAAATGTATGACACACACATACATACCAATAAATCACGTATTATGTAGGTACATATATGAGAAAATCCTTTAACTGATGATTTTCACACAAAATTCATCAAAATTCATCAGTGTTCGATTTTAATTTACTAAGTAACATAAACATATATATGTATGTACATATACAATGAACCATATATATATACATACATATGTATATGTAACGTAAACGCAGTGATAAAACACAAAATGATTATTATTATTGTAAGTTTTGTTTGACAAATAAATTTTATGTACACGCATATTTTGTATCACTATAGATAGTATGTAGATACGTATAATGCAATGCTGTGATAGATATGTACATATATTGAAAATTGAAAATTGATTACTAAATATGTAACCGTGGCATTTTCACTTGATATGATAAGCCAAATACATACATGACTAAGTAAGTACATGTAAAATGGTAAATTAAATGAAAACAGATTATGTAAGAATTTTATATATAGATAACAATACGTGAGTGTTTGTATGTTGTATTATGTTATATGAAAGTATACACATATGAATATGTAACATTAGATATAGATACAAACATTAACATATACGGTATGTAATACTTATGTGATTTGTATATAAATCAAAAAATTACATATGTAAAAATCAATACTCCATGAAAAGTTAAATTTATCTCTATTTATAATAAAGTATGTTTGTATATTGAGTTTGAATATAAGTGCATATACATAAATATGAATACTACACATATACCACATCTACATTTATGTACATTTGTATAATACATTTATTAAGCCATCAATACGCATTAAAACTGTTTTTAAAAATATTTTTTTTTTTATATAATATGTATACACGTTATAGGTACTAAATATATGACATAGTAGATAAAGATGGTTTATTGTACATAGCATACATATTTATAGTAATTACACTATAGTACCTATATATATATATATATATATATATATATCGTCGTTATACAAGCGAAAGTGAACAAGTGCAAAATTGCTGTTTTCCGTAAAACGAGATTTAAATTTTTTCCAATGTTTGTTACTTGATTTACCGTTTGTTTTTTGAGCTAATGAAATAGCGATAAGTGAAAAACTTTTGATTTTCGGAATATTTCAATATTTTAATATTAAAAAAAAAAAAAAAAATTAATTTCTAAGGTTTTTTCAGAAAAATATGTATCTGGTCAATTTTCCCTGTATAATTTTATGCAATTCATTTTAAGTAGTCAACTTTTTAAAAAATTGTTTTACATAACATTTTTTAAATTTAAAGAAAAATTTAAAAAACTTTACTTATTTCACACTTTATTTAACAAAACATAAATTTTTTTTTAACAAAATTAAATATATTACATATCTTCTTCAAATTCGCTGTCTTCGACAGCTGGTTCGCAAGTAAAATCGTTCTTCTTTTCTTCTGGTAACTCTTTGTACCATCCATGATAAATTTCAGGAATAATTGCTTTCTCACACAATTTAAGCAAATCCTTTTTCTTTTGTATTGAAATATTTAATCTGTTTTTGTACAAACTTTCTAGGGTAGAGGGCATTACATCATTCCTCATGATTTTTGTTCTACCCACATGAAGACTTTTAAATTCTTCGTTATAATTATATTTGTACAAAATTCTGAAAGGATTTTCTTTTTCATAACGCATACATTTAATTTTAAGCCATTCAATCTTTTCACCGCCAGCATTTACATTTCGATTTTTTATGATCTTTTGCGCAAGAGTTTTTAAACACTTCATATCAGAATATAGCAATTCAGTTACTTCATATGGCTTACAGCTTTTGTTCGATCTGCTTGATCTTGCCAATCTAATTATATTGGTCCAGTCCTGTAACGTATAAACTGGAACATATTTTTTTGCATTTTCTATAGCACTGTGAACTGAATCTGCTTCCATATAAGAGTGTCCTGATTCTAGAAAATTGTGTTGAATTATCTGACTATTTGTTTTTTGAACAACATAAAGAAATAGAGAAGCGACGAACTGATTTCTGTTTTGTCCGCTACATGTGTCAGAAAATAATGAAATTTCAGTAACTGTTTCTCCAAGAGAAGAAATCCATTTTAACAATGCTGTCCCAATTTCAGAACTACCCTTTTGACCATTTATTTCACTCCATAGAAAGCAGTGAGCATTATTTGGCTTTTTGGACTCATATATTGTTAGATTGTAGGCACACAATTTTCTACTATAATACATTAGAGATACGTCGGATGATGGTATTTGCAAAACGCTCTAAAGATCGAAAGTACATGATTTAATGTTTTATCATTATTGGATCGTAGTTTGTCGATTATTTTTGCATCGTAAGCTTCATTTTTCCTTTGAATGTGCAATAAGTATTCTTTTTAATTTTTTTTCCTTTTTTTCGTAACGGTCACACGTTGCACAGATATCTTTGCAAAATATGCAATCTTTGCAGAATTGCAAAATATGATGCAGTTATAAAGACAGTTATTTCATGAATTTAGTTATCATTAGAAACAAGCATAATAACTACATAAATTGAATAAGTGCACTTAGTCACATCCTCCTGCAGAATTTGAATTTGTTGAGGATAACTTCGTAGTCAAAAAAATTGACTAAAATAACTTGGACAATTTTGCTTGTATAAAAATTGCATTTAAGCAGATAGTCATTTTACAAATAAGGTTTTTCTGGCGCTAATATGATAGGAAACTCATTCAGTCTATTTCTCCTATAAAAATATACGCTCCGATAATTCATTTGAGCATGAAAACCGAAAACTGCAATTTTTGCACTTGTTCACTTTCGCTTGTATAACGACGATATATCTATACAAATCCTATGTATACAATCGTACATAATACAATAAAAACTAGCCAAAATTTGAATTGAACTATTTATTATTGTATGGTATATGTAAGTATATGGATATTTTTATATACAAATCTATCATTTATCTTGTATATTTACATATGTATATGAATGTATCTGCGAATATGTTTTTGTAGGTAGTTTACATTATTTTTACAAACTCAATAAAATCTGGCGTATATTTGTATTCAATAATGAATAAATGCAATTCTATAGAAGATTCAATATAGTACATCTATACTATAAGTTGTACTGGTTGTACATATAAACCATATAAACACATATAAAATTTATACTGATACATACGCATACATATACATATAATTGAACATATTAAAATGAATTAGTGTCATTAAATATTTGAAATGTTTGATGAAATTTAAATTGAACAAAATTGAAATAAGTCTGGATAATATAGTAATATATAATCACATCAAATATTACAATACAGTCAGATACAAAATATCATTCGTATATAAAAATGTATATATGTATGTAGATATATGTATATATACATATAAATAAAATTCAAATAATAAAATTGATAATAATTATCAAAAAACATAAGAAAAAAATAAAATCATTGAAAATCATGTTCATGTTTTCATGTCCTTTGGATTCGTAACAATATGGTTTTTCCGGTAACATCTAATGAATGCCTTTCTAGTCCTTTTTGTTCCTTTTATTTTCACCGGGATCGGTTATCTGTTTTTCAGTTGGAGTTAACATATTGCCATCAAGAGAAGGCGGAATATGACAGAAGAGAGAGGTGGTAGGCAAAGTTCGCGGAAGGACAAGGCTCGATTTTGGACTGCAGTGCCATATTAATAAATGAATATTTTCATGTGTATAGTACTGTTACTGTATATATTTTTGTACAATAAAAACTTACTACATATAAAGTACATGATGAACGCAGAACGAAAAATAATAATTGCAATTATTATTATAGAGAATTTTATAAAGAATTATAAATCAAACATAGACATAGGCAGAGAATTATTTGATATAAATATATTTATAATCTTTTATGTTGTTTGATGTATATTTTTACAAATGCACATTTTTTTTATAAAAAATAAAACAGAAAACAATTTTTGATAATAAATAATAAAATACCAAGATATGTACAATAATTGTATAGTTTTTTTGACGTATATTATCTACATATGTATGTTATTTGATTTCTTCGTTGTTGTACTATAATAGGATTATCTATTTATTAAAATCAATATTTTCTATTCACTTAACAAAAATAAGTCCATATCCATAAATAAATAAAAATGCAAAAAAAGAAAAAAAAAAAAAGGATTTATGTGGATTATTTAATACGCTAAATTTTTATTGTGAAATGTGAAAATGCAAAAATGCAAATATTTACATATGAAAATTTAAACACAAAATATTTCTACCACTTCTCATACATTACATTCCTTCATATTTTCGGATTACTACAATATACTTTATGATACATTTATTGTATTTTTATGTAATTACATCAAATATGATGATATGAAAATACATACATAATTTAAAAGGATTTCATATACAAAAATCATTCATTCAATAAATATTTACTTTTTAAAAACTTGTTTAAAATTTTGTAGATTTTGTTTTAAATGCTTTATGGAATGTATGTATGTACAAATCAATATTAATAACCTTCTAGCAATAATACAAATTTTATGTATTATCTAAATCTAAATACACTCACATCAATTTAATTCTCGTATGTACATATATGTACATTTATGTATTTACTTCAAAATTTCAATTAAATTCATTGTATTCCATTATGTAAACATCATAAATTCAAATTTTCGATTTCAATTTCGAAAAATTTATATATGTAATTGCAGTAGTAAAATAATAATTTTTTGAAAAATATGTACCTGCATACATAAGGCCTGTTTCAGAAAGTTTCAACGCATTTTTGAATCCTTATAGAATTTGCTTCGTATGTAAGTAATAAATGAAAAAAAGTGCATATATTTTTAAATCTTCATTTCATATATTTTCAATATTGCTCTACTAAAAGTTTAAGTTAATTTATTATTTTTAAAAAATTCTTAATTTTCTGTTAACATGGATTAATGTTAAATTTTTAATATATTTCCATTTTTTAATCTATGAGATGCCGATATCTAATAAATTTCTAAATTTTTCCATTATTTTCTCTTCTTTTTCATCTTTTCTTATTAATTTTTTTTTTTAAAAATCGTTTCGCCCTTATGTCTTTATGTAAGCGGTAGAAGTCTCTTCTGCAAGCTACCTTTTATACGTATATCACGCTTTTAATTATTCATTCTGCAAAAAAAAGGCCTCTCAATCGAAGTCCACATATTGGAAAATTGCTTTTCACACTAATACTTTTGGACCGAATTTTTCTATTTAAATTGTCCGTTGATTTTCTGGAATAGAACTAATCCCAAGGTAGCGCAGGGAAATCGTATTCGAAATCGTAGACGAAAAGATTTGTCGAAATTATCCAAACATTTTTCAAAAATTTTTTTTCTTATATTTGATCTGGTTGATGACATTCTCACAAATGATGTAAATAATTCTGCGTAAAAATCATATTTATATATTTTCAAGGGATGGGGAATTCCCTGAATACACGTTTTAAAAAAATATACTTATTATTTTTTTAAGTAACTCGAGCTAGAAAATGCGTTAAAATTTTCTGAAACACGCCTTATATGATATAAAAATAAAAATTAAAATTTTAAAAGTTTTTTAATGTTTTTCATCCCGGTAATAGCACCATATAGAGGCCATCATTTATTACTGAAGTGCCGATACTTAAAACTGCTAAAGTTCAATGGTGTAACAATTTCAGTAGATATGTATTTTGTTGGAAGAAAAAAAAAATACATTCGAATGCATCATTATATGGGAATGATTGTTTTATGTTATAACACAATAATAGAATAATGGATCAATCATCATCATTATCATCATCAATGGTATCCTATTTATCCAAAACTCCATTCTGCATAGCACATTTTCATGATTGAATCCGAATGAATATTTTCTACTCATATTCATGTGTAATAACAGCTGACATGAGTATGTAATTTGTTTTCATCAAGTACCCGTACAAGTAAAGATAAATCTTTGATTCACATAATTCGAAGTTAAACAATATTTTAAAATAACCTGAAGGCTATACAATGATGTAAAAATATGCTAGAAAGCGATATAGGATAGGATCATGTTTGAATACGATTACTTTATCTATCTATATCTTTTGTTGTATATATGTCGAAATGTTTAATATTCGGACATTATACATTATATAGTTTTATTTAAAATTCAAATATAGGTACATAATGTATAGTGCATGTACATAATATAGTATATACGACATTGGAAAAGTATAAAAATATAAATAAATAAAAATAATATTAATATAAACATATTATCTTATAAAATATTTTAATCGATATTTTTTCAATATCCTATACAGTATGTATGTACAGAGCTGTGAAAAAATTATGGGACAAACATATAATTTTTCGAAATAAAATGCTCTAAAACGTATAATATAGCAAAAAAAAAAAATTATATTTTTTCTTAACAAATTATTTTATTCAATCCATCTTCATATTGGAACACAACAAAAACTATAAATATTTTTTAATTTCGTTATTCAAAAGTAAATTCTAAAAGGAAACATTATTATATCAAAAACATTGTGAATGAATCATAGGACATTTTAGTACAAAAAATTATTAAAATTTATATGAAAAAATAATAATTTCAGTATTTTGTACGGCCAGGCAACATTCAAGTCTATATATAGACCTATAATCCAGTTGTTTTGGCATTAACACCAGACAGGATATTTAAAAATATCTTGTAGAATCTTACTCTATTTTTTTTTTTTCTAATAATTCTTTTAAATTATCAGCTGCCTTATGGTGAAATTTTTTTTAAAACTTTTTCGATTTAATTGAAGTCTATAGATTTTGTGGAGGTGTTTCCATCACATGAAAGCAATAATGTGTTTGCGGTAAATCGCTAAGGATTGTATATTTAATGTTAGTCAGTATATGATCATGTTTTTTATTCATGAAAAATTACTTTTGTTGCATAATTTTTTCACGCCTGTGTATATAAATTTTTGTATATAAAGCGTACATACTTTTATGAATATTATATAAATATATGTATAGACATCCAATATATAAAATATTATGTGCAATTTTATTTAGATCCACTCCCACTGTATACATATTTATTTATATAAAAAGAAAAAAAAAAAAAAAAAAAACTAAAAAGGATAAAAATGTAATATATTTTTGCAAAAATAAACATAATAATACATAAATACGAATACGGAATAGGTACATATAACATACAATACGATTTGATTTAAAATATTATACATGTACGTCTGTGTATGTGTATCTAAAAAAAATTTCTATAAAATATCTAGACAGTATTCATAGTATAAATATTATATTACATATTATAGTAGATAATGTACAATATTGCATGAATATATGAGATTTTTCTTTTCTTTTTTTTTATTAGATATTTATTTTTTGTCAATTTTTGTGATTCGTTATAGAGATAGTTTTGGTACATAAATATACCTTATTTCTATGTAATGTAGGAGGTTTATTGAAAAAAAATCCTTTTTTTTTCATTATTATTATTTTTGGGTTTTCTTTCTATCATAATTTATTTTCTTTTTTTTTTCTGAAGTCAAATATAAATTTATATAAGTATGTTTATGAAAAATATTTATAAAATTTCATTCAGTATAAATATCAGTATGTGATATATACATAATTTGAGGATTGTTTGTATATATACATACGTACACGTTACATATACGTACTTACATTATTAAACGAGTATATGTACATAATATCTCATATGACATATGGTAACCTTTAAAATATTATGTATAGAAGAAATAAAAAAAAAAAAATAACAAAAAAACGAAATCCATAACACATTATCTATGTATGTGTACGTACGTATATATGTACATTTCAATAATAAATAAAGGAGTTAAAACAAAAGAATATATTATGTAATATGAAAATATGAAAAAAAAACCCGGAAAATAAAATAAAAAAAACAAAAAAAAACAAAAGATAAAATATAAAATAACATACATATAAACAAGTACAAATAAATATGAAATGTATCCTTATTTCTATAAAATGTATGTATATAAATATAATATATTTGAATATTAATATAATGTGTATACATACCTATATAACATAAATATAAATTCAAATATTTTAAATATTTACTTAAAATAATATCCTTAAAGATATATATAATATTATTATAATTTTTTTTTCTATTATATGCATACATATGTATATAAGTAATACAAGTAAAAGTAAGCACAATACATATGCATGTTTTATATAAAATATAAAAATATCATCATAATACAATTTGGTAACACATACATAAGTGTACACCCACATATAAGTGTACTCGTTATACACGAATAATATACATATAGTTATCATTATGTATAAGGTCAAAGTCAAGGTGTATAAGGGAAAGCTCTCTGTCGTTTTTTAACACATGCACTGTTATGCGTTGTCGATCCTTAGCAAGAATTCTGCACCGACTAGTGCATTCATAGTTACAGAGCAACTAATGCTAATAGCTTTTGAGAGTAGGGGGTTCAAGTGGCGTGAGTACAGTGTAGCTGATACACTACACAAATTCAATGATCATTCTATCAGTCTTCATTCACACGTGAATGATCATTCAAAACAAAAAAAACAAAAAAAAAACCGCCTAATGCACGATACTGCCTTAATTATCATTCTGTCATTGTCAGTTTTTATGTGTGCATGTTTCATTTTTATTTTCAATTTCAAATTATTACAATCTGTATATTGTGGGTCAGTTTTTTTTCATCACTAGAAATTTCAATTTCAACACCTTTATGTGTCCTGAATGAAGTTCTTGAAAGATCATTCGAATTCAGTTAAACTGTTAAACGATATTAGAATGAAGATGTTAATGATCATTTTAACATAATTTTGGATGGTAGACGGCAAATGAATGATCATTTGCTGCCAACGATCATTTAATTGATGCTGTATATCTTTAATACTACATTATTATGAATAGTATGTATGATTTTTATGTAAATATTTTATATTTTGTGTGTATATGAGAACATATACTTAGCATACACACAGTATGTAATGTACATGAAAAAAATTATATACAGTGTGTTTGACAAGAGCGTCCGCCTCGCCTTATAAATTTAATAAGAAGTAAAAAACTAAAAAAAACTTTTTTTTAAAAAACAATTTATTTCAATATCTATCGTGCAATACATTTAATAGCATAGAAATCACCATTTTTATAAATATCCAACATTTAAGATGCATTCAAATTTCCAGTAAAAATTATCAAATGACCAAATCCACGAATATTGAAGCATTCCCAAACATGCACTTTAATCGGGTGCTTCACCGTCCTCACGACAACTCTTTCACCTTTCGGTGACCATGCACGTTTAGAACTCTGAAACGCCCAAAAGGATGTTTCATCGGAGAATACGACATCGTTCCAATCAAGACCCAAATTTTCTGTAGCCCAGTCAAGTCGTTTTTGCGTATGGATCGTTGACAGTAAAGGTTTGCTGAGGGTGGTCCTAACCTTTATATTATTTTCATCCAATCGTTGTCGAATTGTGAAAACGGATATGTTAATACCCTTTTCAGCCAATTTCTCTTTTGCTTTTCGTAATATAATGAGAGGATCTTTCTTAAATAACTCCAGTATAGCTTTGTCCTGTTTTTTTGATGTGGTTTTCGTTTTACCCCTTCCAGGTAAATCGTCCACGTTTTTATGCTCCGTATAACGTTTACACCACTTTCTCACGAATGACTCATCCTTTTTAATATACTTTGCTGTCTTTTTAGGACTCCACTGAGGTCCTTTCGGATGCTGACATAAGAAAACTGCTTCGAATCGTTTTAAGTATTTTGCACTCATTTCAGAAACTTGTTATCACCACGAAAACTGAATAACTAATGAGGCCAATTTTTTATAACGCGCTTTACTACAAGGTATTCTACTTAATCCTGTACCTACGTTTTTTCAGGTAATTCCTTTTTCGTTAAAAGGTGGAGCGGCCGATCTTGTCAAACAGACTGTAGATTGTTCATATTAAGTTAATTTTGTTTTTTATCCCAACAGAGTATACTTCATAAAAAATTGTATTTTTTCCCATCAGTTAATTATTTCACAATTAAACTGCAAAATCATTTTAGTACATACTCGTAAATTTTGTCAGCTAATATATCAAGAATTTCTTGTAAAAAAATTTTTTTTTCATTCTACATACGCAGTATAGTTTTTAGTTGGTGCCCTATCAAATATATAGAAAGTGAAAAGTATAGAATTTTCAGTAAAAGATAAGTAAACATATATTGCTCAATCAAGAAAAAATAACTAATCAAAATGTGTGTAAAGAAAATGTGTGCATATAAAATAACAAATTAAAAAATATATGTATATGTAAAAAAAAAATAAATAAATAAATTAAAATTATACATACCTGGTTCTAATGTTGTTGCCAATAGAATGGATGGAAGGCATAAAAGGATGATACGAATCTCGAACATATTCAGCATGTTACGATTAAATTATTTATTTTTTTTTTTGTTTTTTTTTTTTTTTTTTTTATAAATATTTTTTATGTAATTTTATAATTGCGTAATATTAATTTATTTTATTAATATTAATTTTTATTCTATTTACCTATTCATTTATTTAATTATTTGTTTTTTTAAATATCTTTTATTATTTGATAATAATTTTATTTATAATTATTATGATATTATTTAATTGCAATTTAATTATAATAAATAATAATTAAATGACAGTATTATACGTATAGAATAATGATGGTGATACAGTGATGATAATGATGATGATGATGATGATGATGATGATGATGATGATGATAATGTATTATATACTGTTATATAGATATATTATTATATTTATTTTCTCTTTTTATATGTTTTTTTTTTTTTTTTATTTTGTTTTTTAATTATTTGATTTTAAAAATATTTATTTATATAATGTAATTAGGATTTTTTATTAATATTTTTATTAATTTAATTTTATATGTAAATTATCTAATTATTTATATAATTGGTTCCTTTTTTATACTTGATTTTATTATTATTCACTAAATAAGTATTTACTATTTGTTTTTTTTTTTGTTTATTTTATTTTATTTATTTTATTTTTTTTTGATTTTTTATGTTTTATTTATTTATATTTTTCCAAAATTTTTCAAACGATGAATTGAAATAGTTAATAAATATACTCGTATGCTCGTCTATATAACATATACATATATACATATAAATGTGTAAGAATTTTTTTAAAAATTTATTTTTCTGTAATAATTATGTTATACGTAATTATAATTTCTTTGTTATTATCATTATTTTTATGTTTATTTTTCATTTTTAATTTATTTTTGTATTTTATTTGGATATTCTATTTCACTAATTATATACTTTTCCTTTTTTTTTTTTTTATATTTTTTTCAAATTTTATATAAACTATATACAGTATGTATGTATAAGTAGAATTTATTCTTAATTAAAGTCAATAATGATTTATTTTAAATTTATCTTATCGTAGAATCTAAATAGTTACATACAAAAATATTTTTTTACAATATACATATGTACGTACATATTATATCTTTAATTATTTTATAATTTATATAAATATGTATGTATATATATATATGTATTTATTTATTTTATTTATAAGGATACAAAATTAAATTATAGAAAGATATTATTATTATATTTTATTTTTTTAATTAGTTTGCACAGTAAATACATGAATTATTATTTTCATCTGAATATACACCATATATACATATTATGGATTCGTATACATACATAATTTAGTATCTACACTTATACACATACTCCTATACATATAAATATAATGAAAGAAAATGTATGTAGTATATGTGATTTTTTATTAGTTCTTAATTTTTATTATTATATTTTCTTTCTTTCCACTCTCTCTCTTTCTCTCTCTTCATTTGAGATATGAAAAAAGTTAGAAAATTTAAAAAGGAAAAATTTGTTATTTTCTTTTCTTATTTGTTTTTTCCATTCAGTTAGTATACTTTTTAGGTATTTACTTGTTATCATTATTACTTATTGTTTTTTCTTTTTTGTTTATGTGTTCCTGTTAAGCAAAAAAAAATTTTATATTTTATTTTTCGCTGTTATCTTATATGTAAGAAAGAAAAAAAACAAATTGTGAAAATGAAAATGTAAAACTTATGCTTAACGAATAAAATACAAGAAAAACAAAAAAAAAAAAACAACAGAAATAAAAATTAAAAAAAAAACCTCATAAAATTTACAACGATCTTTCCTATTTATGCATTAGATATGTATGTATTGAACGAATATATTTATGCATATGTATGTACATGTTAATATGAACATATATACACAACACACACACACAATCTCGATCTCTCTGCCTTGCCTTTCCGCAAATGATTAATGTTGTGGCTCGTTAACGTCTAAGGTTTCTTTACGTTACATACATACTTACTTTGTTTTTTATACTTTCCTTTTTTTTCGTTTCATTTTTTTTTAATTTTTATTTTCTCTTTTCTCTGTTTTTTTGTTTTTTTTGTTATTTTTCCTAAAGTTCAATTTTTTATGGAAATAAATTTTTTTTTTATTTTCATCGTTTAAGTTCTTTCCTATATATTATGTGTGTATAATATTACAGGAGTTTTTTTTAGTTGTTTTTATTTGTTTTATTTACATTTTCGTTTTTTTTTATAATTTTTTCTTAATTTAAATGCAATTTGTATTTTCATTAAAATGTTGTGATATAATGTACACCAGATAGATACGTGTTAAAGTATATAGTAAGTATATGGAAGGGCTACAGAATATACTACATAAAATAATAATAATAATAATAATAACTGATATGCATGTATAGTATTTTTTAATTTAGTGCAGTTTTTTTTTAGTTTATTTTCATTTCGTTTCATTGTTGTTGTTGTTGTTGTTGTTTGTTTATTTATGTTGTGTTGTCCTTTATTTTGTTGTTGTTTTTTTTTCATTTTCGTTTTTCTTAAGATAAAAATTTATTTCGTGTTTTCCTTTTCAATTTTACAACATTTTTAGTTTCCTCAACAAGTCGTCATTTTACATGGATATAAATGTTAATAGGTATATTTGTAAGTATGTATGTATGAGTTTATGTGTGAGTATATATGCTAACATTTATATACATATGCATATATATATATATATCTATGCCTATTTTTATTTTTATTATTTGTTATTATGTAAGTATATTGCAATTATTGCAATAAATATACTCTCTTATGTACATTGATTATACACACAAAATGGATGCATCAGCGTCAGTTTCATCCTCTTGGGCGCCCGGTGCACTTAAAAACTTTTCGCTCTTTAGGTCGAAACTTAAATATTTTAAGCTATTTTTCTTTCTACTTGTCTTTCTACATCTCAAATACTCAAGGTTTCAATGACAATTTTTGTTTACAAAAAATGAAAATATACAATACATAGATCTTAACATTTATCAGTTTTTCTTATTTACATGAGTATCTATAATTTTGATCGCAAATTCTGTATTATATAATTTAAAAAATAAAAAAGAAGAATATAGTAACTACTATTTGCGTATCTTTTCCCGTAAATATCCCTTCTACTTCTCTTTCAACATCTCAGATACTCAAGAGTTAATTTATAATGTTTGTTTACAAATGAAATAATATATAGAGCAAAACATTTATCGGTACAGACTTTTGACTTTGTAAATCATATATTTTTTTCTTTATATGCTTACTAAATGCGATAATATTATAATTTTTTACTGTGTGATTTGTAAAATTATTTTTCTAAAAATGTATATCTGACTTTCATCCTATCCTCTTATTCGGCAACCAAGATTTAACGCCCGGTTCTAGTTAACCATTTCAACATATAAATGCGAATCGGATATGAATGGGAGTACAATATACACTCGTATATGTACGTGTATACTTAATGATAAAGCCTTTTTGTAATAGAAAAAAAAATTGTATTTTCTCAATATTATTTTTTTCCGTCTTCTCTTTCGTTAAGTGTATTTTTCAGTTTATTTTACAATATCTGTTGTTTATTTTTATTTTAGATTTTTTTTTTTTTGTGTTTTTCATTATTTTTTTGTTATATTTTTAATAATCATTTATAATATAATTTGTATACACAATAAACAATGCGGCTTGTATATATACAAGATTATAATTGTTAGTCATTAACAAAATATACATGCATAATACATACATAAGTATATGTGTATGTATTTATGTATGAAAAAATTTATATTATGTTACATAAAATGTATAGTTATGATGGCATCATAAAAATATACAAATTTTATATATGAATATATGGTGTATCAGAAGACTTTTATTATGAAATGATGTACAGCACTTCATTTATTAGAATCATTTTTTGTTTTCTTTTTGTTATTGTTGTTGTGATGTATTACTACTAGAAGTCGTAGTAATATATTTTTTATGTACATATGTATGTATTATAATCCTTTTTCATGTTTTATTTTATCGTTTCCGTTATTATTTATTGTAATTTTGTGTTATTTGAAATTTGTTTTACTTTTTTTTTTTTCACTTTTTATTTTTATTTTTATTTTCTCGATTATAATGCATTGCAATTTTTAAAATATTACTATATTGGGTATATTTGTGTTTGTAATATTATCAGGATATAATTTTATAGATGGTTATGGTGTATTTTTGATTTTATTTTTTACTATACATACATGAGTGTATGTAATGTACATGATAAAAGTCACTGCATGTTATATTATATGCATTTCGAATCAATACTTAAAATACTCTTTAGTTCTACTGGTCATTTTTATGGCATTTAAAATACTTAAAGCTTTTGTTTAAGTTTTTATACAACACACATACACACACACACATACACAATTTTGAATTAGTAATAAAGTTTTATACATATATAATAATTTTAAAATTGTTGTTATTATCACTTCATTACACGATTCGTTCGTTTCCTTTTTTGATATTTTAATCATAGGTATTTTTCATTCATCATTTTCATTTAAATTTTAATTTATTCATACATTATGCGGTTTGTATACTCATTGCATGCCAGTGTTTTTCTAGTGTTCTTGTACTCTATGTGCATATTTCTCTTGTATTCCTTTTTTTTGTATTATTTTATTTTTCAATGTTTTCGTTTTGTTATGCTAAAATATAAATTACAATTATGTATACCGTATATAAATATTTTGTACATCAGTATGTATTCATGTACTAAAGTTTATAGAATTAAAGTAGTTTTCTGGTTATATACGTGCACACATGGTGTGTTCATTTAGTAAATTTCGTATAGATTTTTTTGTGTATCTCTATTGCACTTTGAAATGATAATGATTTTCATTTAGGTTTCGATATTTTTGCTCTTTCGAAAATTTTAATAATAATATTCGAAATTAAAAATATTTTAAATCAACTGTGTAATAGTACTATGTATGCGATGTCAAAATTTTTCAAACTCACTAATTCATTTTTTGAATTCTTTTTTGATACTTTATCAATTTCTGATAATTTATTGTTGATTTTTTTGTATCTGAAAATAGAATAAAAAATTGAAAAAATTTATTAATTATTTTTAAAAATTTGCAAAATCATAAATTGTAATTACGTAGAATTATTTTTATTTTTATTATTAATTTCATTACAAATTTAAGCGCACACAAGCGTACAGTATGAAATGAAGTAAGTATATGTAATGTATTATATTTTATATTTTTTTAATATTTTTTTATGTTTTATATATTCTGTATCAATGCTCGTAATCATAATTATGCCGAATTTCACAATGAAAGTTTAAGCTATAGAGCTTGGTTAAGCGTAGTTAAGCTATGATTTAAATCTGTTTTGAATAAACTGATTTTAATAATAGGGACAGGACAGAACAGAGTTTTGAAACTTTCTAAACTTGTTTAAGTAGATAAACTTCTTGGTATGTCAACAATTAGCTTGGATAAGTCCGCTCAGAAGTAGTTTAGCCTAAACCACTTAATGTAAGTATGTTTTTAACTCGATAAGAGCTTTTTTTGAACATACAACAAAAGACAACTAAACCAGTTTTGCCAATTTTCGGTATGACAGTACGAATTCTTAACTAAATTCTTTTCTTAACTGATTTAGCTAAATTCAAAAGGAGATTTTGGTCTGTCGACACTTAAATTAAACTAGCACTGCGAAATTAAAAGATTTCCTCTTTGGCGGAAGTTTAAACCATATATTGTGCTTAAGTTTTCACTGTAAAATTGGGCAATAATGATTTTCACATTTTATTTTAAAATTATTAAAATATTTTATTTAAATTTGAAAATAATCGTACATAATTTGTATTTATATATATATATATATACCATATATGTAAATATAAGAATCACCTACACTATAAGTATATAATATTATACATTAGATATATTTTATTTACATTATAATTAAAAGAAAATACATAAATAATTTATTTTATTTATTGAACTGTATATAGATAATATGATTGTGAACATTAAGTTTTTCATATTAACAGTAAACATAATTTCCCTTTTTCACAATTCAATTTTTCAATATATGTACATCACATATAAAAATATTACTTGCGAACAGTCATATAAAAAAATAAAAATGAATTAATATCAATACATCATACATGGATATAATTATGTATGTACAATACGAGTACATGATTGTAGGTTTCGTTCATTTATATATATTATATTCTTAATGAATTCAGTTCACATATTATATATCCAGCCAAATATGCAAATATGTGTGTGTACGCATCAGTACAACTTACAACATTATATCAATGTAGATACTTGATGATATGTACATATGTACATACATATATTTAACGCAATGTTAGAATATAGATAAATTTTATAAAAAAGAAAAAATAATAATAAAAAATTTCAATAAAATATAACGTGTATAACGTATAACCATGTATAACCTATACACAATGGAGTTTATTTTTATTTTTAATGTTTTTTTTTTTTTTTTTTTTTTTTAAATACAAAGGAGTCATATTTTTCAGTACCTACATATGTACCCGTAGATACAATATGTAAATATGTATACACATGATTACACTTTGTCACATTCTTTAAAGTATCTATATACGCAATAAAAAAAAATTATATCAAGTGATAAAAAAAAAAAAATCTCATTTTTGAATGAAATGAATATGCGCGAACATTATATAAAATTTAATGAATTTATTCACACATAAAAAAAAATTACAAAAACGAAAAAAAAAAAAAATTTTTTTTATGAAAGTGTATCTAGCTATATAATTTAAAAAGATACATTTACACGATGTATATGAGTAGTATCTAGTATATACATTTATTTTAATACACATTTCTCGTATAAACACATTTATAACGTATAGAAGATGAGCATTAAATATATAATGTACTATGTGCGAATTGGTGTATATATGTATTGTAGATAGTATGTATATGAATGAAAATAGTTTGAAATATTTATATGTATATATGTACATATATAATGTATATAATAAAAAATGATATCATGAACATATTAATATTATAACAAAATAACATTTATATAGGTAGGTACGTACAAGGACATGTCATATATTTATGTTATATAATACTTATGTATATTATAGTACATACTGGTATATGTTATAATATATTTTGCATGTACATAGCCACATATACATACATGATGATAAGCATATATTCACGATTATATAACACACAACAAAACTGCGCCACAGTTATACACATTATTATGTGTATATACGAAGTACTTAACATAACGAACGACATAACATAATACCAGAAATACTATACTCATTCATTTACATAAGTATATTTATTATTCGTATGTAGTATAGTACAATATTTTAATAGAGATTTTTACGTATGCATGAAAATTAAGTTTAAAAATGAAAAGAAAAAATAGCTTCAAATGAAAATGAAGCAAAAACCTACATAATGATAATGATAATAATTTTAAAGTATATTTATATATGTACATGCATTCATACACTACATAATATATGTGTATGATGACTGTTTACTAGTATATGCAATAATATGTCTTAATATCATTACCCTCTTAAGATTTCCCAAATAATATCTTTCATAATATGTATGTTTACATATGTGTTTATACATATAGAAACACAGATATATGCATGCATGCATACATATGCATAAGCATATATATTTATGTGCGCTTATTCCTTTTTTATATTTTAAATCATCCACTTAGTAAAAATACATTACCTACATCTTAAAACACAAACAAACACACATATTTATAAAATGTGTACATACACAGAAAAAAAAAACAAAAAAAAAAAAACTGTAATATTTATGTAGAGAGATAAAAGTTAAAAAGTATAAAATTTTGAAAGCAAAAAAAAAAAAAAATTAAACAAAAAATAAAAACATTTTTAAAATTTGTTATTCATGTACCCTATATGACCCCATACGTATAATATTATGATAACATCCGCGCGTATATTATATACATACTTACATATATACTCTTGATGATAATATTATGTAAGTATACTTATGTGGTATACTGTATGTATATATGGTATATGTGATGTGTTATATACGTATGTGTTCTTTTCAACTTTTTTATAAAAAATAATTTATACATAAATAAGTAATGTATGAAATTAACAAACATAAATTGAAATATAACGAACTAATTATTATATACAAACATATGTACATTAAATACGAGTAGCTATGTGGTATATAATATGTGTACATTCAAGTATATAAATGTATAATGATCACAATATACTCGTACAATTACAAAAATAAAAATTAATAGATATGATATAAATAAATGTTGTATATGCCCCACTAATATAAAATATAGAATATGATAATATATACTAAAATTATTATTCTAAGGACATAACTTACTTTTGATTATATTTTTATATAAGTATATGTAGGTAGGAGGGAAAAAAATAAGTGTGCGAAATATAAAAAATAAAATTTCTAAAAAGTTTTAATTTATCAATTGAAAATTATTATAAATTTGAAATTATAAAAATCAAAAATTATAATTTTTACTAAAACGACTTTAAAATTATTATTGAAAAATCTAAAATGAATGAAAACACAACTGAATCTGACTAACAATTGTACCCGCATGTAAACTATTTTAAGTGTTCATTTTATGTTCAACTTCTTTAAGATGGGAATATACTGGGAGTAATGAAAATCGCTAACTTTGGTACCAAATATCTCGGTCGTTTTTGGGCCAATTTTCTTGAAATTTGAAACAAAGAAGCATCAATCAGTTTTGTTGAGAATAATGTAAGTGGATTTTTGAAAAAAGTTTTTGTTTTTGAGATATATGGCCATCAAAGTTTGAAAATTTTCAAAATTTCACCCACTTTGGTACCAAAAAAGTCATATTAAATATTATCCGATTTTTTTCAAATTTCGAACATATATAGTTTGAAGGAATTTATTAGGAATAATGGAGCCACTTTTTTTGATTTTTGTCCTTATTAGTCCTGTATAACGATTTGAAGAAAGAATGATTTTTACAAAAAATGTATAGATTTTAAATGTAATTTTTCATGGGTAGATGATTGAGTATTGTACTGAAATTTTCATATAAGGTAATTTGAATGTTCTTTTTTCGATTTCAAAATAGAAAAATAAAAGTTTTTACATTATTTCAGAATTAATAGTAATATATAAAATTCCTATTTTTCACAAAAATGTTGTCACAGATAATAAAAATGTTTTGCATAACTAATTGACTGTTATTCTTATCAAATATTATTTAATTTTCTCATTTATAATTCAGCCCAGACTATGTGCATTATTATGAAATGGCATTCACAAATTATTATTAAGCGTAGATTGCCGTATGGTATTATAGGAGCACTGATATTGGTATACAAGCTTTTTAATATAATTTCCTCCATTGCCAGCGTCAGATTTAAAATACAACGAACCTAATCTTAAGTTTTTTTCAAAATCGTATAGAGTATAATCCATACTCGTTATAATATAATCGATATTTATGCACTTTCTGATTACATACTGATTGCAAACTCATATGTATGAGTATAGGAAATATTATCACAATCGATTTCGATTACTATATAAGTAATATAAAAATACGAAATAAGAGTGAATTACGTGAATAAAATGCATTTTTTTTTTCGATTAAATTTTAATTTATTTTCTAACTTTTAAGGTGTGTACTTATGCATATACTTTACATTTCATATAATTTCATTTAAAATGTATTGGTATACATATCATACATATGTATGTGTAGTCGCATTTCTATATGTATGTTTACTCTAGAACAAAATATACAAAAAACATAAAATACTTATTAATTAAAATTTAAACAAAAACAATTTAGGTACCAACTCTGTAATATAAGCTCTTATTTAAACAAAATATGAAAAAAAAAAGAAACAGTTAAATACAATCAGAAATTTTTCATTTTTTGTTTTTAACTTTTTCCAAAAAAAAAAAAAAAAAAAACAAAATATTTTACTCAGTTAACTCAGGATTTTATTATAAAATATTTTCATATTTTCTATTTCTTTATAAATAATTAATATACTATGTACTATGTAAGTACTATGTACATTTTTTTAAATTCATATTAATTTAAATTCATTAAATAAAGTAAAAATTATGTACATATGTATGTAAGTGAATGAATTAATAAAAAAAAAAAAAATAAAACAAATTTTTTACAAAAAAAAAAAAAAAAAAAATAACTCAAAGTTCTTATGTATTTAATTTAAAGAAAAATTAAAAAAGGACAAAAATGCGCATATAGAAAGAAAGCGAGAGAGAGAGAGAGAGAGAAACAGAGAAATTACACACAAAATTCATATTTATTTATAAACTCATAATACAATTTTGAAAGATATATACATATGTATTTATATGCATATAATTATGATGACTTATACGTATACGTGTGTGTGTGTGTGTGTGTATAATGTGCGAGAAAATATGCATAATTACTTTTAGTATTTTTTTAATTTATATAAAAAAAAAAAAACTTCAAATTATGTACTGTAGTTATTAATTATTATTATTATTATTATTATTATTATGTATATGTGCTGTATTATATGTATAAAATTAAAATATGTACGATGATTACATAAATAAATAAAATAATATTTTAAGTACCATAAGAGTTCATACAAAAATACATACATACAAACAAACACAAACGCTTCTTATATACCTACATACATATAACAACGTAGATGTAGTATATACGAGTATATTTAACTACTGCATAATATTAATTTATTAGAAGTTTTATATACATTATGTACCTAGACTTAGAAATATAAATTTTTATATATAATTATTTAACGTATTTGTGTGGGTGCATTTATGTACACACACTTAAATAATGATTAAACTTCAAAATGAAAACCAAACCAAAAAAAAAAAAAAAGAAAAAGAAATGAGAGAAATTATAAAATAAACTTACTAGCTATAGAAATATTTAGTTCAGTTTAATTATTATTTTTTATTAATTTCTTCTTGTTCTTCTTCTTCTTCTCCTCCTCCTTCTTCTTCTTCTTCTTCTTCTTCTTTTGTTCTTATTTAGTTATTTTCTTACTATAGTTCATTTTTTTTGCATTTTGCGTTTTTCACTACAACAACAACAACAACAACAAAACAAATAAATAAATTAGAAGAAGAAAAAAAATAATTTAAAAAATAAAAGTATAAAAGAAGAAGAAGAAAAAACTTTTTGAAAGTAGATAAGTATTTTCCCAGAGATAAGTATATAAGTATTTTATTTTAATTCATTTTTTTTTTTTATTTTATTTAATGTTTCTTCATTTCTTTTATGAGTAATAAATGACCGACAATCATTTTATACGTTTTATTTATTTTTCTTCTTTTTCTTCAATTTTTACACTTTCTCTCTCTCTCTCTTTCTCTTTCTCTTTCTCTCTCTCTTTCTCTCTCTCTCTCTCCCTACAGTTATAAGTTTACTTGTATATACATATTTTCTTTTACAGGAAATTTTTTTCTTTGCATTTTTATTTTCTCTTATTTTTAAATTCTCTTTTGAGTATAAAAGAAAACGGAGAAAAAATGTTTTTCTTATTTTCGTACTGATTTTTTTCAATGAATTTAATTTTTTTTTTTTTATTTTTTTGTTCATTTGATTTTATTATTTATTTTTTAAATTTTACTTATCTTTCTTGGTTTTACTTCGTATTATATTCATTTTATATTATTACTGAATTTATATTTAATTTCACTTTAAATACTTTGGTTTTATTTAATAGAATTTCAACATCAGAGACTATAATAAATACAACAAGACCTACATTACGTACATCCTACAACATAAAGTACGTGCGTATACAAGGATATTTACTATATTTTTTGATATGTACATATTGCACAAAACATTATGTATGTATACGTATTTATTTATATGAAAGTACGTACATATACATAAATGTATGTATGTATATAATATCCAATATTTTATAACACATAAAAAGTTTATCTTAAGAGCGTATATAGTAAATTGTTTTAGTTTTTCCTCTTTTGGATTTTGTTTAGTACAGGATTATTTTATCAAACATCATTTTATACTTGTATTCATATATACATTTGTCTATGTACATCTACATATACTCGTATATCCTTTTTTTCTTTGTAATAAAAAATAAAATTCATTTTCGAAATTTTTTTATAATAAAATTCTTTTCCAAAAAATTTTGATTTTTCCTTTTTTATTTTATATATATTTTTTATTACATATACTTTTCTTCAAATTAATTTTTTTTTGTAATTTTTATTTTTAATTTTTCTTTTTTATGGAAATTTTAAACCTTTTCTTTTTGAAATTTCTGCTATATTTTTGTAACCGTCGTTTATAAGAATTTCTATTTAATTTTTTTTTTTTTTTTGTTTCGTTCTGAATTTGTTTCAATTTTGATAGAATTTTTATGATTTCCTATTGTTAAATACATGCGAATATGTACTATACATGGACAATATACGGTTGTGTATATAAAAATGTAACTACATAAAAACATGGTCCGTTCTACAAACACAGCTAAATCAATCAGTTGAACTATAATTGACATTGCTCCGTCTTCGTTAAAAATTCGTTAAACATAACCTCGCCTCGACATAAGCAAAAGCGTACATGACATTTAAGAAAAATAAGCACATTACATCATTTTTGTGAAATTCCTATTGTTTGTTGCTTAGTATGGCGATCTATGTCATTATAGTTAACCAAATGATATGTTTTAACATTCGTCATTTATCCCCAATTTTTCTCCATGTTTCCTTTGTCAGATAGGGTCGTTATAGTTGGGCCTTTAACTCATGAGTATATATGCAGATTTTATAATTACAAAAGTATTAGAAAATTCATTTATTTTCATTTTTTTTTTTTTGTAAATTTTGTCTTTAATTTAGTCATAGTTAAAAAATAGTGCTGCCATTGTATTTCTTTTAATTAAATAGAATCGAGGGTAATAATATTTTTGTGTTTTTTTTTTTTTTTTTTCTTCTCTATTTTTTTTTTTTTTTGTGTCTTATTGATAAAGAATATAAAAACTTACAAAGAATTAAATTCTTTTGTATATTTTATAAAAGAAAACAATAAAAATATATTTAACAGTACAAAGGGAATGCGATGAAGATAATTATTGTACTTGTATTTTACTCGTATATATACATACAAACATATATGTTTGAATATGTATAAAAAAATATATATACTATAAGTATTTTTGTGTAGATTAATATACAAAACGAATAATGAATATAAATACTTTTAAAACTAATTTTGTTTTTCATACAAAAAAGGATTTTCTTAAATATATAATCCATATTTGCATAAGTAAAATGTACTTTTATATACAAAAAATATATTTTTATATGTATACTCATATGTATAACAAAGTATATAGTTGTAATTAAGTTAATTCAAAGTTTAATTTTTTTTTTAATAAAATGTTTGAATTTTCTTCGTTGTTTCGCTTTATATTTCACGAAAACTACGTACATACATAAATATCTATACTTTTGTAAGAAAATAATAATGAAAATTTTGTATGTAAATATCACTTTTTATAAGTGTACATTTTTATATGTAAAGTAGCTCCGTAAATATGAAATTAACAGATGTAGATACTCATTATTGAATTAAATTTCATAAAAATATGTATATTTTCGTACATATAAATGCATATGTAGGTTAATGCTGCGATAAAAGATGAAGAAGTAAAAAATTGAATATACGTTCGGTATAAAGTAAATTTCTTATAATAATGTATAATAATCCGATAAACAGAGACAGAGAAAGAGAGAGAGAGAGAGAGAGAGAGAGAGAGAGTATACGATAAGTTTCATGTTTTTTTTCGCTAGTACTAAGAGAAGACAGCACCAAATCTACTTTCTTTTGTACCACATATCTCCAAGGTTACACAAATGATTTCAATGAGTTGTGGTCCTTAAATGGAACCCTTTTTTGATTTTAAGTCCTGAAATTTATTTGTGGCTCTTGAAAAGGTAGAGGGTTTTTTAATTGAAAAATCCTTCAACTTTGACTTCTATTTTCATGTATTGAACGATTTCAATGTCAAAATAAAATTTGAATTTTTCTGATGTTTTCAATAAAAATTAGAAAAATCCTTTTTATATTTCTATTTTTATAAACAAAATAAAAAATTATGTATATATTTTTTTTATTAAAATTCCTAAAAATTAAATTACTCCCGCGTAGTTATGCAAAAGCATATTTGTATTATTTATAATTTTCATAAAATTTCTAGTTTAAATTCGTTGTCGTTGTTTTCGAAATTTATGATGTTATGAGACTGGCTTAATTTTGAATAAGTTTCTGAATTTCATTCTTAAACTTATCGCATTGTGTGACATGGATAGTATGATAAATGAAAGAGATGCATAAAGTTTTCGAAAATCGTTTTGAAGTATATTTTGATAATTTGATAAAAAAAAAACAAAAAAAAAACTTCTAAAAAACAATACAATCGCTGACTACAAATTAAAAATAATTGTCAAAAAACTTGGCCTTTACTTCGAACAATATTATCTTCTTGATGTGCAATATTTCGAACTTGCAGCTAGTTCGAAACTTATGGTGCATTGTTTTTACTCTTTCTAGCATAAGCAAATTTATAATATACGCTTTCAGTAAACATTTTAAGAATGAAATTTAGAACAAAATTAAGCCAGAGTCATAACATCAATAACTAGATCCTATCCTTAAATTTTGTCTTTGAAGCATATACATATATACTCTTAAATGTATATTGAAAATTTTTGATGATTATGTATTGAAAACACTTATCAAGATAAATATGTATTTATATAAAAACTTGCAAGAAATGTACATATTATTTATAACTTCTAACATTTACAACTAATATTATCTAATATGTTATATTTAAACGAAAATCACTGAAAAACAAACAGAAAAATCAAATTAATATACAAAATATTTTTCGATAACTTGAAAAAAAAAAACAAAAAATGAAAAAGATATAAAATTAAAAAAAATATATAGAAGTAAAATATATACATTTTTTTTTACATTATTTCATCTATTTTATCTGCTACTCATGATTCGATATCGCAAAAAGGATTATATACACATTATTAATGCATATGTGTATACAAATGTATGAGTTTGTGTTAATAATATGTTTGTATATAAATTAATCAATAGTATATCCTGTATGTATGTATATGCTCATAGATTCGTATAATGCATTATATTATAAGTTAATATAATAATTTGACCAAAAAAAAAATATATATATATATACAAATATCTATAAATTATATACATAAAGACTCATATACTTTATATGTATGAGTATTAAATATATAAAAAATGTATATGTTCCCGTATATGTGTTATCAATTTTTTAAGTAATATCATGATAAATGACTTTTTCGTATATTCCATAATCATCATAATCATTATTTCTGTGTAAAATACTCGTATATTTCTGTATTGCATTATCATCATCATCATTATCATCATCAACATAATTATTTATTATTGAAATCATCATTTCCATGATTGTGCATTATGTTCTAGATAAATTTACGATTACGATTATATAAACAGATCAATCTAAAATCAATAAAATAAATTAAAATTGATGCGATGTACTATATACATTATACTACTTATATATGGACTTGTCTATCTACAATAAAAAAAAAATACATTTTCTATCAAAAACTAACAAATGGTATTTACCAACATACATACATATCTTGAAACGAACCGAATTTTATTCTAATTTTATTCTTTTAACACAATTTTCAAAAAAAAAAAAATATTTTTAAATTACTTCACGTATATATGTGAGTATTATGTAAGCGTCGTAAAAGCTACTTGAAGTTATGCAAGTTCGATTCCTGTCCACGGCAAATGTAAGAAAAATAATTTTCAAAATTTTCAGTTGCATATTTTCATTTTTCCAACTTTCATTACCCCCAAAGTTCACTTATAGCTTTGAATGAGTACCAGCGTGTTTAGTGTAGTCAAAGATAATATAGTTCTTCGTCTCAATAGATGTTCTTTTTAGTGTAAGTGGTAATTTTTCCAAAAACGACACACTTACATATATGATAAAGATCGAAAAAGCTTCATCAAAATCAAAAAAGTTTTTCAAAATTTTTCGAATTGCTTTTAGTTATGTACCCTGTACACAATTATAATCATTTCAATAAATTTGTATGACAGTCTGTGATATAATGGAATTGTTTTTGTAAATCGAGTTATCAAAACTAATTGTGTAGACGGACCATAGTGTTTCGAATTTGTTCTCATTTATTATAAATGTTTGCTCTCACAAATGAAATGAACACCTGTCAATGTTTTGCAGCACTAAACAATACACAATGCTATTTAAAATGTACATTTAATTCATATGATATTCCACACATATAAGTGTTATTTATATGTATTTGTATATTTTGAGTATTGAAAATAGAATAAATGAATATCATTGGCTGGAACATATAAATATAAATTTGAACATTTTTGAGAGATTTTGATCATATATATTTATTCTCCATGTATGGTTTATGCTCGTGCATAAGGATATATAAGGATCCATATTGAATTGAAGACGATCTCGTACACATACATACATAAAGCATATAACATGAATAAACAAGTTTGATATAACCAAAGACCGATATATAAAATATATTATATCATGGTATATTATATTGTTCTTTGGTATAACATTAAATGCGATGTAAAAACTAATTCTAATACATACATAATAGACATGACATAGTACACATTAATAACAACATGCTGCTTGCTTATGCAGAATAGATAATAGTAAATACTATATGCAATGAATGTGCTGTTTATGCGATATACATGATTGTATGTATACATCGTATATATGGTATTTTGTACACATACATACAAGTGTAATTATAAAAATAGATTGTTCAATGATGTATATCAGGATCTATAATGTATATAGTATCAATGACCTTTCTTAACATATTTCTTTATGAAAATATTTGTGTGTAATGTTAAATATGAACCTTTTTGTTATTCATAGATATATGAATACAGTATTTGGTAATTACATATACACTTTCGCTATCAGCTGGTTTTTTACTCATAAAAAATTGAAAAGTCAACCTTTTTGCTTTTTTTTCAACTTTGGTTTGATTTCGGATTTATGAATAGAATATAATAGTGGCTGTTTGATGCGTGGAGTGGTGTGGGGGGTGGTGGGTGGTGATTACTCATGAGTAATTTTTCATTAGTAAGATTGAAAAATTTTATAGAATGAAAAATAAAATATAAATGAAAAAAAGAGAATTTTGCCAGGTGGGTGCGGAGATGCTAAAAGAGTATGAAAAGTGCTGTATAATTAGCGTCATTCGTTAACACTGATCAACATTTTTGAACTGAATTAAACTGATTTTTTCATATGCTCTTTTAACTATCTACCCACACTCTCCTACGCATCAAACTTTAACTATTATACTTTTTTCATAAATCCGAAGTTAAGTGGAACATTTTGAGACTAGAATCATGAAGATTCATATATTTTTCGATTTTTAATGTTTAAAGAAAACTAGCTGACAGCGAAAGTTTATAATTACCGAATATTTATCAATTACACTGCAATCTGATGGTTTTCCTCTGAAAAGAATTAAATAACAATTTTGATAGGTAACAGGCCTCAAGCAAATATCCTTTTAAGATACCACAATATCTATATTTGAAGAATATATCATTCATTTACTACGTTACCACTATTAGAAGTGCAAAATCCACTTTGATCGTGATCAAAATTTTTCTTCTGCTTTGCAATGAGTTTCTTAGATATTTTTATACATAATTTGCATATTAATATTATACTTTATAAACCATATATAGTAATATATTTAATTTTAAAATTTTTAAATTTGAAAACCGTCTTCCAACTATAGTTAAACTAAAACTGGATGTACAGTATTGTTCACAACTACTTTTACACGGCATTTAATTTCTAATCAATTAATAATTGGAAATGCATCCTCGAAACATTATAAATCCATAAATTTGTTTAGTGTATACATATATAATTATAATAATAAATAATTAAATATAATATCAACTATTAAAATATTAAAATATTGTATAAGTTCAACTGTATTAAAAGACGATTGATAATTCATCGCTTTTTTGTCCGAATTCATTAGGTTCATTTAAGTTCAAAACAAAGTTACATATATTTTATAGAAAAAAACAGAATTAAAAATACATGCAATTTTAAAACTTTTGTTCAAAAAAAATGCTGTATAAAAATATTTATGACTAATAGTGCTAATACTAAATGTCAGAGGCTATTCAAATTTCTGATAATATATTCTAAAGTATAGGCAGGTCAGATTAACTTCCTATTTTTTGCCAACTTAATGACCGCACCATGCAGAACTGACCAGTTCTTGCACTTTTTAAATGAATGGTTTAAGTTTTAAAATTTGGTTTAAGAATGATATTAAATAGTTGAGCTATCAATTTAATAGAAATGTTAAAATATAAAGGCAAATTTTGAATTCAAAAATCAAATAAGCAATTATAATTTACTATACGTAAACCTATTCCACGTTATTTTCAAACATAATTTTTTGAATCACTACTGAAGATATTTTGATAATACGGATCTCCAAAATATTTCTAGGACTAGAATTATAGGCCCATTCTACTTAATAATTTATTTTCAAACAAACATACATGAAAAAAATTTGATTGCATTCAATCATAAAAATCCATAAATTTACAAATAATTTATTTTCGACTTCATGACATCTTGTTTATTATATATACCTATATATATATATAATATTTTTCAACCTACAAATGATTATCAATTTTCGTTGAATCTAATTATTAAATGTTCATCAGCGCTAGTATTTAGAATGTTTTGAATATATACTTTATACCACACACAAAAAACATCAACGAAATAAAATTTAAAAATTTTGAAATAAATATTTTTAAGCTTTCTGTTTTTAAAAAATATTGTATATAATTTAAAATTCATTATCCTCAAGATTTAGGAACTAGATCTAGTTAGAAAAAAAATTGACTCAGTCTATAAAAAAAGTTGGTAATTCACAAAACACCTGATTTTTAAATTTCTATATTATGATCATAAACCAGAATAATACTTTATTTATTTAGAAGTCCTAAGGCCCAAACATTAAAAAAGATATTCTTTCAAAATTTCAAGAAGAAATTCAATTCACGGGATATGATAATATATAATCGTATCTTGCATTCATAAGTCAATGAACTCAAAAACATAACAAAATAAAACCATAATATATCCATATGTATACATATATTATGTATAATCAAAGATACTATATACTATCGCAGATAAGTGTATCTGATCTGTGATACTATGTAAAAACATATTTATATGTAGTTATATAGTATCTCTGGTATAATGCTACAGCAATTATAATGTATGCATACGTAAAAACCTCTGTTGCCAAATATTCTACAATGCTACATCAGAAAATAATGTAAACCTATACAAGTAATACATATAATCAAAGACCATATAAATGTATAGAGTACAGTACAAATGCTACAGTAATTATAATGTATGCATACGTAAAAACATCTGTTGCCAAATATTCTACAATCCTACATCAGAAAATAATGTAAACCTATACAAGTAATACATATAAACAAAGACCATATAAATGTATAGACCAGAGTACAGTACAAATGCTACAGTAATTATAATGTATGCATACGTAAAAACCTCTGTTGCTAAATATTCTACAATCCTACATCAGAAAATAATGTAAACCTATACAGGTAATACATATAACCAAAGACCATATAAATGTATATATTTATATTATCTTTGATATAAATACAATTCTATATATGTGTTTCAATTAGAAGTAGTAGTAGTAATTTATGTCAGATCATATAGCACGCGACAAGGAATATTAACATAACAACACATACATACATATAAAAATACATGAAATTTGAAATACCTCCTTTCTCAAGTCATTCATATATTAAATATGACGATCAACTCAATACAATAAAAAAAAATTTGAAACAGCCCTATTGTCAATTGTTGTATTCTAAAGCATTTGCGTACAAAATATCCATTTATTTTTACTTATTCAAGTATAATATCATATCAAGGGTGCGTTCATAAACGTTACTATAGTTAACTATAGTTATCATTTGTCGTTCAGAATAGTGGTGGTATAGTAAAACATAACTACCAACATAACTTTTTAGCGTTCATAAACATCTGAAGTAAAGTAAATTTTTAATTATTTGATGTCAAAAATAAACCCTGCTCGAGAGCATGGTTAACGATAGTAACGATAGTAAGCCCTTAAGTGGTAATGACATTGACAATAAAAAATCGTTTGTCATTTCATTTTTTGTTGTGAATTGTGAAAATTTCAATTTAATTTATTTGAAATTAATTAATTTTGTTTTAAACTTCATTTTTAAAAAATAATTGATTTTTGACAAACAAAAAATATAATAATTATAATATTTAAAAATTTTTTAAACTTGACTTGACAGCTGATTGATAATTTATTGCTACTACTATGGTAAAAATGGCGTTCAAAAACCACTTGAAGTTAACATAACTATGGCTGTAGTATAACATAACTTTGCTTAAACTATACTACACCATGACTATGGTTAAATTAATGTTCATGAACGCACCCCAAATAAGTGATGGTACCACTCAAAACCATATAAAATTTAGTAAACCAGTCATACAACTCACAAACTAATTCTTCTATATAAATATTCTTATTTTGTCTCTCATATTTACATCCCTCCTGAATTATAAACTTTCGCTCTTTTTCGATATTGTTTCGAAAAACTTTTTCGATCTTTATTTTTGGCAAACATACAAACATTTAAATAAAAAAAATGAAATGGTTCATCTAGTAGGACTGTATTATCTTTGGTGTAGTGTAACTTGCTTTGAAAAAAAGCTTGGAAAATCTGATATTATAATGTAGTAGACTTGCTCATAACAAGTAAAACAAAGAATTATTGAAGCATTCTTCTAATAAAATATCAATCTAATAGTCATAGCGTGTAAAAAAGTTCGCTTCTGTACAGCCAGTAAGCAACTCAGCAATTCGCAATCCACATTAAAGACAGTGAAGACGAGCATAATCATGATAATAATAACTAATAAGTCTAGAAATCACTTCGGTGAAGGCCCAGCCACGCTCGAAGTGAGCTATGGATAATCGCCCTTGGATAAAAGATATGTTACGCTGTTACATAGATACGAGAATAAAAATTAATATAATATTTTAATGAATAATTTATAATTTCATTTTAATATTAATATATATAGGTATAGATTATTTTCAATTATTTTGTTTCTATAATTATAAAAGGATTTACACGAATATATAGATATATCCTTTTCTTTTACTTTCGTATATTTTGATGTTTTCTTATCAGTTAATAAAATAATGTAGAAATGTGTACATGTTCAATTTTAGATAAAAAAAACTAAAAGCAAAAAAAAAAAATGTTTATAATTTCAAATTAATACAATTATTATTTTGACACTGTACAATGTATGCATGTATGCACATATAGATAGAAATATTGCACGTTCATATTAATACTCATATAAATGTATATATATGCACTTCATTCATATACATTATATATTTAGTTAATCATTTTACTCAAGGCATGTATGCATTTCGCATGAATGTACATACACACGTAAGTATAATGTATGAGAAGTACATTTATGTACATATATGACAGGTATTATAAAATTCAAGTTAATTTGTATACATACATACCTATATATGTATAATGTACAAATAAACGAATATGTAGCGTATATGCACATACCACGTCATATAGGTATGTACGTATTATTTGACTAAAGATACAATAATTTCAATTATTTTATGCATTTGTACGTTTTGATTTAAGTATACGGACTCAAACATAATACGATACATGTATGTGCATAAATATGAACATAAACATTTATGTATACGTATGTATGTATGTGGGAAGACAATACTCATTAATTATTATAGTAACATTATGTATTTTTTTTATTTCATAATTACAGCTAGGGCTATTTTTATAATGTAATAATAATAATAAAAACTAACTGATAAGGTTTTTGAAAGTAGGTAGAAAGTAAAAAATGATTTTTGAAGAATGAGGTAAAATTTTGATTTTCAATGAAACAGAAAGTAGTTTTTGGTAGTACATGGCGGTAGTAAAAATATTTGATTTCGGTAGTAGTTTGTTAATTAAATTTTTTTATTTGATTTTTCTTGAAGTAAAGTTAAATTTTGAATTTCTTAAATTATTGAAGTTTATTGAGTTAAATTTATTAATGTATATTAAATTAAATTAGTAACTATTTAAACTATTTTTCATAATATATAATAATATTGTTATTTTATCTTATAAATAAATTTTTTTCAATCCCACATATGGGGGCTCAACCGGGATTGAGCATTTAAAATTTATTTAAATATATGAGTGAATATTTTTTTTTTAAAAAAAAATATATATACTTAGTGCATTTGGGTGAATAAAATTCAAAAAAAAAAAATCAATCACGTTGCATGAGATATAAGTCGTAGAGAAAATTCTGGATGAAGGTCAACTAAGGTCGAACCGGCATATACTATATATTCAAGGTGAAAATCGAGCACGTGGATCACAAAGAGAAGACAAAGAAACAGGTAGTATTAGTGAAGGAAATTTTTTTTTTGTGTGAAAACGGCAGAAATATTGTAATAAACTGTTTAGAAATAAGAAAATAAAATTTTTGAAAAATTAGTTGATTTTTATTTTATGGGTACTATGGGGGGAAGAAATAGAAAAAGCTTGCAGATGAGTGATAGCGTGGTTGAAGAATTCGATCGGGTAGAAGAAGCAAGCATTAAATTTACATTCGGTGATATTGATAATTTAGTAAGAAAATATTCGGGTGATAATACGATGTGTATTAAGAAGTGGTTAAACGAATTTGAATCATATGCTTCCACTTTTAAATGGACTGAATTACAAAAATACGTTTTCTGTAAGCGTTCATTGACCGGTGCAGCTAAATTATTTGCCGAATGTGAGTGTAAAGTTTTAACGTATCGTGAACTTAAAATTGCACTATGCAAAGAATTTCAAGCGCGAATTAGTGCGGTAGATGTACATAAACAATTACGTGAAACGAGGAAAAAATCGAACGAATCGGTTCGTGAATATTTATATAGAATGATAGACATTGCTGCACAGGTTGATGTAGACGAAAAATCGGTAATAAGTTACGTAATTGACGGGTTAAAAGACACAACCATGAATAAAATTGTATTATATGGTGCACAAACTCTGGAAGAGTTGAAGTCGAAATTGTTAATATATGAAAAAATTAAGGGTGATATGGCTGTAGGTAATTCAACGGGTAAGAAAGATTCATGCTTAAGTAATAATAAAAAAGTGCAGGAAGAAAAACGTCGCCACTGCTATAATTGTGGATCAGTGGATCATCAATTTTACAATTGTCCAACGAAAGATAAAGGACCCAGATGCTTCAAGTGTGGTCAGTACGGTCATAAACGTCAAAATTGTCAGAAGAAAGAAGAAGGGGACAGAAACGTCGAAAAATTTGTCAATGTTATCAGAAGAAATGGTGCTCACTGTATGGTTCAAATTAATGAAGTCACTTTGGAAGCCTTAATCGACACAGGAAGCGAAATTAGTATCATTAAAAAATCATTAATTAATATTATTAATCCAACATATTTTTCTAGACATTCAATTATATCAGTAACTGGGTTAGGTTCCACCATCAAGACCAGGGGATCCTGCATAGTCAACGTGCAAGTAGATTCAACCCAATTTAACAATGCCGAATTTTACGTTGTAGATGATGATTACCTGAAATGTGACGTAATAGTCGGAATGAATATACTATGCCAAGCTGAAATCACAATGTTTTTAGGCAGAATAAAAATAACAAAACCTCAAACGAACCTGGAAGAAAGAGAAAAAGATGAATTGAACAAAAACGAGTTGATACCTACCTGTTTTCTTGCAGATATTAATACGGATATAGTCGAAGAACTATCATGTGATAGTCCTGATTTATCGCACCTGAAAAATAAGAAAATTGCCGAAGAAGTAATCAGCTTAATTGGCAATTATAAGCCAGATAATCCACGTGAATCACCAATCCAGATGAAGATCGTACCCTTGGATGATGCTCCAGTATTTCAGAGTCCACGACGTTTCCCGCCGAAGGAGCAAAAGATAATTGACGAACAAGTCAATGAATGGTTGAAAAACAGCATAATTGCCGAAAGTGTGTCGGATTATGCTAGCCCGGTTGTACTAGTGAAGAAAAAGGACGGAACTTATCGTTTGTGTATTGATTATAGGAAACTTAACGCTAAAATACATCGCGATCATTACCCACTTCCAATAATTGAAGATCAGATCGACAAACTGCAAGATGCGAGTGTCTTTACAACGTTAGATTTGGAAAATGGATTTTTCCATGTCCCGATAGAACCGCAAAGTAGAAAGTACACTTCGTTTGTAACACAACAAGGTCAATTTGAATTTTTGAGAGTACCTTTTGGGTTGTGTAATTCACCCAGTATTTTCCAACGATACATTAACTTTGTATTTAAAGATTTGATTAGAGAGGGCATCATAGTTGTTTATATAGATGACATCATTATTCCAGCAAAGTCTGAAGAAGAAAATATCAATAGAATCAAAACGGTTTTAAAAGTTTCAGCTAGAAATGGGCTAAAAATTAAGTGGAGAAAATGTCAATTTCTAAAAAGAGAAGTGGAATACTTGGGGCAAGTAATTAAAGCAGGAACAGTATCACCGTCACCGTATAAAACAAAAGCTGTTATGAATTTTCCTCGTCCGTCAACCGTTAAGCAGGTACAAAGTTTTCTGGGACTAACTGGATATTTCCGGAAATTTATTCCGAACTACGCGATTATAGCACGACCACTTAGTGATCTACTGAAGCAAGGAAAAAAGTTTGAATTTGGAGAACAACAGTGTTCAGCTTTTGAAAATTTAAAAAACATTCTTGCTAATAAACCGGTTTTGAACATTTTTAGATTTGGAGCCTACACGGAGTTACACACAGATGCCAGTAAAGAAGGCTATGGCGGAATCTTGTTGCAACGAAGTTCTGAGGACGCATCTCTTCATCCTGTGTACTACACTAGTAGGAAAACATCTGAAGCTGAAAAGAAATATGACAGTTATGAGCTGGAGGTACTAGCCGTAATTCAAGCCGTAAAGAAATTCCGTATATACCTTCTAGGTCAAAAATTCAAGTTAATCACAGACTGCAAAGCGTTCAGTTGCACGATGAAAAAAAAAGATTTAACGACAAGAGTGGCGAGATGGGCTCTTTTATTAGAAGAGTTCGATTATGAGATTGAACACCGATCTGGACGTAGAATGCAGCATGTAGACGCATTGAGCAGAAATCCGACTGTGATGATAATCACACAACAAAGTAATTTTCTTCAGAAACTAGTAGAGGCTCAAGAGCAAGACGAAAAACTGAAACTCATCAAGGACATAGTACATCAAAAGCCATATAAAGATTACTTTCTTCAAAATGGAATTTTATGCAGAACGGTCAACAATAACACACTTTTTGTTGTACCAGAGAGAATGAAAGCAGACATAGTCAAAGAAGTACACGAGAAAGGACACTTTCATCACCGTAAGATGAAAGATATCATCATGAAAGAATTCTTTATAGAGGATTTAGATAGACGTATTACCAGATGTATTACGAACTGCATAAAGTGTATATTAGCTGAGAGAAAGAATGGAAAGAAAGAAGGTTTTCTAAACCCGATACCCAAAGGAGAAAGGCCGTTAGATACGCTGCATATCGATCACCTAGGGCCACTGCAAATCACCAAGAAGAATTACAGGTACATTTTTTCAATTATAGACTCTTTTACTAAATTTTGTTGGCTTTTTCCGACTAAAACTATGGGTGCCGACGAAGTCATTCAAAAAATGGAGGTAGTAGCAGAAACATTTGGTTATCCACGCCGTCTAATCGCAGATAGAGGAGGAGCCTTTACGTCAAATGTTTTTCAAAATTTCTGCAAAGATCGTGACATACAATTAGTTTTCATAACTGCAGGCATCCCGCGCGGTAACGGACAAGTTGAAAGGTTACACTCAACTGTAATAGCGGTGCTGACTAAGATGTCTTTAGAAGATCCTGAAAAATGGTATTGCAATGTAAAACCATTGCAACAGATTTTAAATGCTACGTATCAAAGAGCAATCAATACTTCACCGTTCATGCTGTTAGTAGGCGTCGAGATGAGAAGCAAGAGGGATATAGCCATTATGAAGATGATAGAAGAAGAAAGCATAAACATTTTTGCAGACGCAAGAGACGAATTACGCCAGCAAGCTAAAAGAGATATTGGTAGAATACAAGAGGAGAACAGAAAGTGTCATAACAAGAGCAGGAAGAAGGCCAGAATATACAAGATAGGTGATAAAGTAGCCATCGAGAAAATACAATTCGCCACAGCTGCAAAAATTCGACCCAAATTTTTTGGTCCGTACAGAATTATTGCCGTGAAGGGGTTCGACAGATACGAGGTAGAAAAAGATGGTGACCATGAGGGACCAAATTTGACAAGTACCAGTGCAGACAAGATGAAGCCATGGAGTGAAGATAACTACGGTATTGAAGAGGATGAATATTCCGAAGCGGACATAGAAGAAGTAGATTTACTGGAAGACAACGAAACTAGAGGTTCTTCGGGGTCCGAAGAAAAGTCAGGATAGCCGAATGTGGGAAGACAATACTCATTAATTATTATAGTAACATTATGTATTTTTTTTATTTCATAATTACAGCTAGGGCTATTTTTATAATGTAATAATAATAATAAAAACTAACTGATAAGGTTTTTGAAAGTAGGTAGAAAGTAAAAAATGATTTTTGAAGAATGAGGTAAAATTTTGATTTTCAATGAAACAGAAAGTAGTTTTTGGTAGTACATGGCGGTAGTAAAAATATTTGATTTCGGTAGTAGTTTGTTAATTAAATTTTTTTATTTGATTTTTCTTGAAGTAAAGTTAAATTTTGAATTTCTTAAATTATTGAAGTTTATTGAGTTAAATTTATTAATGTATATTAAATTAAATTAGTAACTATTTAAACTATTTTTCATAATATATAATAATATTGTTATTTTATCTTATAAATAAATTTTTTTCAATCCCACATGTATGTACTACATTTTGAATATTCATTTTAATCATTGAATATACTTATGATCGATTGCATTTATGCATAAGTATTTATTACTTTAAAATCTATAGAAACTTGTTAGACATTTTTTTTTTTTCTTGAATGTGTATAGTATACATATATAATCTACATTATCTGATTGGTTGTGTATTATAGTTGTGATGGTTTCATTTTGCGATTATAAAATATGAAATAATATACGAGTATAATGAAGGTCATTATTTTTGGATCGAAATTAATAAATTCTGTTAACTAGACAAATTTGCAAATTTTCATATAAAATTTCGACAGATATCATAATTTTATATGAAATTTTTCAAATTATCAAGTTAACAGAATCTGTTAAATCCGAACAGAATATAAAACAATCTTCGTCTCGACCTCCTTATATTTATGAAAATCATATATAATATCCTTATAAGTTATTTTAAAATTTTCTTAAATGAAGAAAATGAATTACGATGATAAATTAATATACATATATACTATGTACGTATACGCATATACATATGTATATACTCATTCGTATTTTTCGATTTAATTAAATAATATTTTTTTTTATTTTATATTATAAATTTATCATAATATTAACACACACGAAAATAATTAATTTTGTATGCACATACATATGATTGTACAATAAATTGAATTTCATAATAATTAATGCCATAATAATTATATATTGTTATATTTGCATTAGAATTCAAATATATGATATATACACACATTATACAGATATCTAACTGCATACAATATAATCATTTTATTTATGTGCATTTATATACAAATTACATATGTATTTTATATACTCGTATTTGTTTATATACAACTCATACATATGTATATATTCACAATATATATTAAATAAATAAATAAATTTCACCAACACACACATAAACACATATACACCGAGAATATAATTTCATTTTATATTTGATTATTCAGCAAACTTTTTTTTTGCATATTCTTTCATTTTATATTTAATTATTTATTTTTATTGTTTTTTTATATATTCTTTTTTTTTTCACTTTCTACACAATATACGCACAGATTTATAGTGTTTATATGAAAAAATAAATTTCTTTTTTTTGTATATAATTTTGTTTTGCATTTATGCTACCTACATACATTTTTATTGCATTTTCACATACATACTATATACTACCTAATATACGTAAGTGTATAAATGTATTTGTAAATTAATTGAAAAAAAAAAATTTTTTTTTTTTTTTCATTTAGAGAAAATGTTTTTCTCTGTTTATATTTGTGTTTGTGTATTATTTCTAAAATTATCCATATATGTATATACTCGTACATACATATATACCTAAATATTTTCATACAAAACGCTCGTATTATACATTTATGTGTTTATTTGTATACATACATATGTATTTATGTAAAATATGTACGCGTGTATATACGTATGTATATTATATTTATATAGTCTAAATACAAATTATATGTACACACACATAATATGTATATGTATGTATGTATTTAGTATATTGTGTAATCGTAAATGCATTTACGTGCATATTAATTAAAATACATAATAATTATATACAAAAATAATGAATACTGAAAAATACAGATAAAATAAAATTTGCATATTAAATTTACAGCTTTTAATATGAAAATAATTTTTAATTATATTTTGCAAATTTACGATAAATGCATTTTGTGTACATATTTACTTATGTATGTGTACGAGTATGATGTGATGATTATTACATATATATTTACAAAAAAAAATTTTTTTATATAGATCTATGTATGTATGCCTCTAGAAATTTACATTTTTATGAAATGTATGTAATATATGTATATGTATGTATGGATGCGTATGCGTGCATGGTGTACTATAAATAAATAATATATAAATGCATCTGCCGCAAATTGAAGAGAAAAACAATTGAATTTTATATACATATTTAACTAAAATTGACATAAATTTCAATGTTTAATTTACATGCATATACTTAATTATATTGTTTATATAATACATATGTATATGTAGATATGTATATGTATACATTTTGGTATGCGATAATAATTATATACGCGTGTAATATGTATTAAATATATACGAGAATATTTTTATATATGTATAGGTGTGTGTGTGTGTGTGTGTGTGTAATAAACAAATAAATTTATTATTTTTTAAATAAGTTCATCCGTATATAAATGTAAATTTATTTAAACTTTCATAATAAATATTATATTCATATCACTATGAGAATTTGTGTACATACATTATGTTTTGCATATAAATACACGTATGTATATTTTTGATAATTATAATATGTATTGTCATTTATTATTTAAATACACATACATTCGTATGTATTTTCATATAATTATTATTATATTATATATTTTTAATTACATATTCTTAAATTCATTATACAGAGAAAACAAAAACTAAAAAAATAAAAAAAAAAATTTTTTTTTTTTGTTCTAAAATTATTGTTTTAGATTCAAATGAAATTTTTCAAATTATGAGTATATTTTATGTGCAAACAATTTTCTAGATATTTATGTACGTAACGTACATAATATAGGTAGGTATGTACATATATCTATTATTTGTAGTCAACTATGTCATAATGAATAAATATTTTAAATATTTTAATTATAAATATAATGCAAGTACGCATAAATTCTATATACATACATATGTATATTACAAAATATGCATACGTATATCGTTTATGTATATATAAAAAGGATGTAATAATTTAGAATTTATTATATAATTTATTTTATATAAATGATATTTAATTGTAATTACAGTGAAACCTCTTTTAACGGACACCTCTCTTTAGCGGACACCTCTCACTAACGGACACAAATTGACATTTTGGCCGTCACCGTATAGCATGTAATGTATGGGCGTTTCACCTCTTGTAGACGGACACCTCTGGTTAACGGACACGGACACTAAATTTACTTATTTTAAGCTAAAATATTCTCTTCAGCGGACACTTTTTACATATTATATTATGTACTAGAAAATCAAAAGACAAACAAAACAAAAATTTCAAATAGAAGGATCGTTATCATGTTTTTATGTTCTAGATTTTTACCGTTGTCTAGAAAACGAAAAAAAGTCCGGCTGTATAAATTTTATTTGTAGATAATGCACGTGTGACTATGTAGTACATATTATATTTTTTTACTGGCGGCAAGTAACTGTATTTTGCATAGACGAATTCTAGTGTTTGGAATTGATTCGTTTTTTAATTAAGAAGATAAATAAATTTCAATTTCTTTTTTTCTATCAAATATCAAAATTAATTGTTTTTTGTTTTTGTTTGTTATTTAGAATAAATATAGAAAAAATAATGCGTATAATTATGTGTTTGCATTGTTGATATAAAGGAAAAGGTGAAATAAAAGTGAACTTTTTTTACTTGACTAATATAGACCACCTCTAATAAGCGGACACCTCTTTTAGACGGACAAAATTTTTGGTCCCGAGAGTGTCCGCTTTAGAGAGGTTTCACTGTATCACCTTTTTATTATATAACATATACATAACAACCAATAAATAATATACGTATATATTATTATCATTTACACATATTGTAATATTCAAAAATAAAATTATGTTTTGAAAATTTTCATAAATTATTTCTTTTCCTCTCATGGCACTACTGGGTCTAATGGCTGAAAAGCTATACAAAGCTAACTGATTTATGATCAATATAATCTGAAATCGAAAGTTTTGAATCGATACTCGAAATTTTTAATGTAAAATTTCATTTAAAGCTTAATTATTTGAATGTATTACAATTAGACAGCTGGTTGGCAGTAGTATATCAAGTTAGGTTACACCCAGTTACACCCAAATAAAAATAATCAGAACTTCATTTTCCAATTAAAGTTAGGTGGCGGCTAAGTACTAATCAGAGGTGAAGAAATGCAAATCTATTTGTTATCTTTCCGCTAAAGTTAGCAAGAAGATAATTTATTGGAAGTAAAGAAATCGGGCATTAGACTAATATCAGAATTTCAAAGCTATTTTTCAAAGAAACTGATACTCATTCATGGCTCAATGAAATTTGAGAGTAATAAAAGTTGGAAATAGAGGCAACGAAAAATTGAAAATTATTTCTGTACAACTTCTACCACTGTGCAACCGAGCCCTTCCAAATATTATTTGTATGTGTATGGATACTTTTGAACAAAAAATGTAGTTACTATAAACTATATTATTTATTCTTTTATAATTATTTTCCCCATAATATATAGCTACGTACATGTCTTCATGTATGTTTGTATGTATTGTATTTATGCATTTGTAATTAAAAAAAAAAAATAATAAATAAATAAAATTTAAAAAGGACCAAAAAAAATGTAAATATAAAAGAATACAATTGGAATTTAAAGTTACTTTTTATTTTTTCATATCTAATGATTTATGAATCGTTGGTATAAAAAATCATACGATTACATGTACAAATACTCATGTACAATCTATAAGTATGATCGTATGACGCATACAAGTATCCATATAACTTGTTATTATTGAACAATTCTAAAATGTTATACAATAGAAAAATACCGGAAGTCATGCAATTCATTCGCTCTTCATTATTATTTATTTTGCCTCTTTTTTTCTGATTTTTGGTTTTCTCGATTTTGTTTGATTTTTTTATATAAAAATATATATGAAAGAAAAATATAGATTTTCTATGTTAAATGTTTGTGTAGCTATGCATACGTAAATTTTTGTTTTGAATTTCTAAGCTATATAGGTATATAATTTGTTTTTTTTTTTTTGTTTGTGTTTTTTTCTTCCCTTCCATCATCATTATATTTAATTGAGATGCAATACAATAAGTTCATCCACTTTAGAGATGCCTTTCTGTTCGAGTGTAATTCGATACAACAAATAATTATTCATAATGAATTCATTCATGCTTCAATCATTTGATCAAATCAGACGTGTTTTATTGAAGAATTGTGTAGCATTTATTATCTTTCTTTCTTTAATTTTGTTGTAATACGAGTATTACTTAAGGGTAATATTATTTCTATATATAGAATCAGTAACTCAGTGGTTCTCAAATCACTTTTAACTTGCATATACATGATAAGTAATAACAAGTCTAGAAATCATTTCGGTGAAAGACCTGTGGTGGGTTCAAGTAAGGTGATTGGTGATAGGTGATTATGGTAACATATAAAAAGTGATCATCGAAAAGTAGTTGTTCGTGTAAGGTGATCACCAAAAAAATGATGGAATTTGAAATGCGGCGAATTCCGGAGTATATTTATAGTTGTCAAACGTCAATTAATCAAAACAAATAAAAATTTAAATTGTGAATAAAAATAATTAATAAAGAGAATTCAATAACGTTATTTTAATCTCAAATAAAAATAATTAGGAGAAAAATGCGAGATAGCAATAATCTCTTGGAATTACCGGATGTTCAGTAAGTTGCAATTATTCATGGAGAATTTCATTGTAAAAATAACACAATATATTTTAAATTACAAAATTATTTAAATAAATTATGTATATACCGTCAACAGCAAACACCAATTGATTGTATGTGATTATGATTATTTTTTGGTTAGGCAGAAGAATAATAATAATAAAAATTAGAAAAGTGACACCTCAAAGTGATAACATTTAGTGATAGTTTTTGGTGATTGTCACCATTCGTGAACAGAAATTTATGGTGAATATCACCAATCACCTTACGTGAACCCACCCCTGGCTTATCTAGAGATGTAGTGGTATTGATGATGACTACTTGCGCGTAATATTATCTACTTATATTAAACACCAACAGTGTGAATTGCTACATCACTTACATAAATACATTTTCTGTTTGATGCTTGATCACATATACTCACATACGAGTATTTATGTAGCATATTTTATATATGCATTTTATTTTTATACTATATAATGTACCTTTATGTAACTTTATAAGAATAAAAAATTTAATAATAAAATTGATAAAATTTTTCATAAATTATACAAACAAATGCATATCTATTTATGTACATACGGATACGACTATATAAATGTAAGTAGCAGTACGTGTTTATGGTGTTCAAATTACACTCTCATAACATATATTATCCTCAAATACAAATTTATAAATAATATTTAATACTCTTATATAACACATAAATACGATTTTATCAACTTTACTATAATATATCATTCTAAATACATTACATACATAAGTACGTAGGTACATAGTATGTATGTATATGTATGTACATTATATAAACATTGAGCAAAAAAAAATATGATGACGAATATTATAACAAAAAAAATTAATAAGAATATAAAGCGAAGAAATAGTCTTCATTCATGATAAAAATTCTTGACAAATGTATAATGTTTATTATCACATACATAAATGTACATACTTATATATACGTATTCATATATCCACATGATTATGTATTATTATACATATGTTTAACCACCTATCTATGTACATATATTATACACATTTATACGAGTACACATATACTTTTATAAAATAAATATATATTTTATATTTTATATATACGAGTATATATATTTTTTTTGTATTTTTATTCTTAAAACACATTTAAATCGTCATATTGTCATACAATATAAATTATCACATTCACATATTATGATACACACATACATATATAACATATAACATACATTTATATTATATAAATTTATACGTACATACACGTATCTATATATATATATACATATATAAATAATACACACAAAAACAAACAAGAAAACCATATGTTTTTTATGAGAATATTATTGTATTGTAATAATAAAATATATGTACGAGTATAGTATGTATATATGTACATACTTATATTATAACTCATATGATTTACATGTGTGCATATATGTGTTTATGTATGTGTATGTATGATATATGTATTTATATATAAATGTATAATTTTTTTTGTAAATATATCACGTTTTTGTCATAAAATATCAATTTAAAAATTTCACATATGTATACATATACATATACATGCTCGTACATATGTATGTACATAAAACAAAGTACATATACAAAATCTGTTAAATAAAATAAACAAAAAAAAAAAAATCAACATATATATGTACATACGTATTATATACACACACTACAACTATACATACATACATATTAGATGAAGTAAAAAATAAATTAAATAAAATCCTTATAAGTACCTTTCCTTATATATTTTTTTTTAATTTTTTTCATTTTTATTTTTAAATCAAAAATTAATATTAAAAATGATATGCCGTTCAGGATATATACACACTAATCGTATTAATATTGTATTGTAAGTTATATGTATGTAAGTTGTATGTATACCTATAAATTTTTTTCCTAATATTTTCAACTGTAATTTATTATTTTTATTTTCATGTTTAGTTTTAACTTTTTGTTTTTTTTGTTTTTTTTTTTTTGTATACGAATTATTACTGATATTATTTTGACTGATTTTCCTTTTTATTTATTTCTTTTTTTTTTATGATTTTGATTTCCTTCTTTATTACTAGAAATTATTATTATTTTTTTTTTTGATTTTGATTTCTTTAAAAATTATGTGCAAAGTGTATATTAACGTTTTTCTTTTTCTATTCAATTTATTTCAAATTTCTCATTTTTTTTTTTCTCTAAATTTGTCTTCTTACTTACTTATATACGGGTATTAATATTTTAAATTTATTTTTTTTTTTAATTTTTTTTCTTTCCTTCGCTAAATTATTAATGATGTGTTTTCTGATTTATATTGTCAAATTAAAAAACAAAAAAGAAAGAAAAAATATTTTTACTAGAAAAATATGTATAAAAAAAAAAAAAATTTCAACGAAAAAATTCATCTAACAGAAATGAAGAGAAAAAACGGAAAATGTTTTTTATTCTTTTTTTGGAGAATTTTTTTTTTTTTTTTTTTGTTTTTGAAAAATTAAAAGTCACGTAAAACAACATTTTATATGTTATAGAAAATATAAAAATATTAAATACCAAATGTTCTAATGTTCATAATTTATTTATGTTTTTTTTTTTTGTTCTTTTTATTTTTGGTATTTGGTTGTTGTTTTTATGTTCTCGTCAAAACACTAATAAAATGAATTAGATTATGTTAAACGAGAAAAAAGAAGAAGAAAAATTTACTGCGTGATATCAGATAATTTTCATGTAAAATCACGTATTCCAATTAATCAAAACAATTTTCATTTTATTTTATCTGTTGTACTTTATTTCTATTTAATTCGAATACAACAACAAAATATGTGTGTATTTTATGCTTTATAATAATGTCAAGTGTATTTTGATGAAATTACCTCAAAAGTTTCATTTACATATAAGAGGATATATGAAGTGAAAATACTAAATAAATTCAATATTACTAGTTACTTTAACTCATCACAATTTTTTTCTTTTGAAGAACACTACACAGGATTTTTAAATAAATGCAGAGAAAATGGAAGGAATGTTGGGCACTGAGTAAGAACATGAATAAGAGAAAGCTTATGGTAAATGAAATGAAAATGCTGCGATGGATTTGTGGTATAACTAAACTAAATAAGATTGAAAATGAATAAAAATAATTAGAGATTCCTGAAAAATAAGACTAAAATTGTATGGACATGTTAAGAGAGAGAGAGAGAGAGAGAGAGAGAGAGAGAGAGAGAGAGAGAGAGAGAGAGAAGGGATAAATAGAAAAATATGCCTTCATAGTAAAAAAAAGAACATAGATAGATAATCAAGATTGTAAAATATCTGAAACAATTAAATTTAAGAAAATAAACAACTTGAGACAGACAAACCTGCATATTAACTAGAAGAAGCGACCTCAAAGTTGATGTGAAAATGATCACGACGAACAAGAAAACTCATATGTAAACTAATTACTATGTAGGTAATCTGGTTTTGGTTTAAAAAAAATGTTTTTTATATTAAAAAATTCAGTGGTTATAGATATTCTTTTTAAGGCTTTTCCAATTGGAGCGGGTTGATTTTGACAGTTCATATCAGTCATATTGTTTCACTTGTTGTTAATTTTCATGTTTTTTTCTTTTTTTTTTGTATTTTTCAGATACTAAAGACATATTAACACGGCCAAAAACAACGTCATGTTTATTGACTGGACTCTGGAGCATTTGAAAGCTAATCCTCGATTTCAACAAACAAATTGTCCTTAGCGACGAAGGTCAGTTTTTGATGAACGTACGTATACATCAACAAGCAAAATCACCATATCTCAAACACAAGTTTCTGTTTTATTCGATTTTATCATCTGTCCGTCATTATTGGAAAATTCTTTATGATAGTTGATAGTAACATCTGTTCAATATTTTTTTGAATCAAAAACAAAACAATTAAAAAACAAAATGAAATTAATTTTTTTCTTGTCATTTTTTAAATTCTGAGCTACCATTAAAAATCAAATAGTAAACATTCACTAAGCTAATCGCATCTGTAATGACAAAATGTGACTTTTGAACTTTTGAACTTTTGAACGGTTAAAAAAGTCAAAACAAAAAAACGCAAAATTAAATTTGCATAAGAGATCAATAAAAAATATCGAAAAAAATATTTAGATGATTTGTTCCCTTTTTTTGTTTTTTGTTTTGTTTTATTTGCATTAAATTATTTATATACATATTGTATTTCATTTTCTATTGTACACTATCGTCGTGTATTTTTATAGTTGTTATATACATATGTTGTATACATACTCGTACATATATTGTGTGTGAAAATAGAAATAAAAAAATAATGTACTCGTTTATGTTGTTCACCAAAATGTCAAAATCAGAAAAATAATAAATAATATATTTGTATGTATGTTTAGATATCTATATGATATTTTATTGTATACTCATATAAAAGTTTATTTTTTTTTATTAATAACTAATTGTGTTACACATACACACACACACACACATTCATATAATTTTTATACAATAATTCTATTGTATGTACAATAAGGGCCGTATTCACAAACAATTTTAGCTTATTCATCAATCTAATATAGATAAAATTTGTTTTCTGACTTCATTTTGTGTGTTAAAAATAATATGTCATCTGATTGCGAAAATTTAGTTTTTTTATATTGCAAAATGAAAAAGATGTTATGAAAGACTTCGCTGCATATAGTCGAAAATATTTTGCAGCTGAAAAAAAGTTCGCATTATAATTCATCGTAAACAAATTTTCACATGTTTAAAAGATGAATTTAATGGTTGAAAAAATTTTTTATTATGAGAATAATGAAATTACTTTTCATTTTGATGGTTTTAAAATGCTAATAATTCCAAGTTTCTCAGGAATTTAGGCAGCAAAAAATAAAAAAAAATTTCATTGCATTAATATCAAACTAGCTACTTACTTACTATCAACATCGACTGTTCACAGCGGATTACGCTGTAAACAGTTCAGTAAATTGTATATAGCGATTATCCAAACATCGCTGCATTTGAATTGCTGACTTGCATCGCTGCAATGAACTGAACGCACCCATATTATCACTCTCAGGTTGTCCTTAAAATATCCGAATTGCGTATAATCGAGTTTGATGAATACATTTTATATTATAAAAATAATAATCTTGGTTAGTGAATACGACCATTGGTGAATGAAATTTATTTATTTATGTAAATATCTACATCATTCATGTTTTATATATACATAGTACATATTCCATTATATACTGAAGCTTCATGTACTAATATATGCTAATATCCTATACTATGTATGTATGTACACTATAGAAGCATAGTATGTATTGTTGTTATGTTTGCAAAAAAAGTATCTAATTTTTTTTTTTTTTTTTTTACTTTCACGTTAGGCACATGATATACTTATGTATGTACACATACATATGTATATGCACGTATAATTGAACCCAATATGTATGAATTATAAAATACAGTGTATATACATATGTATATAGTATATATATACTTTTGTATACAAATATATATTTATATGTATGAATCTATCTATAATAAAAAAAATATCTACAAAATAAAAAATAAAAAACTATAGGGCAACATAATTATACATATAAGTGTTATATAGGCCACTTGATATTATGCCCGCATAATTAGGGTTGGTTTGTTGGATGAATAGAATGCGAAATCACAGCACAACACAACAACAGCATTAAAAAAAAATTGAAAATAAAATAACAACAAAAGCAAAAATATAGTACACAGCATTAACAGTAGCAGCATAGTAGCAGTATACCACCAATAGCAATAGCAGTAGTAGCAAAAATATTCACAATAAAATATAGTATACAGGCAGAAAAATAAAAAAAATAAAAAATAAAATAAAAAATAGCAGCAGTAATAGTAAAAATTTTCATTTTCTAAATTACCGTTATAAGGATATGAATTTTGTTCTTTTTACATTATTTTTAGTATTATTTAGTATTTCTTTTTTTTTTTTTTTGTATACACATATTTTTACTTTATAATGTTTTCAGAGTGTATTTTTCATTTTCTAGTTTCTGTTGTTGTTGCTATTTTCATTTTTATTTTATTTTATTTTATTTTTTTTTTTTTTTTGATTTCTTTATAACATTTTATAAAATTTTTGTGAATGGAAATGAATAAAATATATTTGTGTATATACATACATATATATGTACATGTATATAGTATATAATTTCGATTTATATTCGTATACGTATAGTATTATATACGTGTATAAAATATAGCACAAAAAAAATAAAATCAAAACTAACAGAAACATAAAATGAAAACAAAAAGTAAAAAAAAAAAAAATAAAAAATAATAAAAGAGGATGTCGTTACTGAAATCGACCATTCCATTTATTTATTCATTCATTTCAATTTTATTTTATATTTATATGTAATTTCTTTTTTCTTATTTTTTTTTTGTATTTTTTTATTTTGCACAGTAAAAAGTCGAAAAAAATTTTTTTTTCTTTATTTTTCATTTTACATATAAAAAGAAAATATTTTTTTTTTTTTAGATTTTTTTCTAAATAATTTTTTTTTTTTTGCACAATTTTATTTTTAATTTTTTAAGAAAATGAAAATAAGTGTAATCTTCATTCAATGAAACGGAAGCTGACCTAGTTGTAAAAATTGTACTTGTACATAATAAGTATTTTTATGAAAAATATATGTATGATATACATGTACATATATGTGTATATTATATGTGTGATATTTATCATATCTATGTGAAAACTAAATATGAATTTTTTTTATGGGTACAGTCGAGTCCGGATAAGTGCACATTGTTCTGGCTAAAGATTGCCGTGCACTTATCGGTGTTGTGCAGATATCCAATAAGTGCACAATAAATTGCATTTACGTTTAATTGCAAGAATTTGTACTTGCAAGTAAGAGCAATAATAAATTTTATAAAAGATAATTTTCGCATATTAAAAGCCATTTTATAAGTATATGCATACATGTAATCAGGTCATTCGAACAAATGTCAAATATCTTAGTTTACGTGGCAACAACGTGAAGTTAAATTAAAAATATTTTTTCAATCTGCAGTCAAATAGTTTTTGCACTAATCAGTTTTAAAAAACATGTAGTGTGAATTTATGGTACATAAATATTGATGCAGACATATGGCGATTTTGTACTTTTGCACCGTTTTTCATTTACGCGAGTCAATTTGTACCAAAAATTAATCAAAAGGAAAGAGGATTTAAAAAAAATTGCAATAATCGGATTTTTGCAGTTATCAGTGTTTCACTTATCCGGATTCGACTGTATATGTAGTATATAAATGTATGTAAGTATTCATTTTATTCATTACACATACAAAAAATAAGTGATATCCCTATCCTTATATTTTCGTAGATAGACTCAAGTAGAATTATGGTTGGTGATATCACAAAACTTCGTCGTGGATAATAATTGTTCAGATTCTAGACTACATATAACAATTTTGTCTTCCATAGGTAGTAAACTAGGCTACCCAAAGGCAAATAGACCACAAATATATAAAAAAATGTAGTTATGTTAACTGTTTTGAATGATGATACATACAATTCGGAATAAAATATATGAAAAAGTTGTCTAAAGGTCGTATTCACCAACCAAGATTATCCATCGGTTATATTTTAGACGGATACAATTTCAAGCTTTATCATGAACTTTGATAAAATTTATTTAGGGATTTCATTTTCGGAGTGCCGAACATGTCATCTGATTTCGAAAATTTTGTATTATTATATTACAAAATGAAAAAGATTTTATGTGGTGTGATGATGAAATATTATTTGAATACTGTATTTTTGCAGTTAATAACAAGGTCATATAAATGTTCAAACGATATTTATACTACCACTCACAGGTTGTCTTGAAAATAATCGATAAGAAATTATAAATATTCGATAAAAGATAATTTTGATTGATGAATACGACGATTTATGAACAATTTCGTCGTTATTATATTATTTATATGTAATTTATATTTTCGACTATATGATACTTTATAATGTAATGTTGCACGTTAGAAAATATGTAACACATAAATGTATCCATGTCTATTTGTTTTGTATATATATTTGAAAATACATACATGACATATAAAAAAATAAAAATAATTATGTATCATACTAGAGCTATGTTCAAAATAAAATACAAACAAAAATAAAAATATTAATATGTACATACATATATTAATTGTATACATAAAGGATATAAAAAAATTCAAAAAAATTAAAAATCAATCAAAAATTATAAGTTAAACAAAAAAAAAAAATATCCTTTCTTTGAAATTTGTTTTTATTTTTGAAAAATATAGTATGGGAAAAGCGAATCAAATGCAAATATTATAAGAGAAAATTTCTTTAAATTTTCCAAATTTAATGGCCTATTTCTAATAAAACGAAAACATTTTGAATATACGTGAATATTGCATGTATAAAAACACAAGCTATATAAGCAAAAACATTATACATTATTATACATTGTATTGCATTTATGATGTATTTTAGATTTCAGATTGTATTTTAGACTATTTATACGGAATAAATAAAATGAAAATAATACAACGGAGATATATATATGCATATGTACAAATGAATATTGAATCATAGTTAGTAGTGGAATGCGGTAAAACTGTTAGTTCAATACTTTTGGTTGTTATAATACCATAAACTCGTATTTTATTCATACAATGTATTCGTATATACTCGTATATACAATAGCGTATTTATAGAAAGATTTCATTTTTAATGCATGTGCATGTCATACACATAAATAGTACACATACATACAGTTACATAATGTAAATACATATATGTGATGTAGATAAAATAAAATAAAATTCTATAAATAATAGTATGTGTGCATTGTTTTATGTCAAATATGTTATATGTGTATGTGAAAAACAAAGCAAAAAAAATAAAACAAAAAATAAATAAAAAATAAAAAATCTAATCTAATGAACAACAATATAATATCAAACTCAAAATATATACAACATTATTTGATGTTGGATTATCTTAAAAGGATCATAATCAGATTTACAGTTTTGTGATATTATGATGATATTATTGAAAAATATTATTAACATAATATGTGTAACAAGAGTATAAAAGGTTTAAAGATTTATTATTTCAAAAATATAACATAGAAATATATAAAATGATATAATAAATTTTATTTAATTCTATACTACGGAATGATACTAATATAACATATAGCATATAGAAAGTATCATATCAAATTAAAACATTCTAACATAAAATTCTCATGCATAACTTTAATGGATTATTATGGATTTGTAGGGATGAATAAAATGTGTTTTCTTAGATTTATTTTTTAATATAATCACCTTTTTATTACTAATGCATTTTTTGCAATGCTCTGGAAGTAAATTATAATCCTCTAAAAAAAAGAAATTTTGATCTTGACTGTCAAAGTACTCATTTTGTACATATACTTAACCTTCAGTTCTTCATCGTTTACATTCATTCATTTTGACTTTCAATGCGAGATCAATTTCCCTAAACAACTGTCAAAAAACTACTAGATAAAACATATTAATATCAAACCTCGTTTATAGATCTTCAAGAGTACGATCTATCGACAATATAAAACAGATTCATGAAATTCCCAACAAAAAAAATATATCAATCTGCAAAAATTAATGATATGCCTCCGTTTATATTGATGCAGTGGCAGATTTTCTGATCAAGCACCCCAGGCATTACTAGAGATTTCAAAATGAAAATTCTAAAATCAATACACACATGATGAGTGAAATATTACTCGTACCATCATAACCTATACTATAGTTACTGTACTATAGTCAATGAGATCCACTAGACCACTACACTATAGTATACACATGAACACATGTATATAGAGCAGAGGAGCAAGTATGTCTTTAATGTTGTTAGTTGATTTACCGAGTTAGTCATGTACAATGTTCGCATTCTACTAACTTTGAGAGAAAATCAAAGTTTTCTTAAGAATGAAAATACGAGTACCCCATGATGTGTGGAACTCAACACTCGTACTATCGTAGTGACTAGTACGATGACATCCATCGCTTCAAGTTATATATAGAGTAAAGGGGCAAGTATTCGAAGGTTTTCATATTTTTCACTTTAATTTAGATAACTTATTTTAATTTTTGATTTCATTTTTATTGTTTTGAAATTTTCTGAAATAAAAAAGAAAAGAAGATTATTACAAAATATATTATCAATTTCAAACACATTCGAAATGTGTGATTTTTTTTCCTTAATTTAATTTTCTTTATTCTACAAGTAACGCATCCGTATACATTTTTTCCTGTTACACACATATGCATTTATAACAATATTATTTCAAATTTTATTTTTATTGAATTTCTTTTTCATTTCTTTAATTCGATTTTTTTTTTCATTTTTTTTTTATTTTTTCATTATTTACTTTTACTTCAATTAAAACGAAAAGTCTTAAAAGTCATTTAGATAAATCCTAGATAATTCTTTAAAATTTGTGACAAAAAACAAAAAGTTAAAATAAAATAATAAATTTAAAACTATATATATCATATACTTACATATGTACTTATATCATAGACTAGTTATCATAGTCTATGCTTATATGTAACGCATTAATTTTATATATATATAAACGATTACTTGATTATAAATATACGAAGTACATCCTATACATATACATATATATGTTTGTATGTATAGTGACATCCTAGTACTGATATAGTGAATTGATTTTCTTTACTTCAAAATAAAAGATCAAAATAAAAACGAAAAATTTAAAACGAAACGGATAAAATACTTAAAAAACTGAATAGAATAAAACTTTAAATTGATTCACATTCTCAAATGATATTGTACATACATAGATACTATAAAAAAAAAAAAAAACTCTATAAAACTTTTTTATATGTTTTATACCTATATGTAATTTACGAGTATATATGTATTTGCTTTTGAATTTCCTTTTTATTTCTTTTAATTATTCTTCTATTATTTTCATGAATGAATAAAATACGATACGATACGTAAGTATAAATAGTATAATATGTATGAATCGTATACTAATAACGTGTATGTGTGCGTATTTATGTAAGTTTAAAATTTTTTGAAATTATATGTAGTGAACACATTATTACGGAATTCAAAAAATTTTTTCTTAAATTTTATTTTTCTTTTTTTTAAAAATTTTTCATTTTCATTTTAATTTTAATTTTTATATTCAATGTTTATATACATACATACATACATATTTAATTTTCAACACAACAGAGATTAAAATACATAAGACAAAGTATAAATGATAATTAACAAATAAGAAGTAACTAAAACTGATATATATTCATACATATACATGCATGCATAGTACATTATATAATGTGATGTGGTGTAGTGTAGTGTGTGTTTACACAGTGAAACCACGATATTAACAAACATGAAGGGGATTAAAAAATATTCGTTATATAAAGTGATTTGTTATACAATGAGGTTCTTTATATAGAGGTTAGGTTGGCCTAAGATTCATTTTAACAAAATAATAAAACAAAATTCGTTTTAACAAGATAAGAAAATGTGTTCCTTTAAGTATTAACCTCAACTAGTAAAGTGAAACACATTGTAATGTAATGAGAACATCGTATTTTTTTTTTTTTAGTTAAAAACAGTTTATATAATTTCGTCTCACAAAATATGTAATCAAAATGTATTAAAAAATCAACAATATAGTCATGATATTCTCTTTAGCCGTGTCTGCATTACTGCTGAAAGAGAATGATGCAGCTGAGTCTGAGGCTGAGGCAGTAGCACGAGCTGTCAGAATTCAAAACAATGAAAATGAATGTGCAGAAATAGAATGTATCGCTGCGGCTGAAGTAGCCACTGAGGCTGCTGCTAAGTTTCGATGAATTTCGAATTTTATGAGCGTAAAGAAGTTTTGACAGCTGAACTACAATAAAAAAAACATACAGTATACGTATAAATGATGAAAAACAATTTGAAACAAGATAATCCTAAAAATTGCAAACAACAAGACAAAAAAGCAATTTTTTTTTTTTTCATATTTTTAATTACTAAACACTTTTTTATTATTTGGTCATAAATAATTCAATTTAATTTAATTTAAATTCGTAAAGTAAAATCAGCTGCAACTACACCATTCTGTTTGTTATAATCTCATACAGCGCTGCAGCGTATACTTCATACTACACTTCATGCTTCAGCTTCAGACTCAGCTGCACAATCTGTTCCAGCAGTTACTTTACATTAAACAACAGTTATTTTCTTACAATAAATTTAACGTGTCTGAAACAGTCGAGAAATGAATTGAATTCTTGTGGAATATTTTGTGATGAATTGGTAGCATTCGTTATGTAAAGGTTATATACAGGTTGACAAAAATCGTTAAACAGAAGTAAATTATACTTTCTATTTATATGCTATATTTTGCGATGATTGAAAATTCGTTTTAGAGAGATTTATGACAAGAGGTATTCGTTCTATTTTGCATTAACTCTTACCACCTCTTACGGATAGTTGTAGGGAATTTCAAAAAATTTACTATATCGAGGATATTGTTATATTGAAGTTCGTTATATTAAGGTTTCACTGTATTATATGAATATAATGTAGAAGAAAGATAATTATAATGAATAAATAAAATTAACTTCATTTTGGAATTTTGTTTAAATGCGGTTGAATTTATATTATTTTTATTTATTTTTTTATTTTTTTTTTTTTTGAAAAATGTGTAAAAAAGAATTTTGTTTTTATTATATAAAATACAATTTTTATACTGTTTTCACAATTATACAGAGATATAAATATTTTCATATGTATAGATATATGTATTATGAATAAAATTATCTTACTTAAAATGTATTTAATTTTATATTTACATATAGAGTATTTGTGTAGTGTACATATGATGACAAATACAAAAATATTTGTTTATACTATATATACGATTATGTAACCATCATTTTATATACATACATACACAAATTTTTATGTATATTTATGTTTTCGCTGTTATATGATAGAATATAATGAATACTATACGACTACATATAGTATGTATCTACTTAGTACTCGTATTGCAGTATGAAAATTTCATGACATTTTTTAAATGAGTATAGCAGCACATTATTATGAGAAAAATTTTTATTTTATTGTCTGCCATAAGAATTAAGATTTAATTATTTTCTTCTTTCTTTTTTTTATTGTGTTTTTGTACTTTTTCTGATTACATATAAGAGTATTTGTATAATAGTAAAATTAATATTTTTTTTTTTTTTCATATTAAATTTATAAAGAGTAAAAAAAAAGTGTAAGTATGTAGATACGAATATTATTGCAGATTTTATAAAATTAAAATGTACAAGAATATAAAATAATGTCAATACCAGAAGCATCAATAATACAAGTGGTACAAAGTAGTATGAGCTTATATAGTGGTTGCTGTATTATACCAACATACAAATATGTATGTACATATATATGTATACTATGGTATGTATATGAATGTATTATTTGTATAAGACGATACGAATACGATAGCATAATCACAATGTTGATAATGTCGATGATGTCGATGATGATGCTGATGATGACGACGATGGTAAATTTATATTGCTGAAACTTTAAGACTAAATTAAGAATTTTCTTTATTATACTAAAATATAAGAGTGCATGGTATACTATAGTAGTCTAGCAGTTATGCAAGTATATGAGTATTATTAGTATTATAAATTTATTTTATTTTTCGTTTATTATTAGTATTATAATTCTTTTGATAAGCGAAAATATTTTAGTTTTATTAACTTTATGTAATTTATATTCGTTTTCATTTCATTTTATAACAGGAAAGTTTTTTATTTTTTCTTTTTTTTTTCTTTTTTTGCTTTTTAAAAACTTTTTCAATTTTTATAATCGTGTATAAATAATAATTTTAATAAAAAAAAAAACTGGTTAATTTTAAAACTTTTAAATAAATAATGTTAAATAATAATGTTTGAAAATCGAATTTTCTTATATTCGAGTACTTTTTATTTCATTTTAAATTGCATTATCAATAATATAAAATATCTGTGTAAAAATAATGATATTAATAATAAATTACTAAAAGCAATTTGAAAAAAAAAAAAAAAATAGGAAGAAGAAGCTAAATACAAAATGGTATATGAAAACTTTTAGATTTCGATTTTTTTGGAAAGCAGGAAAATAAAAAAAAAAAAAAATAAGAAAGAAATAAATTCAGTTATACCGTAACTTAACTTAAATTAAAAGTGACATCCATATGTATGTATAGGTGTATTTATATTTTAGAATAAGGACCAATATGCTGCATGCGCGGAAAAAATTTTTCAATAAATTTTTTTATACATCTTTGGCAAAGTAAACTATATTACTTAATTTTGACAGTGATCAAGAAATTTTGACATCATAACTTATCTAGTTTATTTTCACTTCTTCAATCCCAAAATCTGCCTATAACACAGACGAAATGTCAAAATTTCTGCTTCAAGAAAGTATCGTAAATTCGTAATTAACATCTTCAGCAAAGGAATTATAATTTCTTTCAAACAACGCCATCTCACCTACAGCACCAGAAACATATTTAATTTCTTTCGAACAGCATAGACGAATACGACGCATCAAGAAAGGAAAATGTGAAAATTTTTTTGACCATTTTCTTGATTATTGAAGATTTTAAATGCAGATAGAAATTTCTTTCACCCAACACACTCAGTTTAAACCTACGCATATGTATACGCATATCAAGACATTCATGTATGAACGTATATTATAATGCACATATCGTATATGTATGTATGTGAAATTGAAAAAAATGTTTTTTTTGTCTTCATATATTTGAATTTTTTTTTTTAATTTTAACTTTATTTATCCACCCTCAAAAGTGGAAAATTTTAATTCGACCATAAATAGATCAAAGAAAAATACAAACAAGCGTATGTATGACTGTATAAAAACAAAAAATTTTTTTTTAACCTTGGTAAGCTAATTACGACAATTTCTACATGTATCAATGTATTATGTACAGATATTTATATAAGGATACTTGTATTAAGTACATTGTATAATATATATCTAAGTATAGTGTATAACATATAAAACTATAAAACTTCAAAAATTTAAATGTTATGTGGTGCTTGTTTTATTTTTATTTATTTTTTTCTTATAGTTTTTCTTAAAGTTCCTTTTTCATTGTATTGTTCATATTTATTTTTTATTGGTTTACTTTTATGTATATGATCCTTTTTGTTATATTTTTGATTTTATTATTTTTCCTTCCTAATCTTTTATTTATTTTTTTTTTTTTTTCATTTTTCACTTCTATTGATATAATCTCAGTATACACTCTCTATTATTCCTACTTCTAAATACAACATACAACTATACATATCAAAGTTTGTTTTTTTTTTTTTGGTTTCCACAAAAAATTCCTTTACAATTATATAATTGACAGCATCCTTTTTTTAAGTACCATATATAAGAGCATGTATTATAAGAGTATTCTTGTAAAAGCACTTATATATACGAGTATATATATATATATGCATGTAAGAATGTAAAGTACTTATATATTATGTATACGCGTAGCAATGTATGATGAACATGTAGCTATATATCATTGTTATCATACATATGTATATGTAAACGTAAATTTAAGGAAATGTATGTATACATATACGCATATAGTATTTTTATATTTGCATTCCTCTTGGGCCAACCTCTTTTATTATGATTTTTTTTTTGTTTTTATTTTGAAAATATATATTTTTAGCATTTATATTTATAATATAGTATATCTATTGTGTATCCTGTTTGTTTTTTTTTTCTTTGCTGCTTCATATGCACATTTCGTATATTATAATTTACATACGATTATGAATGTATGGTTGTAAGTCCTTCAAACAAATATAAAATAAGTTTTTCACAAATTTGAATAAATGAATCCAAAATATTCACATATTATGTATATTTATATCCTTCTTGTATAATAAACGCATATACAGGGTGTCCGGGGTTCGGGTGCAGGCATTTATAGGTTGACCCATATAAATTTTTTTTGTTAGATCAACAGTTACATTTTTATCCATAACTCAAAAACCATGACAGATAATTGAATAAAATAAATTGCAAATGAAACGCAATCTATTGGGCAATATTTTAAATAAAGAAAATTAATAAAAAATAGGGCACAATTTTGTGATATTTGACCTTGAACTCAAAATTTTTCATTTTTTTTTTCCATGAAAATTTGAATTTGATGTACCATATCCTTGGCATCACTAAACCAATTTGTACAATTTAAGTATCAAAGTATAAAGACTGATTGATTATCTTTCTAATGAATGCAAAATAATTCGAAACGACCAAGGATTTCATGAGTTATGACTACAAATAGAAAACAAGTCACTTGACCTCAAAAAAAAAATTCCGATCCCCCTAGATCCTCGCCCGTTGATATAGACCCCCCCCCCCTTGCCATACGATTTTTTTCGTTTCTCAGCAAGACCTATCGATTGGCAATATGCCTGGATCCGAACTCCAGACACCCTGTATGTATGAAAGTAGTAGAATTTTATTTTATCGAATATTTGCTCTATGATATATGTACATAATTTTGTATACATACAATCCATACACGTGTATTTATGTGTTATATATATGTATATACTTATGTAAGTACATATGTAATATGGAAGACGTGAATATACGTATTTATATACCCGCATATACTATATGTAACACAACATAAATATAAATTTATATGTGAGTTAATATTTTCACGGATACACATAACATATGTATGTACATATGTGCATTTATGTATACTGGAAAAAGCAAAGACTTCAAGAAAGATAAGTATAATTTTTGTATATTGCATGTATGTATATAAGCACACATTATGTATGTTTTCAGTCCTTAGAGATCAATCCATAAGTAAAAAGAAGAAGAAGAAGATAATGATGATGAAAAAAAAGGGTTTCAAAAATCTTTTGACACACATATCAATCTTTCCAAATACTATGTACATACATACATATATGTATATAAGGAGATATCTGCATGTATAATGAATATTATAATATTTTTGAATACCAACCAAAAACTACCATATCTACATTAAATTTTGCTTTTTTTTTTACATATAAATATAATATGTGATATTGTACATATATTATATATAATCCTTATATAATACTATTATATACACCTAAACTTCACATACTTACATCATGCATGCACAATAATCATTATCAAAAATTGAATGATTTTTTTTTTATTTGTGTGCTACGAATTGTATGTGCTGTATTATTTACAATAACGAGTATGTATATAATGTACATACATATGTATACATATGTGATATTATGCATTAATATACATACATATATATACATACCATATTATAATGTACTTATATTTTCAAGTGAATACAAGTTCACATGGTTGCTTACATGGTTTGTGTAAAATTCAAAAAAATATAAAAAAAAATAGATTTTCTTTCAGGAATGTATACTATAGTGCAGAAATAGTGTTAGAACGGTTTATATTTGTATATATGCATGCATACATACATATAATAAATATCTACATGCATTTTATATTATTGAATGTGTAAAAAATGAGAGGAAAAACACATTTTTTTTTTTTTTTTTAGAAGAAAAAATAAAAATCAAATGAAAAACTCAATAACTTAAATATATTGGCCATTTCAACAATTCTTATTATATAGTACATACTACTTATATAAAAATGGAATTTCACATTTATGTAGATATATATGAAAAACGGATTAAAATTATTTTCATGAAACTATATTTATATACGGAATAAAATAAGATGAACATATTCATATACATATAATATATATAAGTATATACTTTTAGAGTATAGATGCGAATACATGTAAGTATATTTTAAAGAATTATGTATATGGTATGTGAATATATGTATGAAAAGGATAAGAAAAATCAGATAAATGTAAGAAGAAGAAGAAAAATTGAAAGTATAAAATCGCTAAAGGATAGATACTTGTACGTAATAACATACATACATTTATGATTGCTGCATTCCTATTTAGAGTGGAACAAAAATAATCGCATATGTACATAAGCATATTATGAAAGTACTCGTATATAATACGAGTTCAAAAGAAAATTTATCACAATTGAATATAAATGCATTATTATCGCATGTATGAACATATTTATATATATATTATACATCCAGTATATATAAGTACAAACATACATTTATATATTTTGTTGTTTATATCTATACACACACACTGAAATAATATCAGTTCTTTGAAAAATATGAAAAGTATGAAAAACAAAATTTTTATTTTTCATTTGATTTGAAATGAAAAGAACTCTTGATGAAAAGTAAATAAAAAAAAATACATACCATAAATGTATGATAAAAATACATAACATATTCGTATATGTAGTACGTAAATATAACGTATATATGTACATATGTAAATTTAGTTTAATTCTTAAATTCATTTTCATATAACTTACTATGTTACCTACAATTTATGCGGTATTATATAAATGTATAATATACAATCGAGTATGTAAGAATATTATGTATGCACATAAGTATATACTTATATGTATGTATGTATATCTACTGAAAGAAAAACATTAAGTATTCCTTTTATGAAAAATATTACATATATCTGACGACAATATTGAATGAAATGATCAAGAAAAACGAATATAATGATTTGATTAGAATCAAATGAAATGAAATGTTAAAAAATACATTACATTACATCATATAATATTTTATGTAGAAAAATGAAAAAAAAATTTTTCTTTTTTTTTTTTTTTTTTTTTTTTTTGTTATATAATATACCTATACATATGTATGTAGACAAAAATAAAATATAATATGTTCATTTGTATAATGGTACGAGTACGATATAAGTAGTATACGCATAGTTAAAAAGTTATATAGTAAAATAAAATCATAACGATATGTACTTATGCATATACTGATATGTACATATATGATATGTGCAAAACAAACATTCAATTTATTATTAAAATATATCACGTATTCATATTTTTCTCATAATATTCTAGTACATCAATATACATAATATGTATGTACGTATAAAATATTATTTTTATACAATATATTATATACACCAGATTGATGAAAGTACTATTCAAATTCATATATGCATACAATAATTGAATACAATAGAATAATAATTTTGAAAATAAATTGAATAAATTCAAATCAAAACTTTTCATACTTATTAAACAAAATTTATGAAAAAAAAACATACACATACGAGTCGTATATTTTTACGAGTACATAACATTTTTTTTTTTTTTTTGTTTTTGTTTTATTATTTCATTTTGTAATATGAGTGCTCATTATTAGTCTTGTTTTGATAAATCACTATACATACTCTTCTAATGTAGTTATATTGCGAAACTGAATTGGAAAATAACTATTATACAGTATTTACTATGATGGGTAAATTCAAGTAAATTTTTTGTATTGTGGATGGTGGCATTTCATTTCAAAATCTAAAACCTAGCGTTTATAGGAATAGCTATGATCTCTGAATGAAAACGCACCTTTGTTTTTTTTTTATGAAATAGATGAGCAAAGCTGAGTTAAAGACACGCGATGATTGTCAGAAAGTACATACATACTTGCTTACTTCGAACAGCAAGCATATCAGATTAATTGAAATTGGATTTAATAAAGTAAACTGAATTTAGATCGTATTTCTATAATTTCAATTTCAATTAACAAAAGCGATTAAAAAAAAAAAATGCAAGAATTTCCCAAAAATATTTCTTTAAAAAAAAGAAAATCAATTAAAAATTTGAATGTCAAATGTCAATTTTAACAAAATGTCAAATTTTCGAATTTCAAAATTACTTTAACTTTGCTATTTCATAGAATTTTACTTTCACTTAGCGTTGCACTGAGAACTTCCCTTTTAAAGAAATAACCAATGACACAAGTCTTATAGCTGGCAACTTCAAACCCTTGTAGTATCTTCCACACCTTATATTATTTATTGATATGCGCAATCACCATAGTACCCGATTATAGACTTACGGCTATTACTATACACACAAGCACCATTCGTCTTGAATGTGAAGTTTTATGTAGCTTAGAAGTATGAAATATAGGCAGACAAATACGTTCAATTTTATTATCATGGTAAACATATGAAATAGTTAAAATGTTCAAAAATTCTGGTATTAACTAAAGATTTTAATTTATTTTTCATTAATAATATAAAATCATTTAACATTTTTTACATTTCACTCTACAGAAAAGAAAAATGTATCTATTATTATTTGTTTTTTTTTTTTTTTTTTCTTTACATGAAATTAAATATTTTTATGTTGTTTTATTTTCTTTTTACATTTAATACACAAAAAAAAAGGAAATATACATTTTCTATTATAAAAATCACATAACACATATAGAAAACAATATTGAATAAATTCTCTCTCTCTCTCTATCTCCCTTTTTTTTCTTCCAGCACCCAATAAATATATGTAAGATTATATTTCTATAGAAAATATGTCAAGAAGAAAATTAAAATTGATGAATGTTGAACCTAAAAAAAAAACAATTTGCATACATACATATAAAAAATCGAATTATTATACATTGTAAAAATTACCATAATCGAATTATATATTAACATTTTTTACTACATACATACATATGGATGTAAAGTGAATAATGATGAAATAGCAAAAAAAAAAAAAAATGAATTGAATAAACAAACGAAAAACCAAATAAAAATTCTATGAAATCTTATAGAAACACAGAGAACAAAGAAAAAAAAAGAATTTAAGATTGATGGAAATTTTAAGTAAAACTTCTAAATTAATATCTAATTTTATGTAAATTTATATGTAGTATATGCAATGTAAATATGTGTGTATATAATTATAGTTGATTGATATGTAAGATTATAAAAATGTGTAATATCTAAATATGTATAGTTTGAAAACTACCCTGGGGGACGTTATTCACCAACAAAGATTATCCGTCGGATATAAATTTTATCTGGGATATAATTTCGTCTTATTCATCAATTTTAGATGAAATTTGTTGTTGGACTTCATTTTCGGAGTGCCGAACTTGTCAGCTCAACTGATTGTGAAAAATTATTATTTTTATATTGCAAAATGAAAAAGAGGTTATATGGGGTGTAATGATTATATATGTGAGTGCTGTACTGTCTTTCTTAATAGCATACGGTTATGTTCAAACGATATTTAGCTATATGGCACCACTCTCAGGTTGTCTTAAAAATATCCGAATTGCATATAATCGAGGTTGGTAAATACACTTTATCTCAGATAAAAGATAATATTTGTTGGTGAATACGACCCTTTAATGCATAATTTGATCATGTTTTTTTTTCTATCGTTAATCCTCAGAGAAAAAAAAAAAAAGAGCATAATATAGAAAAATTTACATACATATAGTACATAAAAATGTAGATACGAATGTATGAGTAAATGTGTATACCTATACATACATATGTATATTGTTTTATTCATAAAAAAAAAAAAAATGTATACTCAAACGTACATTATATGTTATGTTTACTAATACATGTGTGCATCTGTATGAAATATCCTATATTAAATTGTTCTACCAACTACATACATACATACATACATACATATATACAAAATATCTAACTATTATATACGAATATAAATAATGTATAGTGTATAAATATACTCGTATATGTACATATACATATGCAAAATGTAAACTCTATACTTAATTAACATTCATTTAATTACTTAACTTGAAGCAATTCTACATGCATACATACATATGTACATAAATGTAGTCGTATATCAAAAGTTTTATAATTGAATGTTTTTTAATTATTCATTTTGAAAAAAGAAAAAAAAAAAATAATTAAACAAAAAATTTTCTTTTTATATGCTCCAGATAATTTAAATAATTAGAATATGTACATAATTTATCTTAAATACATATTATATTATGTATGTACTCGTATGTGCATATAAATAAATATTAATTTCAAATTGATTTTATATCATGAATATAATTAACAAATACATACAAATATGTACAAATATATCTACATATATTAAATATATGTTATGTATAGTTATAGATGATTTTATATAAAATGTATTTCATATAGATATCTAGTAGTTTCTGTAACTATACTTAAATATCACTCAAAATTACAAAGAAAAAAAAAAAAAAATATCTCAAAGAAAAAATTGAAAAGAATATGAAATTTTTATGATTTAAAACAAAAAATGTTCAATTACTCATGCATAGTACATCATTCATATTTATTATTCTCATTTACACTATATAATAAGAGGAAAAGAATAAAAACTATAGATATATTTTTCAATAATTTTTTTTTTTTGGCATTTTAGCAAAATTCGTTTTCATTTCATTTTTATTTATCGTTGTTGTTTTTTTTTTTTCTATATTTTTAACATTCATAATAGATATATTATTTTTATAAATAGCTACCTTCTTCTATCTTACATAATATATTACATAAATTTTAAATTTTTATATAAAAATTGCCTATATAAAACTTATTCGTAATAATGTATATGGGAGTTTTCAAAAATGCAAGTTTGCGGCAAGCTTGCATTTTCATAGCGTTCATTTAAAATCAACTTGCAAACGTCAAGTATTAATTTATTCAAGCTTATCGTCAAATTAAGACAAGATTTTTAATAAGGTTAATGATCGTCTTGCTTAGCTTGAGTTCATTTGTATATTTAAATTCAAGTAGTGTTACCATGTTCATTTAAAAATTTGATGACGTTTAAAATTGTATAAATGTCACTTTATTGTTATTTATTTAAGAGAAATTTTAAAACAAAAGTGATAGGTATTTTATTAATAAAAAATATATAAATTCTCAACAAATTCTCGAATAATAATAATTTTCTTTTTTCTAAAATCCATTTTTATTTTTAAATAAAATATATCACCGAAAAATATTTCAATTATCGCAACATAATATTTCAAACAATTTCAAACATTGTAGGATATATTTACATATAATCTTGCGCAAAGGTATTTGTCTTGATCGCAAAAGTTAAGCTTGCATTTTTGAAATTATCCTATATTTATAATAATAAAATCAGTATACATCTATTTTTTTTTTATTTTTTTGATAAGTAATGAATAAATAATTAACAGATAATTATATACATACGATACATATAGTATACCATAATATATGTATATATACAGTGAACTCGCGCTAACTTGACCGAACTTGTTTCAGATGTTGTTGTATATGAGAGTTTTTTTTTTTTTTTGTGTTTTAGCAAACAGCGATATTAATATGACAATAAAGTAATATTATTATCCGACAATCCAAGCTTTTTATCAAAAAAAATTACTTTGTATTTACTTTTGAAGAAATACATAAATATAATCAAACATATCGTATCAGTCTGTTTACATAATTTTAATAGAAAACAGAACTGCTATTATACCTATTTGCCGTAGATTCTACGGTACTATAAAATATTCCTGTAAGTATAACTTCTTCAAATTCACTGTTATTTTGAATTGTTACATTCTATTTATTGCGTAATATGCAATTGTATACCCAATAAATAAAAACAATATCGAACATTTATGCACAAACATAAATGTATTTTTACAAATTTTCCATTTTTAGAGAATAAAAAAAATGCTTATAGTTTAAGTTATAGAGCAGACAATGCTAATAGCCTAATATCTTTTGAAAGGTCAAGTTACTGGATGGTTTAAGATGTTTTCAGTTATAGGAGGGATTCAAGTTAGAGCGAATGTACTGTATATTTTTTTTCTCATATAAATTTTAATAAAAAAAAAAAAAATTAATTGTACATATAAGTAGACAGGAGATAGTATGAATGTTTGTATGTGTATGCATGTAGAAGTGAAAAAATAAAATCAGTATATAATAATAGTCAAAAATAAAAATCAAAAATGAAAATAAAAAAAATGTAAAATAATTTTTTTTTTTTTTTTGTTGCTTCATATTATAAGATAATTTTTCAACCAACTCTTCAAAGAATAAAATATATAAATTATGAAAGCTGTATAAACATAAAACATGAAATGAAAAAATATAAAAAAATTTTTTTTTTTTATAGAGTATCTGGTATAGAAGTGTATAAGAGGATAAGAAAATTTTATACAACATTCATAATTATACAAACATAACACAACACTGAATAATGGTTTATATGTACATGTATATATGCGCATATGTATGAATATGAATTTTATTGTTCAGATAATATTACACAGGCGTGAAATAATTATGGTACAAGAAAAAATAATTTTTTGAAATAAAGTAGGTATTACTATAAAATTCGTATAAATTCATTATGAAAATATTACTTAATATTCAATTTATATTGTAATCATCATCATCCGCAGCACGACAATTCATATAGAACTAAGGCCGATCTGAGATTGTTCCTCCATTTCTGTCTATATATTTCACTATTATAAAAACTAGAAATATTTTTAACTCCGTTATTTAAAAAAAAAAAAAAAAAAAAAAAATTGAAAAAGGAATAATTATACCAGAACTACTGTGAATTAATTATGGGGCATGTAGTATACAAAATATTATTAAAATTTATATGAAAATATTAATTCAATATTTTGTATGACAATATGACAACTTTCACGTCAATATAAGAAGCTTCATTTGTAATCCTGTTGGCATTGATATCTCAAAGTTTGTAGAAAAATCATAATCCTATTCCATTCAGTAAAACTGAAATTACTTAGTTCTGAAATTTCTTTTAAATTTATTTTATCTAAAAAGGACAAAATGATGGAATGGATGGAACCTTGAGTAAAAGAACTTTCTGGAGAATTTTCCCTAACTTTACTTACGGCCATCACATGTTTTCTCTTTTTGTCAGTATGTAATAAATCACCATCGATCCTATATCAGTATACAATAATTATTACGTTTTTTATTAATAAAAAATGTTCTTGTGTCTAATAATTTTTTAACTTCTGTGTATGTCTAACATACATACATTTATGTATAGGAATGTACAAAAATAATAACACATAATTTATATTATAAACTCGTACATACATACATACATATATTCCTTGTGTTTAAATTAAAATATCGTATAAACAAGGAGCAATATAAAAATATATCTCTACTTACGAGTATATACATATTATGTACTTTTACTATATGTAGATATTAGTATCTATGTATATTGTATGTATGCCAGAATATATATATGTATATATATATAAATGTATATGTATAAGAGAAGTCCTCTTTTTTATTCTAATATTAACGTTTCAAAACATTTAAAAAAACACACACAGGATAAAAAAAATTCATTTTTTTCTTTCAGTGTGTGTGTATTTTTTATTTTCATTTAAAAACCTTGTGCTTGTTGTAAGAAAACTTTCATATAAAAACATACATACATATCGTACATACATACAAACATTTATATACAATAAACGAATAGAAAAATTGTGCAGAAAAAAAAAATTAAAAGGAAAAACCACGAGTATTAAATATGTACATGAAATCAAAGCTATGCCAAGGGAACAATTTTTTTTTTTTCAAAAAAAGAAAAAAAAAAAAACACTATACTAAATAGTATTTATGCTTATATATATGTATGTATATAGAACCTGCTGTACATAAGGCTCACTCTTTGAAAATTGTAGATAAATATACAATATAAATCGTATCACCCCGTATATAAATTGTGTTTTCTCGTTTATTTATATTTTGTTGTTGTTGTTGTTTTTATTTTCCTTATTTTTTATTTCTTTTTTTTTTTTTTCTTTTTTCATTTTTTTATTTTTCTGTTTTTAATTTCTGTTTTATCTTTTACTTGCTGGTTAAACGAAAAGTTACTCGACTGTATAAGCAGACAAGTACATTGAATGAATTGCAGCACTGGTTTTTTTTTCTGTTTCGCTTTGTTTTGTTTTTGCAATTTCAATTTCAACTCACCTATACACAAAATAAAATAAAAAAATACATATATATAATCTGAATACTGTACATATAGAGAACAAATACATATACATATGTATAAAAATGCAATATATCTAAACATATACGTATACATGTGAAAATATATCTATTCGAATACATATACATACGTATACATTGTGTTGTAGGTACATATATTCACATGATATAGTGTTTTAGCCTCTCTCATAAAAGTAGTAATATGTATTCGTATTGTATATTTATATATAGATATATAAGTAGATAGCGAAAAATGTATGAAAAATATGATATAGCCTTTAATATTATATGTTTATATGGAGTGAGTACATATACACATAATTACATTCGTATGTATATGTATATCTTATATATGAAAATTCAAATCACGGAATCCAATTCAAACAAAAGTACATAAATTTTAGATTTTTCGTGATGTCAACTATCATCATCAATTTGATATCTTCACTGCATACATAAACATACACATATGTAAATGTACGTGTTATAAATACATGTACATATATATGTGTTATATGTATGTATACACTTTATGTGTATACAATAAAAATAAATAAAAATAAAAAAAAAATAATCTGTCCTGGATAATATTAAACCCATACATACGTATATGAATACGAGATACAAATACAAGGAGCTATTATAGATGTATGTGATTTATAAAGAAACATACAAAATAGCGTATGAAAAATAATGTAAAAATCTACCTATCTAATATTTATGTACAATGTATATGGGAGTGTAAATAGATATAGTTAAAAAAAATGTGTATAGCTAGGCACTATAGCTACTATGAAAATAATAAATTAGCAAAAATACTCTAAGCGGCATAAAGAAGCATCCATACTTAAAAAAAAATAAAAAAAAAAAAGGGAAAAAATTGTATACAAATGACAAGTATATAATATGCATCACAGAAACACATAGTGTAATATAATAATAATAATAATAATAATAATAATAATAATAATAATGATGCAATGACAGAGTTTCACTTAATATTCACATAATATACACCCTTACATAGACACAAATAAAAATATTCATACTATAGAATGCATTAAAATAAAATGAATAATAAATAAAATCATTTTTTAAAGAGTCAGAATTAACGTCTCTTCAAAAAAATAAAATAAAATAAAAATAAATACTTGATATGCACGCACTCACACTCAAATATACCAAATCATCATCATCATCATCATCATACAATCATATGAGTTGAAAAAGTTAAAAAGCAACAAACATGAAAATTGTGTAAAATATCTGTACACGTATGTACATACATATACTCTAACGAGTGAGTGTGTATGTATTCAAATATTAACACGAAAATATTTTAAATATTACAAAAAATTTATGTATAAATATAATTGCATGTAAATATAAAAATTGCGTATGTACCCTACTTCTTCCGTTTGACAAAATCACACAAATTTCATTGAAGTATGTATGTAAGTATAAATATGTACATATAGACGTGCATATGGTGTATCCTTTTTTAAAATATGTAATATATTTTTTCAAGATTTTTATTTTTAATTTTCTTTGAATTTTTTCGTTATCTATCATTTTTTTTTTATTTTTTACATATTTTTAAATGAACATTAAATATTTAACAACCAGACATATAAGCATTCATAATGTATATGTAAATGCACATATATGATATGTAGATTGTATAATAAATAAATACGAGTCTTATATACACACTGTATACTCTTTAGAATCACATAAATATTTTAAAAAAAAAAAAAAAAAAATTCTTTTTATTATCATTTACGATTATATTTTATTTTTATTTCAATTTTTCTACTTATATGTACATATTTTATAAATACTTAATTCATATTTTTATGTACCCATATAATAACATAGTATGTTTATGTTTATTTGCACGTTCCACATTTTCATTTGATGACATTTCATGAATAAAAACATACATATAAATAAACAATTTCGAAATAAAAAATATTTAATTTTTAGATACATATTTTTAATGTGTATTTATACGAAAAACACATATGTATAATTTTATTCAAATCTGCACTTTATATTATTTTTCAAAATGTAAACACTTCAATCATATGATACGAAAATGTTATACACTCGTAAATACATATTTTACCGAAAAGGATAAGACTAAAAAACGAAAAAATGAAATATACACTTTTATCTTGTAAACTTAAAAAGAAAAAAAAATTTTTTTTTTTTTGGTCTGGTGAAAATTTGAATTTAAAAAATTCAAAAAAAGAAAAACCAAAAACAATTTGAAGAAATTTCAATGACAAATAAACGTACACATATGTTAGCAATTATATTCACAAATAATTATTTTCATATTCACAGTATATCCTTTTATTTTAGAATATCCTTTTTTTTGAATTTTACATTTTCTCTGAAAAAGAGAAGGTCGATTTGAGTAAATTATAGTATGTATAAGTAAGTTTTTTATTTCTTAATGGAAAACAAAAATTAATAATAATTTTTGTACACATTACATACAGTTATCATATTAGTTATTATCAATAATTATATAAAAAAATTATTCATTGTTTTTTTTTTTTTTTTCTTATGAAATTTATGAGTTATTCAACTGAATCACAGACCAATATATTATCAAATATTATTATGACAAATAACAAAATTATTGCACATTAACATGAAATCCGTGATTTACTTTCATACTTATAATACATACATAAATGCATACATTAAAACTGTATATATATTAAATAAAAATAAAATATATATCATTTGTTTTATGTTCTAATTTATATAACATAACTTATATGCGAATGCGAATGAAAGCAAAAGAATTTAAATTCAAAAAAATATATAAAATATGGTGCATATGTATCTGTACATATTCCGTTTACCTATATAATACCGACTGGTAAAATATCGTGTATAAATCACGTGTTTGTCATGTTTGTTTTTGAATCATATTATAGCGATATATACAACTTATTTAAATATAAAATTGTAAAAACAATAACATAAAAAATTTTAAATTATAAATAAAAAAATAAATAAATAAAAAACAAAAACAATACAGCCAAAATTAAAATCATTAAACAAAAAATATACTTATACGACGGTTATGCAGAGTTATCTTCACCAACCAAGATTATCCGTCGGATATAGATATATTTTAGTCGCGGGTATAATTTCAGTTTATTCATCAAGCTAAATAAAATTTATTTTCGGTCTTCATTTTCGGAGTGTCGAACATGTCAGCTCAACTGATTGTGAAAAGTTAGTATTTTTTAAATTACAAAATGAAAAAGAGGTTATTTGGTGTGATAATTACATACCTAATGTGAGCACTGTTCTGTTGCTGTTAATAACAAGATTATGTTCAAACAATATTTATATAGTATCACTCCCAGGTTTTCTTAAAAAGTATCTATATAGTCTATAATAATCAAGATTAATGAATACATCTTTATCTCAGATAAAAGATAATAATTTTTGGTTGGTAAATACGAGCCGTAATCTATTCACATTGCTAAAGGGAAATAAATTAATCAAAAACTAAACGAAGAAAACCTATACATGTGTACGCATATTGTACATTATAAAACAGAAATATGAAACAAAATAAAAAAAAAAGAAAAAAATACAATACACAAATTACAAAAAAAAAATAAATAATATTTTTTTCTCTTAAATTGGAGGTATGATGTAATGTCAATTTGTTTTTTTGTTTTTAATTTTTTTGTTTTGTATTTTTTTTTTTTTGCAAGAAATTATATTGAAACACAAAAAATACTATTATAATGCCTACTAATAAATATAGGAGAAAAATAAAATAAAAAGAAAATTTAAATAAAAAGGGAAATATGTATATGTAAACACATGAATACAACGCACACACACAGATACAAACACAAAAAGAGAAAGAGAGAGAGAGAGAGAAAGCATACAGTATATATTTTAAAGCATATTTTAATCCACGTAAACACACATAAATATACATTAATACTCGTATATACATTATAATGGTGTATATACATAAGTACATGACGTGATTTTAGTCTATTAAAAGGACTTTATGTATATTACTTTTATTTTTAACATTTTGTTCGAATTTATATATGTAATTTTTCTTTTCTATTATATTTTGGTTTTTTGTTTTCTATTTTTTATTATTGTTATTATTATTTTTCTTTCCTTTGTTTTTTTTTTTCTTTGTTTTTTCAATTCAAATTACATCACTAGATTATATCTATTATTATATTCAATTCTAAATGTAATAAAAACAAAAAATTTATTTTATAATACCTAAGACCTATGCAGTACTACATACATGTTATACACTCGTACATTTATGTACATAATTATGTATATGTATTTATGCATACCTATAATGTATAAAAATAAAATTTTTTTTTATAAAATGTAATATTATGCAAATGAAATATGTATACAATATCTATAGATATGTACATAACTACATACTATATATGCGTTTATATGTTATAAAAGCATGTACATATATAATATATTTTTTTAGAATTTTATATACATAGATATGTAATGTAGCTGTGTGTATAATGTGTATAATGTCAAAAAGTTTTTATCATTTATGTTATTTTTCAAATTTTGTATTTTTTTTTTTTTTTTTTTTTTGGCTGATACATATTTTTTTTTTGATTATAGTATGTAAATATTTTACACATATACACATATACATCTACATATTTCTGTATCTATATAGAAATATAATATGAATATTAAAATGTATGTGTATATTTACGGACGAACGTACATATATGTATATAGTAATTTATACAAAAATATCATTGCAAAATAAAAATGAAAATTTAAATATTGTAATTTTATGTTGTTACCTTTTTCTGTTGTTTTTGGTTTTTTTGTTTTCCTTTTTTGTTTTCGTTAATAAAAATTTTCTATTCAATTTGATTTTCATTAAAAAAAAAAAAAAAATTACAACGAAATAAATATGTACAAAAATTAGAACAAAACAAGAAAAATTTAAAAATTTTAAATTAAAAACATAACAAAAATGACAAATAACATGTACTACTCACTTAAATGTTGTTACACATTATATTTTTACATCATATACGAGGGCAGATCAAAAAAGTTCGTGGAATGGTATATTTTTGTAGGGATAAATGAAACTTGTTACATTTATTTTTCAATATAATCATCTATATTACTTTTATCATTACAACACTCTGAAAGTACATAATTCTAATCCTCTAAAAAAGAAACTTTAATCTTGACCGTCAAAGTACTCATTTATGACCACCTTCAGTTCTTAATTGTCTGCAAAGTGATTTCCAAGTAGTTCCTTTAGCTCCTATTTCAAATATTGAAAATAAATTTTGAAAATAATAATCGCTAGAAGCGAGGTCTGGGTTGAACGGTGGATGACTAATGTCTGTAAAACCGCAATTTTGTATGACAGACATCGCAGTCGACGTTTCATGTGGTGGTGCATTGTCTAGCAGCAAGAGTACGTTATGATTCAGCATGACAATATCACTTTCCTCAAACAAAATATTGTCACAAAATTACTAGATAAAACATATTAATCTCAAAACTTCATTTTTATATAAATATCTTGAAGGGTCCGATCTATCGGCAATATAATACAGATTCGAGAAATTCCCAAAAAAAAAATTACCATTCCCCAAAATTTGTTGATCTGCCCTCGTATGATGTATACGTGCATATTATATTCAAAAACATTTTCATACATTATGTATTTATAAATATAAATATAGAGAATGATATACATATGTATATGTAGGGAGATTCAAATTAAATAATTTCATTCGTTTCTGTTGTTGTTTCTGATGTTATTATTATTTGGCAAAAAATTATTTTAAAAACTGAAACCAAATTATATTTTGAAAAATTTCTAGATTATTATTTGCAATTAGGTAAGTGTTTATGTATGTTTGTATGTATGTACTTTCATAATAAATTTTGTCTGCATTTTATGTTATTGATGTTGTTGTTTTTTTTTCTCGTTTTATGTCTTCAAAAAATAAAAAATAAAACACGCAATAAATACTAGAAAATATGTATGTACATTACATTCTGTTCTTGTAGAATAATCAAAATGAATTCAAAATTATATATTATAAAAACTGAAACAAAAAAAAAATATTATTTGAAAATTTCATTATTTTACAATTTTATTTTTGAAAGAAAAAAGAAATATTAAAAATAATACTAACAAAATAACAAAAATGTACTCGAACGTCATGTAAAAGTTTTCTTTTTTTATTTTGCAAAAAAAAAAAAAAAAAAAAAAATTCAATTCTACAAAATTTTTATGAAAATTTCTTTTTCCTTTTTCGAATTATTTCATTGTTGAAAAACTTTTTCATAGGTATGTATACTTATTTTCGTTTGTATATATTATAAAAAGTGAAAAATATTTATGAATATATGAAAAGGTGTAATAATAACAAGAGGTAGTATAGAGAAGTTTTTGTATATATTGTACATATGTAAATATTTCAAAATAAAAATTCATCTAAGTAAATACCTACACAATACACACAGACACATTTATATTGTATTTATGTACATATATGTAATGTTTTAATGTAGCACAATATATTATGAATAGAAAACAAAAAATTGAAAATTTTTTAAAATATTAATACATATACGAACAAATGAAATGAAAATTAAAATTTATTAATATTGTCGTCGTTTTGTGAAAAGTCACTAAGTTCATTTTTGCTGAAAATGAGTTATAACTATATGCGAAATGAATCTCCAAACTTCATATTTTTAACTGAGAAAACTCTCCAAGTTCTCCTATGTATGGCTCTGAATTTACTGAGAGTGTGAAAATACCTAAGTCCATTTTCAGTAAATTATTTTCAGTTGGATTTAGTGATTTATTGTGTGTGTGTGTTGTTGTGTTTTTTTTTTAATGTCAGAAATCACTAAAGCTATAACCTAAATGACGTGACGAAACGAAACGATACGTACGATAGTACTGTGGTACGTAGAACTATCCTAAATGAACGTGTTTTTACGTTCGTTCAATTTCGATAAGTTTAAATGTCAAAATAGACGAAACGAGACAAAACGAATAAAGCCGTATTGATCGTACATTTTATCGTTTTTAATCGTTTCATACACAATTTTACTCGTTTCAAATCGTTTCTTTTTTTTAGGGCAAATTGTTTAACTGAGGTAACAAGTATTTACGTTCGTTTAATTTCTTTCGTCCCGTCACGTCTATTTAGGGTCCTGCTTAAATCCGAAAAACAGTTAAAAACTCATTGACAAAATTGACAAGATCCTATTCTCTTAACAAAACATCTATACTACATAGTCAACATAATTTGTCATTGAGATTAATCTATATTTATGAAATCAGAGAAATACCGATTTTTAATTTGAATTTAAAACTTAAAAGTCCATTATCTCGAAACCGAAATTTCGGACTTAGTGACATTTCATAGAACAACGACGCTATACGAATATGAAAATTGTGTTGCTATTATACAAAAATTATAAAGAAAAAAAAATTGTATTAAATTAAAAACAAAAATGAATCAAATGAAATGTGCATCCTTTTTACATTTTATAACATAACAATAAATTATTTAAAATTCAAAATTAAAAAAAAAATAAATTATAAGCAATAATAATAATAAAATTATAATAAATTTTGAAACAAAATGTTTGATTTAAAAAAAAAAAATGTATAATATACAACACATTGCCATATGAATGTATGTAATACATGTACATTTTATATGGTACATATATAAGAGTACATAAGTTGTATACTTACATATATCTATATCTGTATGATGAAAATGAAAAGAAATTGTTATTTATATGCGACTTCGAGTGAGAGCTCGAGTACGATTATGAATATGAATACGAGTAGAATATATGTACGAGTATGCATCAATAATAATAATAATAATAATAATAATAATAAACGATACAAATTATAATTGCAAAACTTAACAATTTTATCGTCTCATAAAGCATTTATTATTATTATTATTATTATCATATTGTAAATGTATACACACAAACACATTAAATACTTATATGAGTACGAGTAACATGTTCACTTTATTGCTCACATATAAAGTATATCTACATAGGAACAAATACTTATGTACGAGAAGAAAAGGCACAACATACACCTCTATGTGTAAATATTACACAATATTCATACTATGTATCCTTATATAATTCGTAACTCGTATTTCATGATAGATAGAATTTAAATATTACGAGTGTATGAATATTTATTTTGTATTGTTGTAATTATGTATGTAATTATTATATCTTAGCAATATATACCTACATAAATATGTATGAAATTTAATATAAAATAATAATTAAAATTTATAAATGCTTATTGTGTTATTACACTAAATAAAGTGTTATATAAAAATTTTAAACGTATACATTATATTATATTGCTCTATGTATTTGTGTTGTTCATATTATTTGTATACAATGCACTGTAATATTTATGTTACTCCTATAATCCTATACAATATAATACTCGTAAAAAATTGTGATCAAAAAATAAAGATTAATTTTACATTTATTCCATATTGATTTCACAACCATCGTGGAACATTATGAGTCGGATTTTTTGTCGAAATAATCATGCACAATCAATACAGTGTAAGATTTTGCATTATATTGCAATTGAATTTTTCATTCATTTTACGAATTTATTGAAGACTGCAAATTTTCTTTTGTAAGAAAGTAATTAAGCTTATAAAATATCTGGCACTTTTATAATATTGAAATGGTTCAGTAAAAATGGATGACAATGGCTTGCAGGAATCTGAAATTCTTCTCTGCATTTGTCTACTATACTGTAAAGTGTACAATTTACACAGAAAAAGGAGAAAAGAAACTATAATATTTCTGTATCAAACAATATCTACTTTTATTTCTACTTTTTTTTTCTACATCTCAAATACTCAAGAATTCAATGACACTGTGTGTTTGACACAAATGAAAATTTAGGTCAAAAAATTTATGAGTTTTTCTTATATATATACACACAGATCTTGTTTCAATCTGAAATTCTTCTTCGTGCACGAACACGACTAATGCATTGTAGTACATAATTTATACAAGAAAAGAAGAAGAAAAACTTAATCTGTGTAAAGTTTAGATAATAAAATTTCAAATTAAAGGGAAAGCGAAAATTTTAGAAATGCTCCGGTTGACCAAGAGGTTAAAACCAGCTCTGAGTGTATATCATTACTTGCTATTAATATTTTGATATGAAATTCAGCTTAGATCCTATGTTGAAGTTACTACTATCCTATGAACAATGGCAAATCTAATCATCTGTTTAATGTCCCCATATGATTTAAATGAAAAACTCATCTGATTTTTCTTCATCACAGTAGTATACAGACAACTATTAAATTGAAGTATTTTCATTAATCAATATATGAGAATTGTAACTACAATATGTATATGCTCTTATATATACGTGCAGATTAGATATATAAATACATACATATACGAGTATATATATATGTACATATCAATGTTTTATGTATGCTCGACTAGTAGATATTATACACTTTAATAATAATGAAATGTATGTATTTCAGAAAAAAATTTTTTTCTTTAAATTACTAATTTATCCATTCACCTATATTCTATGTAACATAAATTCTATATAATATGAATCGTTTTTACACACAATATAACATACAAATGTACATACGTAATGCATAATATACTATATATTTATATCGACGATACGAGTACGTATGTAAATTCTTTAATGCAAAAAAAAAAAAAAAACAAAACAAACAAAAAAATGCCTTAGTATTACGTACACACCATGTGTTGTAAAATAAATTCATTAAACAAACAGCAAACAGTAACAAAAAAATAAAGAACAAAATTTTTATTATTAGTATTTGTTTTTTTTTTTTTTGCAATTTCTTTTGATGCGATATTTGAAAAAATTATTTTCATGTAACTCGTAGTACATATTTTCATTTTGAAAAACAAAAAAAAAAAAAATAAATAAAATATTCTATGATGCATATACACCTAAACTAATTATAAACGTATGTTTGTATGTATATAATGCAAGTTTACATACATATATTATATTTTTACAATTTGTAATTCAAAATAAAATTAACATGAACAAAAAAAGAAAGAAACCGAAAAAAATTAAATTAAAAAAACATTCAAAGTAAAATAACGATACTGATTTAAATTAATCTGCAAGAGTGTACAGTAAATAAAAATTAAAAATTCTAATTTTTTATTACATTATATAGCAATACTCATTGTATATGTAACGAGCATCGGCGGAGGGTGGTAGTGTTCAGGGTGTTCAGTGAACACCCTAAAATTATATGAACATGATCATAAAATTTTGTAACTAATTCAAAAACAAATTTTTATCGTAAAAGAGAAAGAAAACAATAAAAAATTCGTTTTTCTATACATTACTTCACTAAAGTTCAAATATAAATATAAACCGGCAGAAAACTTCAATTTATATTATCAAGTTGAGGTTGTTTAAGTGTTCACATTTTGAAATGAACAAAATATTAAAATTCGTTTTTCTATATATCAATCTGGTTCACATTTTTATATATGAAGCGACAGTAACCTTGGATTTATATTATCAAGTTGAGGTTGTTTAAGTGTTCACATTTTAAAACAAACATATTAAAGTTCGTTTTTCTATAATATATCAATCTGGTTCACATTTTGTATATGAACCGGCACAAAACTTTGAATTTATATTATCAAGTTGAGGTTGTTTAAGTGTTCATATTTTGAAATGAACATTTATGAAACATCTTGACTTGATACTCCATACATTGATTTATATTCTTTTCTTTTAAATTTCTTTTTCTAATAAACTTATAAGAAGAAATTCCTCTTCTCTTTAAATTATAAGATATCTTCTCTTTATATAAGATAAGAAATTTAAGAGAGAAGAATATAATCATTTATTATGAAACATCTTGTTTGAGTTGTAATTGTATTGTATTGTAATTTGTAATGTAAGTTGGTGGAACTCCATATATTGATCTCTTTTATACTCTTCTCTTTTAAATTTCTTTTTCTTATAAACTTATAAGAAATTATGTAAATGTACAGAGAATGTACAGCAGTACAATTACAATTAATTATACAGAATACAGAATACAATATACAAATACAATTTGTACATTTTACAATATGCATGCATGTTATGTTGTTGGTTCACATTTCCATTATGTTAATCATGTACACCCAGCCAAACATATGGGATCGATTCTATAGGAATCAAAAATAAATGCACAAATATACAAAAAAAAAATGCGAAAAAATACACATTTTTCATACAAAATAATTTTTTAGAAAAAAGTTAGTAATTTTTTTCTGAATTTTTTATATAAAATTTTGTAAAAGGTAAATGAAACTTAATTTTACTACTTAACTTATATAAATTTTAGTAGAAGGGTAAACAAAAGCTGAATTTAATATTAAACTGAATTTTTTGTATATTTTTGTAAATAGTAAATAAAATTGAATTTCACTGAATTTTTTACGTACATACATATTTAGTAAAAGGTAAATAATACTACGAAAAATAGTAAGCTTTGGAATAATTACTCAAATATGTATGAAAATGCATGAAATTATGTGTATTTTTTCGCAATTTTTTGTATATTTGTGCATTTATATTTTATCTATGCAGTTTCTATCCATAAATATAATATCATTGGAAAGAGGACAAAAAAAACCTTTCAAATGAAAGAATACAATATTTATGTCATCCTTCAAGTTTAGAAGTTATACCGTAATCAAAAGAAGTTGAAAAAGTGACTTTTAAAAAACACGAAATTTTGACTTTAAGTCCTTATATCTCGAAAACCGCTAATCCAATCAAAGTGAAATAAACTGTGACAAATAGAACAGGAAGTTCTCTTTGAAATGGTATATCAACTAATCCAGTCAAAGTTCCTGATCTGGATAAATAACGGATTTCGTAAAACCCTCCATTTTGGACCAAAAATTTTTAAGGGTAGTTTGTTTTAATTATTATTGTTTGTGTAATGAATCTGTATATTTATTAAAAAATCTGAACACCCAAGGAAAAACTACTGGCTCCGCCACTGGTAACGAGTATACATATATATATATATATATATATATGTATATATTTTTTTTCCCGCTAGAATATATTTTATTTTATTTTAATGTAAATATGCATATGCATATATGTACTCGTATAGTTAAACATTTATTATTATTTTTTGAAACTATTTATAAATTATGAAGATGACATTGTTGTGACTTATGTACATATACATATATATTACGTACATACGTTGCTCTTGCTATGATTTACATGTGTCCATACATAGCTACTGTATATATACTTAGATGATTTTTGATAGTATTTTATAAGTACGAGTATATGCGCGAACATACACATACATAAAAACGTAATTAAAACATATATGCATGTATATTTTTTATAAACCAAACATATACATACATACATAAGTATTTTTATATATTGATGTGTATATTGTGTATAATATGTACTATATCATGAGTGTCTGTATCTCAACATATGATTGCAGAAAAATTTTCGCAAAAACAGTAAAAAAAAAAAAAAAAAAAAAAAAAAAAAAATTTTAAAAATATGTAATATATCTCATATTCAAATTTCATTTAAAAGAAAAAAACGTAAAATAAACAAAATAAATAAAAATGGACGCATCAGTATCATATCAGTGTAATGTCCATATAAAAATTAAAAATTTTATATTACTCATATAAAAACATACACATAGATAGACATACATACATACATACATACATATATGTTATATCTGTTTTATATGCAATTTTATATGCAGTTTAATAAAATATATTGTGTATCCGTACATTATACAACGTAAAATATGTGATTAAAAAATTAAATTATAAATATTATTTTATATTGCTTTTTTTCTTTGTTCATTTAAATTAATATATAAATGTGCATCCATATTTGTGTGTTTGTATTAATGTATATTTACACAAAAATCATACAATATTTTTGTATTATATTAAAATACTAAATACTTATATACACGATTTATTCACATATTCACTATATAAATACACACATATATTTTAATGGTATTATATGAGTGTAAAATATTTTTGATGGAATATATTATGTTGTGTTACAGAATATACACGGACTGCGGACACATCATATCATATGCGTATATTATCGTATAAGCATACAAAAGTATACAATAATATTTAAGTACTTATACATACTCGTATATAGTACAATAATTTATACATATTATATACATTCGTACTTTACATATTATACGAATAAAATATTATTTAAATTATTTTGGGTTTTTTGTTTTCTATTTCGTTTTATTATTATTTTTTTCTTATTATTTTCATTTTAAATGTGAAATAACTAAATTAGTTTGGTGTATGTAATGTACTCGTATAATACTAAAATCTATGTATGTATAGAGAGAAGAAAAAATTTCATTACATTTTATTTTATTTAATTTCTTTTATTGCTGTCTGCATATGGAATGGACTATATACTTATACTCGTTATATATACATTACATGTATATGTATGTGCATATCTATATTTTTTTTTTATCTACATAAGTAAGTATGTATATTTTTTATTAGACATAAGTATTTAAATGATATACCGCATGACGCAGTGATTTCATGTGAAATAATGAAGAGAAAAAAAAAAAATTACAAATTTAAAATGAAAAGCAAAAAAGAAAAAAAAATGTTTTTTTTTTTTCTTTTTTTCATATTACACGCACATTAATTAAAATATATATTATAAAATTTTATTATATTTTCGATAATTCAAATGTATATAAGTATTTAGGGGCTTGAATAGCTCGATGGTTGTGTATCGGTCTTGCGATCTTTGAGATCTTGGTTCGAACCCCAGCCACACTACTCTTGCCCAAGTCGATCAATAATTTTTCCCATCAGCAATGTACACCAGTAACTGATTACTGATGATAAACTGGATAATATGTATATCTGACATAAAATTACTGATCGGCGGTGCCATGGACTGAGTATCCGCGTGCACTTAATATATACTGTATACATTTATGTTGTATATGTATATTTATGGAAAAAAAAAAAAAATATATATATATAAGTATTTAATGTATTTGTGGTGATTGTGTGTGTATGTGTATGTTTAATATCATCGTACATTTAAATGAACAATCACACACAAGTACAAATATTAATTCAATTAATGCAACAGTCCTCTGGTAAAAAAAAATTTTTTTTTTTTTCAAATTTAATACACGTACATTTAAGAATATTATATATACACACTATTTATACTCTGTAAATATGAATAGTAAATTCTATATTATATGTAGTTGTTCTCAATTTTTTACATATAATTTAACTATTTTCCAATATATTACGATCATTCTATATATCCTTTATTCACAAAATAATTCAAATATTGCAAATAATTAAATCAAAATATTTGATTATAAAAATAATTTTGAATTGAATAAAAAAAACCTTTTCCAAGAATATAAAGTAACCGCCGGCCGCATATTAATTATTATCAGTAAATTTCATTTTTTTAATTCATAATCAATTTGTTTGTCAAATAATATTATTATGTCAGTAATTATTTGAAATTTAATAAACAAGAGAGAAAACAAAATATAATGTTGATGAAAGTATTTATATTTTTTGTTTCTGTTACTGCATATAAACTTGTATACCTAAAACTACACAATATCTATAAATACAATTTATTTTGCATTCAGTTGAAATGATTTTTCGTCAATTTAAAATTCTATTACATTTCATTCCAATGAATATGTGGATAGAGATAGTATCATATTATGTTGATATAAAAATGTATCGACTATCGAATAATTGTTGATTGTTTTGTTTTCATATTCCTATAACAGAAAATAATAAAATTATTAGATTCGCATGCACCATTATAGAATATTAAATTGATGATTAATTAATAATGTAACATAAATTACAATAATTTCAATCAAAAATTTTGTAGATATTTAATTATTGTGAACAATATGATGATCGATGAACGTTTGATTTCTTTATGTTGCTAACACAAAAAAAATTTTTTTAATACACACATTGATAAAATGATTTTTCAGAGATATATGGTATATTGGTATACTTTATACTTAAATATACTCGTATGAGTATCAAGCGGTTATATGTAACTTGTTGTTAATTACAATGATACTTGATGATGGGAGAGTTTCTAAATTGCATGCAGACAATAATATGTGTGTATGTGTAACATATTAATGTTTATCTCATGTCTGATTTTCCAAATAAAAAAATATATAAATTGATTATAAGTTGGTAGATATAGAAAACGTAAATGGAAGTGGATTGATCATACTCTACAATCGGCCAATCTACTTGCAAAAATCGCCATGGAATACAATCCGCAAGAGCATAGAAGTAGAGACAGGCCTATAGAAAATGCATAAATAATATTGATAAATTCCGATTATAATATTTGCCGTAAGAATTTTGTGCAAGTCAATATCAGACATTTATTACATATGATGATAATTCAGTGGTTGAAGTTAAAAATTATAATCTTTGTACAATGTACCAATCAAAATTTTCCAAATTTCTTCTACATATATTTTCATTCAATCAAAAAACACAAAAATTTTTTTTTTGTTTTCATATGCTTTCACATGCAATAATTTGAAAAAATCGATAATTTTTTGTCTATCACTAAATTATGTGTAGTTACTATATATATATACTTATTATGTAATATCTACAAAAATTTAATAAAAACGTATTCGGTTGAACAGACTCCATACTCCAGCTCCAATGACCATGGCATTATGTATAATTAGAAGGCCAATTGACGACATATATAGCCTAAACATATGTATGTATTTATAATGTTGTGCACCTTCTATGGTAAAAGACAATCAGACATACATAAAATACAATAAAATTGTTAGATAATGCTGAAAATGATCTAAGAGCAATAGTTCAGAAGTGAATAATTGGAAAGAAAAAGCTGTTGGTTAATCTATAAATGGAGACTAATTGTAGAGCAATTAAATCCTCACCAAGTATAAATGTTTTAGATTAAATGATGATGATGATGACAAGTCTAAGGATATATGTATGCATACACATATTTATAATATTTTATTTTATTGATATCTATTATACAAAATACATATATAAATTTTTGGAAATGAATCATAAAAAAAAATATAATAATCTTTCTTCATTCTGTAGAAATTTGTCTTGTCTTCGTTTCAATTTTTTTGTTTGCTCTTTTTAATTTATTTTTGAGAACAGAATAAGCGATAATGTCGATTGTCGTCATGATGACATCGTAATTTGAAATATGTAAATCGAAAAGAATTTATACATATACTCGTATGTAAGTATATGCGAGTATGTATACTATAAGTAATATCAGAAAATTTTTCTTTTTTTTACATTAAAAATTATTGCAACATTGTATATTGTATACATATGCATAAACACAAATCCACACATACATTATTTGAAATGGATTTTTTTTTTATATACATATATATATTATGACGATATCGACAACAATATCAAACATTGTCCTTATTATATCATTTATATTATGCTTCAAATGTCATATAATGCTCTAAATTTATTTGATTATATAATTTTATACATAAATATATATTTTATGAAGAATAGTTTTTGCATCAAATTACAGTTATATGTACATATATATGTACTTATTCTGTATATACATATGCATGGAATGTGTTACTTATGTGTTAAATTTTTTTGTTATTATTTTGATTCATTTTCATTTTCTTTCTTTTGAAAATAATTTTTTGTCGAAATTTTTTCGTTTTTGTAAAATTTTTCAACGGATTCTGTAAAAGCGATACATACTTGTACATACATACATACATTTATGTCTATGACGACGATGAATATACATGTACACAACATGTACATACATAACATACATATTATATTCGGTATTTATGTACGATACAAACAAGCATTTAAATGCATAAGAAAATTTAAATCGTTAAAAATTTGAAAAAAAAAAATAAATAAATGGACATCAAACAAAAAGCAATAACAAGCAATGGAATTCAAAAAAAAAAAAAAGCAAAGAAAATAAAAAACCCTAAAAAACCAGAAAAAAAAATATGAAAAATAATCGATAGAGAATCAAAAAATTGGAAAATTAAACAACACTCAAAAGGGTAAATTTTTATACATATGCAGATGTTTTTTTTTTGCAAACTGAACTGAAACAAGAATTGTTTCAATTATTTGTTTTGCTATTTCGTTTTTTTTGTTGTTTGTTTGATGGATTTTTTGTTTATTTTTCTTTTTCTTTTTTTTTTTTCGAACATTTTCATTCGCACTATGTACACAATTTTCTATTCGCTTTATGTTCACATGCATGTAATAACAACATTTTGTATGTGAAAGTACATTATGTATATGTGTATGTTTTTAACTGGTGTGTGTATGTTGTGTATGCGGATGAATAGATGGATGGTTAGATAGATAAAATGTGTATATATATATGTAATTACATGAGTAATTTATAATTGTCAGAAAAAACGAGTATTTTCTCATCACCACTATATAATCTATGTACATATTATGTAATGTATTTATGTATACGTATATGTACGTACAATGTAAAATTATGTTAGATATTCTAAATAGGAATGTGTTCTAACTAAAAATATAAATCGAAATAGAATACATACACAAAATAAATTCATCAAAAACTAAATGTATGTATGTATGTATACGTACTATGACTATGTACTCTGTATATAATATGTACATACGTATATATATACAAAAATACAATTTAACCTAACATAAAAAATCTATCTTTCATATTACAATATGTATTTAAAATGTTTCTATCGTTAATTATTTTTTTCCTATTTTCTATTCTTTTATTTCGATTTTTTTTTATAATTTTTTTTGTACTTTTTATATTTTATTTTTTTGTGTGTTTGTGTGTATTTTACAACGAACATTTTACACATTCACAGTGATTTAAAGTCAATACAAAAAATAATTTATATACCTAGCATATATACAAACTCCTATATTTATGCATTTATTCATATACATATACAACTTTTATATACACACACATACACACACATACACTTACACAAATATTATAATACACATTTGTTATGAACATTTAATTTATCTGAACTGAAACTATAAAAAAAACTATTGATGCTCGTATTGCAATAACAACAACAACAACAACAACAACAACAAAAATGTAAAAGGAATGTCCATTTCAAATAATCATTATTCCTTATTTTTTTTTTTTTTGTTTGTTATTATTTTTCATTTTATATTTTGCGTATTTTATCTTTGTGTGTTACTGTTTTTGTGTGCTTACAGAATAGTACAATTTTTTGAAAGAAAAAAAAAACACACACACACACACACAAAGCTCAACATTATACTTAGAAAAATCTTCGCATATATTTCAAATTGAAAAAATAAAAAAAAAAATTAAAAAATTTCGAAAAAAACAAAAAAATTTGTAATCAATTAAGTATTTTGAAATGTGAATTGTATAATTTTGTATTGTATGTACATATGTACATAATACGTGTACTCGTATGTGTTAAAAGTAAAAAGAAAAAAAAAATATTTTTTATTTTTATTTAATTGAAAAATAAATTGAATATTCAGTTAATACTCGTACAATAATAATTCATTAATTTTTAAATTACTCATATTAAGTGTTGTTTATTATTTCCCCCATGTTGTGTAATGTGTGCTACAATGATTTTTATTAGAAATATTTATGCGATAACGCGGTAACGCGGAAGACTCACGCACAAAATCTTCATATTTACGCACTACAAAATATTTTCTAAACAAAATTTCTCTAAACTGTTAAAATATCATGTATCTACTATATCGAAATTTTCAATTGAAAAAACCTTTATTTGTAATTTCTAAAATAAAAAAGAAAAAAAAGTAAAAATTTTAAAGTTCGGGTAGCACAGAACGCAAAATACAATACAAAATAATGCTGAGGACATCATTTCAGAGAAATGTATATGATTATAATCATAAGAAAGATATAAATGAATAAGGAAATTTATTAATGATCATAGTATTTTCAATATTTGTGTAAAATGTTTTAAATGACCATAAAAAAGTGAAAAATTTTTGTAAAAGAAAGTAAAGAAAAATGTTTGTATGTGATTGATCATGTTTTAATAAAATTTTGTGAATATTTGAAAAATATTATAAGCGTATGCAGTGTATTTCTCTGATTATTCAATTGATATTTTTACATACTTAGTTAATTCTTTTAAATAAATAATTACAATTTATTTTATCTTTGAAAATAATTCGCAAAATATTTTCTGATGTTATATGCACCCATATCCCATATTCTGGATTCCGCAAAAAAATTGAAAGTTGAATACGAATTCAATTCTAAGCGGAATGAAAAATGATGTTATGCATTTTGTGTGGAATTATGAAGTTTGAAAATAAAATTTCGAAATTATCTGACACGTGATTTGTATATCAAAATGTCAAATTTTCGTTAGCCTTTCAAGTGTCAAAGTTTAGATATATTAAAAATATTATTAGGAATAAAATTTGAAATCAAATATACATAAAAAAAAAAAAAAAAAATTCAAATTAAACTTGATTTCAATATCTAATAAATTAACTTTTTCCACTCATAAAAATTTGACAGAATCAAAAATTCACTAAAAATGAGTGAAAGTGGAATACAGAACACTCAATTCCATTTTCGCAAATGAAATTTAGAAAAAGAGTGGAATACAGAATATGCGGGTGATGATAATTTAATTTAATTTTTTTTTAGGTTATTTTATTTCACTTTTCAGAGAATCACTCCAAATAACTTTACAAAATTTCATACAAATTTAAATAATTATTTTCCAATACACCTTCATAATTTATTATATGTTTGTAATTTTTTTATTTCGTGAATTTTCTTTTTTTTTTGTTTTGTTTTTTGTGTTTCTTTCATATTTAATTAATATTACTATAATTTAATTATTTTGTTTATTTTTCTATAAATTATTATTGTGTGCATTTTCTGTTTTAATAATAATTATTTCAGTTTTATTTAATTGCTTCTTCTTTTTCTTTTGTTTTTTTTTTTTTTTTCATATTTTTTTCAAGATGTTATATCTTCTTTGTTTTTATTTAAAAAAGGAATAAAAAGAAGAAGAAAAACAACAAAACAAAACGTTTATATTCATTCATAATAATTTTCGGTATATTACTTCATTTATCTCCTATACAAATGCAATTATTTTAATTTTGAAAAATACAAACAAAAATACAAATACAAAAAAAAAACTTTTTTTTTCATTATTTCAAAATTTACTCTCGAAATTTCTGTAGAACAACAACAACAACAACAACAAAAATAAAAACAGGAATAATCATCATTATTATTATTATTATTATTATTACTATTAAAAATAATTTTTATCTTTTATATACGAGTGCATATACATACATACATATTTTAATTCACATACATATGTGTAAATAATGTATTTATTTAATTTTATTTTGATAATGAATGAAGTGCAGGCAGGTTAAGTGGTTAACCTCATTCATTCACATGCATCACATCCATATACATATAAATCCATACGTAAAGATTTATTGTATTTTACATACTCGTATATGGTATATTATGTACTTAATACACCTATACATATAATATGTTCGGATAAAATACTTAAATACATACTATACAATATGGTTTGTGTACATCACTCTAGTATACTACACATAAGTGTATATGCATGTATATACGAGTTATATATGTACATATAAAAATCTTTATTTGTATATTTTGTTCTTATTTCTTATATTATATAATTTATGTGTTATTTCTCTTTATTTTCTTTCTTTTTTCTTAATTTAATTTTGAACATTCATAATATGATGAAATATTTATGTATATGAATAGAGAAGAAAAATATTAAAATGAAATAATAAAACTACAACAACAACAACAACAATAAAAATCAAAAAAAAAAAATAAAAATAAAAAAAAAACATTTTTAAACTTTTAAATTTTAAAATCCAATTAGTACAAAATAATATCACAAAAATCATTCACTAATTTTTTCAAGTAGATAAAAAACTATATATATATATATGTATGTAGTATATGTAAACATTATATACACTTGTATGTATGTGCATATTATAAAAAAAACTTAGATACATATGTATATGAAAAATTTTACAGAATCCATAATGAACTTTAGTATACATATACATACATAGATACATACATATACATACCAGAATATGTGTACAAACATACATATGTATGGATGTAATGCACTCGTAAAGAATATATATAGTAATAAAACCAAGAAAAAAAAAAAAAAACTATTTTTTTCATTTTCTTTTTCGGTACAACGGTATAACAACAAAACAAAAATTTTCTTGTAATATAATTTTTTTTAAGGTGGTATACCTCATAACATATGTATAAAGAAATCAACAGCAAAAAAAAAAAAAAAACAAATATATAATTTGAATGTATGTTATCTTTATATAGATTTATATAGATAAAAACATTGTATATGTAGAGAGAAGAAAATAAAAAGTCCTCATATGCTTAAGCACCCTCTTATTAAATATTAAAACCATGTATACATATATTTATATACGTATACACACATTTATAAGAGTATGTATGTATGTAGATACGTTTAGGTATAGAGGTAGGTATTTACGTATGTATAGGTACTCGTATTTTATGTAGTGTATGGTGTATTTACATTATGTCATTGTATGATTGTATGTTTTATCCACGTTGACATCATTTTATTTAAAATTTCTGTTGATTATTATGTACATAACGTATGTACATATGTATTGTGTACTATATAAATGATATACGCGTGTATGTGTACTGTATGAGTATTCGTGTATATACATATACATATATATATATATATACATTTTTTTTTGCATTTTTTAGAATATTTATTTTCTTTCTTTTATTTTTATTTCTATTTTTACGTTTATTATATACCTGTACGCCTATAAATAATACATTACATATCTTTGTTTATCAACTGTTTTATTTTTAATTTTTAATTTCCATTTATATATTTTTTATTTTTATTTTGAAATTTTCTATCTTTTGGCGTCGTCATTTCTTGTTTTTCTTGTTTTTTTTTCTATTCTATTCTACAAATACAATTACTATGTACATATTCTCTGATGATATATTTTATCTTTAATTAAAGGAATCCTTCAATTAAAAATAATATTCATGTAAAAACAAAAAAAAAAAAAAAAAAAACAAAGAATAATGTAAAGTATATAAAATTAAAATTAAAAAATAAAAAAAAAAAATAAAATAAAATAAAAGCAAAATATTCATTGTATGTCCTTTTATACTTTATACACATACATATAAGAGAATATTATATTATACTCGCATGTATTTATACTTTATAATCACGCGTATGCATGCATGTACGAGTATATGTACATATGTATGTACCTAAACTTATTCGTTAGATTATAGTGAAAATAGAGTTTCTTTCTTTTTAATGGTCACTTTTAATTTATCTAATAAGTACAAAAAGTAAAAAAAAAAAAAAAATCCTTACACAAATACATATACAAATTTACATTCATTCAAATGTATAGTAGATATATGCGAGTATAATAGATATGTATGTAGTATGTATAGCGCACGGTAAAACATATTTTTTTATTACTCGTATACAAATACGTATGTATGTATAAATGTATGTGTGTATATGGAGTGATATGGGTTTATTAAATTTGAATTGTATTTTTATGAATAATATTTTTTTTTCATTTTTATATACACACATATATGTACTATATACAATATTCTGTATATAATATTATTCTCTTTACAATTAATTATATTATCCTTTTCATTCATTTTCTTTTCGTGACATTAATAATAATAATAATTTTTATTATTGAAATTCTTTTTAATATTTCGAAAATATTTCAATTAATGTAATTAACTTTTTTTATATATGTACTTACATACAATATATTTTTTTTATTTCATTTAAGAAATAAAAGATATTTTTATATAGTAATCATTTTTATTTTTAATTTTGTCAAGTGTTTTAAATATAGAAGTTGGTTTATAAGAATTTTTATTATCATTAATTTTTTTTTTTTAATACATTTATTTAATATTTTGTTTCATTCCAAAGTAAAATAATTATGATATGATCTTGTTTTATTTTTTAATTATTGAGCATTTTAGCAGTGGGTTTCGATTAATTGTACATTAATCTGTCATGTTGTAAGTATGAATGTGTATTTGTTTATTGTTTATATAAAATGAAAATAATAATAAATAATAATATATGTACATACATAGGCTTTTTTGAAAATTGTTTGGCCTTGACATGAATATGACGCTTCTTATCGAAATCATTTTGGTACAACAATGCTACATGCCTTGTAAGATGACTGTCAAAATTATAACCATTTTGAACGTTCATTTGTGTTCACGTACAATATAATAGTGCTTTTGTAAAAATGAAAAAATGGAAAAAAATCGAATACTGTCTCACAATTAAGCGTTTGCCATAGAATAAAAATTCATGATTCAAGATTTGAATTAATTAACCATACACAGTATTCACCAGATTTGGCACATAGTGACTATTTTATGTTTCCTTGACTCAAAATTTGGCTCAGACAACAGAGGTTTTCATCAAATGAAAAAGCATATTTTGCAGAGCAAGATAAAAACTATACTATTTAGAAGGATTAAAGGAATAGAAGCATCGTTGGGAAAAGTATATAGACTTAAAAGGAGATTATCTTAAAAAATAAAACATAATTTAAGCGAAAAAGTGCTTACTTACTTGTATAGCAAACTTTCAGACGACCATTATAATAGTAATACTGGTAATACTTATGCAAAAGCCAAAAAAAATATTGGTGCGTAATATCCTTTTGGTTTACTTTTATCATTAAAAGTAAATTTATGCAGAAGTTTAGGCCTAGAGATTTTTAGTGAAAAAATAAAAAAAAATAAAAAAAAAAATTGAATAAATATTAGAATAATTGGCAGTTTCATTTTAGCAAGGATCCTGATTAGTTGAAATTTTTAGTGTTTTTTTTTCTTCTTCTTTATTCAAATTTTATTTTTCCATTTTCGTTTAATCAAAATTCAATTTTCTTAAAGTTTACAATTCATATGTTCATGTGTTGCCACCAAGTACGTACGTAGATAGACTTCATTTACACATAAATTTGTATATGTAATTTTATTTATCAACTGTGTATATGCACATACGGTAATGACAAAATTTATTTGTGCATTAAAAATTTCATAATATTTGTGTTTTGTAAATATAAACATGTCATCCATATCAGTTGTTTCTAATTCTAGCTTTGCGCATAGGCGATATCGTAACTAATGAGATTTTACCGAGGTGCGATTATTGCTAGCTGCTAATGCTCTCTCTCTCTCTCTCTCTCTCTCTGCTGAATTATTTTGCACAATTTCACTATTATACTTCTTGAGAACTTGAAATTGAATTCTATATCATTGAATATTTTACTTTCTTAGCTAAACCCTTTAAACAGGAATACCCAGCATTATATTTAGCAAGAATAACAGCTGAATTTGGGCATTTGACCAAAAGAAAGACAAAAATTAAGTTGGAGAAGTGAATTCCAGAGAGATGTACAAACATTGCTGGGGATAAGAAACTAAAGGAATCAATTTGCCAGAGAATGTTCTGTGTATTCTGGATATGTGCTCCAGAAGGTTCAAATTCTATTTGAATTGCAAAGAATTTTTGTAAGTATGAAATATTCTGAAACACCAATAATATTTGCTATCACTGTATATATACTACATACATGTATATTTATAGGCATACTCTTAAGTACCTGTTATAATTTAACAATATACACTCTAGTATTTTCTTTTTCTCATTTTTTTTTTTTTTTTTTTTTTTTTGAAAAGAAGAAAAAAAACTATAATACTAGCACCCTAATTTCACTTACCTATTTGCGTATTTGCCTAACTTAAATTGAAAAGTAATGTAACGTATACAAATAAGTTTTTTTTTTTTTTTTTTTGTATCCAAAAGACCTTTTGGGATTTTATTATACTTTTTAGAATATAATTTTTTACATATTATATGTGAACAGAGTATATTATAATGTAAAATGTTCCTGTTCCTCTTATGTACAATCTATAATGATATATGATTTACGTTAGACATGCATGATAAATTTTAGTGAATATTTCTAAATATAATACTTATGGTCGTATTCACAAACCAAGATTATCCGTCGGATATATTTAGGAGTTTGGGTATAATTTCAGTTTATTCCTCAATCAATAATGTATAATCCTGGTTGATGAATACACATTTTATCTCAGATACAATTTTTTATTTTTCTTATAACAACATCATACGTACTCGTGAATACTATATATACTATGGTAAAATAATAAGATGAATTTTTCTTTTTTTTTTTTTTGAATCATGGGGACAAAACCAAACGATTAGATTTTTTTCTTTTCCTAATCTATACAAAATACTCGTGTAGTGAATTTCATTTGATATTTAGCAGAATCATCAAAATCTGATCAAATTTCAGCTCCCAAAAAAAAAAAAACAATTAATTAAAACTATACGAGTGTTTTTATCGTATTAAGGATCAAAAATAAATTTTAACAAAATACCTACAAACACACACACTCAAATTTGTTAATTAAGTATGTACATGATTCATGCTAAATTTCTTTATAATAAATATCATTAATTTTTTTTTATTTTTTGGTAAGATTAATTGATTTTTTCATTTGTATGCAAACTTAAACACTTAGCAGGTAGGTAGGAATTTAATTATGTATTATTCGCAATAAAAAAAAAGTCTTCTCTTTTTTCAATGAAAATCTTCCAATTAAACTTTTTAATAAAAAATCCTACTTTTCATCTATCCATACGCATAGCTACCTGCTGAATTTAGTACTATATATATTGTGTCTAATGTCTTCAAATTTATGGAAAAAAAACAAAAAAAAAAAAGAAAAAATTACCATATTATGTTACAATTTTAAAAGAACAAAAATATGCGAGGCAAAAAAATAATTTCTTGTTTTCTTTTGTATAAAACATGAAGAGTGATGGTAGGTATACGTATAGTTACATTGCTGCTGCTTATATTAAATGCAAATCAAATATCATTTTCATTTAAACACGCGAAAAGATCAGAAAAATGACAACATTTTTCTCGAATTTATATATTATTAAAATGATAAATGAATGGCACAAAAGTACTCGTATATTGAATCTGAACGAATTCAATTACATACTTATTTATTAAAAAAAAAAAAAAAAAAAAAAAAATTAAAAAAAAATAAAAATATCTTAAGAGTAGGATTCGACTTTGAAAAATTTCGAAAACAACAACAACGATTATACATACAAAAATTTTAAAAAATGCCTTTGCATACCTTTTAGGTGCTAATAAAAATGGATTTTTGAATATTATGATGAAAAAGAACATAATTTTATTTTGTTAATAAAAATGGAAATATAACAAAAAATTTTATAATTTTTTTTTTTGTAAAAACATCAGAAAAGTCCAAATTTATTTTGATATCAAAATCATATACTTAGGTGTATGAAGATTTAATGTATGAAAATAGAAGTCAAAGTTGAACGATTTTTCAAAAAAAAAACCGTCTCCTTTTTTAAGAACTATAAATAAATTTCAGGACTGAAAATCAAAAGTGTGCTCCATTCAAGGATCATGATATCCTTCAGGCTACCTGTATTTAAAATTTGAAAGAAATTGATCAATCAGTGTTTGCTGTATGAGGTGCATTTGGAATCCGAAAAATCACAATTTTGACAACTTTGACACCCAGTAAAAAGGAAACAAGGACTTTTTTTTAAAAAAGAAACGCTCACAATTAAGCATCACAATTCCTATCAAAGTATCTTTGTTTCGAATTTCATTGAAATCAGTTAAGTAACTTCGGAGATAATTGGTGCACAAGATAGCAGATATCTCGAATCCTAATCTTAATGTAAAAAGCAATTTTCAATTTCAATATTATAAAGATATTCGTAAAAAAAACTTAAAAACGCACTTGAATATGAAAAATAGCGAAAAATATTTTTTTTTCATTTTTTCCACTTACATGTAAACATTTCATGAAATTCCAAAAAGAAAATAAAAAAAAAAAACAAACAGAAAAAGAAATCTTTTCATTCTGTGTACTTGAAATATCTTCCAAATTTTTTTTTTTGTATTTTTTGTGTCTTGTTGTTGTCGTTGTTATGATTGTCTTTTTTATTTTGCAATTTTTTAAATTTTTATTTCTTATCGAAATATATTTTTGAAATCATCCAAAATACACATACACATACACAAATAAACATAAACAGAGATTAACATCACCTCCCCCCAGCCATACGATTTTTCGTTTGTCGCCGACGAGAACTATCAACACTATTTGCAAGTGGACTACACTCAAGGCCGGACACCCCTGTATATTTGATAATATTTTTTATTCAAAAAACTAAATACACGCAACGCGGTACTATTTATAAAAATCAAAAAAAAAAAATAAATAAATAAAAAAAAAATTACAATATCGCTAGAAAATTTTCAAGTTTTCAAAAACTATTTTTTTCTTGTATTCAATAATTTGATTGAAATAATTTCAAAATTTCACAGAACAAAAAATAAAAGAAAAAAGGTAAATGTGTATTTTTTGTTTCTTCTTTTTCATGTCTGAGGATTAGAAGATGATACAAAAACTTTTTACTCTATTGATACTATACATATACTTATCTAGATAAAAATTGAAGAAAAAAAGAATAATTGTATAAAATGTCGTGTGCACACATTACATCAAAATATAAATAAGTAGTACATACTCGTATACAATAGTAGTATGTGTACTGTACTAAGAATTTATAAAATATAATACTTAATCAATATCATAGTGTTAGTGTAGGTATTATATATATCTGATGCTATAGAAAAAAAAAAATTAAATAAATAAGAATAAAACAAAGAAAAAGAATAAAATAATATAAGATATCATTCTGGAAGACTATAAATAATATCACATAATATGGATGTCATCAAAATCTTAAGCCTATAAACAAAAAACAAAATATATTTTTTAACTTTTATGAATTTTATGGTAGATGGAATCAAAATGGAATCAAAAATACATGTGTATTTACATATACTTACATGCATATTGCATATATGTATAAAGCTAAATACATAATAAATGTTTGTCTCTATGATAATATATATAAACATACACATATACAAGAAGAACAAGAAGAAGAATTTATATTATGTCGGACTTTATTATATGTGTAAATATATATGTATATATTGATCTTCGATATATGTACATCTACATATACTACGTGGGTTGATAAGTTTTCTGTATTCATAGTAAAGCACGTAAATTTTCACAATTTTTTTATTTAATTTTCTACATAATCTCCTTTTAGCTCTACACACTTATTCCAACGTTTCTCCAACAATTCTATCCCTTCCCTATATCGCACTTTGTCTAACCCTTCAAAAAATGCGTTTGTTTCGGTTATGACGTCACTATCCGATGAAAATCTCTTTCCCCGTAACCATTTTTTCAACTCTGGAAACAAAAAGTAATCACTGGAAGCCAAATCTGGAGAATAAGGAGGATGTGGAAGCAGTTCGTATTTTAATTCGTGAAATTTGGCTTTCGCAATTGTTGACGTGTGAGATGGGGCATTGTCCTGAAGAAAGAGGATTTTTTTCCTCGACAAATGTGGTCGTTTTTTTAAAATTTCTTCATTTAATTTGTCTAACAATGTGCAGTAATACTCACCAGTGATCACTTTTCCTTTTTCCAAATAATCAATGAATATTATCCCATGTGTATCCAAAATGTAGTGGCCATGACTTTCCCAGCCGTCTGTTGAGTTTTGGGTCGCTTTGGTCGGCTTTCACCTGGTTCCATCCATTCTGCAAATTGTTTATTTGATTCAGGTGTATAATGATGAATCCATGTTTCGTCAACAGTTATTATTCGACGAAAAAAATCCGCCTTATTGCTTGTCAACATTTCCAAACATTGCTGTGAAGTGGTCACACGTCTGCGTTTTTGGTCGATTGTTAGCAAACGCGGCACCCATTTTGCTACAAGTTTCTTCATATGCAAATGTTCATGCAAGATATTAATAACACGTTCTTTTGAAATGTTGACGATGTTCACAATCTCATTCACTTTCACTTTTCTATCACTCAACACAATATCATGGATTTTTTCGATATTTTCTGGTATTGTTACCTCTTTTGGCCTTCCACCGCGTTCATCATCATAAACACTTGTGCGTCCACGTTTAAATTCACTGACCCAAAAACGAACAGTCTCATATGATAGTGCAGACTCACCCAAAGGTTCGTCCATGTCTTTTTTAATATCGGTTGCTGATAAGCCTTTCAAATGGAGATAATGTATCACACTACGAACTTGAACTTTATCCATTTTATAAAAAATGCTAAACACACGTAATTCAATTGCTTGTAAAATATAAATTAATTGACAGATAGGTTTGAAAATAAAAATGGCGTCTCATAAAAGATCATAATTTCTAAAAAAAATACTCCTAACTCATCGAAGTGTCATCTACATGTTAATACAGGAAACTAATCAACCCACGTAGTATATGCGATTTTATTTATATTTACTATACATAATATACACAATATATGTACATATTCATTTTTGGTTTTAAGGACATGCTTTTTTTTTTTTTTAAATAGTCCAAAAAATAAATTTTCTTTTTTTTTTACATGATTTTTATCAGTATTTATACACTTAACAGATTTACCATAATTTTCTTTTTTATATGCACATACTCGTGTATTTGTGTACATAAATTTTTAGCATAATAATAATGATCATATATACAATATGTATATGTATGTATGTATGTATAGGAATATATGGAAATAGTATAACACACGAGACAATTTATTTTTAAAATAATTTCTATATCGCATATAATACTATACAGACTCATAGATACTCATCGTGTATTTGTGTTTATTTTTGTTTCGTTTGTTTGCTTTTTGATTTAACTTTCGTTTTATTTTAAAATCTTTTATGTAATCAGTTTTAACTTTCATAAAAAAGATTTTATTTTTTTATTTTTTTTATATAATATATAAATATCCAAATATAAATATACATACATATACGAGTACATAATATGAATGTTTGTTTATGTTTACATATAGAATATAGTAGAAGAAATATTTATAATATATTTTCATTTAAGTTCACGCTACACATAAATGTGTAAAATAAAAATAGAAAATCAAAAAAAAAATACGTAGCTACTTATACATATATAGGTACATATATTCAAAAATATACCGAAACAATAATAACAAAAAAAAAAAAAAAAATAAAGAACAAAAATAAAAATATTTAACAAAACAATACAAAAATGTGTTTTTATAGTATTGTTAAAACAGAAAAAAAGTAAAGAATATTCAAAAGGATCAAGAAAATAACAACTGACAAAATCTTCAAAATGAAATGATTTTCAATTTGACAGAAATCCATATTGAGAAGTTAAGCTCTAAGTCCTTAAGCGAGTGTACTTTGTACGTACTACATATAGTACCAATTGTATATATATATGTATACATAAATAGATAGTTATACATAAAAAATTCAAGATAAAGAAAAAAAAAATTGAAAAATATATAAGAAGAAGACGAATCAAACAAAAAATGACAAATCCTAGAGTAAATAAAATCAAAAGTTGAATTAAATCCCATTTTGTATTTGTTGTTTGTTTTTGTGTTGTTTCATTTTTATTTATTTATTTATTTATTTTTTTTTTGTCTAAAACAAACGAGCATTTATGTAAGTATGTATGCGACAAGCGTATGCAAATTATAAGCATACATTACATTAAATATGAATTTGTCAATTATTATATACTACACATATAAATATATCCACCAAATACATATACAAGAATATAATATAATTTAAATAACATTATTGTTAACATTACATTATTCACAGATGTATTCAAATACGAATTACGTGCGTATGTAATGTAATGTAATGTATACATTTTTATATTCCAGGATAATTAAATGGGTTTTTGTTTTGCATATTTTTTTTTTTATATTTATGTATTTAATTTTATTTATTACATGAGAGATACAAGTTTGAGTACCATATAGTACATATTATGTACATTGGGAGAATTATAGAGAAACTAATTTTGTATAATAGGAAAATTGAAAAAAATTTTACTGATTTTCTCTAAACATAAATAAGTACCTATACATGCAAAAACATACTTTACGTATGAATATGTACATTAAATATATTGAATTCGACTTCGAATATTGAATTTTTATGATATTATAGAATTTGTTATCGTTGATTCATACCTTCATACATTTACAAATATTGAAAAATATTATGTATGTATATTAACCTAATGATGTCCTTTTCGTTAATGTTAATGTTATGCTTGCATTACTCATGCCTTTTGTAATAATATGTACATACACACATTAAGGCTAGAATGTCTAGCTAGTTATGAAAAATTTCAAAAACAACAAAAACAAACGATTTCACACTAGAAATTTTATAAAAATTATAAATATTAATAATTTTGCATAACCACGGGTGCTATTAAAATTGAAATAATTTTTAAAGATAACACAAATTTATTTTGTTTATAAAAATTAAAAATATGAAAAAAATTTTTATAATAATTTTTGTTGTAAAAACATCAGAAAAATCCAAAATTTTATTTTGACACTAAACTCATATAGAAATATGAAAGATTTTATATTTATGTGAAAACAGAAGTTAAATTTGAAGGACTTTTCAAAAAAAAAAAAAACCTTTTTCTTTTTTAAGAAGTCAAGAACTAATATAATTAAATTTCAGAACCAAAAATCAAAAAATTGTTCAATTTAAGGACAAAAACTCGCTTTCATAGTATTTATATTTCAAATTATATAATGAAATCGTTTAAGTAACTTTGGAGGCAAATGTGGTGCAAAAGAAAGCAGCAGTTTATTAGTGCTATGGCTATACTATTAAATGTATATATGTAGGATATGAATCACCCTGCAACTGCAGATAATTCTAGAAATCGTTATATTATTTGTATTTTGAATATTATTGTAATTTGTAATTTTCTTATATATAAATATTTGAAATAGAAAACAGTTAGGTATATTAATTATTATCAGAAAATGTATAAAAATAATAATAGCAGTAGGTAGCAGATGAAGGTAGGTAGTAAGTACATAGTACATACTACATAATTTTTAACAGTAGTGATCACAGTGGTACAGTAGTAAGAGTGTTTTACAGTAGTACAGTATAGTGGTTATACAATAGACAGTAGTAATTTTTTATAAAGTTATATTTTTAAAATTTCTATTTCTTTGTTTTATATATTTTATTTCATATATTTTTTGATATTTCTTTTAAAATAAAAATAAATTTTGGATTAAATTTTGGAATAAATTTGTGTTATATTTAAATTTAAATAAAACTTATTTGAAATACAAAATTGGTGATATTCTCATTTCCAATACTACAATTGGGGGCTCAACCAATTTTTTTTAAATCTAAAATTTGTAAAAAAAAAAAATTTTGTGAAATTTGTGAAATGGGTAGAAAACGAAAAAGTATTTTAAATTCAACGTTGTCTAATCAAAGTCAACGTGAAGAACATATTTCTCCTGATCTATACAGAGAAATCGATGTGTTAATGCCGCCATTTTCCGGCACCGATAATACCAATATCACCACATGGCTTACAGAATTTGAAAATTTTGCACACATGTTTCAGTGGGATAATATTCGGAAACTAATATATTGTAAAAAACTTTTGAGAGGACCAGCAAAAGCATTTGTCGATTTTGAAGTAAAACCATTTGATTACGAAGTGTTAAAAGAAAAATTATTGGAAGAATTTAAGCCAAAAATCAGCAGCGCCAACGTGCATGAACAGCTAAAACAGAGGAAAAAGCTCAAACATGAAACATACCAGGAATATCTGTACCACATGTTAAATATTGGATCACAGGCTTCTGTTGACGATAAATCAATTATACAATATACAATTGCAGGTATACCAGATGACGAGGTAAGCAAACTTTTATTATATGATGCTCAAACCTTAAGTGAATTCAAGCATAAACTGAAAATATATGAAGAATTTAAAAAAAATACAACAGTAACTAAACAAGACAATCAAAATTTAAAAGACAGTGATAAAAATAAAGTTAAAATAAAACGGTGTTACAATTGTGGTTCGGTAGATCATCCATTTTATGAATGTCCAAATAAAGACAAAGGACCGAAGTGTTTCATTTGTGATAAGTTCGGACACCGAAGTCATAACTGTCCTAATCGTGTTAGCCGCGCTAAGAAAATTCCGGAACAATCTAACGAAGAAAAATCTAGAACCAAAATTATGTTTCTTTCAAATTCAAATTTTAAAAACTATTGTAAAGTTTCTTTGTTTAATAATGAATTTCAAGGTCTAATAGATACCGGTAGTGACATTTCCCTTATAAAAGAAAGTGAATTTAATAAACTTGGTCTAAAAATAAATGACTTGAACTCCGTTGGATTTAAAATATCAGGACTCGGTAGTGAAATTCAAACAAAAGGTTATTTTTCATGTGATTTGAAGATAGACAATAATGAATTTAAGAATGTAGCAATTTTTGTAGTTGAAGATAACGTAATGCAGCCTTCTTTTATTGTTGGTATGAATTTACTTAGTCAAGCTGAAATTCTGATTACACAAAACGGCGTTAAAATCAAACAAAATCCAAATTGCAATGAAATTGATTTTAGTTCTAGTGAAACTAAATTTGTACAATCTTTTGTTGTTGAGAAAAGTGACTACCCTGATACAAATCACATAAAAGACAAACTTATCAGAAAACAAGTTGACGACGTTATAATGAATTATGTAACAAAAAAATGTCGTGACGCGCCCATTAAAATGGTAATCACTGTTTTAGAGAATACTCCAATTTATCATCCCCCGCGTAGACTAGCACCTAAAGAAAATCATTTCGTTAAGAACCAAATAGAAGAATGGCTTGAAGACGGTATCATTCGTCCTAGTTTTTCTAACTTTGCGAGTCCTATCGTGGTTGTTAAAAAAAAAGATGACACTTTCCGTTTATGCGTTGACTATCGCTCACTAAATAAAATAGTCTATAGAGATCGATTTCCAATTCCCAACATTGAGGAGCAAATTGATCAGCTATACGATGCTAATTATTTTAGTACCCTAGATTTGACTAACGGATTTTTCCACGTACCGGTAGACGAAGGAAGCATACGATATACTGCGTTTATAACACCATATGGACATTTTGAATTCATGAAAATGCCATTTGGTTTGTGCAATTCACCGTCAACGTTTCAGCGATTTATTAACTCTGTCTTCCAATCTTTGATACAAGATAAAAAATTGTTAATCTATATTGATGATTTGATAATACCATCAAAAACAGAAGAAGACGGACTCAATTCTTTACGTCAAGTAATGCAGATAGCTTCAGAATATGGTCTTCAAATAAAGTGGAAAAAATGTCAAATTTTGAAAACAAAAATTGAATATCTGGGTTACGTAATTTCGAACGGAAAAATCGAACCCTCAGTAGAAAAAGTTAAAGCTGTTCTTGGTTTTCCTGAACCAAAGACAACACATCAGCTTCAAAAATTCCTGGGTCTTGCAGGATATTTCAGAAAATTTATCGAGAATTTTTCTATAAAAGCTTGTCCTTTATATAAGTTATTAAAAAATAATACTAAATTTATTTTTGATTGTAGTTGTAGAAGATCTTTTCAAATATTGAAGAAAAGTTTGGCAAATCAACCTGTGTTATCAATCTTTCGTCCTGGCGCACCAACAGAATTACATACTGATGCATGCTCAATTGGGTATGGAGCAGTACTCCTGCAAATAAGTGCATCCGATAATCAATTACATCCGATTTCCTATATGAGTAGAAAAACATCTGTTCACGAACAAAAGTACTCCAGCTACGAATTAGAGATTCTAGCAGTCGTGGAAGCCGTCAAAAAATATCGCGTATATCTGTTAGGACATCCATTTAAGCTAGTTACTGACTGCAAGGCTTTTGAGCAAACTTTAAAGAAAAAAGATTTATGTACGAGAGTTGCCAGATGGATTATGCTTCTACAAGATTTTGAATACACAGTCGAACACAGAAAGGCACAACAACTTAAGCATGCAGACGCGCTTAGTCGAAATCCTGTTTCAATGGTAATTCACATAGATGATACGATATTACATCAATTAAAGCAAGCTCAAAAAGATGATGAACATATTCAAACTATCATAAAACTATTAGAATTTGGATCATACAAAAACTATTCATTAGAAAATAACATATTGTACACAAACAAAAATGGTTTACATCTCTACGTTGTACCTCAAGCTATGGAAGATAATATTATCAAACGAGTTCACGAACAAGGTCATTTCAGTCTACGAAAAATGCAAGATATTATTGAAAAAGAATTTTATATTAAGAATCTAAAAAATAAAGTAGAAAAATGTGTCAAAAATTGTATACAGTGCATATTAGCAACGAAAAAGGAAGGTCGCCAAGAAGGTTTTCTTCACCCTCTAGATAAAGATATTTTGCCACTAGACACTTTCCACATAGATCATCTAGGACCGCTGTCTATGACAAAAAAGGGTTACAAACATATTTTTAGCATTATTGACAGTTTCACTAAATTTGTTTGGCTATTTCCAGTAAAAACTTTATCGGCAGACGAATCAATTGAAAAGTTTAAAATTTTATCAAGTACTTTTGGTAATCCTCGTAGAATAATTGCAGACCAAGGTGGAGCTTTCATATCAAAATCATTTCGTAATTATTGTGAAGAAGAAAAAATAGAATTGATACATATCACAACCGGAGTACCGAGAGGTAATGGTCAAATTGAACGCATTCATCGAATTGTCATCTCAACATTGACGAAAATATGCACTAATGAACCTGAAAGTTGGTACAAACACGTTCAGAAAGTTCAAACATTCTTAAACAGTACATTTCAAAGATCCATAGCTATGACACCATTTAAATTACTGACTGGAGTAGAAATGAAACTAAAAGAAGACATAAAGATTAGAGAAATTATTGAAAAAGAAATGACTGAAATATTTTTAAATTCGAGAGATGAATTGCGTGAACAAGCCAAATGTGCACTATTGCGTATTCAAGAAGAAAATCGAAGTAACTTTAATAAAAGAAGAAAAAAAGGAAAATTTTATCGTGTTGGTGACCTGATAGCAATTGAAAGAACTCAGTTTGGAGTAGGAATGAAAACTCGTTCGAAATTCTTGGGTCCTTATAAAATCGTAAAAATTAAAAAGAATGATCGTTTTGAAGTCGAAAAGGTGGGATATCATGAAGGTCCAGCATCAACATCAACTAGTATCGACAAAATGAAGCCGTGGGCAAAAGATGTAGATGAAGAAATATTGAATACAAACTACGAATCATCTGGGGCAGATGATAGAGCAGATGGCCGAGTGTAGGATATGAATCACCCTGCAACTGCAGATAATTCTAGAAATCGTTATATTATTTGTATTTTGAATATTATTGTAATTTGTAATTTTCTTATATATAAATATTTGAAATAGAAAACAGTTAGGTATATTAATTATTATCAGAAAATGTATAAAAATAATAATAGCAGTAGGTAGCAGATGAAGGTAGGTAGTAAGTACATAGTACATACTACATAATTTTTAACAGTAGTGATCACAGTGGTACAGTAGTAAGAGTGTTTTACAGTAGTACAGTATAGTGGTTATACAATAGACAGTAGTAATTTTTTATAAAGTTATATTTTTAAAATTTCTATTTCTTTGTTTTATATATTTTATTTCATATATTTTTTGATATTTCTTTTAAAATAAAAATAAATTTTGGATTAAATTTTGGAATAAATTTGTGTTATATTTAAATTTAAATAAAACTTATTTGAAATACAAAATTGGTGATATTCTCATTTCCAATACTACATATATACAGTATTATATACTACGTACGTATACAATATACATAAATGAAAATGTATTTAAAATTTATATTCGCGTATATAATTATGTAAATGTGTGCATATTTTATCAAAATATCAGTTGATATCTGCGTAAAATTATATCACGATACATTATCACAAAATATATACATATGTATGTTTGTGTGCATAAAGAATATGATAATGTAAATATGCATACATAATAATACATATACATATACCTATATATACCTGTATAAATACATATAAACACATCACAAAGAAGTACATATTTTATGCAAGGTGTATGTTGCCTTACTGTATGTGAAATCAAATACAAATAATATAATATCGATAATGTGCAAAAAAATGTATAGATAATGTCAAAATGATGTATTTGTATGAACACATATACATATACATATATATACATAAATATGATTTCATTTCAAATATTTATATATAGTATAATGTTTATGGTACATGATGGTTATATATAACACAAGAGTATATATAACGTACATATGTACTCATCCTAATTGTATCGGTAAATTTACTATTAGATATATATTATATATTTTGTATGTAGGTAAATATTATATATATATATTATGATGGTAAATAAATATACATGAACATATTACATATATATGTAAATATGATAATATATAAGACACAATTATGATAATATTGAATATTGCACGTGTCTGGAATATAACTCTAATATTATTTTGCCTTTTCATTCTTTGTATAAAATATCTACTCGTATTTATACTACATATATGTATATGTAAATGTATTTTTATATTACATTAAATATTATATACTTGATGTTCATTATATATACGTACATACATACATATAAGTAGAACAAAAAAAAAAATTTTTTTTTTTTTACGTAAATGTGTGAAAACGTACATATACGTGTACAAGTTTTATAATATGTTTGATGAATATTATATATATCTACTATACATACATTTAAATAATACTCGTATATTATTTACTCTTTTATATATAATAAGCATATATATACAATAAGATATGTACATACAATAGATATGTATATAGTTTATGTATAATATCAGATTTATTAAAGCTCAATTCACGTACATATATACAATTCATTTCAATGCGAAACGTTATCCTTCTCGTCTATTTCAATTCAATAAAATTTCATTTAATAATAATAATAATAATAATAATAATAATAATATTTCGTTCACTTTATATCCATAAACTCTTTTCATGACATGCATATCATATTATATTATAATATTTTTAAACTCGTACATATACATATATTTACATAGTTATATACTTATATTAAATACATCTCCATACATAAAACATTATAATAATTCTTGTACATATATACATTATTTTACTTATGTATATTACAATAATTTTATTTTATTTTAAAAGTTCATTGATATTACTATCAAACCCGTAAATTCTTATTCTTTTTTATTTTATTTTTTATATATTTTTTCTTGTCTTCTTCCTTTTCAGTTATACTTTTATTTTGAAATTTTTTAAAAAGGTTTTCTAAAATAAAATAAAAAAAAAAATAAAAATAAAATACACAATATTCGCATAACATAATGTACAACGAACATGTTTTAAATGTATAGTTAAGTAAAGAAAATACTATATACTAGATACTAGGTAAAAACATTTTAAATTTTCTAATACATCACATTCAAATACATATACATATGTATATTTGTACATTATTACATTTATACAGAAGCATTTCAATTTATTTAAAGAAAATTTTATTCTTGCAGTTTATATATATGAAATGAAACTAAAAGTGAAATGATATCAATTCAATTATTGAGTTCACTATCTAATTTCATTGTCTCTCTCAATCTACTGTAATAATTCTTTAGTGTACATCAATATCAATACATCTATCTGTGCATACCATATTGCATACATATTTGTACATATATGTACATAGATGTATATTTATTTCAATAAAATATTTTCTTTTGATTTCAGAAAAAAAAAAAAAAACACATTTTTTTTTTAAATTATTGGTCCTTATTATGAGTGTCGATAATATCGTTTCGCCATCGACTATATCGCATGGGCTCGACTTAATAAATGTTCTATTATGAGTGACAGTTTGAGGTGAGAATATCGACATTTTGAGTCGATCAGCTGAAATTAATCACCAATCATTAGTAATCAATTGTCATTTTTAACATTTCACATTTGCTTCGTATATAAGATAAGGTGTATTTAATTATTCTACTCATTTTCTTCAAGTTTTATTAAATTAATTATAGAAAAATCACCGAAAATGTGGGTTGATTTGAGAATTACAAACATCATTTCCAGCAAAAAAAAACTACAAACTTCAAAGCATCAATCAATCAATCTTTATGCTCTTCTTTTACGCAAAAAAAAAATCAGTTTTTGTTTATTTTCTCTTCTGAACTACTACAAGTAGCTGAATTGAGTCCATTGTTAAATTAATTATATTTTATAATTTCGCACTTGATAACAAATTATTTAAATTGTTGTCAAAATATTGCAACTAAAAAAAATTAATTATAAATTTTTATATCGAAATATTTGACAACTTTTATAGAAATTTTCATGGTAAAAGTGAATAAAAATGGAATTTGATATTAGAAATATCTTACCATCGATGTGATCGATTTGCATAATAAAAAATTTACATCGCCTTGCGACGTCTTAATTTTGTCGAAAATCTGTATTATCGTCAATCATAATAAGGGCCATTATAAATATCATGTATGAAAAGTGAAAGTATGTACTACATATTATATACCTTCCTTTTTGTAAATTTAATAAATTCTTTTCACAAAAATTCAAAAAAATAAAAAATTAAAATAAAACTTGTTTTTAATAATACGACTATATAGATATGTAAATATGTATATTCTATATTAGTATATAAAATAAGAGCTTCTACGGTATACGTTTTGTATATAATTATTTCAAACTAAAACTACACTCTTACATAATATGCTGTACAATAAAATAATCAAATTAATTTATTGTTATTATTATGATACCTCTCTATTATAATCTTCAGTGATTATACTATAAAACTAACACATTTTCTTTTTCTGAACAATAATAATAATCATTGTTATCGAAAAAGGATCAAGGTATATGTACTATCGTACTATACACTGATGTGTGAATGATTATATTCATAAAATATAAAATCATAGTAACCTAAAACCTAAAAACTTTTATTAACTTTAAACTTAAACAAAATTCATTTCGTTAGGTAAAACAATAATTAAAATTAATCATTTACAATATAATATGTATAGCTACCAACGTACATTTATACGCATATATATGTTATAGAATAAACCAATAATACACATATAAATTTATGCATGTAAATGTACATAAAATCGTAAATTACTTATGTAATAACAACATAACGATTTTCTATTAAAAGTTTATTAAAGTTTTTATATTTTAAATTAATTTCGAAAATACAAATCGAATAGAAAATATTTTTATTATTTTATTATTTTTCGTGTACCATTAATGTATGTATATGTATACTTTTTAGAAAACTACGTCTAAAAACACTAAATTATAAATTTTACTTAAACATTTTTAAGTGCACCCTAAAAAACCAAATAAATAAATAAATAAATAAAAAAATTAAATACTAAAAACAAATCAAAGAAAAATAATTGAGATAAAAATAAAAAACACATTTTTTTTTGTGTTGTTTTATATGTTTTAAAATAAAAAAAAATTTTTTTTTTTTTAGTCAGTTAGCTCCTCTTTTTCCGAGACACAAAAAATATCACATTTACATTTATACACGAACCGATAGAGAAGATTGTATTTAAATAAAACTAACAACTGGTATAAAAAAAAAGTTTTCAATTAAACATGCTTGTAACATGTTCAGTTTATTGTGTGTTTTTTTTTGTTTTTTTTTTTTTTTTTTTTGAAATGTGTCATATGTGTATTTTACTTTACACTTTAAAAACTTTGTTGTGTGTTTTTTTTTTTTTTTTGATTTTTTTAAATTTTTTTAGATGTTTTCAAATATTATTTTATCTAATAATTTTAGTTTTTCTTGCATATGTTTTTAATGTAAGTAAATTTTGTTTTTTATTTTTAACATTTTTTTTTTGTTTTCAAAAACTGTTGACAATTTTGACAATATGATATTAGTTCTCTATCCTGTATTAGTTTTAAAAACTAAAAAAAAAAAAAAAAATGAACGTGTAATACACATGTTCACACCATATGCGCATAATAAAATACTTATATAGTCGTGTTATATAAAATAAAACTTGTAAATTAATTTTTTTTTTTTTTCAAATTTACGTTTCAAAATGAATCTGTTCTGTGTTTAATTTAAATTTTTGTTTTTTGAAATTATTTTTTGAATTTTCAATATTTGACAGATCACTTACATATTTTTATGTGTGTGTTTTATTATTTTGTACAAGTAGTATGCATATGTACAATCAATTACAACGTACAGGGGAGTACAAGTTATATCTATTACAAAAGTTATAATAATTAATTAATTAATAATTTTTGTACTTTTTTCGATATGTCAGATAACTTCAGATGCATTTACAAGTGTTAGTATAATTAGTTATGAAAATTTGTTCAAAAATTTGACAGATTTATAATTTGAAAATGACAAATTGATTGACAGACAGGAAGAAATGTTATCAAAATGTCTGTATATTTATTCATGTGACATAGTAATTTAATTACATAATAGAATGATTATTACATTTTTTTCAATAATTCTACAAAAATTTAGAGATTTTTATCAGACGTAAATTTATGTTTTTTTTTCTATTTTTCATTTCATTGAATTATTATCAACAAAAATTGATTGAAATTTGGAAATTTGTTTTTGCTTTTTTTCAAAATGATATCATTATTCTCTGTTATAGGTGAATAACGTATAACATTCGTCACATTTTAGGTTGTGTTTTTGGCACGCAGTCTGCACTGTTTTGCTGCAGTTCTAACGTGCAGTGCGTTTTTTCAGTTTTCTGCACAGTAAAAGTTCGTTTTCAACGGTAATACTGCACTGCTTCTGCTAAGTATTAGGTCAGATTTTTGCAGCTGTCAAATTGTCACTGCGAGTGGTGATTGAAATTAATAAAATGAATGAAATATTGTAAGTAAATAAAAATAAAAAATGTTAAAGTTATATTTATTTTTTTAGTGTAAATTTAATATTATAATTTTATTTATTTATTATTAATGGATTGTGTTCATGAATCATGACATGTGTCAATACGTCTGCGCAGAAACAGAATAAACTGCTTCTTCACAGTTCTTATTTGCACCAGCTTGATTCACAGTCAGAACTTCAGCAGAACTTATGTCGCGAAAACACAACCGTTGACTTTTACTTTTTGTATAAGTAACTCTGTCATTGATTTAATTTGTTTTCGTTCTTTTGATGCTAACAGCTGCCGCACTAAGTGCGGTTTGGCAATGCATTTATGAAAAACAGTAAAATCACATCAACCATACAGTCAGTATACAATATGATAAAAGGATAAAGATTATACAACTGTTAAAATTATTATTAAATATTAAAAAAAATTTATATTGAAGGCACCTGTAGAAATTGATTATTATCGTATAAACCATTGTTAATTTAGGTCAAATTATTATACAGATGATATGCACTTTATGATGTACATATGTATACATACTATCATAATGTACTTAATTAGGGTGACACAAAAAAAAAAAAAAAAAAAAAAAAAAAACAAAAAAACAACAAATTATTATAAACAGAAAAAATTAATTATATACAAAAATGTATTTTTCTTTTCTTTCTTTTTTTTTTGCATTTTAACTTTCATAAATACGACAATACGCGAGTATTATATGAATATGTGTATGTATGTGTAGTGTACGTGAATTCATATTCAGAATATATATACTCATAATATAAATTCAATTTTTTTAAAAAAAAAAAAAACATTATTTTCATGTTTACGATTAATATGATGTATGTATCATTTCAATATAAATTGGCCTCATATGTATATACGGTTTGTTTGGCATACATTTTGTTTATCAATGTGTATATAATATAATTATAGGTATTATACAATATACACAGATTTTATGTATACATAAAATATTCGTGTGTATGTATGTGATGTGTTAATATACAGTTATTGTGTATACCAGTATACAGGTACAATATATATTTACAATTAATTTCACGCAATTAAATACTTAAATATAATTTCATAATGTAAATTATATATAATATACACAATTGATACAAAAGGATGTTATATTTTTTCATGCGTTTATTTAGTAATAATTTATTAATAATTTAAATATATGATTTAAAAAAAAAAAAAAAAAAAAACTTCATAATTAAGTGTATGTATAGCACAATTCATGTGGAAGTACTATATAAATCTACTGTGCTAACTGTGGCTATTAATAATATCCTATATACCTTGATATACGCATTCATCACATTTATAATTAATTTTTTGAATTCAAAAAGAAAGGCTACATATATAATATGTGTTAAAGTTTCTATGTTTGTATCAAAGAACATTTTTCAAATGAAACCAAAATGAAGGAAATCGTTTTTCTTATACGAACAGACATACGAATCGAAAAATGAACTGAATGCTATTAAAAATGTATGTAACTCTTCTTATTATTATTATTATTATTCTACGGCCATGCAGTCTTTAAGAGTACCCTTGCCTCTGCGAGGAAAAGCCGCCACTGTTCTCTATCTATGGATTTCTTTTTCCAGTCGCCCATTCGTATAGCTTATCTAGATCCTTTTTCATGGCGTCCCAACATCTGCTTCTTGGCTGCCCCTTCGATTTATTTCCTTCAATATTTGCAAAGAGGATGGATTTACATGGGCTGCAGTGTCTACATCCAACGCCACTACATCTACATCCTCGTACAATTCGTATATATCGTATATAAATTAAAAATACTTATGTAACAAATATACTCGCATATAGCATAAATTCTATATATTTTTGTTAGCCCGGAAAACATTAATATAAATACTAGTAAGTGTTGTATTATTATGCACTTATATGTGCTCATATTTCAATATACAGGATATATTGTTAGGCAGATATTTTTATACATAGTTGCATTTATTAATCTGCATAAAAATACATATACTTACATGTAAATAGGTAATGTCAATATGTAAATTTCTGTTAAATACAATCAGTGTTAAAATTTTAATTGTTTAAAAATTATTTTACATTAATTTAACTTATGTACTATATTATTTGGACAATCATGTTATTTCGGTATTTCGCTATATATTCATTTTTTTTTATTTTTTTGTTATTATGCAAATTTTATTTATTGTTAATACATTTATATGAAAATAACAAAAAATACAAAAAATATACAGATGTTAAACACTCACTTAATATTCACGAGTGTATCATCATCATACTTATGATGACTACGAGTAATATGAATAAACTACGAGTGCATCGAGTGCTCATATATAAAATTGTTTCATCTTTAGTACGTATACATACACATATAAACATTATCATACGTATATAGTACGTATATACGTGTAATTTATATAAAATGATGACTGTTATAAAAAATAAAAATTAAATTAATACAAATATATAAAATGTACTTATAAAACTATATTAAAGTGCATTAATGTAAATATATTTATGTAATTTTCTACAATGTATAACATATAGTATATAAATAATAAAACATTCGCAAGTATAAATCATATAAATATAGTAGCACTTACGTCAAAATCACATATATACATATGTTTGTCTGTCTACATATAGTTTGTAGGTATATTCATGTATGTCTGCATAAAATATGATAACAATAACGATACGGTATGAAATTTTAACGATGATTTATTTGTCAACAATAAATTTAGTGATAGTATGAATTTAAACTTTTATCAAATTAACTAAGGCTCGTACTCATCAACCAAGATTATCCATTAGAAATATTTAGCTGAATATAAATTCAGATTACTCATCAACCTCGATAAAATTTGTTCTCGGACTTTTTCATAGTGTCGAACATGTCAGATGATTGCGACAAATTTGGTATTTTTACATTGGAAAATGAAAAAAAAAGGTTATGTGATGTGATGATTATACTTATGTGATTACTGTGCTGTTAATAACAAAGTTATTTACGAGTATGTTCAAACGATATTTATAGCATCACTACCAAGTTGTCCCAAAAACATCCAAATACTGTATAACCAAGGTTGATGAATACACTTTATCTCAGTTGAAAAAGAAAACTAATCAAAAATATTATTAATGTTTTTTAACAATCAGAATTACAATTTAAAAATGATGTGTTCTAGTCTGCATGTAAATAAATCTTATAGTATGCTGCGCAGAAGAAATTGATCAAGAAATTTTGTGATACATATCTTTGGCAAGCTTGCTTGCTTTGATTTGTGGCAAGCTTGTGTTTTCATACCGTTCATTTTAAATCAACTTGCAAACGTCAAGTGTTCATTTATTCAAGCTTTTTCGTCAAATTAAGACAAGATTTGTAGTAAGGTTCATGATCGTCTTGCTTACTTTGAGTTCATTTATTTAAATTAAAGTGTTTCCATCTTCATTTAAAAATTTGATGACATTTATAGTTATTAATCATTTAAATTTTAAACAATGAACTAAGTAAAATAAAAATACGATACACTCCACTTCAAATAATTTTTTTAAAAACTGGTAGAATGATAACATGAAAATTTACGTCACAATTGATTTAATGTTCAAATATACAAGATTCCTTGAAATTGCAAGATATTATAATCTTGCGCCAAGGTATATTTGACTTGATCTCAAGTTGATGAAGTCAAGCTTGTATTTTTTAAAACACCCGTAATAATAATTAACATTATGATACAGGTTTCTAACAATTATCTTATAAATATTTCGTCATATTTTGTTGTATATTATTTCCTTTTTTAATTTTTACAAATTTTAGCAAAAATTTACAGAGAAAATCAACACAAACCTACTATATAATATACATATGTATGTAGTTTTCAACATTTTTTTTTCTTGTCAATATTTTTATAATTTCTTTTACTATTTCCTTTACTCGTATTTTCTTAAATACATATATTTTTTTTTCAAATTATAATAATATACTCGTATCGTATATCTTATAAAATATATTATGCCTGATAAATAATAATAATATGTGTAATTGTAAATAAGTAAATATATATAGTATATAGCGAATAATCATAATCATTATATTATTCGTATACATATGATTCATAATTTTTAAAAATGTCTATCATATGAATGAAATCAATGTGAAATACTCGTATATTTACATTTTACATTATTTGCATTTATAAATTTACATACATACGTAAAATTTCTATAAAAATAATATTATATAATAAATTATACACAAACATATATGTACATATTGAATATCTTTTATATATTATGAGTATGAAAAAAATAAAATTTGTTTATTACATTCATTGTATGTATATACTTATATGATAAGCATATCTTTGTTGTCGACCTGATTTTAAGAAATATACGAGTATTCTTCCTTTCTAAATGATTGATGCTTGTACAATATACGAGTATATTTCTTTAAAATATCCTTGTTATATACATATATTATATATGTATGTATTTTTTTTTTGTTCGTCTTCTATACTTTATATGTATATGTGTTATACATACGTATATATACATATATGAATGTACATAATAAATTTTTCTTTTATTCTACGATAATGTAACACACATATAAAAACTTTTAGGATATCTATGTGTCTATATGATGATTTGTATAAATAATATAAAAAGTCAAAAAAAAAAAAAATAATATTTATACATTTTCTAATGTGCAAATATGTATACCTACAATCTATATAAACCGTGATACCTTAAAAATATTATATGAATATTATTTTATGTACACAAGTATCACACATTATTATAAATTATATAGAATGTGTAGGTATATAAGTACTTATTTATACCCTTTTTAAAAAAGAAAAAAAATTTTTTTTTTTTTTTTCAAAAAAATTTCCTTTTTTCAAGTTATTTTATAATATTTATATAATATAATATATTATATGTGGATATGTACATACAGTAAATAATATTGTATAGTTATGCATTTTGTGTATACATATATGTATGTATGTAATGTGCTCAAATGTTTTTATAATATATAAGAATAATTTATGATATCACCTTACAAAACTCATCTATTTTGTCCGCAAGTTTTTTTTTTTTTTTTGTTAATACACATTTTTATATATGTATTTATATTTCTTTCTTTTTTCTCATACAAAATATACATACTCATATGTATATAAATAATGTAAATAAAAAATTTTACATATAACTATATGTTATAGTTTTTTGTTTTCATATAAACACTCTTATTCATTTTATATATTTGATTTAGAACCTCTTATATATACCTTAATATGTGTTTATGTGCATACGGATGTACACACACACATATATATTTATTAAATATGTATATACACTAACGTTAGTACATACATATATATATATATATAAATTTTGTTATACTTTATGTACCCGTTTATTTCACCTTATTCACCTTTTTTTTTTTTCAAATAATATATTCTCAAAAAACCACATATACAATTTTCTATAAAAATGTTATTTTTTTATTTTATTTTTCTTTTGTTTGTTTGTTTTTTTTTTTTAGGCTCTTATCAAAAAGAGCATTATACACATAATTCCTAGATATGTATATTCATATTGTATATGTACATTTTATACAAGTAAAAATATACAAAGTAATGCAAAAAAAAAAAAAAAGAAAAACAAAAAACGAAATATCAGAATTCCTTTTATTTGACCCTATTCTAAAATTTACATTATATATTATTTGTATACATACATATACTCGTATGAAATACATCAACATATCTATACCTATTTATCTATATGTATGTATATAAAATTCAAATATAAAAACATTTAAAATTGATGATGTATAGCATCGTTATAGAATATATAAAGTAAAAAGTTGATAAAACACTTATAATAATACACATATTATCTATGTACGTATCTACATACGTACGTATCTATGTACATACATATGTTGTTTACTTGGATAATAATAACGATAAATTTGTTTTTTCTTTTTTTTTTTTGATATTACTTACATACAAATGTACCATTTATTTTTCTTCTTCTTCTTATTTGAAAAGTTAAAACGACAAAAAAAAAAAAAAAAAAACAAGAAAATACAGCAACAACACAACCATACACAAAATATTACACTCATACTGTCGTTATCGTTTTATTATTGTGTCATTATATTATTTCACATTTTACATTGCCATTTTATTTTATATTTTCTTTGAATTTCTGTTTTTTTTTTTGTTTTTTTTTTGCCTTTTCATATTTCATTTTTTTTTTTTTCAATTTTCCTTACTTCTTTTTTTTTTTTTGTTAATACATAAAATTGATATCCATTCATTCACATGCACTGTAAAATGATTTTCATAAATTTATTACTACAAGTTTGTTGAAATGACATATACATATGTATATATGTATATACAATCCAATTAAAAGAAAAAAAAAAAGTGAAAATAAAAATAAATAATAAAAACCTTTCACCTTTTTTTCTTCGATCATATAAATATGTTTTTCAGTGTAATATATAATTTTAAGTAGATATATTGTATATAATATATTATATCTGTATATATAAGTAATATATGTAATATAAATATTCTGAGTACATTCACATATGTTTTGTATGATTGTCATATACAATTTATTTATACGCTCATCTCATAGCTCATTTCGAATAATATATATGTATATATTTTTAAAAACATATTATTGAACATTTTCTATGTATACTATATATTATACCAGTATACATATACATATATACATATAAAATTATATGAAGATAAATTTTGTAATAGAGTAGATAATAACATGTTGAAGTTAAGTTGTATAGAAAAATATAAATTAATGTACATATATGTACATATACATACATAACATACAAAATGTATTTTCAATTTTCAATACAAATGAAATTTCTATGAAGAAAAAAAAAAAACATATATTTTTTCTCTCAAAAAGGCGAAAGTTTTTCAATAAAAGGAAATTAAATATATGTTTTCGAATATTATGTATATTTGTGTATAAGGATATATGATTGTATATAATACAGTATATAGAGATGAATACATATTTCATTCCTTTTATTATACATATATTGTTTGTATTTTATTTTTTATGAATAGTATTATATTTTAATTTTTGAAAAAATTTTATAGGTACTTTTATAAATTATAATATGATTGTATACCAATTGTACTTATTTACTTACTTCATTATGTACATATGTATATACATATATGTACATACAATTATTTACTTTATTTATGTACGAATAATTTTTTGTTCGCTAAGGCCAGGATCTAGCTATGAAAAATTTCAAGAAAAACAACAAAAGATTTTATACTAGAAATTAATTATAAAAATAATTATAGATAATATGCTTTTGCATAACCACGGGTGCTATTGAAATTGAATTTTCAGAGATTTTGATTGAAAAAAAATATATATATATACGTAATTTTATTTTGTTTATAAAAATTAAAAATATAAAAAGGATTTTTATAATAATTTTTGTTGTAAAAACAATAGAAAAGTTCAAATTTTATTTTGACACTATAAAATCATACAGAAATATGCGATTACTAAAATATATGAAAACAGGAGAGGAGTCAAAGTTGAAGGATTTTTTTAAAAAAAAAAAAAAAAACAAAAACAAAACCCCTCTTCTTTTTTAAGAGCTTTGACGAAATTTCGTAACCAAAAATCAAAAAAATGTATTCCATTTAAGGATCACAATATTCTTCAAACTATCTATATTTGAAATTTCAAAAAATTTTGTTAATCGGTGTTTTCTGTATGTGATGCTGCATTTGGATATTGAAAATTTGCAATTTTGACAAATTTGATACCCTGTAAAAAGAAAACAAGAAATATTTTCACAACTCCTTTCAAATTATTTATATTTTAAATTTCATTGAAATCGATTGAGTAACTGAATCAGATTATATGGTGATACAAAAGAAAACAGATTTGATGCTAGCTCCACTTAATCGAAAAAAAAATTTTATCCAAAAAAAAAATACTTATATTATTTATACTCATACATGTACATATATGTACATATATAGATTATTTTTTTCATATAATACTTACTTTTAATTATATTTTGAACTAAATTTTCATTTAAATTTAAGTGGTATGTGCATCAAAATATATACATATACATATATATATATATATTTTTCAAGTGTACCTACCAATTTATAAACATCACTCTTCAAATAGAGATTACAAATTTTCAACATTTTATTTTATGTTATAAAATTCAGTACAGCACATCTTCTTGGTTTTGTTATTTAAATAAATCCACCCAATTATTTAGACCAAAAACAAAACACAAAAAAAAAAAAAAAATCTATGTAAACTTTATACTAGGCTACATAATATTTTCATATACATATATGTACATACCATCGGCGGAGGGTGGTAGTGTTCAGGGTGTTCAGTGAACACCCTAAAATTATATGAACATGATCATAAAATTTTGTAACTAATTCAAAAACAAATTTTTATCGTAAAAGAGAAAGAAAACAATAAAAAATTCGTTTTTCTATACATTACTTCACTAAAGTTCAAATATAAATATAAATCGGCAGAAAACTTCAATTTATATTATCAAGTTGAGGTTGTTTAAGTGTTCACATTTTGAAATGAACAAAATATTAAAATTCGTTTTTCTATATATCAATCTCGTTCACATTTTTATATATGAAGCGACGGAAAACTTTGAATTTATATTATCAAGTTGAAGTTGTTTAAGTGTTCACATTTTGAAATGAACATATGAAAAATTTTGATACTCCATATATTGATTTATTTTCTTCTCTTTTAAATTTCGTTTTTCTATATATAAGCCGGGTTCACATTTAGATATGCACCGACCAAAAACTTCAATTTATCATATATTATCAAGTTGAGGTTGTTTAAGTGTTCACATTTTAAAACAAACATATTAAAGTTCGTTTTTCTATATATCAATCTGGTTCTTATTTTTATATATGAAGCGACAGAAAACTTTGAATTTATATTATCAAGTTGAAGTTGTTTAAGTGTTCATATTTTGAAATGAACATTTATGAAACATCTTGACTTGATACGATACTCCATACATGACTCCATTCCATACATTGATTTATATTCTTTTCTTTTAAATTTCTTTTTCTAATAAACTTATAAGAAATTCCTCTTCTCTTTAATTTATAAGATAGCTTCTCTTTATATAAGATAAGAAATTTAAGAGAGAAGAATATAATCATTTATTCATTTATTATGAAACATCTTGTTTGAGTTGTAATTGTATTGTAATTTGTAATGTAAGTTGGTGGAACTCCATATATTGATCTCTTTTATACTCTTCTCTTTTAAATTTCTTTTTCTTATAAACTTATAAGAAATATAAGAAATTATGTTAATGTACAGAGAATGTACAGCAGTACAATTACAATTAATTATACAGAATACAGAATACAATATACAAATACAATTTGTACATTTTACAATATGCATGCATGTTATGTTGTTCGTTCACATTTCCATTATGTTATTGTTAATCATGTACACCCAGCCAAACATATGGGATCGATTCTATAGGAATCAAAAATAAATGCACAAATATACAAAAAAAAATGCGAAAAAATACACAGTTTTTATACAAAATAATTTTTTAGAAAAAAGTTAGTAATTTTTTTCTGAAATTTTTATATAAAATTTTGTAAAAGGTAAATGAAACTTAATTTTACTACTTAACTTATATAAATTTTAGTAGAAGGGTAAACAAAAGCTGAATTTAATATTAAACTGAATTTTTTGTATATTTTTGTAAATAGTAAATAAAATTGAATTTCACTGAATTTTTTACGTACATACATATTTAGTAAAAGGTAAATAATACTACGAAAAATAGTAAGCTTTGAAATAATTACTCAAATATGTATGAAAATGCATGAAATTATGTGTATTTTTTCGCAATTTTTTGTATATTTGTGCATTTATATTTTATCTATGCAGTTTCTATCCATAAATATAATATCATTGGAAAGAGGACAAAAAAAACCTTTCAAATGAAAAAATACAATATTTATGTCATCCTTCAAGTTTAGAAGTTATACCGTAATCAAAAGAAGTTGAAAAAGTGATTTTTAAAAAACACGAAATTTTGACTTTAAGTCCTTATATCTCGAAAACCGCTAATCCAATCAAAGTGAAATAAACTGTGACAAGTAGAACAGGAAGTTCTAGAAGAAGAAATGGTATATCAACTAATCCTGATCTGAGTCAAAGATCCTGATCTGGATAAATAACGGATTTCGTAAAACCCGTCATTTTGGACCAAAAACTTTTAAGGGTATTTTGTTTTAATTATTATTGTTTGTGTAATGAATCTGTATATTTATTAAAAAATCTGAACACCCAAGGAAAAACTACTGGCTCCGCCACTGGTACATACATACATACTCGTACACAATAAATAAATTGTACATAAGTACATACAATATACGAGAATATCTATAAATATAACATTTAACAAAATTCATTTTTTATTTTTTTATATTCATTATTATCTTTGAATCTTTTTCATAAAATCTTTATATAAGTTATGTACATGCATATGTAGTTGAATATAATATATTCTTGTATTTTTATGTATATTATTATACAATACGAGTATATATATATATATATATATATATACACTTTCACTTGAATTTCTCTTTTGAATTCACAAAATAAGAACATCTCTTAAGAGATCAGAAAAAAAGCTTATATTGGCCTCTTTTTCCAGAAATAAGAAAGCAAAAAAAAAAAAAAAATAATAAATAAAATAAACAAATATAAAATAATAAAAGAAAACTAAAGTGGAATGAATACAAAAAAAAAAACACACACACACACACAAACTAAGCAATTCATACATACATATATGTATGTACATACATACAATAAAAAACTAGAAGAAAATGAAAAAAAAAAAACAATAAAAAAAGAAATAAAAACAAATTTATTTATGTACATTTATATTCTTACTTATTTCCTTTGAAATCTATGTACAAATACTATGTTCATACAAAAGTATAGTTTTTCATAAAAAGGATAAGCAAATATTATGGATGTATGTATATATGTATGTATATTTACGTATATATATATATATATATATATGTGTGTATATTTTTTATGTACTTTTTATGTATACTTTTATTTAAATATACATATACATACTTATATTTATCTATATAATAAACGATATAAGTATGATGCATGTATGTATGTATGAATTTATATTATATAGCATTTATATTATGTATATTATATATAGATAATAAAAATAATATTTTGTACATACATATATATGTATTATAATAATAATAATAATAATACATAATGTATAATTGGTATAAATACATACATATATAACGCGTATACACGCAATGTTATGCCATATTCATATTTTTGTCCATGTACATCATGTGCATATATACATATATATATTCGATATAAGATATCATAACATATAAATACTTCTACATATATACCATCTAGGCATATCTACATATTTATTATTTTATTATTATTATTATTATTTTCCTTAAATATCTATCCTCAATTTCTTGTTCTAGTTATTATTTTTTCTGTTAATATTATTATACATTGCTGCTCAATCTTATGTAATATGTATATTAGATACTTTATTTTATATAAATGTGTAAATGTAAGCATAATAATATACATTATATATAGTATATATATTATTGTAAAATATATAATAATAATTTATAAATATAAAATAATTACACAAATAAATTCATAAGAGATATACTCGTATATAATGTTTGTATTGATACGTAGATCGTGATACATAATACAATAGATGTGAAAATTATATAAACTTTTATATACATATACATATGTATGCATATAATTGGTATACACTCATATACAGACAAACCAATGTTCATTTCTTCGATATATTTTTTGTCAGGTTTTTTTTTTTTTTGTCTTTTTTTTTTTGTTTTACCATTTTTTATTCTCGCCTCTACTTAAATTGCCACTTAACACGTATAATAGTTTTTTTTATTTATTTTTTTTGCTTTTTTTCGCATTTTCAATGTCAGCAAATTTTTTTTTTTTATAATTATTGTTTAGTTTTCAGAAGATAACTTTCTTATACTTATGTATGTATAGAATACCAACAAAAATACTTAGTACATAGGAGTAAATTTTTCATATATACGATTATGTACACCACAATATACTACTATAAATGTATGTACAGATATTTTTTTTTTAATTGAACACGCATAATATTATCATACATATAAATGTATACGTACGTACACGAACTATAAGTACATTATACTTATATTATATAATATATAAAAAAAAATGTTTTCACATAATATGCATGTACGTATGTTACGTTATATAAAATGCAATACATATACAGATACATATAGTATGTACATATATGAATATGATAAAAAATTGTGGTTTATTTATCATATATATACATACGTGTATACATATATTTATTATAAATATACACATATACTATATAATATATAAATATATAAAATGCAATATTCATGTTCATATATATTACTTACATAATACATTATGTACATGCATATGTACATTAAGGATCATATATATATGTGATATTTATACACATAAAAATACATACTTACATATAGTAAAATGTATGTATGTACATATTATATCTAATGTATATATTTATATTTATATACCATTATAAATTAATCAAAAGAAAAAATATATTATAAACATACATAATATAGTAAGAGATGAATGACAAAAATAATAAAAATAGAAAAATATAACAATACAGAAACTATAATAAAATAAAAATAAAAAATACAAATCTTTGAAGAAGCACAAAATGTACATTTATATGGCACAAAAAAAAAAAATATTAGAAAAAATAAAGAAAATAATAAGATGAAGACAACAGTAAAAAATATATATGTAGGTACACACATGTACATAGCATATACATACATAATATCCGTTAAAAATAAAATGAATAAACTGGAAAAAAAGAAAATTACCTTTTGTTATGTCAGCAAGGTGTGGAAAATAAATTGAGTTTTATTTAATGCTCACATATCTACATATATATACACATTCACATATACTTGCATAAAACATTTGCATGTACATAAATATATATAAAATACAGGGTGTTTCTTTTCTAAGTACAAATATGTATACCACAATATTTTTCAGACTATTTCATGAAAAAAATTGTACTAGCAAAACTTTGTATCGTCCTTGCTGTCGACGTCAGATGGCGCTGTAAATTCTGAGTTTTGTGCAAGACCTTCTAACACTAAATCCTGTGTAACTTTTTGTACATCCTATGTATCAAAATTTAGTATTCTAGCAGCTGATAGAAAATATAATTACCTTTCTTTTTATATGCTACAACAGGTAATTAAGTATTTGGTTCTAAATAAAAAAACATCTTAAAGTCAAATTTTATGGTAAGTTTCTTAAAAAATGTTGGGAAAAAATTGGGGTCCTGAAAAATATTTGCACTACGAAAAAAGTTTTTATTTTTAGAATCGAAGTATAAATACGTTCTCTTTCAAACAAAGAAAACCCGAGCATGATATCTTTATCCGTTATTGAGTTATTAAGGATCAAAGTAGTGAAGAAATGGACAAAAATGTGCCTAAATGAAGTTTGTAAAATTTTTTCATTGCGAAATATTTTTTTTTTTACGTATTTTGGCATTTTTTACCATTTCTGTACTCCTTTGATCCTTAATAACTCAATAACGGATAAAGATATCATGTTCTCGTTTTTTTTGTTTGAAAGAAAACATTTTTGTGCTTCGACTACAAGAATAAAAATATTTTTTGTAGTGCAAATATTTTTCAGGAACCCAATTTATACACAAAATTTTTTAAAAAATTCGTCATAAATTTTGACTTCAGAATTTCTTTTTATTTAGAGCCGAATTCCAAAATACTTGTTATAGTATATGAAAAGAAAGGTCATTTAGTTTCCTATTATTCTCTAGAACACTAAATTTTTCAAAGTAGTGTGTACAAAAAGTTACACATGATTTTGTATTTGAAGGTCCAACAAAAAAATCAATTTTTTAACGCCCTCTAGCGTCGAAAATAGGGTCGATACAAAGTATGGCTAGTACAATTTTTTTCATGAAATAGTCTGAAAAATATTGTGGTATACATATTTGTACTTAGAAAAGAAACACACTGTATATTTTAGACGTACATACAATTGTACATACATACATATTTATAAATATATACATAACATACGTATATCCTACGATAAAATTCACTTATAAATAAATACATATATACTACACACATATATGTAAATATATTTTTAATGTTATATAATCCAATTGCAAATACATACATATGTATTTATATACATTTATTATGTGTACATATATGGCGGATGTATAAAAGCATGCCTAAGGATAGTCTTTGAAATATTGATTGTCAATTGTTGGATAGAAACAATTTTTTATTTAATTTATTTATTTTTATTTTGTTTTTCTTTATTTTTATTTTTTTTGTTTCTTTTTTTCTACTTTTGTTTTTCTTTTATACATACATACTTATGTATACGTATATGTGTATATACATACATATACATATTTATGGAATACAATAAAAATGTTTTCTTTTTCATTTGATATTTTCTTAATTCTTTGACTGATAAAATTATGACGTATTCCATTTTACCATGCATTTTACTATATAAGTACGTATGTAGTAAGTATTCGACGTTACACTTATGTATATGTATGTATATGTTGTATATATATATACTCGTATCTATACTTATGTACATACATACATTTCGTACATTATAATGTATTTTATCTTTTTGTGATAAAGGTGTGTTTATTATTATTATTATTATTATTATGATTATGATAAAAAAGCTGCAACATAAAATTAATAAAAATATTGAGGATAATATAATAAAAATGTATAAGAAAAATAAATACATACATACCTAATACATATACGAGTATGTATGTAAATGTATATCTGTTAAAAAGTGACAAGGTATTTTGTATTGTTATTTGGATTTAATCTTAACTGATATTTTGATAATAATAAAGTATACAAGGATACATATGTATGTATGTATACTTAAATACATATGTATTTATACAAAATTTTTATTCATACGTATATAAATTCATGTAATAAACTTAAGTTAAGTAAATAAGTATTTTGATTTGATTTGATTTAATTGATTTTTTTTTTTTGGATGTTTCTTTTTGTTTACGGTTGGGTTGGTTGATTTTTTGGTTTTCTTTGGTTTTGTTATTTTTTTCGATCAATCCAAATCAAATACTATTTATGATATATGATATGATGATATACAATCTATGAATGTTACTGAAAACAAATAAAAATCGTTACATAATAATTAATTATTATCATTAATAGAATGAAATTTTTGCGTTTTTATAATAGTATGTGGTGTGTGGAAAATAAGTGTATATAAAAGGTATTAAAAACACATGTAAAATTCCATATTTAATTTAGAAATTTTTCATTAATTTATGAAATATTTATTAAGATGAAAATTATGTGATGATATGCATATAAAATTTTATTTTTACCTTCATATATAGATACATACACATATACATGAAATAAATTAATATAATATGTATACTATGCTATATAAATTATATGATAATACAACCGCATAACGTACCGCAAAATTTAGCATTTTCATTTTAAATTATATATGTACGTACATATCTATATGTATACATACACAAGCGTGAAAATATTATGGGACAAGAGTAATTTTTCATTAAAAAAGAGAACGTAATCGTATACTGATTTAAATACGAGTATATACTATCTTTAGCGATTTACCATACACCCAACAAGGAAAAACATAATTACCTTCATGTGATGGAAACACCTCCATGAAGTCTATCGACTTAAATTAAATCGAATATCAATGATCATTTTTAGAAGAAAAAAAAGTTTGAAAAAAATGTAACCATAAATTCAGCTGATAATTTAATAGAGTAAGATTGTACTTACAAGACATTGTTAAATATCCTGTGTGAAATCAATGTCAAAACAATTGGATTATAGGTCTATTAAAACGTAAAAGTTGCCTGCCATACAAAATATTAAAATATTTTTTTCATTTAAATAATTTTAATATTTTTTTGTGCTAAAATGTCCTATGATTTTGATGTATAACAGTGTTTTTGATGTATAATGTTTCCTTTTTGAATTTATTTTTATATAACGAAATTAAAAAATATTTCTAGTTTTTGTTTTAGATTCTATGAAATGAATAAAATAATTTGTTAACAAAAAATAGAAATTTTTTTTTTTTCATATTGTATAAGTTTTAAAGTATATATACGAGTATGTACTTAATTTCGAAAAATTATAATATTTGTCCCATAATTTTTTCACGGCTCTGTATATGTACATTTATGTGTATGTATACTTGTTTATAATAATAATAATATCTATTGAATTAATTAAAATCAATCCTCTAAATCATGTAATTCATGAACAATATAGAAGTAAATATATACATAATATGGATGTTATGTATATAATACCACATAATACTCGTATTCGTACCTATTATACTGTACTATAAAAATGATAGGTAATATTTAGTTAGACACTTCAGATTAGTGATGATAATTTCAATAAGTTGTATTATATACATACATATATACATACAGATAAACACATAAATTTATTCATATACGCATATAAAGATATATATTGTATTTAGTATATGTTTTGTATACAATTATGTATTACGTAATGTAGATGCGGTATATAAGTAATTTATTAACGTTGAATTTTAGTTAATTAAACTATATTATATAAACATCTTGAAAATATACAATATTATATTTATATTCATGTAATTCCAATGTGTATGTTATGCATGCAAAAATACATGTATGTAGATCTATAAATAATATAGGCATTAAAAGTAAATACGAATAAAAGTATGATGTACATCATCGGTAATCATATAAACGTATATATACGAGTATATATGCACGATTGTATTTTATATAAATGTATATTATATGTATGTAATAAAATATAAATAATATAATAATAATATGTAAAATGTAACATAAATATGAACGATTATTATATGGATAATATTAAACTAATTAAGAATGTATATATTATTAATTTTTGTTATTAATTATTATCTTATCTAAATAATCATAAATTCATGAATATATTATTATGTACACATATATTTAAATATTACATTATACAATATATTATACGAATATATAAATGGATACACTATAAATTCATATACGTAATATGTTTAATGCAAATAATCGTATACAGTAAAACCTCGATATAACAAAGATGAAGGGGATTAAAAAATATTAGAGGTTATACAAGTATTATATATTATATTATAAAATAGAGGTTAGGTTGGTGTAAGATTTGTTTTAACAAGATAAGAAAATGTCTTTATTAACCTTAACTTGTAAAGTGAAACACATTGTAATGAAAACACCATATTTTTTTATTTAAAAACAGCTTATACATTTTTCTCTCATAAAATATTTAATCAAAATGTACATATTATAAAATCAACAATATGGTTATGATATCCTCTTTAGCCTTGTCTTCATTACTTTACATTAAACAACAGTTATTTTCTTACAATAAATTTAACGTGTCTGAACCTGTCGAGATATGAATTCTTGTGGAATCTTGTGTCGTGTGATGGGTTGGTAGCATTCGTTATATGTATAAAAGTTATATAGGTTGACACAAATCGTTAAACAGAGGTAAATAATTATACTTTTTATTTTTATATTTCGCTGAATGATTGAAAATTCTTTATAAAGAGGTTTTTGACAAAAGTTATTCATAATATAAAAGTTGTATTTCGCATTAACTCTTACGGGCAGTTTTAGGGGATTTCGAAAAATTTTGTTAAATCGATGAAATCATTATACTGAAGTTCGTTATATTAATGGTTTCACTGTATATTACTCATCTCATAATATATAATATAATATCTCATAAGAATTAAATAATATAAAATTGAATGAAAATTTTAAAGTATATACTTAATTACATATTTTGTAAAACATATAATGTACATAATATTATAGAAGGTATTTATATTTATATTAAGTATAACATATTTACATATTTTAGACAACGTATAAAAACAATATACTCGTATGCTTTATATGTAAATATGTAGTATGTATATATAGCACAGGGTACATATACCCACGCTGTACTAAAATAGAGAAAAATATAAATACAATAATAGGTAAAAATTAAATAATTTTTTTAAATATATCATATTATTATTATTATTTTTAGCTATATAATTAACGTATATAATATAAAATTTTTGTTTTAAAACACTTACATTTTTAGTAAATTTTCTAAAGAATAAATAGATATTTGTGAAGATTTGTTTATGAAGGAATTGTCATTCAATATCTGAAAAGAAAAATATAATTTAAATTATTAATACATAATATAAACATATTAATGAAATTTTATTATATAATTTTCTAATGCATAATAATTATTCCTTTTATTTTTTTACATTTGTTACAATATTCTATACAATATTTTCCATAAGTATTTTTACACAGTAACAAGTTTTTTCTAACAAAAAATTCATATCTTTTTTAATTTTTTGATGAATCAATTTTAATATTTTTTCATTTTGTTTAGAAAATCAATTTGTATTTTTCTAGCCCAGATGCTCAGTAAATAAATCGCTTCGTGCGACAAAAATTATTTTTATAAAGGCAAAAGGCTGACACTACTAAAATTATGTAAAAAATAACAAAATTTGAATAACTTTAATAACTTTAAACTAAAATAAAATAAATAACTTTTCTATAAAAAAAAAAATATTCATTCAGTTTATCTTATAAATAAATTTGTTGCGTCTGTCTGTCTGTCTGTCTGTCTGTATGTTCCGGGTAATCTCGAAAACGGCGGAATCAATCTTGATGGAATTTTTTTTATCTTAAAGAGGAGTTCCTCCCACAAATAATAGGCTACTTTTTTTTCAAATTTAATTATTTAAAACAATAAAAATTTGGATTAAACAGATGAATGAAGAGTGGTAATTGAATTACAAACTCAATAGAAATGACGTAATAACATAAAGCTTTACAAAGAGCTTCTTCGCTCGGGATTACCTTATTCTGTATATCGTGGTTCGTTTTATAGCTCTATGACAATGCGGACGAAGTCGCAGGCACACTCTAGTCATCAATATAATCAATTACTGCTGTGTACATTTATAGCTGATTGAAATTAATAATTATCGACTTGTGAATGAAAATAGTACGCTGTTTCGAGTTTGAACTTGGAATGTGAAGTTTATTTTTCAGCATCACAACCATCGCTGTTCAAGCCCCAAAAATTAATCGTTTTTTATATTAATCTTCCAACTAATAAAATTCAATTTATGTTACTTATGTACGAGTATATGTAAGTATGTTTATATAATGTATGTACCCATAGGTACTATTTTTTTTTTTTTTCAAATAAAATATAAGAATATCCTTCGTACTTATTGTTCACACACAATCAATAATTCGAAAAAAAAAAAAAAAAAATATCATCAAAATATGTACTACATGTGTATATGTGTATTACATTATTCCTTTTAAAAAACAATACATATATTATTGTATTCTCAATTATTCAGAATACATAGATATACATATATAATTTACTCGCTATATTTATATTCACATGTACATGCGATCATGTTACATAAAAAATATATAAAAAATAAAATATATAAAATATGTACAGAATATAAATAATTCAAATGCATAAATTTATTATTAATTCAGTTCACAAATTCATTGAATTTTTTTGTATGCATATCAATTAAAATGCTGTTATTAATATGTATCCTGCATACATAAAATATTTCTAATATTCGATTTGACAAGAAAAATATAACATAAATATATGTATACATTATAATTCATTAAGGATATATCATGATTTGTACTATTCTATGCGTGTACGTGTACATAATAACTGATATGGATGCGTGTATTGATAAAATTTACTTGTACCCTTGTACTGATAACTGACATAAATAATATGTATGCTATATAAGATGATTAATACATATGGCATAAATTCAATGATTTTTCTTTCAGTCTTCATTCGTGTGAATGATCAATTAAAAACCCCCAGATGCACGATAATTCTTCAATATTGTCATTCCAATATTGTAAATTTATAATGCATTTTTATTTTTAATTTTTATTGTCAATTTTAAATTATTTTAATCTTTGAAAATTTTTTTTTCAAATGAAGTTTAGAATGAAGATATCAATAATCATTTTAATTTAATTTTGGGATTATAGAAGGCAAATGAATGATCATCATTTACTGCGAATGATCATTGAATTTGTATCGTGTATCAACCATATATGATGGAAACGGAAACAAACAATTGCACAGACAAATTGGGAGAGGATAAAATCCGAAATGGACTGTTGAACGAATGATGATAATGATATGATGATCAACAAAAAGAATTTGAAAAATATATGAGTATATATGGACATCAATATTGTTATATTCTTTTGTTGTTATGTTATTTGCATATTATATTAAATAAAATTTTCTGTTACCTTTTACATCAATTAATATAAAATGTTCAATTCAAATTTAAAAGAAAAGAAAAGTAAAAAAAAAAAGAAAGAAACAACATCACTCTCTAGCGTAATATTCAAATAATTCTTCAATTTATTTTAAATAAACATGAGAAAGAGAGAAAATATATTACTTACAATAAATTCTAGTATTTTGTTTTTCTACACGGATAATAAAAGATATAGAAAAAAAAAATAAATAAATAAATACCTACAAATAAATAAAAACGAATAAAAAAAAAGACAATAGATGCATAAACTTGATCAATTATACGTTATGCATGTTTGATATTCACCAGACCATATAGCGACTATAATAAGTTTACAGATATAACAATATAACATACAGCAATGACAGAAATACAAATTGCAAAAAATTTTCTTAATATACATACACATACATACATGAATATCATTCCATGTATATTATACGCATAAACAAAACCAAATTATTTACATATCTATATATATATACATATATGTATGTATATGTCACTTTATTATAATATTTTTCCTTAAGAGCCAATGTACATACTATACATTTACCGTTTGTATTTACATATGAACGCATACATACATATACACATCATAACTATACATACTGAATCCTGTGTCTATACGAAATTTTTTCTCGATTTATATTTTTCATTCTTCATTTTTCATTTTCCTTTACAATACCATTTGTACATATTTATACATATATACATATATATACATGCATACACACATACACATACACACATATATACATACATACACACATAATATGTACGAGTAAATTTTATGTTTTTTGCGGACTTCTGCTCTTTAATTTCATTTTTGTTTAGCATTTTATCAGACTCATTTTATGAGTCTTATGTTTTGTATCAAGGATATATTGGATACTAATATTTATGTACATATTTACGTACAATTGTATACTTGTATTTTACAATTTGGTACTGTATACATACCTATATAGACCGACGTAAACGTTGTTTAATATATGCCACCAAAAATAAAATAAAAAAAAAATTGAAAAATAAAAACAAAAAATTATCCATACGTACATTTGTATACATATAAGGATATTTTCGACACTATAGAACTATTTTAAAAACATAATATAAAGTCAAATGTCATTCAATTGTATATTTTTGAATTTTGTGTTTATGTGTATATGTATGTATGTATTTTTTTTTTTTTTTCTTATTGGTATTTGGTATATACGTAGATTGATATAGTCTCTATTCTATACCTTTCCCTATTTATTCATATTTTTATGTCTAACTGACTATCATTATAATACGAATACGAGTCGAGTATACAAAAAAGACACGTTTTTTATTGTTTTCTTTTTTCAAGTTTTTTAGTTTTTGTATCCATTTTTCCTTTGTGTAAAAATTTTTTATTTTTATTTTCTAACATTGTTTTTACATTATTTTTTGTTATTTTGACGGTATTTTTTTTTTTTTTTTGAAAATCGTATCTACAACACGTCTAAGTATATTTCAGAAAATAACAATAAAATAATCTATCACTCTATCGCATCATTGACATTCAATACTCGTAATTCATATACATAATACATACATATATGCTACATACATACGCATATTGTTCAAAACATAAAAAAAAATAAATAATGTAATGTAGATCAGCTTTAATTCAAATACATAAAAGAAACATCATCAATCCGACGATATGATGTATACATAAATGTATAGACGACATATGTATGTATTTTCTATCTTTTTAGAAAGAAATATTTTTTTTTTCTATGAGGACATTCATATTTTTTGTTATTTTCATCGTCATCATCATATCCTATTTGCATCATTTTGTTTTTTTTTTTTCTTTTTCATTTATTTATTTTTGTTTTACTTTTTACACTTTCATTTATTGTTCATTTCGTTATAAAATCTGATTTAAGAAAATATAAAAATGATTTTTTTTTCTATTTTATATACAAAATATTGCAACTTAAGATTATTATATGTATATGTAAATATGTACATATAGGTATATATGTATTTTATAATAAATATTTTAAGTACGCAAACACACACATATATATATATTTATATTTATATTTATTGGCTAGATCATGTGGTTAAGATTTTATCCTTAATCAATATTTCAGATCAACAAGTAAGTAAGTGTATTTATTATATTATTATATGTATATGTTTTCATACTTGATCTCTTTTTTACATAATTTTTTCTAATATTATATAAGTACTATATATGTATTTTGTATTCTTATATAATAAAACCATTACTTACATTAAACCTGTATACAAATGTAATACCAAGTAAGTATGTATTATGCAATGTAATATGTAATATGTATATATAGATACCTATATTTTAACATGCGTGTATTATATATAAGGTCATATAAATGTACATATGTATGTATAACTGGTATGTATAACTTTAAAAATCTAAACTTTTTTACTTTGAAAATCTTAACATTTTATTGGGATTAGTTGATAAAACCTATTCATAAAACAAGTATAAAATCACATAATGTACATGTGGGTATTTTTTTTATATTTTCTCAAACTTTATATTTATATTTATATGTACATAATGTACATTTATTTACTTTGAATACAATATACAAAACAACAATAATAATATAATAATTCAGAATACTTCAGAATACAACTAGAACATGCGGTATAAAAATATGGGTGAGTTTCAAAACGTTTAAATATCGCCTCGAAGCATAATCAACAGTTTCAAAACTATAACACTTAAACCGATGACAATGTCTATACAGTTTCAAAACTCATTGTCAAGAAATCTACGCATCCAGAATTTTTATGATGCAAAATAGATTTGAATAGATTTTTTGTTCTCAGTAGCATTTCAATGATTTAGTTTTATACGAATTTTGTTGTGTGGGACCAAAGGTCAGTCTGTTTTAAACAAAAATTTTGTACTTTTATGATGATAAATTGAATTTTTAATGTGTAGTGTTTTAATATTAATGAAAAATTCCAAAAAAATGGAGAGTATTAGTACTTATACTGCAGGTGTTTTTGCTCATTCGAAAATGGCTATAAAATATGTCATCTTGATATTGTTTAATTTTATTAAAAAAATTGTTTCACCTTTTTTGATTTTTAGTGTTGAGAATGAATTAATTAAATTTTAAAATTATATACTGCAGGAGGGTGAGCCATTTTTCATGTTGTCAAAACAAAGCAACAAATTCGTTTCAAAACGTCAAAGTTGTAGAACTGTAATATCGATGCGAAGCATTAATGCTGTTTTAGAACTTTGCATCACGACTGTTTTGATGCCGTATCACAACACATTTTTGAGACGTTTTGAAACTCATCCTATTATGTTTAGAAAAAATAAAAAACATTTTCATTCTCTTATAACATATATATAATGTACATACATATGTATATATTTTTTTTTTCATTTTTGCTTTTCATACTCTTATTCTTTAACACAAATAAATACAAGTAAGTATATATAACAATTGAATGTCCTCGATCTATTGAAAATTTTATGATACAATAAAAATCATATCACATATATATTATTATTTCATACAAAATAAATATGCGCATGTATATATGTATATGTATGCATCTATAACTATATAAAGATTATCGTACTATAAATGTATATGTATACGAGTATATAGTGATATAAAGAAGATTAAAATTGATTTGTTGTTACTGGTGGGTATTGTATAAGTTTGTTTATTATGTTTTCATTTTCATTTTTTACGATTATGTATATACAATTTGTTTTGCATTGATAGTGAAAGAATTTTAAATGGAAAATTTTCAAAACTACAATACTATTGAAGATTTGACATCAAACTTAAAGGTATTGCCGTCAAGCATTGAATTGCTAATCTAATTGAAAAACAAGTTCTCTCTTACATGATACGGTTTAAATTGATTTGATCGATTTTTAGAATGATTAAAAATAATACTTGATGATGAAGAGTTACTCGTCGTCAACAAATAGACTCCAATCAATATTTCTAAGCTATTTATTTTTCACAGTAATCTGGTACTCATTTAAAGCTGACTAAACTTTAACGGTACTGAAAGATGAAAATATGCAAAGAAATATTGAAAATTATTTTTTTTTTATTTTTTGGTCGTAAACGAGAAAACCGAGCCTATCTATAACTTTGAGATTAGTAGGCCAGTTACTCTCCTGTCCTTGGACCAATGTAAACCTTGACGCGGTGGAGGGGCTTGCGTGCAACAATAAGCAGTTGGGCTATGTCAACGGAATGGGGATGTGTGTATACTCATGTTTATATATATACATGAATGGGCATGTACATACACCCATCTCGACAGGGCCACCCATTTTAACAGGGCAACTGTAAGTTTCCTGACCAAGGTAGGTCCAGGGCGAGTAAGTCCCTTAAGAAATCCCACCCAAGCACAAATTGCTGAGGCACTCGTGCTGATGTGCTGGGTTATCAGCAGGTGGTAGAATGTGCTCCGATGCCAGGATTGACCAATTTTCCAGTTCACTCGTGGAAACAAAATGGAAGAAGATCAATTATTGCTCTATTACACCACCACTGATCCCGAATTCAGTTATAACAGTACAAAATTTTAAAAAATCATTTATCACATAATCATTTTAATCTGAATATTTTGTTCATATAGAACATTCATCTCCTACATGTTTCATACCAAACTAATTAAAAATAATTCTTTAAATATTGTATGTCTACACATTTTATTTTCTCGGCTTTAAAAAAAATGCATAATTAAAAACAAAAATTTATTATGAAAAACGAAAATAAAAATAAGGACAAAAGAAATTAAAAAACAAAAAAAAACAGAAGATACAACGTAATAAAACCAACCGCACAAGTTCACGACTGATCCCAATTCAAATATTCAAACGTTTACAATTGAATAGAATTTTCTTCTTTTTTTTTATAAAACAATCATATATCTACATAGTACACACATACATTATACAGATAGACAGACAGACAGACAGACAGACAGACAGACATAATGTGTATGTATGTGTATAAAAACATTGTATTATTCAGTATTTATACAAATTTTATAAAATTTATGTGTTACACATACAAACATTTTTGTGCGTATATAGAATATCATACATTATGTAATAAATGTATACTTACATATACATATACGAGTACATATACGAGTATACATACTTTATAATGTATTATAAAATTTTGTATATTACTGAAATAAAAATCCTATTATCCCGTTATCCCGTCGTGATTTCAATTCTTTTGATGGTAAAAACAGCATAATAAAACAAGGGTTAGAATATGATGTATAACATAAGTCACTTGAACAAAAATGTTATTGTTCCAAAAAAAAAAAAAAAATAAAAATATTTTTCATAATATTTCTTCAGAATGAAACAACAATTAAATAATGAAAAAAAAAATAATAACCATGCATTATTAAAAAAATTGTTTTAAATTATTGTTATATGATAAAAAAAAAAAACAGCAAAAATAAAATGCAAAAAACAAAAATTAAATAATATGTATACTCATTTACATACATAATATAACGTAGACTTGTTAGAAACAAAAATTATTAAATTTTACTATACTGTTTTCATTATACATTGTATATTATATTTGTTTTTAAATTGTTTACAAAATTAGGATTATAAATTCAAAAAAAAAATTTAAATAATACTACTTATGTATAAAATGGAAAGAGGATGGAAGGGCAGGTCCATTTGTATTTACAGCGACAGTCAAGCTGCGCTGAAAGCATTGAGCAGCCCTATCGTTTCCTCGAAAATTGTTCTCGAATGCAGATCTAGGTTGAATTATGTTGCAAGACATAATTCCGTGGATCTCATTTGGATACCAGGACATCAGGGCTTTGAAGGCAATGAGGCAGCCGATAGCATTGCTAAAGAAGGCGCCGAAACGCGTTTCATAGGCCCCGAACCAGTAATTGGTGTGCCCACAACGGTGGTGAAAAATGCTGTAGATGCACTCACAGGCAATCTGCATGAGAGTCTATGGCAAAATCTCCCAATATGCAGGTAAACCAAGCGCTTTATCAAAAAGCCAAACCCGGCTCTAGCGGCTTTCCTACTCAAACAGGGAAGGAAAGATTGCAGAGCTATGGTCAACGCTCTTACAGGGCATAATTCCTGCGGAAAGCATCTCGCTACCTTAGGAATCATCAGTGATGCACTGTGCGCTTCTTGTGGAGAGGAGGAGGATACCACGGAACACTTCTTGTGTGAGTGCTTGGCCTTCTCCGCTATTAGAATGCGCATTTTCGGCACTGATGTCATTAGACCCGAACAAATTGGTCCTGAAAGTCGAGTGGAACTCCTTCGTTATCTGAGAGCAACGAAGAAGTTTGACTAGACGGGGGCTTCGAGTACAATGGACAGCGTTACGTCTGAGTGCTCTGGTTTCATACCTCCCCCCTAACAAACAACAACAACAACAACGTATGTATAAAAATGAAGGCTATATGAATAATTGAACAAAACAAATTCTATGAATTTTGAATAAAAAAAAAAAAAAAAATTGCAATAAAACACAGAATTTACGAGTCTGTATATTTCATTACATTTCATTTCATTACATTTCATTTATTTTCATTTGAAATTCACAATTTTATTAGTACCTACTTATGTATGTATGTTACTTTTCATAGCAGAATAGAGAATGTTATGTGTTATGAAAATTTCTATATAACAGGCATTCACGTTTTTCACATGAATTGTGAGTTTAAATGTTTGTTTTTTTATTAGTTATTTTAATTTCATTTTGTTCATAATATAAATTATAAATTTAATTTTTGTTGTGGCCATAATTTTCATACCACCCAAACATAATACTCATATAATACATAAATGTATATGTATCTGTAAGTAAATGTATGTGTTTAATATTTTCCCAGAGTTTACATTTCGATTTTTTTCTAATAATAATACATTTTTTTATTATGAATATTTTAGAATACTTTATTTTAAATTTGATTTTAGTTAAATTAAAAAAAAAATTAAAAAATAATAAAAAAGTATAAAAAAGGATAAAAAAGGATAAAAAAAAATTTCTTAATTTTTTTTTTCATATATGTATGATATACATAATTTTATACGTAAAATATTAAAAATACTCATATGCACAAAAACATATACGACACACTTATGTATATTGTATCTGTACATACACATATATGTAATGTGTATAAGTATATGAACGTTAGTTGATTATGAAAAAAATTCTTTATGCAATCTAAAAACATTTTATTAAGAAATTCAATAAAAACACATTTGTACGAATAGTTTATTTTGTGTTAAATCTAAAGTTTTTCATTTAAAAATTGTACATTTAAAAATACAAATATATATGTACACAAGTACATATAGTAGATATACTCATTCGTATAACATCGAATAATAACACAAATAAATACTTCTAAAATACATATATGTATATGTATATACCTATATTTAACTACAAGTTATATTAATTTATTCAACTAAAAATATATACTCATATACATACATACATATGATACATACATATACATATGTGTGAATATTTATTATAATTTATTTATTATAATTATTGAAAATGTTACTTTAATTTATCATAAGAGTTATAATATAATAAAAATTAAAAATAATTATCACAATAAGAGCAACTCTTTACTACTTAAATCTAATGAAATAATATTGCGAGTATGCACATTCATATACATATGTATATTCACATTACACACAACATATACTTGTATACATAATAATGCACATAATAGTACATATATGAATTTAATGTACATACATATTTTATATAATATAGTATATATAAAAAAATATTTTGTGTAAATATTAAAGTGAAAACTTAAATCCATATAATATGCATATATAAGATTATCATATATCGAATAATATATGGATGTAGGTACCTACATATTTACATACATATGTGTATTATGCATATTTATATTATTGAATATTATATAAATAATATGGATATACGTATATGCATAAAGTTAGTTAATGGCAACCATGTTTTAAGGATTATGAAAATTTTGTGATATTGTGAACATGTAAATACGTTCAGTTGTGAACTACTATTATATTGGCATGTGCTACTATTTATGTGTGTATCATAATAATTTTTATGTGCATATCCGGTTTATTTTATATAGGTTGTGAAATAATGGTACACACCAAAAACCTAATGCCAAATCTCAGTGGGCGCGAATAAGGATAGAATTAAAGTCACATGTCCTTTTTTTTTTAGAAAAATTATTTTACAATTCACAGTAAACTAAAATATTATCTGTGAAAATTTTCTTTTTAAATGCACGCATGGTAAACATAAATGCATAAAGAAAAAATGTATAGTTTACAACTTGAAAAGTTTATTTTACATATTCTCGGTCTGTATGACTATAAAATACTAAAGTAATATACAAACGTACATAAATATTCACCCATATTTTAACTATACATTAATGATTATGTTTTGCTTGAAACTTCCAATCAGTATGGCTTGGTGTTAACAGGATTAGTTCAGTTCGAACCAAATAAACGACATCAGAACTAATGTACTACATAAAGAATATCGAATTAAGAGCTTACACGAATACTTTGCAAATTGCAAGAATCTGAAATTATTCCCTTATCTTTATATGCAGTTCTTTCTACTCCTTTTTTTATTTCTCAAACACTCATGAGTTCAATGACCATATTTGTTTAAAAATGAAAATATCAGTCAAAATATTTATCGATTTTTCTAGTTTACACGGATCATGTTTCAATTTGAAATTCTTCTGCAGAGAACATGTGCATTTGTATGAGAAAAACTCGTCAATAATATGTATTCTACTTCTTTTGAAAGACATGAGAAGGATGTAATTTTTATTTCACTAAAAAAAAAAAAAAAAACATAGAAATTTCAATTTTTGTGCTGTTAGAATAAAAAAAAAATCAAATTAAAGTTTAAAACAATAGAATTACAACCTAGAAGATGGAAAGTTTAGAAATGCACCGGGCGCCCAAGATGCTAAAACCGGCTCTGTATATACGTACATTATATGCAAATTTTTTTTGTATTATATGCAAGATTATTTCTGTATTTAAATATCAATTTTACTTGCATATATACATACATATATACTATATTTCTTGAAGATATACATGCATGGATATTTAAAGTTTGCGTAGTATACACATAAGTATATGTATGTATATAGCATAACACACACTATACTATATTCAGGATATTTTCGTATATTTTATTTTGTTTTCATTTTTTTTTTCTTCTTAAATGAATAGAAATGCAAAAATTTAAATCTACAAATTGTACATATTACACTTAAATATATTTACGAGTATACGTATGTATATTTGAATATGAATATGTATGAATACACGAATAACATATTTATAATTTTTCATATGTTATGTATAAATGTATATTACACAAAAATAAATATTAATATTCTAATACATGGTATTTGTACATTACATTTATTAATACTACCGTATATACATATAGTAAATACATATACTTATCTTATGTACATATTATGTAATATGTATATATTTCTCTTTTTACTATAAACTTTTAACCAAATAGAATATAAAAATTTGTAGTATGTCTATATATAATGCATTTGAAAAATTTTGTATTTATTAAAAATATAAGAACATCTTTATGGGTCGTTTTCACCAACAAATATTATCTTTTATCTGAGATAAAATGTATTCGGATATTTTTAACATAATTTCGGAGTCGTAGTGGTATTATAATATACTTTGAACATATCTTTGTTATTAACAGCAATAGCACAGCATTCACACATACCTCTTTTTCATTTTGTAATATAAAAATATTAACTTTTAGCAAACAGGTGATGGCATATTCGACACTCCGAAAATGAAGTCCGAAAACAAATTTTTTCCAAGTTACAATGAATAAGCTGAAATTATACCCGACTAAAATAGTATATCCAACGGATAATCTTGATAGGTGAATACAACTCTATATGTAAATACATTTGTAAATACATATATACGTATGTACGTAATTTATGCATTGCATATATCAATATGTTCCTTTACATATAAGATAAACAGTGATTATGCACATAAATATTTATACATAATATGCATAAATTTCCCGTTTACAACATTTGAAAATAAACATGAATTCATTTTTTTTTAATTTAATGTTCTTTTCATACACATACAATTCAGTTTTATAATGTTAATTTTTTTTTCCTTAATTTCCAGAAAACATTTATTAGATTAAATTCGACGACCACCAGTTATATTCAACTAAATATAAATATTTTTATGTATTTTATGCAGTAATTTTAATGTAAAATTGACTATTTTTTTATACATTACTTCAACGTTTATATTACTCTATATACTTAGTATAATTTATACTTGTACGCGTATACATAAACATATGTAGATATACATACATTTAGAAAAAAAAAATTTAAAAAAAAATAAAAATTGAAAAAAAAAAAAAAAATATTTCAATTTCTTCCAACCAACTGACTTAGCAATTTTTTTATACGTACCATATTATACTATATATGTACATCTTAAAGACAATTTCTTATCATATTCGTATTAACTTTAAAAGTTGAACTAAGTACTTTACTATATGTATACTTACTATACTTTTATAAAGAATATATAAATATATGTAGTATTAGTATCATATAGTTGTATGTACATAACATTATAATCATATGTACATATACACATAACGTGTACTTATATGTATGTTTGTAGAGAGGTATATTATGCGATGGCACATTATATAAATAATATGATAGAAACTATAATAATACTTTTCATAAATACTACTCTTACATATAAATGTTATATATGTATGTAATATATAATATGTAATATGAATTTTCATAAATGTGTACCATTAGTAACGAAAATAATACAAAAAAAAAATGAAAATAAAATAAAATAAAATAAAAAAATATTTAATAAAAATGCAGTATATCTGTGTATCTATAAAAAAAAAAAAAAACTATACTTTTATATAGTTTTCGTATATGCATACATGATTATTTTATAATGTATAAAAATGTGTCCTTTTATACATACATAGTACATACATAGTACATATACATATTATATATTACGGAAATAATATGAATATTTACAAAATTGCATAAAATTCGCGAATGCCTTGATTCCAAATGCATTATTATTCATAATAAATATACTCATGCATGTACATTAGATACATATGTATAGATTATATGAACAACTATAATTTATTATATACATGTATGTAATGTACATATACGAGTATTATGTAGTGATTATTTTTCGCATTCTCGATCGATGTGCACATATACTTACATATTTATGCATACTGTATTACTTAAATATTATATTCATATACATATATACATTATGTAATTTAGTACATATTTACATATATATATACATATATACGTAGTATTTTATATAATTTTCGCATTTGTAGTTGCGAATGCATTCATGCTGTGAAATGTAATTTTCATACGTGACATCAATCGTATATCGTATACATTTTTTATCTATAATGTGTGCGTTTTATAGTATAGTATATATGGTACTCGTATATAGTTATATAAATAAATAGATATACCTACATACACGTACATTACATACATATATATATATATATATATAGTATATATGAAAATGAAATAAAAGTATTATACAAATAATATATTATATAAAATATTAACGCGAGAGTTCATGCATTTATATAATATATACATACTTATTATGTATATGTATGTATGTATGTTATAATAAATATTTATATATTTAATTATGTATCTATATATATATACATACATATATATAATATATATATACTTATGTATATTTTATGTAAATTTTCATAATATTTATAATAAGTCGTGCAAGTAAGGTGTATATACTTAATACATATTTAACAATTTTTCACGAGTCACTTGAGCTTACACGAGTAGGTATGTAATGTATAATTTCCATTGGGACGTCATTATTATTACACATAAAGTTAAAAGCAGCAAAGCAATATATGTATGTAGTAGTATCATACTGTATATTTTTATATATGTACGTAGACGTACATAATATATAATGTATGTATGTATAAAATAAAGTGTAGATAATATAATGCAACTATTTTCATTTTTTCATTTTTTTTTTTTTTTGCTCATATAGTACATATACATAGATTTATTATAAATGAATGTCTATATGTAACTACATATATAATTGTATGTACCTATGAACCTATACTTTATCAGTTTTTCTTCTTATAATACTTTTAGTTACACAAAATTCATATTAACGATTTAGATAAATATTTATATACGTATGTATGTATGACTTATTATGATTCTATATCATACTTATATTAATACATTTTCATACAATAATAAATGTATATACGAATATGTATGTACCTACAATGTATTTATATTTTATACAACATCCCAGTCGGGTAGGCAAGTAATTACCGAACCGATTCTGCAACTAGTTCCTTTAAACAGCAACTAGTTCTACTTTCGATTACTGTGTATGAAAATAACGCATTACTTTTACACGGCGATGTCATAGGAGGTAATCAATCGCCTCCTTTCTGCATTACCTAGAATTAGTTTCTTCATTTATTCAAGTTAAACTTATTATAGAACGCATTTCCAAACATTAATTACATAATAGCAGTAAAAGGAGCAATTCCGATATCGATTCTTGGAAAGTAGTTATGGAAGATTATTAATTAAAATATATTAACTTATATTATATTTTATATTAACTTATATTTTATATTATATAATATTTTATATTATATTGTATTTTATATTGTATTTTATATTATATTTTATATTTATATTTTATATTTATATTTTATATTTTATATTTATATTTATATTTTATTTATATTATATTTTATAGTCACTACTTTATACTCCTTTTCATATCGAGTTTATAACTTCTAATGACTATTGACATTGACTATGATTAACAAAGAAAACGCAAAAACTTTCCATCGACGTGTTCATAATACATGTTTCTAATTTCGCAATAATTATAATGCGTATAATGCGTATATTGTTATACACATTACCGCTTGCATTACATAGCATCAGTATCATTGTTCGGAGTACAATTGCATTACACTCCACATTACTTTTTTAACGAAGTAATCTTTTATTGAACTACTTTATTCGAATTGTGAACTAGTTACAGAATTGATTCTGCCAGTAATGCCTTACTAATTCACGACTGGGATTCTATAGTATAGATAAATAGAATATATCTATAATATTTACTATGTATACAGGCATCCATACATAATGTACATATTTTTTATTACAAACACAATAAATGTTATCAATATGTAAAGTGTATAAGTGTATAAGTTTTATTATAATTATATGTATATATCTACTTAAGTATAAAACACTATATACTATTATAATGTACTATACGTATATAACATGTATAAGTGTTCACATTTAATATATAATTTAGAGAAAAAAATATTTTGTACCTAATTACGCGAAAAGAAAAAAATACCTATTTTTTTTTCTCATACATTCCTCGTACATATATGTACATTTATATAGTGTGCAGTTAGTTTTGTCATTGTGGGAAACATGAAAAGTAATTTTCGTTTATTTATTTTCTGATCCTTAATTTATTTTTCTTATTTTTTTCATAAATAACATTTTACATATACAAATATATTTTCTATTTGTTTATACATATGTATCTACATACTACGTATGTTAGAAATATATGTACATAAATGTACATACAGTGCTTACAAAAATTATTTGTGAGTAACAAAAAAAATTTTTTTTCTTTTTGTCCCTCTTCCTGTTCTATTTTGTACAACTTCTTAATATTATTTTTCTTCAGTACTTAATATAAAATGGTATTTCTGTGAATTTTCTACTTTTTAATTAAATCCTTTAAACAGTAACAGGAATATCATACTTAGTATATTATATTTAGCAACAATGGCAGGTATCTTTTCAATCGATAATTCAGTTTTTCGTGACATTTTTACTTCCAATATTCACTAAACGCACTTGAAAATTAAATGAAATTAATTATATTCATCTTTAGTATTCATATTATTGTCCAAAACCAATAAATAAATAGTAAGTAATGTTACTCCTCAGAATACTTTATGCACGTATATATACAAATAATTTTTGTAAAAATCAAATTAAATTTTTTGTTTTTGTTCTAAGGATAATTTTGATTTTTTTTTTAATTATATTGTATTTATACTCGTAAGTGTTTGAAAAAATAAGTGTAAAAATTTCATAGTATTACAACTACATATGTATTTAAATTTCAAGTTACTGTACTTTTATTTATGAACAAAGAATTTTTGTAACCACTGTATATAATAAATATTATACGTACTCAATTTCAATTTATTTTTTCTGTGTTATATTATCATTATAATGTACGTACATATATATGTGCGGTACCTGCATACACATTATATACAAAGTAAGTGTGATGATCATACAAATATTAACTATTTATGTATTATACAAAGAAAAACATACATTTGTACATACGAGTACATCACTATCAAAATAAAAATTTTATCACAAGATAGAAACGAAACGAAATGACGACAAAAAATAAGCAAAAAAAAAAAAAAAAATCTGAAACGAATACAGAGAAAAACAAAAAAATAACGTATATGATGTATAAAATTTATCTAAACACATATAAATGTATGTGTATGTATGTATACAGGGACAAAGATAATAATGAAATTGAGTATAAGAATGAATCCCACATTAAACAAACTAACAAAGAATAAATACATAAATAAATAAATAAAAAAATATACAATTTGTATTATGTGTACAGGGATCGTATATTGTTATGTTATCATGTACATATTCGATTATGTATATACATATACGTAACGTACACATACAAAAATGGCAAATACAAAAAAAAAACAGAATAGCGAACATTAGTAATATGAACAAAAATAATAAAAATGGAAAAAATATACATATAAATTATATGTATGTATATTTAAGGAGTACAGATTTTGTACTGAAAGAATAAGATTTTTTTTTTTTTGTTGTGTATGCATACGTATCTTACATTATAAAAAAATTAAAATTGGTACAAATAACAAGAAAATGTAGTAAGATTAAACAACAACAACAACGGAAAAAAAAAACAACCATCATCATGAAAAATTTAGTAAGATTACAAATAAAATTAATCCTTGTATACTCATATATACATATCTGCATACATACATATGTATATATATACTAATGCACAAATTTACAATAAGAATATCACATCAAATATTATATACATATACATATACTATACACTAGTACAAAAATTTATATACATACATATGTATTAAAAATTTATGTAAGATGATGTAAATTACATTATATGTACATATACGAGTATGTATATACAATAATACGGATCATCGTATATATTCACATTATATGCGTACAGCATACATATACATAAATTATATACTCGTTATACATACATATGAACAAACATATATATATACATTAGAGTTTTATGTCATAATGTATAATATGTTCGCACATATAATGTATGTATGCACACATATTCATGAATACAATGCTAAATTAGCCTTTAGATAATGATTTCTTTTTTAATTTATTTTTTTCTTTTTTTTTTTTTGTTTGTTGAAATGTTGAAAAACATTTATACATATATACTAGTACTGACATTACTATACTACGTCTATGAACATATATATATATATATATATATATATAGTATAATATGTATAAATGTAATTTTTTTAAATTATATAAAATGTCCTTGAGAGAGATACGTATGTATGTATGTATATGTACGTATATAACAGCATAAGGAAAACGATGAAATTTTCACGATAAATACAATTAAACACAACAAAAAAATAAAAATAAATAAAAAAAAATTCTATTATCAAAAATAAGACAAAAGAAAAAAGGGAATAGCTATCTACATACATACATATGTAGAATGAAAAGTTTGTGATTTTTTGTTTTTTGTTTTTTATTATTATTTTGCTTTCTTTCTTTCTATTCAAATGAACATAAATATAAATGAATATAAATAAAAATGAAATAGAAAAAAATTGTATACATATGTATGTATATAGTGAGTTATATGTATGTATATACAATCTTTGTAGAATAACTTAAAATGACAAATATATACATATACATACATATGCATATACATAAGAAAATATTTGCAAATACATACATAAATATACATACATGTTCTTATATATGTGTAACACTCATGTATATATGTATGAAGATGTAGATATTTATAATATAAGAAGAATTTATATATTTTTTCATGTACATATGTATATATGTATTCAAAAATGACGCCCTTTGATCTCATCATATACTAATACATATTATGTACATACATTACGTATATATGTAAGTATGTATATATGAATGAAAAACATCATATTATTATAATCTAAAGAAATTGAGTTAAAAGTGGTCATAAAAAATATTACGACAATTCTGGCGACAGATGTCGACGTAAAATGTCACCATTTAACTTGAGTGGGTAATTTTCTAATAAAAATCCTGATAAAGTCATGAGAAATATTATTCGCATGGTTTCCGTAAAATATTTTTTCATATAAAATAAAATGACAACAAAAAAAAAAAATATAAAGAAATAATATCAATGTGTTATGATGGTAGTGGTAATATAAAGAAAACATTTATAAGAAAATGAAAATGAATAACTATGAGAAGGATATATGGTATACGCAAATTCAACAAAGATTGCGTTCTATGCATATACATTTGTATATATATATACACACATCACATACAATACATACATACAATACATAATACAAGAAACAAGACTATATTTACGATATGATAGGCAATAAAAAAATAAAGTATACATACACACAAGAAAATATTCATGTTAACACACATATTATTTACATAAACATTTTACACTGATAGTATTATAATCTATATACAAAATGATAGAAAGCCCATCTTACAATAATAATGCTCATTTAGTCATACGAAGCAAAATTCTATTGTATATTAAAATCATTCGAAAATATATAATGTATATGTAATACCTACATATTTCTTTAAGGATCTAATGTAGCTTAACACAAGATAACACAAAAACAAAATGAATGTTTATTTTATGGCTGGCTATGCTATTATAAAATGCATTATTAGAAAAATTGTTAAATTTTATAATACTGTCGTAATGATATACGAGTGTATAGACTAGACATATACACATATATACGTATATATCTACTTTCATACTTACTATAATATGATATAGTAAAATACAATGTGTTTAGTATGTGTAATAATTATAACCATTCATTCATGTACAATTTAACATAGTACAGTATATAGTATGTATGTATATAATGTACATACATACAAGTATAACATACATATACATATGTGTGTTATTTTCGTGAACAAGTATGTAATAATGTATACAGAAAGTACTAAAATCTGATACAAAATTCATTTAAAAATATATGTAAGCATTTATTTCGAGAGTGATAAAATTTCATTAGATAATATATGTATATATCCTTTATCACACATTAATAAAATAGAATATGTAATACATATATGTATCTACAAAAATATACATCAATGTATGTAATATAATAATGTATTTACGTACATACATATACAGACATGTGTATATGTATATTTAAATTAATTAATTAATTAAAAAATAACTTTTTTTTACTCAAAAAATAAAAAAAAAAAAATTACAATTTGAATATAAAATATTTTATACCTACATACATACATATACATACCCTACGTAAGTATACGCATATTAATTACATATGAATGAAAAACAACATTTTTTTATTTATTTGTGTCAGTGTGTCATTCTATAATTTGTGTGTCCTTCGTTCGATACGCGACTATGACAAGTTATAATATTTGTATTATGTATTAAGAAATTAATTCATGAATAAAATTATTACCTTGGGAAAAAGGAAAAATGAAATAAATTAAAATTGAAGAAATACATATGAAATTATAAATCTAAAAAAAAAAAAAAACAAAGAAAAAAAAAAGTGTTTAAACAAATTACATTTTATATACATGTGTTTTATTTTTTTAAGGATATATGTATGTAAGTCGTATATGAACTATAAGAACATAAATACAGTAATAATGTATGTATATATGTATTTGTAATGTAGATGAGTTTTCATTCATACATATTCATGTTTAATAAACTATGTATATGAAATAAAAATGTATGAATATTAAATGCATACAAAATGTGAAAAAAAAAATAAAAATTAAATAAATGGGATTAAGAATTAAACAAGAAAAAAAGAAAAAAAAAACATGTTTAATTTAAATATTGTAATACAAAAAGTTAGTTAGTTATTTTCATTAGAGTTAAAGTTATAAACATTACATGTACATACATATGAATATTGTACATATATGTATACTCGTAATTTCAAAAATTATGTATACCATATACAAAAAAAAAAAAAAAATAAATACATACATATTCATATATTCTTTCATGGAAAAATTTAATTTTTTACTTTGTATATACACATAAAGTGAAAAGATATTATAAAATACATCATTTTTTTTTCTATTTTGTTTTTAAAATTTATTCATTTAAATTCATACATAGAAAATATACATTAGGTATGTATAAGTATACGTATACTATATGTAAATAGTATATATACCTACACCTAAATACATACATATATTCATTAATTTTTGTTTTTTTTTTTTGCATTTATGTATTATAAAATAAATATGTACAAAATGCGTGTATACTTTATATCTATCTTCATATTATATCGAGGGTTTATATATGGTGGTACTGATACTGAAAAATTTCATTTATTTAACTGCAAAACTACCTACTTATATTATTAGAAATTTGTAATTTTCAGAATTTATCTTTCATATAATATAATGAAGTTACTAGTAACATCTAAAAATTGAATATCAAAAGTTTATAGTTTTAAACCTGAAAAATGTCACAAAAAATATACTTAATTTCATAAAAATTCTAGTTACGAAGTATCACATATTTTTCTTCTTACATAGCATTACTGGCTCTAAATGAATCAGGACTTTCACTTAAGTGATTTCATGATACTTTATTACAATCATGTTCGCACCTACAGTCGTACATATATGTTGATCGCCAAACATTGAGTTGCTAATAGAAGTATCACATATTAACGCTCGTTAATATATTATTTAAAATATAATTTTTAAGATAATCATAACATATATTTCATATAAAAGTTGAAAAAAAAGAAAAATGTTAATAATGAGCGATTCTCTGGTAACACTGAGGACATTTTCTAAAGTTTTTCATTATAAAAAATAAGAACAACTCAAACTGTTCACATTTAATAATTTACATTTTATACACAACAGTATAGTCATGCCTCTAAAACATGTCATATAAATTTTAAGATAGTATTTCAATTGTTTTTGAAAATATGTGTAAAACACAGAGGGTAATGCAGAAGACTCTCATGAATTATGAATATTTCATACTACAAATATTTTCTAACAAAATTCACTGAACTGTTAAATAATTTATAATTGCCATTTGAATAATTTTACAAATCCAGGTATCTATATTGAAATTTCAATTTAAAAACTCTTATTGAGAATTTCTAAAAAAAAAAAAAAAAAAAATTGAACAAACCCAGAGATGACGAAGAAGACAAAACAAGGTAACACGGAGGACATTTTATTATTCATAATGAATAAAAAAAATATTGATGATCAATATTTATGTACTAATATTTGTATAAAATGTCTTAAATGTCCACGAAAAAGGAAAAACTTCTGCAATTTTGTAGAAAAGATTAAAGAAATTTTTTTTTCTATATGATTGATCGTGTTTTAATAAAATTTTGTGAATATTTGAAAAATGAAAATGTTTGCAATGTATTTCTTAAATTACTCAATTGATATTTTTACATAATTCTTTTAAATAAATAATTACAATTTGTTCCACCGTTGAAAAGAATCACCAACCCACAGTATTTTCCGATATATGCTAATTCAATTTTTTTCAGGTATTTCGGTTTCACTTTTTAAAGGATTTCTCTAATAAAAAAAATATATACACCATATAAACATACATACTATATATTAGTTATAATATTATCACTATATCATTAAGTTCATATATTAAGTACATATACTCGTATTTATAAGTGTGTTATTGTCCTTTTTCAAAAATATTACAATACAATATGTAATATTATTTAATTCATTAATAAATGAAAAATAAAAAAAAATTTTCTACAATATCCTATAGTCGTTACACATTACACATATGCATATAATGTACATAACAATAACAATATAAGTAGTATAATATTATTTGTCAAAAGATATATTTCGTGAGATTACCAAAAAGCATATGTTATAAATTATAGAAACATATAGGTACTTAAGAAAAAATTGAAAAAAAAAAAAAACAAAACAAAAAAAAAGTTATAATGTGTTTACTATAATATGTAGTAGATACACATGATATCGTATAATAAATGATCAAAATAAATATTACATGCATATGAAATACATAACATACTTTACTTATATTTATGTACATAATATTTACATATATCTATTTTGTATGTACTCGTATATTTTCATGAAAATTTATTTACATAAAGTAAAAGAGTAAAAATACAATTATTGTAATTATTAAGATAAAAGCAATAAAATTAATGAAAAACAAATAATGTAAGTATAAAGAAGCATACTTACAAACATCGGTGTATATGTGTATATGTGTATGCATATGTGTTTGTATTTTATTTATTCATTCATTTTATTTAATTTTATTTATATTTCTTCTTTTTTTTTTCTATAATTATTCAAATTAATTTTTTATTTGTAGTACGTCATGTAACATATAAAAAACGTAGATTCATTCATTTCGATTATTTCGAAAATAAAATAATAAAAAAATATATACATATATATACAGGGTGATTCTCTATCGGATGAAAACCTTGAGACAGGTGATTGTTCGTGCCGAGAAACGAAAAAAATTGTTTGGCAGGGGGGGGGGGGTCTATTCTAAAGGGGTAAGGAGTTACGGGGCTACGAAGTTTTTTTTTTAGGTCAAGTCACTTGTTCCGTATTTTTGGCCATAACTCACGAAATACTCAATACTTTTGAGTCATCCTGCACTCATTAGAAAGAGAACTCAACGACTCTCAACGAGAAATATCAACAACAACAACAGGTAACAACTTTTCGATGCAAAACCACTGTTGTACTTTATCGCAGAACTCAAGAACTACGAAAGACAATCAAATAAAATAAAAAGCAAATGAAAGGCGATGCATTGGGCTATATTTTAAGTAAAAAAAATTAAAAAAAAAATAGGGCAAAATTTTGAGATATTTGACCTTGAACTTAAGATTTTCCGTTTTTTTCCATGAATTTTTGACTTTGATGAGCCGTATCTTCAGCACTGCTAGTCCAATTTAAATTATTTAGACATCAAAGTAAAGAGCCATTGATTCTCTTTCTAATGAGTGCAGGATGACTCAAAAGTATTGAGTATTTCGTGAGTTATGTCCAAAAATACGGAACAAGTGACTTGACCTAAAAAAAAAACTTCGTAGCCCCGTAACTCCTTACCCCTTGAGAACAGGCCCCCCCTGCCATACAATTTTTTTCGTTTCTCGGCACGAACAATCACCTGTCTCAAGGTTTTCATCCGATAGAGAATCACCCTGTATATACGTATATTAAATGACAACGGGACAATGGGATTATATTGAATTCAAAAAAAAAAAAAAAAAAACAAATGACAACATATACGTAATATGTAATATACACAAACTATTTACATTGTACTATTTACGTAATATAAAAGATTATAAAGATAACACACTCTTGTATGTCATTAATATTGAAATATTGTTAATTTAATTATTTGTACAATAACAATAATGATAAATATGTATATATTAATATACATATATATAATACATACTCATATAAGTAAATAAGTGTGTAATAAATAGATTGATATGAAATACATATTAAGTATTAATGATTTCTTATTATTGCAAATTAAAAATTAAAAAAAAAAAAAAATAAAATAAATAAATAATGAAAAACAAATACTTTATTGAATGTACAAGTATATATACGCGTACATATATAGAAAGTACACAAATACTTATAAATAATAAAAGAAAAATTACGGTACAAATCACTTTTATTTAATTCTATAATATATAGTCAAAATTTAAAGCATAACTGCCATATTTAATTTATTTAATTTACTACACGTAAGTTTTCTTTTTATCTTCACGATTATACCATTATTGGAAGCACATCCCACCGAAGTGATTTAAAAACATATTACATACTATCATCTATTATGTTATGTTTAAGCACCTACAGCACATTTCAATGTAGATGGAATGCGAACCACTATGCGACACCTGACACTGAGTTGCTGGTAAGAAAGTAAGCATATAGTGCTATCAGAGCAAAATCTCCTTTTGGATTTAGCTAAATCAATTTAGAAAAAGCTTTTAGGTAAGAATTCTTTCTGACAGACAAAAAAATTGGTTTAGTTGTCATTTGTTGTTTGTTCAAAAAAAGATCTTATCGAGTTAAAAACATACTTGCATTAAGTAGTTTAGACTAAACTACTTCTGAGCAGACTTATCCAAGCTGATTGCTAACAGATCAAGGAGTTTATCTACTTAAACAGGATTAGAAAGTTTTTAAAATCTGTTGTGTCCCTATTATTATTATTACATGATATGGCTTAGCTTAAACTGATCTATTTGTAGAATAAATTATTATCGAATAACAATTTTAGGTTAGTTTTTAGATGTCATCAGCAAATAGGTAGACTAATCAACATTTCCAATCTCTTTTTATCAGATAGCTGGTACTAATATTCATAGCTGAGTGAAATTTGGGGGTAATATTGAAAATTCAAAAATAAGCAACGAAAAATAAAAAAATATTTTTTTCTTATTTTTGGCACCGAACGCACTTTGAGGTTAGTGATTAGTAGGCCAGTTGTGTAATAACACATACTCGTAATTATATAATGAAATTTTATTAGTATAAAAACATATACGAGTATATATGTAGAAGTATTTTTACTCTGAAATTTTATTACAAAATCATTCAATGTAGCATAATACAGAAAAGCAAAGTAAGTACATATTTTGAATTCATTTAAAAAAGAATATTTTTATTTAAAAAAAAAATTGAAATCCCTCGTGAAAAAAAATTATGAAAAGAAAAAAAAACTTAATTTTTATATTTTTCCTATTAATTTCGATATTACTACTACTTGCGTACATAATATTTCTATTTATAATTCTAATTTCATCAGAAACGAATGTTGTTGATATTGAAAGTCTTTATCACTTCAAAATAAAAATTAAATAACAAAAAAAAAAAATTAAAATTTCAAATTTTTTCAAAATAATATTCTACTTAAAATAAAATAAAATTAAAAAAAAAAAAAAATTTATTCATTATGTAAATACTTTTATAAAATGCAAAATATATAATGTATTTCATTACAACAACTACTAAACTAAAAACTACACACAGTATTCATAAATCTATACTGAATCTATACTATATACTAACATATTATATTTCTTGTTATTAACGTATACACATTAAATACATACATATATTGTATGCACAAATATACACATTAATATTGATGTATGTACATTCTCACGAGTGTAGATTTATGTAACTGTTATATAGGAAAAATTTTAAATTTTACTGTAAATAAAAGTTTTATAGAGTAAAAAAGTATTACTCATATTATATACTCATGTTCATACATAATGTACGTACATATAAATTGTATATTTATGGTGATAATACATACATATATTAAAATATAAAAATATTTTTTTCATAGGTATAATATAATGTACTCATATAAGTAATATGTAACTGCATACAGAAAATATACATATTGAAAACAAAATAATTATTTGAAAATATATTAATCCAGAAAACTTCATATAAATGTATATAAGTAGAACATGATGATGATGTAAAGGTTTCTTGTTACTGCTTCAAATATGCAGATGTACATATATATATACTCGTATTCCATATGTGCGTTCGTATAAAAAATATATTCATGGAAATTATTTATATACTTATTTCTCTTTACGCAAATCCATATACATATGTACAAATGATATAACACAATATTAAATTTTTTAAGTTTTTCCTTTTTTTTTTTCATAATAATTATTTCACATTTTTGATTTATTTATTTATTTATTTTTTCTTTTAAAATAGTTTATAATATTTTTTTTTTTCATTTTTTTTATTTTATATAATTTTTCGTTTTATTTAAAGTTTTATAATGAAAATTCATCCTCATTTAAATTGAAGTTAGTGACAGTTTTAGTCACATATCTGAATTTGGCATTTGAATATTATATAAAAAAATTAAATAAGAAATTAAAAAATTTTAATATATACTGTTAAATTCAATAACTATACAAATGTATAGGTATCTACTTAAGTCTAGGATCTAGTTATGAAACAACAACAACGAAACTATGAATAGTAATGCTTTTGCATAACAATAGGTGCTATTGAAATTGAATTTTCAGAGATTTTGATTGAAAAATAAATATATACGTAATTTTATTTAATTATAATAAAAATAAAAATATAGAATGGATTTTTATAATTTTTGTTGTAAAAACATCAGAAAAGTTCAAATTTTATTTTGACACTAAAATCATATAGAAATATGTATAATGATTTAATATATGACAGCAAAAGTCAAAGTTGGAAAGATTTTTCGAAAAATAAACCCTCTCTTTCTTCAAGAACTATAGTATAACTAAATTTCAGAACCAAAAATCGCAAAATTATATTCCATTTGAGGACCACAATATCTTTCAAGCTATCTAAGTATATTCAAAATTTCAAAAATTTTGGTCAATCGGTTAATTGGTCAATGTAACGTGGTGGTACATTTAGAGACCGAAAAATCGCGATTTTGACAACTTTGATATACTTTAAAAATAAAACAACAAAACAACACTACTTTTCAAAAAAGTGTTTCATCACAACTTCTTTCAAAAATTACATTTCAAATTTCATTTGATCAAAATCGGTTGAGTAATTTCAAGATAATGTATGTGATGCAAAAGAAAGCAGGTTTGGTGCTGGCTACTCTTAATAATGTAGATATACGAGTATGTATGCACATGTAATTTTTAAATTGTTTTTCAATTTAATTTAAATTCATTTATTTATCATATACATATATTTTTTGGCCTTATTTTTAAATTTTTTTTATATATACAGTATGAACATGTATTAGTAATTTTCATAAATATATTCATATCTAATCTATTATATCATGCGTATCTGCGTATATATACACAACATTATGTGATGATAAACAAAAATAGCACAATAATTATATAAACTATATATATATATATATATATATATATATATATATATGATATACATAATGTATTTAATTTGTAGTCAATACAAAACAAAAGACAATAAAATTCTATAAAAATACATGAAAATATTGAAAATACTTTTTTTTTATTTTATAAAAAACAAGGAATTAAAATAAGATTAAACAGAAATGTTTAATTTGTACACACATAATATACATAATAATTTTTTATATAAAATATAAACATGTATTACGTACACATTTATATATATGTATGTATATATTTTATATAATATATGGTATACTATATACTTAATAATATTATTTAATTTCTATGCTATACAATTTTTTAGATATCCTTTCTTGTATTTAACAATAAGGCTGGTATTCACCAACATAGATTATCTTTTATCTGAGATAAAGTGTATTCATCAACCTAGATAAAACACTACTCGGAAATTTTTAAGACAACCACGGAGTGGTATTATAAATATCGTTCGAACATAACCTTTTTATTAACAGCAACAGCACAAATAAAGATAATGTAGTTCTCCTGTATTATCATCTTTGCATATAATTATCACATCACAGAACCTCTTTTTCATTTTGTAATATAAAAATACAATCAGTTGACATGTTAGACACACATGTTCGACCCGAAAACGAAGTTCGAAAACAAATTTTATCTAGGTTAATGAATAAGCTGAAATTGTATCCGGCTAAAATATATCCGACGGATATATCCATGTTGGTGAATACCACCCTAAATGATTCATATTATATAGGTCGATTCTAACCATAATTTATTGGTATACGACGAATATACACATCACATATGTATATGTATGTGTTTGCATATTTTATTTTTAAGCATAAATATTTATATACATACGTATATAAGTACATACACTTTAGTATATAATGTATGCTTTATATAATATGATATACTAAATTTGTACATAAATATATGTATGTTTACTAATGTAAGTAATGTAAGTAAATGTAGTATATAATCTAATAAATGAAAAAAAAAAATTATCAGATATAAATTTATTTACCATACTCGTATATGGAAATAATAATAAATGTGTGTGTGTATTATATTAAATATAAATGTTATATATGTATGTAATGTACAAATACCTAAGTATATATTCTTCTGTATAAATACTATATATGTATGAATATATACAGGATATGTTATAAAGATAAAAAATACATTTTCTTTTACTAAAAATACTCACATAAGAACATTATTATGTACATGTATATGTGTGTAAAATACATAAATATAATCTATATATCTATCCAAGTTTTATGTACGCGTATACAGTATAATATAATATTATTTATATGTATGTATACATATCATATGTATAGAGTAAGTTCGGGTAATATGGTATATTCGGGTAATGTGGTACAGCTGCATTTCTACTTAGTCTGCTCTTGTGTTTACATGTTCATTTGACCCAACACAGCTTTTGTTATTATAAAATAATTACAATACGTGTCATAACGTATTCATTCGCTTTACCGTTTTGTAGCAGTTGTAGCAGTCTCTGATTAAGTGTTATTGAATGCAGGTTACTTTTTTTTGATTGCGCAGTGAATGTGTTTTTTAATTAATAATAATTTTAAAGTGATCAGAGTTTCTATTAAATTCAGTATTAATTTAAATTTTCTAATTTTGTTTTTAATTATATTTCTGATTGCAGTAAGCATTGGTACGTGCTCAATTACAATTTAAGTATCAGATCTGCTTTTCGGGTAATGTGGTATACTATACCTATACTATACCACATTACCCGAATATTATATGTCTCAAAATCTACCTTTTAAAATGGTATACCACATTCCCTATCACATGTGTACCACATTTCCCGACATGTTTCAGATTTCTACTTTTTCACCATTTTTAATAAAAATTTGTCAAACTGTGTTGTAGTAGGAAGAACTTAGTTAGTTTATAAGCAACTGAATGCTATAGAATATAACGCATATTTATTAATAATCACAGATTAATTCGAAAACACCATTCACGTTTTATCACAAAAAATAAAATATGTATACCGTATTACCCGAACTTACTCTATATAGATATGTAGAGATCTCATTTATATAAATGTGCATATAATACATATGATGCTCGGATATAATCAAAATTCAGAGAGAGTAAAAAACATTTTTGCAATGCAAATCATTTTCAGTGCGGCGTTGAAATTTAGTCACGCTCATCACAACACAAGGACAAATCAAATAGACAAACTAAGAAAAAACAGAAAAAGAACAGAAAAAAAAATTAAAATGAAAATTCATGAAAAAAAAGGATCTCGAAGTTTATTTATCTGATATGTATAGTATGTTTTAATGTATACATATATGCAAAAATACATGGATATGATATAGATAAATATATTATGAATGTATATAAACGTATGTACTTACATATTATTATAAATTAATGCATAAAAATTGTATATATGTATATAGATATTATCTTTTTACATTATTTATAGATATATGAATATTTAACATATGTACTATATTACATACTCAAATTATTTAATATAACATATATGTGTATATGTACATACATACATCAATATGTAAACGGAATTAAAAATAGTAAGAAATTTATAAATTTCATTCTCGAATATCAATACAGAGCCAAAGAAAATAATGTAGTACATATACATACGAGTACTTGTACCATATATATTATGCAAGTATACAATCAGAAGAATAAATTTATCTATGATGAATACAATAAAAATGTGTAAGTACATTTTTTTTTTATTTCATTTCTATTCGCTGACAAAAATTACTAACTTCTTAAACGAATTTTTACTCGTATTATTCCTTTATGAACTATGGTAGGCTATTATAATACAGAGTAATATCTATATACTTCACAACGAATGAACTCATGTAAGTGTAATTCAATTCATATGATTAAAAAACAATTTTTCATTTTGTCTCCTCAATAAAATAATACAAATTACAAAAAGAAAAAAAGAAAATTATAAAATTTACAAAAACTAGAAACAATATATATGTATAAAAATATTTTTACTTCGATTAGACCTTGATAGAAAATGGTGGGTATCAAAACAGGAACGCTATATATGATATGCATGCATATCATGTACACATACATATAAACATTTATTTATATCCACCCCAAAAATCAATCATAAATATATTGATTAGAAAATTCTCTAAAAAGTACGTTTTTATAGGTACATAAAGATGCGTGTATGTATTTTTTTTTTTTGTTTTTTGCATTAAAGGTCGTATTCACCAAACAAGATTAACAAGTATTAAATTCAGATATGTTTTAGATAATATAATAATTTAAAAATTTATAAATTTATATAAAATAAATTTTTTTTCATTATTGAATAAAAGTCATGGAATCACTTCTGTATGAAAGCCTGGTCTAATTATAGGCCCGTATTCATCGATCAAGATTATCTATTATTTGAGATAAAGTATGTATTCATCAATATCGATTATACATTTTTCGGATATTTTTAAGATAACGTGTGATGAGTGGCACTGTAAATATCGCTTGAATATAACCTTGTTATTAACAACAAAAGCATAGCATAACCTCTTTTATATTATATATAGAAAAACGAAATTTAAAAGAGAAGAAAATAAATCAATATATGGAGTATCAAAATTTTTCATATGTTCATTTCAAAATGTGAACACTTAAACAACTTCAACTTGATAATATAAATTCAAAGTTTTCCGTCGCTTCATATATAAAAATGTGAACGAGATTGATATATAGAAAAACGAATTTTAATATTTTGTTCATTTCAAAATGTGAACACTTAAACAACCTCAACTTGATAATATAAATTGAAGTTTTCTGCCGATTTATATTTATATTTGAACTTTAGTGAAGTAATGTATAGAAAAACGAATTTTTTATTGTTTTCTTGATATTTTACGATAAAAATTTGTTTTTGAATTTGTTACAAATTTTTATGATCATGTTCATATAATTTTAGGGTGTTCACTGAACACCCTGAACACTACCACCCTCCGCCGATGGTAGGTACATATAAGTATATATATTATATATTATTATTATATACATATTGATTAGTTCGATATTTTAAGAATAACAGTAGCTTATGTTAAAGAATCTAACGTGTATATAAAAAATATTACATAAAATGAAGATTACAATATTTTACACGTATTACATAACAAAATATAATATGTACATAGATAACATTATATATACTCGTATGTACGTACATATGTACATACGAAATTATTTGCCCATCCAATTTAAAAATATATGAAATAATATATGTATGTATTCCAAAAAAAAAAAAAAAAATTTTTTTTTCGAATATTTTTATACCGTTGAATACATTTACAATTTTTTCATAAAAAATATGTACTTAAGCATAAATGATGACACCATACCATACATAAGAATATCAATACAACTATCTATACATTTTATATTTAAATCATATATAATTATAGGTTTATATATATTATATATACTACTTACATTCCTGTGTTTGGTGTATACAATACAATATAGCTATACATAATTTATGTTCAATAATATAGTACATAAATTCTAAATAATTTTTAGAAATATTTCTTGTGATGTAATAATTCTGATTTCGTTATTATTTAATTACTTTTAATTTAAATTTAATGTATCTATAACACATACATATATAGTAAATTCAGATATTTACATAATTTTCCAAACTATATGCACTTACATTCATAAAAATACTTAATCTTCTTAATGCACATATGTATACATAAAATACATAAATGTGAAATATAACCTTGAATTAATTTTGAATTCAATCAATTAATAATAAATTATTATAAGTATTAAAAATCCACTGAATTAAATACTCGTGTATTATTAATTTTTTTGTTTCTATTTGACATCACATACGAGTAATACGTATATATACTTATATGATAGATGTGTATATATATGGTATATATATATATATGAACATCTAATAATGTACACGTGAATAAATTCTTAGATATACTAATACAATGTAGGCTTTTATATGTTATACAAATTCAAGTATAGAAAAGTATACATGAATCATAATTGATACTTATCGTGAAAATTTTATAATGAAAAATTATTTATTTATTTTTTTTTTTTTTTTTGTATTGTCTTATAATTTTAATTCAAATAATTTCATATCACATAGCTATGTAATTTTTTGATATACACACACATTTTTATGTTATTGATCAATTTTTAAATCTATACTTGTATGAAATTATTGTACACACAAGTATAATATAATTATTGATAAAAATAAAATGAATTATGAGAAAAATTATTATTATTAATAAGTTTGTTCTTTTTATCGTCATTATTTTATTTTTACATTTATTTTGTAATATAATGTTAAAAATCTATTTATGTATATATACATATATGTATGCATAGTAAAACATATTATTATGTCAAATAAATTTATAATCTTAAAATCGAAAACAATAAAAATTCATTCAGTATAAATGTAATATATATATAATAAATTTTATGCTCATATATTTCACACACTTAGATATACATAGTATGTACATATTATCTGTTTAATGTATTATAATAAAATTTTAAAATAAAATAAAATAAAATTTTATTGTGTATTCTATAAGAATATTCAGCTCATGTTGCTATAAAAACATTTTCAAGTACATACATATGTATATGTGTATATACATATGGATGGATATGAATAAGGATAATAAAAAATATAATAACAGAGAATAAAGAAAAATAAACAAACAAATCAAACGGATAATAGGATACACGTGTAAATATATATAATACGAGTTTATTATTTGTCGCTTGTAATTTATTTCCCTTTTTTCTATCTATTTAATTTGTTTTTATTCTCAAGTTTTTAATCTAGAAAAAAAAAAAAAAAAAAATACAAGAAAATATTTTTTTTATGTACATGTATGTAACATTTAATTGTGATAATTTTATACTTTATGTAAGTAAAAAAAAATGTTTTATTTAATTTAAAAAAAAAACATTACAATTATGAAATTAAATTGATTTAATTAAAAATATATGAGTTTTATTTTTAAATCATTAACTTCAATAGAGTGATTTCTAGACTCCTTACTGATTATAAAAGTTCGTATTACATGCAGCTATACTAACCTATACAGATTGATATTGCGAACCATTTGAGTTGTTTGTATAGAGAGAAACAAAATCATAATTTGTATGTGGAGCTTATGATGCCCAATTTCTTCACTTCCAACTATCTTCTTGGTAACTTTAGCGGAAAGGTAGCAAAGAGATTTGCATTTCTTTATCTCTGATTAGTATATAGTACTCAGCTACCAGCTTACTTTAGTAGATAGATGAAGTTTTAATTATTTATTTAGATGTAACATAATTCGATACTACTGCCTGATAGATGTCTAACTGAAACACATTAAAAATTTTGAGTCTTGATTAAAAACTTTAGATTTTACATTTGAGCATAAGCCAATTAGATTTGCAGTTAGTTAATGACAAAATTTTATAAGGAAAATCAAACTCGTTGCTAGCTATCAGCTAAACTTAGGTGACACCCAGTGCACCCAGCTAACAGAGAGTATGAAGAAATCGGCTATTAGACTCGTATATTTTTTCAGAATGCGATGAAAACTAATAATAGAAATTTAATTTAATTGTTGCCAGAGTGAGTTTGTAAAGTAGACTGAAATCAACATTTCTAAGTTCTATTCCACAACAAGCTACAAACAAGCTGACAGTTGGTAGCAAATAACTTACTCATCTAAAGCTGAGTATAAACTTTATGGGAAGTAAAGAAAGATATGAGAACAAGTGCATAATGAAAATTATTTCTGTTTTACTTTTATATGTATAAATATGGACGATTACACATACATAATATATACTCGAATATAAGTACGTATATGCACCCGCATAAATTTGAGAATTAAATTTTATAAATACTTTGTATGCACATATTCAAAAGGATATTATATACATTTGTATACATAATACAATTTTTACATATACATAAATATATATGTAATAATAATATGTGTATATAATTAATTGTACCCAAGAGGACATTTTACATATACATATATGTACATGTGTACATTAATAGATAATATTATGTAAAGTGGCTAGAAATAAACTATATAATGTTCTTGTAAAATGATATTACATATTATATGGGTACAATTATATATAAGAAAGAAATTATACATATATACAAGTATAAAATATCATAAGTAAAATTTGTTATACGAGTATACTTAGTATACGTGTATGTATGTAGTATGTGTAGCGACAAAAAAATAACTAAAAATGACTTGAATAGATTTTAATAATAATGTGTAACAAATCTATACACAAGTAATGTATATCCTTTATGCATGTGTATGAGCTATATGTATATATAATATGCATAATACATAAGTATATACTTACATAAATATTTAAGGTAAATGTGTACATATATAACAAATACATAAATGTTAAATTTGATACACAGATATTACACCTATGACCGTACACATATACTTTTCACCACACAAATCAATAAAATATACAGAACTCAAAGGAAAAAAAAATCTAAAAAAAAAATATAAAATATATATAATACAAACGAATATACTCGTATATGCAAAAGAAATTCTATTGAAAAATATGCAAATTTTAGAAAATTTTGTAAATTTTCTATTTAGATAATATGTGTATATATGTACATATATATTATTTTTTTTTTTATATTTTTTTTTTCATATATTAAATGCTGAAATATACATGAACATAATATTCTTTACTTTATATCTAAAATATATGTATGTGAATATGTCAGCATACAATATATTTATTCGCACATGTTTTTAGTTTTATATTTGAAATGTACTTTTTGTATATTTATATTCGTATAGAAAAATTTAAAAAGATTAAGATTATACATTACAAATATAAGAATACATATATGTATGCATATAATATACATGTACATGTACATATATAGTACATAAATGCTTTTAGATAAATAGTAATTTAATCACAGTTTGTTATACATATATACAAAATACGTACTTTATATCATCTTACAAATATTTACATATATGTATAATATATACATTTATTAGGTATTACATATTATATTATGTATATACATGTATATAATGTATATTTTTTTATCATGCTAGAATTGTTTCTTAAAATATATAAGAAATATTCAAGAAAAGTGAATCAAAAAAAAAATTTTTTTTTTTGGTTTTTGGTTTTTTTTTTTTTTTTGGTTTTTTGATTTTTGTTATCTCCAGAGAATCGAATTAAAAAATTCATTTCAATTAGTGTAAATGTATGTATGTACATACATATATGGGTATGGTATTCCACTATAATATCTTATTGTTTTGTGTGTTATGTATTTCTATTTCTGATGAAAATGAAAATAAAACATAAAAAATAAAAAATAATCAAAATTCATTAATATCGAATAATTTATGAAAAAAAAAATTTTAATTGTACACAATTAAAAATCTAATTTTAGGTAATTATAATATATAAAGCATTTATTTATAAAACTAATTACACACAGAATTTATAAAATTATAATGAAAGTAATGATAATGTATATATGCGCGTATACTAGGATATATGCACGCGAGTATGAAGTACACAAAAATAAGAAATGTACATATATACACGTTGTTAAACTAATATTATATATTATAGGAAAATGTGTTATTTTCCTTTCTTTTCCCTTTATGAATGAAACAATTTATTTCTCCCTTTTTTTAATGATATTCTTTTATTAATTCTACCACTGATAGCCACCAATTTCAAATTTACAAATTTATTACACAAGTTAAGAACTAAACGATGCAAACCATACAAGCATCAAAAACTAACTAACTTATATATCAATTTTATCTTTGGTGTTACCACTACATATCCTTACTACACGTTAGTGTTACTATTACATATCTTTTTACTACAATATTAATAGAGAAAATAGTTAAGAAAATTAAGCTCTTGGTGAGATGATGAGGCTTTCACTGGAGTTATTTCTAGACTTTTATTACTATATGTATATTATGAATGCACCCACAGGCCACAGTTCAACATGGATTGCGAACCAGTGAATTGCTGATGATAGAGAAGCAAGCTCGCATTTACATAATGATGGATGATGATAGAGCCAATATATGGCTTAAATTGATTTATTTTTATAACAGTCTAATCAATCATTTGAGAAAATTATAGTCAACAATAGTAGAATAATAATCAGAATATCTAAGCTTTTTTTCTCAATAAGCTATGGTACAACGCTAGTACTTATTCAAAGCTAAATGAACTTTGAGGATATTAAGAAAAGTTAGAAATGGTTGAAATGAAAATAACAATGGGCAACGAAAAATTGAAAATTATTTTTTTCTTTTTACTTTTGCCTTGAGCAGGAATCAAACCACCAAATCCGACATGAGTATAGCAACAGTTGCTCAACAAATTACACCACCAAGCCCATTCGACACACATTAATCACACTTTTCAGTATTTGTTTCAAAATTAAATTAAAATTAAAATTAAAAAGAAATATACAAAATAAAATAAAAATAATTCTTTTATACACACATGTAGAGATGCTACATAAATATTCTATATATACTCACATCATATCATGATGACACTTAACACGTGCCTATACATATTTAAATTACATTTTATTATTTTTATTCAAAATGTCATCAAAATTCAAATCAAATAATGACATTCATTTACAAGTTAACACCCAAAATTAAAAAGAAAAAAAAATAAAAACAAACTATAAAGTATATACATTTATATGTAAAATAAAAATCAATATATGTAATATAAAAAACAATAAAAAAAAAACAACTAATATATGTCCATATAGTATATACTCGTATTCTCGTATGTAAAATAAAGTAAAAATATAATCACAAAAATTCAAAACTAAAAAACTAAATCAAATACAAAAATATAATATACTATATTTTGTTTGTTTAGGATGACATTTCCTGTCAACTTCGTTTAGATTAGATTTAATATTTTATATATTATTATCATACATATGTACTTAATAAAAATAAATAAATAAAGTAAATATAAATGTAATATAAATTTATTATTAATCCTACCTATATATAGTATAAATGTAATCGTATATATTTAATAAATTATCCTGCGATAATATATTCAATCAGATTTTACTTTTAAATAATACAGTGTATAAATATATCCTCTCTCTCTCTCTCTCTCTCTAAAATATGTTTTTGTATACAAAAAGTTATGTCCAATGTCCAAAATACAATTTATGTATAGTAACTATATGCTATATGTTTATACAAAAGAGTGCGTATATAATATGCTCAAATAAAATATACTTTCTTACATATTATAATATATACTTACTTATATTATATGCATGCACATACGTAGATCAATATTTATAAATTTGTAATTTAATAATTTATATTATCAATATGTACATTTATATTTTTTTTTTCTTCATTTTCCTTTTAAATCCTAAATAATTTACATATATATGTAAATGTATGTATGTATTTATATGTACGAGTAGAGTACTTTCATCGCATAAATCTTTTATAATATTATTAAGTTTTCGTTCTGTTTCTGTGTTCCTTTTCGTCGTATATTTCATGTATACATATGATACACACATATTCAAATATTTTTGAATGTATATTAACACGAATATCTAACTATATAGTATATAAGAAGTTTAGATTTCCATATAATGTATAATATTGAAAGAAATAAATGGCAAAATAAAACTGTACACATACAACTAAATATAATATTACTGAATAAAGGAAAATAATATTTTTATTGTATAGATACTCTTTGTACGAGTATATATGTATTTTTTATGTAGTATATCCAAAAAAAAAAGAAAAACAAAAAAAAAGAAGTACAACAAAAGTAAAAATTAAACAAAAACAAACAAAAAAGAAAACACCCAAAAAATAAAATCAAATATAAAAGGAAAATTTATACAGAGTGAATACGTGTTAGGGACATAAGTTTTCGATTTATTTATTTATTTATTTTTTTTTTTTAATTTTTCCTTTTTTCTACACTATAAAAAACTTATTTAAGGATCAATAAATCACTGAATAACAATCAATTTTTTTGGTGTAAATGTATACATATACATATTGTATTTATATTATGGTGTAATAGTGAAATATTGTTTTGATTGATAATGTTATAAGAAATTTATGTTTTTGTTGTTGTTATTTTTCAAATAAATCTACATACAATAAATATGATATGTATGTATGTACATATAGACGATTATAGAAATATGTACCTATGTGAATGTTTGATTTTTGATAGACCATCACAAAGAATATATATGTAAAACATACATAAATATTTTTTTTACATATAGATATATAATCTTCTAATACATTATATACATATTTGTATATTTATGTATTCATATATTTGAAATCATAATGGAATAGAATTTTTTCATAGACAGAAAATAATAATAAAAATACACTCTTCTTGTAGTTTTACAATTTCAAAATTTACCATAAAAAAAAAAAAATGTGTATTATTATATAACGTAAAATTACGTACCTACTTATGACAAAAAAGAAAAAAAAAAATTTTTTTTGTATAGATATCTGAAAAAAAATGAATAAAATTATTTAACTATATATAAAAAATATATCAAATATACTACGTACAGGATACCAATGAGTATATTGTTCGTGTAGATAGTTTTTCGCGTTTCATAAAAATTTTGTTTTTAATGTTTTCGAATTTTATGTATATACATATATGTACAATTTTATGAAGTCGTAAAAAAAAAATTTTTTTTTTCTTTTAAAATCAAAAAAGGAAAAAAAAAACACAATCCATTTATACGTATAGTATATATGTATATAAGTAGATACTGAAAAAAACATTAAAATATTGTTTATTCGTTCGTTAAGCATTATATAGTATGTGTAACGTTATTAAATATGATATTATTATTTTAAGTGTTTTGTTCTTAAGAAAATTTTTTTCTCATATTAATACATATCGAGGATTAATATGTGATATCTCGTAACTGTAAAACTAATATTTTAGATATAAGAAAGAAAAAACTATTATTGTATAAAATTGTAGTTTTTAGCATTTACATTTTATAGTCCAATATAAAGATTACCAATAATATTATTCAAAAATTAAATACTAAGGATTATGTATTTTTTTTTTTTTTTTTTATTTTAAATCATGAAATGTTACGAATTATATATCACATATTAACCTTTGATATGTACATATATACATATTATTTTTATATTTTATTTCTATATCGATATTATCTATAATTTTTCTTGTATTGTAACATATACATATGTGTATAGATGATAAAACAATCCAAATAAATATAACAAAAGTCAATTTTATTTGTGTAATATACATACATAAAATTTACTATACGTTTAGTATACATATGTATGTATACTGACTATAAAAAATGAAAAATTTTTATATAAAATCAAAATACGCTATGGTATATAAAAATAAAATATCGTTGTCGTTCTCTGTGAAAAGTCACTAAGACAATTTTTGCTGAAAATGAGTTATATACTCGTATGTATGCGAAAATAATCTCAAAACTTCATATTTTTATCTGAGAAAACTCTCTAAGTTCTCCTATGTATGGCTTAGAATTTACTGAGAGTATGAAAATACTTAAGTTCATTTTCTGTAAATTATGTTCAGTTGAACTTAGTGATTTATTGGTTTTTTTTTTGTTTTTAATGTGAGAAATCACTAAGTCCAAAAAAAAACAGTTAAGAGCCCATTACAGAATTGACAAGCTCCTATTCTCATAATCTAAAACGTCTAATAGTCAACATAATTTTTTCATTGAGATTAATCTTATTTATGAAATCACAGAACTACTGATTTTTAATTTGAATTTGAAACTTAAAATTCCATTATTTCAAAACCGAAATTTTGAACTTTTAATAACATTTCACAGAACGACGAGGATATAATATTATATTTACAGTTTGTAACCAAAAACAAAAAAATTAAAAAATGTATAAATATAAGAATGTCTGTACATACATTTTTATATGTGCCTACATTATACAGATATTTAGATATAAGTTTATAAAAATGATTTATTTTGGCTAGACAAATAAAATAGCATATGAAAGAAAAATAATTTATAGTTTATGATTGTTGTTTTTTAAATCTTCTTAGTACTCGTATATGTTAATTTTATTTACTATAAAAACAACTAAATATACATGGATTTATTACTATATTATTGTACATACATATGTATATGATAAAATGTATTAAATATTTTTTATGTCCAGTCCAGAAATATTTTTATATATACTTACATATTTTTTTATAGATTTTTATTCAAATAAAAACGAGTATATCTACCCCAATCAATAATTGTACCATCCTCCATATAGTTAATCATCTCAGTAAAATAAATTGATATAATGGTGTGTGCATTGCTAATCGAATTATTGACAACAACGAATTTTGAGAGAGATTAGATTAGTCAAGAGTGTTCAAGATTAGTGTAATAATTGGCTTTTAATAATTTGTAATAATTTTTGGCACACCTACTTTTGGTATGCGAAGTATGATACAAATTCAAAATTTCAATTCCAGCTATCCATTGTCGAGTATCGAATTCGACTTTTGGCTCGGCTATCGAGCCACACAAGCTTTCAGTAATTTCTTCATTCTTTTATTCTTTTACAAGTAAAACTTTGATTTAATGGGTGATTGGAGCGGGTGAGTGCTGACTGGGTCTGGTCTCAGTAAATTTTGTTTATTCAAAAGTTTTTTTTTTTTTTTCATTTTCTTTTGTTATTCTAATTGAAATTCCACCTAATTCGAGACTACGTTTGCTTTTTAATTGCCTGCAATATTAATTAATTCATTCATTCATTCACATCGAGTATTATAGAAGCATATAGAAGTGTAGATAATATTACGAAATTTTTTCAGTTATTATTGTACAATGTTGTTTGTTTGTTTTGTTTTGTTTTTTTTTTTTTTTTTTTTTTTTCAATTACTTTGCATCATTTTACATAAAATTTATGAATATTTTTTTGTTGTTTTATGCAAAAAGTTATTTTAAAATTTTCCTTTTATAAAATTGCATGTTTCAGATGCAAAAAATGAGAAAATTTAAATGAAAAAAAAAAAAAAAAATAACTACAGAAAAAACTTTTTATTCTGATAACAATTATAAGTACAATTATTATTCTTGTCTTAAATAAACATATATTGCATATCAAATAAATATGGGTATACAGACATTTCTATACACTATACATATTATATAGATATAGATACTCGTACATATGTATGTATGTATATACATTATATTGGCGAAATAAATTTTTTATTTTAGTTTTTTGTTACATTCAAAAGAAATAATAAAAAAAATATTATTTTTATATTTTGAATTTTTTTTTTTTTTTTGTTTTCAAGAAAATAGTAACAAGAAAAATAAAATTTGTACTTATTTCTAAAACATTTTTCCACGAATAAAAAAAAAAAACAAAATATGAAAACAAAAAAAAATTAAATAAAAATTTTGTAAAAAAACAAAACAAAATAAATATGAATACAAAATACTTGTATATACATACATATATTATTATCAAAGTTATAGACACATACATACATATATATTTTTTTTAAAATTGCATAAAAATATAAGTAAGTACATAAATATAGATATATACAAAAAATAACTATACTTCATATATTAAGAAAATGAAAAGAAAAAAATATTGTACGAATATATTATATGCATTCATAACAGTATTATTTGAAAGGAAATAAACCACACATATTCGAATGATAGACTCGTCATAAGTACATAAATAGAGAGGAATAAAAATATGAGAACACAAAAAAATATGGAAAAAGATGAAAAATTTAATTTTTTTTTTTTTGTTTTTATAAAAGAAAAATAAAATACAAAATTTTATGCATACTTTTTTCATTCTGTTTTATACTACTTTATATTTTCATATTTTTTTTTTTTTATTATCTTTCTTCTGTCGCAGAGATTGTATATTTTATATGTATTTATACATACGTATACCATAGTATAAGTAAAGAAAATTCATACAAAAAAAAATCACTGTATGTAGCTATGTATTTTTATTTAATTTTTTTTTTTCATTATTGTTTCATTCTTCTTTAAAAACTATTTTTTTTTTCTTGGTTTTTTTTTTCTTTTGAGTTTCGTCTTCACTTGTTTTTTTTTTTATTTCAAGTAAGTTTTTCATCTTGAATTTAAATTAGATTTTCCTTTTATATATACATATAATATGAAGATATACATACAAGTAACATACATACACTATAGTTGAAGGGCGTATCGTATTATGTATATGTGTTTAAAATAAAAAGCAGCAAAGTTAAAAAAATAAAAAAAAAATAAAAAACACACAAAACTGAATTTATATACACGATATTTCATAAGGATATATGTAGCTACAAATATATGTATAATATATTTTGTATATGAATACTGATATACATACATAGACGAATATGTATGTATATCTGTATATATACATCCATTCATATGTGAAGAACAATAATAAGATACAAATTTATATTTTATTCTATTGTCATCTGGTTTTTTTTTTTTTTTAAGTAAGCAGATATGTACATATATGTATGTGTATTTATATGCGTACAGATACAGATAGATATGTACGATATACTCGTATATACATACATATATACATATATACGAGTATATTTTTACATATTTAAATAAAAAAATAAAGTGAAACAAAAACCAAAATAAATTTTTTTTAACCAAAATTCTATCACTTTAACTGACATGGATAAAAATATATATAAATTTATTGAGTACTTATCTACTATATAATAATATAACAAAAAAAAAAAAAAAAAAAACTATATACCTATACATACTTAAGTGCACAACAAAAACAACAACAACAGTTAACAAATAAAATAACAAAAAAAAAAGAGAATGAAAAATAAAATTACGCGCGAAAATTACAGGCAAAAAAACATACACATGCAAACAAATAAAAAATCAAGGATATACTAGGGTACATACTACCGTACATATAGATACGTATACATATAACGTATATAGATACATACATAAATATGTATAACATTTTGTATTTAAAATGAATTTTCTTTTTTGTTTATTCTCTATATGTAGTGTTCGATTACATATTATTATTATATTCCATATAACACAAAAGTATTCGAGGATATACTCGTATGTACATATGTATGTATGTATGTATGTATATAGAAAAATTGTATGAAATTTTTTTTTTGTTTTTGTTTTTTTTTTTATTCAATTTACATTTTATGTACAAATATTTTAGTAGATTTAATATTATTTTATTATTCTTTTTTTTTTTTTTCGTTTTTTATTTTTTGTTTTTTGTTTTTTTTTTTTATTTTTATTTTGTTTCTGTTATATTTTTCACCTCTGTTTATTATTATTATTATTATTATTATTGCTATTATAATAATTGTTTTTAATATAACAAATGGAATAAAAAGGAATAATACAACATTCATACACATTATATCTATATTATATGTATATATATATATACATATATGTATATATATATACATATATACATATATGCATATATAGATATACATACATACATAAATACATTTATATAATATACTACTTAAGTATATGTAGTACATATTGTAACTGCCAATCAATATAATTTAATATGTACATAAATAATATGTAAATACATATACAGTGGAACATGTTTAATTCGAACATCTATAATTCGAACATTTGTTACGGTCCCTTTAAATATGTATGTAAACTAAACAATGTTAAAATTTCTCTAATAATTCGAATTTTTTTTTTTTTTTTTTTTTTTTGATAATTCGAACTTTATGACCAACAACAACAACTCATTATGACAAAATAATCCCTGAGAAAAAAAAAATTATTACCGAAGATTACTCCATAAACAATAACCGAGTACACAACGTACTCTTTATCAATTATGAACAATGCGAAACATGAATTCGTAATAAATTTTAATATAAATTTATTGAATTCGTTATATAAAACCCGAACTTTTCTAATTTTAAATTTTATAAACTGTGAAATCAGTTTATTTGAACAACGATCAAACACTTTATCTTTTGTGAATCAAAAGAACTTAATTTTCACGAACTGTAAATCAGTTTTAAAAGAAAACACAAGTTAAATTTTGTTAATCAAAATTTATTTTACTAACGTACTTAGCCGGAGTTACTTATTAACTAACTGTTACAAAAATTCTTATCAATAACGTAAACTACGAAGAGAAGTCAAGCAATTGGTAAATTTGCGATCATCATCAATTATTTGCTTCGCGTGAATAAAAATTGCAAATTTAGTAAAATTAATATTTCGCGTGTAAAAATTGATTTCGCAAGTTTTGAAATAAAAAATTCGATTGGAAAGCAAATTTCTATGAATTAGCGCAATACTTATAATTTAATGGGAACGGAAGCGAGTGTCGCAATATCTGCATATGTGACTCCCCCTTCCTCAAGATTTTTGCACTCCTGGGCAAGATCATTAATCTTTGAGTTTGAATTCGTTTGACTTCTCTTTGTTATAAAAAATCTTGCTAACTTAAATATTATTATTGCTAGTGTAATTACAAATAATATGCTGTTACTTATATAAGAAATTGTTACAATTTGTTTCTCTTTGTGTTCTATTTTCTTAATTTCCTTAAAGTGTTCAATTTGTTTTATGTTTAGATCTTCTAAATTTAAAGTTACATTTACGTCTTCTATTTTCTCATATTTGGGTAAAATTATATTATTTTTAAATTCTTTTTCTTTGTTACCAAATTCAATATTGTTTAACCTAATTGTACAGTTGTTAAAAGAAAGTAAGTAATTTCTATCTAAACTATATTCAATATTGTTACAATTATTAATTAATTTTACATTTTTTCCGTTTTTTACAATAACTAATCCTTGTTCTACTTCTATGATCTCCGATTTTTTATTGAGAGTTTTCGAGCATTCCTCGTATGAATTATTCATTAAGTTTGATATACATTTTGTTGTTTGCTTTAACTTTTTCTTATACCTTTCTTGATCGTGATAGTATGTTTTATTTTCGAAAAATAACACGTTTGTAATTTCTATGTTTATTTCTTCATAATCTGAATTTGGAATTGGAAAAACTTTATATTTAATAGCCTTTGTTTTACTCCATTCTGGGACCAATATAATGAAAAGTAATTTGGAGTGGTACGACGCAAGGGAAATTTTCAGTTCTTGTAATTTGAATACATCTATATCGTAAGTATCTATTTCTTCAGGTGTAAGAATGGATCTAGTCATAGCTTGATATTTTGATGACATTATGTTCTCTTGTATTTTTTCGACCTCTTCGTTAAGTAAGTTTAGATGAGTTAACATTTGTATGAATTGCACCCTTTTTAGCATGTCTTTTGTGTTATAAGTAACGAAATCGAAAAGTTTGTTTACTTCGTCATGATTTCTCTGTATACTAATCTGTAAATTCTTTATGTTTTCCTCTAGAATATTGTTTACCTTAATTTGCTTATTAGAGTTTTCTATAATATTATCGATGTTTTCTTCAGCTGTTTTTAAATAGTTTTCTATTTCTGATCTATCGTCCTCATCCATAGTTCCAAAGATCCATTTTAAGAAAGATCCACCAATGTTCATTAAAGCTCGTTTCTGTCTAAATGGTAATAATGTTTTAAAATTATGTTTTACCTTGTTAAGTTTGGCTTGTAACGTATCAAACGAGTTTCTATCTTCAGACTGATGAAATGTTTCATTCACTTGTATCTCTACGTTTGTTATAATTGCCTCGACATCCTTAAGGTCTACCACATGAATTATTTTATGGTAGAATTCGATTATCGGTTCGGTGTTTTGTTGGATTACGGTATATCCAGCTTCAGTAAGTATTTTCTCGACACTTATCATCGCCTGCACCTGTGGGATGCTGAGCAACATTACTGATGTCATCAAGAACTTCATGATCTTCTGAAAAAGTTTTTAAATTCCTTTTGATTCGAACTGGGTGAATTTTTCTATTTTGTTTATCTATTATATTATTATCCTTCTTTAAACATGAAATTTTCTTGTATCTAGGTAGATCTTTGTACCTCAATGCAGTGGGGTTTTTAATTAATATTTCTTGGACGTCGGGTGCTTTAAATTCTACTCTACCTTTATTTAATTTACCAATTAGCTTTTCTTTTTTTTTCTGTATTCTTTTCTTTATATCATCGAAGTTAGTGATTTTGCCGTGTAGAAAGTCGACAGGTTTTGCTCCTGTTGTGGAATGAATTGTGTCATTGTATTTTTCAACTGCTTTTATAATTCTGCTTCCTGTATCTAAATCAGGTTCTTTTAAATGAAGTATACGAATATGTTCATTGATCGTTCCATGGGCTCTTTCAATATCGGAATTTCCGGTATGACTTCTAGGTGAAGTGAAATGTACTTCAATATTTTCTGTGCGACAGAAATCTTTTACATTCAAACTATCAAATTCGTTATCGAATATATATTTCACAGGCTTCCCGAACAGAGAATTTCTAAGTTTCAGTGTTTGAACTATGGTAATGCTGTTTCTATCGTCTAATTTAAATACAGTTAAATGTTTCGTGAATTTATCGAGAGTGGTTAAAAATATTTCTTTCTTGAAATAAAATACGTCGACATGAACGATCTCATTTGGCTTAGATGGGGTCTCTGATATATTGTATTTGTATTGAATGGGTCTTCTATCATATTTAGATAAATTACAAATCTCACAATTGTTTATATATTTATATATATAATCTTTTAATTTTGGAAAATAATATTTGTCTTTTATTTCAAGGAAGTTTTCTAAAATACCCCTGTGGTTCGTATTCTCATGTATATTTTTGATTATTTCGATTAATTCGTCTTCATTATTAACGTTTTTCGCCATTTTACTGCATTTAACGAACTTAATTTTGGGTTCATTACCAAATAACTCAACTAGTTTGCTTTGGAGAATTGCATAATCATTAAAATCTAATTCGGAGTAGATAGCCGTTGTTCCCTTTTTAATTTCTTTTCTTAATAGATTATTCAGATAATTTTCATCTTTTAATTTATTCTTTGAAATATAAATTATTTTATAACGTTTATACAATGTTGTTACTTCTTCTCGTTTGGTTTCGGCGTTTACTAAGTGGATTTGGGTTAAATATTTATTTACTATATTGTCAACTATAGGAATGTGATCTCCCAGGTTTTCTACACCACTATGAATTGTAGCCACATTACTTTCACTTTCATTACAGTTTTCTATTTCTAGATTATTTATCTCATTCTTATCTGTATCTATTCTGCTTAGGAAATCAGCGACCCTGTTTTCTTTCCCTTTCACGTATTCTATGTCAAAGTCGAACTCATTTAATTTTATCTTCCAACGTTGGAGTTTCGAATTGGGTTCTTTGAGTGAATTCAACCAGATTAAAGGTTGATGATCCGTCTTAATGGTGAACTTCACTCCGAATAAATAGGGCCTGAAGTATTTAGTAGCCCAGATAATTGCCAGTAATTCTTTTTCGATTGTGCTATATCGGATCTCATGTTCATTGAGTGTCCGACTAGCGTAAGATATTGGGTGACCATTCTGTGATAGTACGGCTCCAATAGCGTATTGACTAGCATCCGTTGTCAAATCTCTGATGGTGAGGGTATTACTATTATTGTCGTTATCTGGCATATTGACTATTTGTAATTTTATAGAAGATAAGAGTTGGTCGTATTCTTCTATTTCTTCGACAATAGGTTTGAAGTTCGTTCCTTTCCTCGGTTGTGGTTTTTGATAGGGTTTCATATACAAAATATTATGCCAACAAATCCTTAAAAGGATCCTAGTAGCCGTCGTTTAGTTATTGACTTGAATTTATTTGATTTTCACAAAATTTTGTAAAATAACTGTTCGTTTTTCACTTTAAATTTGTTATTATTTTTTTCTTTTTAAACACTATTAATTGTTAGCTTCAATGTAATTGTTAACTTTTATTTTCTACAGTTATGGTTTTTTAAAACGAATAAGATCACTTTGATTTCGTTAATTAAATATTAATAAAGTATATAAATGTGAATAACTAATATGTAAGGAATATTTATAATAACAATATAATAGCAATATAGAAAAACACAAATTAGTATCTTATTTCGCACTAAGATAAGGACGGTACTAGTTTGGCATCCTACCGACTGCGCCAAACATGAATTCGTAATAAATTTTAATATAAATTTATTGAATTCGTTATATAAAACCCGAACTTTTCTAATTTTAAATTTTATAAACTGTGAAATCAGTTTATTTGAACAACGATCAAACACTTTATCTTTTGTGAATCAAAAGAACTTAATTTTCACGAACTGTAAATCAGTTTTAAAAGAAAACACAAGTTAAATTTTGTTAATCAAAATTTATTTTACTAACGTACTTAGCCGGAGTTACTTATTAACTAACTGTTACAAAAATTCTTATCAATAACGTAAACTACGAAGAGAAGTCAAGCAATTGGTAAATTTGCGATCATCATCAATTATTTGCTTCGCGTGAATAAAAATTGCAAATTTAGTAAAATTAATATTTCGCGTGTAAAAATTGATTTCGCAAGTTTTGAAATAAAAAATTCGATTGGAAAGCAAATTTCTATGAATTAGCGCAATACTTATAATTTAATGGGAACGGAAGCGAGTGTCGCAATATCTGCATATGTGACTTGCGCGCCCTCTCAGGTAGAAATTTAAAATTTTTTATCACAGTTTTCTTTTCTTTTTTATTGAGATCTATTCATATAAAAAATAGATTAAAATCTATTGATACATAATCTTCAGATTGTTTTAATTTCCTTTATTTAAAAAACCATACCTACACAATTATGTACTACTGTCTTACACAGTCAGACAGTCCTAAGTCTGTTAAAATGGGAAGGGAGATAGATGATTATTTTTTCATATACCAAAAAGAATTGTATTTTTTTTTTTTTTAATTTGAATTTTTAGATAATTCGAATTTTTTCTCCGGTCCGGTCGAGTTCGAATTAAACAAGTTCCACTGTGTATATAATATAATAATATACGATACCCGCATTATATTCGTACATATCTAATGAAGAGTATTAAATACAAAAAAAAAAAAAGAAAATAAATAAATAAATAAATAAATTAGTGAAAACAAAAGAAAGAGCTATATAGATATATGTACGCATACATAGACAAAATTGATATAATTACGTATGCTATAATGTATATTTATTTTTGAATATTTTATATGAATATATAAGCATTATATGTAGGTATGTTATATAAAATGTACATAATTATATGTGTACATAAAAGTATTTATTTATATGTACGTAAACGTATAATGAAGAAATATAATATGTAAAAAGCAACATCGCATTTAATAGTATATAATTCCTATATATAGACACATGTACAGTATTAACGCATACATACACGACACCAATTCAATCATCATTCTTCCATTCTTCAGAGTTTTGAATAATTAATATAAATGTATTCAAAAAATCCTTCATATATACAAGACAAAGACATACACTCTTATTATACACTTCATACAAAAATCAATTTATATGTATGCATAAATTTTTATTTTTTATTGTCAATTTTAAATAATTATTATAATAATCTTTGTATCAATTTACATTTTAACCACCAAAAATCATTTTTTTAATTCAATTACATAATCATTGAATGAAATTTTTGAAATTTTATTTTTGAAAATCAGTTAAATGAAATTAGATTGACGATGTCAAGTATTTACTATGTACTATATTCTTGAAAACCTCTATTAAAATGATTTGAAATTGAACGATGTTTTGAACACACACACACACACACACACACACACACACACAATCAGTGTAAAATTTTCAAGTCGATCTAACTCAAAACGATTAATATTGTGTGTTAAAAAACGATTGTAAATCATTTTGAAATTATTCATAAACACATATAAAAAGAATTTTTAAAAACAATTTAGTTAGCAAAAAACATTAATGGCCAGTTTCACAGTGGGAGCTTAAGTATGAGCTTAGCTAAACTCTAAGGGAAGCTTAAGTACTTAGCTTAAGTTCATTCGGTTTCACAGTATAATTTTAAGTGTCGCTTAGCTAAGCCGAATGAAACATGCAATTGTGATTGAAAAATGAAATATTGCATTGTGAATTACAGCTGACATAAGTGAAATGTTGTATTGTGAATAACAGCTGATATATATAAGTATAGAATTTGAAAATGTAAATTTAAAAAAGTGAATGTGGAATTATAATTATAATAATAATAATAATAATAATAATAATAATAATAATAATAAGTAATAATAATAATAATAATGTGTGAGACGAAGATAATAATATAATAATAATAATAATATATAATAGTAATACATAATAATAATCATAATAATAATAATAACAGTTTTTATCTTATTTCAGTTCACTTTTTTTCTATATTTATATACACACATATTTATATGATACAAGAACTAATATGTATATACATATATATGTGGTTGTATCATGAATATTTATATATATAATATATATACAATATATATATATATATATATAATATATAATATTATATATACTTTCATATATATTATATATACTCGTATATTATATATATAATTTATATATACATTTATTCACTGTGAAAATTAAATGTATAATTATTCAATTATTAATTTTGTTTTGTAATTAATTTTTAATTAATCTAAAATAAATATATTTATTTTCTGTTCACTTCTATTATTTTAATACATATTTATTTTCACATTTCTATATATAACATTCTAAAAAAATCAGCTATCGCGTGTCTTCTTCTTAGTTAAGTGAAGCTTAAGCCTAAGATGTTCATCACTTAAGTTAAACCACACCTTAAGCTCTACTTTTGGCTTAAGTTGTCACTGTGGAACTGAAATATTATTTAAGCTTCAACTTAAGCCTTAAGCAATACTTAAGCTCCCACTGTGAAACTGGCCATAAATCTACCATTTTTGTTAAAAATGTAACAAAAATCAAAAAATCAACAAAACAAAATTTACAAAAGTTAAAATTTTTGTTTTTCAAATCGATATACTTAACTCCGCATCAAAAACTTAGTAGATCGATTTAATTGTATAGTCATAAACATTGCGCTGAATCGTTTTGAGTTAAGTATGTTACATTTAAGTATGTACTACGTGGGTTGATAAGTTTCCTGTATTCATAGTAAAGCACGTAAATTTTCACAATTTTTTTATTTAATTTTCTACATAATCTCCTTTTAGCTCTACACACTTATTCCAACGTTTCTCCAACAATTCTATCCCTTCCCTATATCACACTTTGTCTAACCCTTCAAAAAATGCGTTTGTTTCGGTTATGACGTCACTATCCGATGAAAATCTCTTTCCCCGTAACCATTTTTTCAACTCTGGAAACAAAAAGTAATCACTGAGAGCCAAATCTGGAGAATAAGGAGGATGTGGAAGCAGTTCGTATTTTAATTCATGAAATTTGGCTATCGGAATTGTTGACGTGTGAGCTGGGGCATTGTCCTGAAGAAAGAGGATTTTTTTCCTCGACAAATGTGGTCGTATTTTTAAAATTTCTTCATTTAATTTGTCTAACAATGTGCAGTAATACTCACCAGTGATCACTTTTCCTTTTTCCAAATAATCAATGAATATTATCCCATGTGTATCCCAAAATGTAGTGGCCATGACTTTCCCAGCCGTCTGTTGAGTTTTGGGTCGCTTTGGTCGGCTTTCACCTGGTTCCATCCATTCTGCAAATTGTTTATTTGATTCAGGTGTATGATGAATCCATGTTTCGTCAACAGTTATTATTCGACGAAAAAAATCCGCCTTATTGCCTGTCAACATTTCCAAACATTGCTGTGAAGTGGTCACACGTCTGCGTTTTTGGTCGATTGTTAGCAATCGCGGCACCCATTTTGCTACAAGTTTCTTCATATGCAAATGTTCATGCAAGATATTAATAACACGTTGTTTTGACATGTTGACGATGTTCACAATCTCATTCACTTTCACTTTTCTATCACTCAACACAATATCATGGAATTTTTCGATATTTTCTGGTATTGTTACCTCTTTTGGCCTTCCACCGCGTTCATCATCATAAACACTTGTACGTCCACGTTTAAATTCACTGACCCAAAAACGAACAGTGTCATATGATGGTGCAGACTCACCCAAAGTTTCGTCCATGTCTTTTTTAATATCGGTTGCTGATAAGCCTTTCAAATGGAGATAATGTATCACACTACGAACTTGAACTTTATCCATTTTATAAAAAATGCTAAACACACGTAATTCAATTGCTTGTAAAATATAAATTAATTGACAGATAGGTTTGAAAATAAAAATGGCGTTTCATAAAAGATCATAATTTCTAAAAAAAATACTCCTAACTCATCGAAGTGTCATCTACATGTTAATACAGGAAACTTATCAACCCACGTAGTATGTCGGTTGTTTGATCGATTTAATAACATTTAACATGATTTAACGTTAAAGCGATATAAATTTTTGTTCATAAACGCAGTTAAAGATCATTTCAGTTAATTTCATTTCGAAATATAATAGACACACGGCAAATGAATAATCATTTGAATTGGTATACCGGATATCAATTATATAATATTTTGAAAATAAAATTTCTAAAATACGAGTAACCTATATGAATAATTTAAAAAACAAAAATAATTTAGTTTAGTAGTATATGTATATAGTATCAACAAATCATATAAATTAAATTAAAGATGATACCTATATATCTTAATAATAATTTATTTTTTTCAGTATTACAAAAAAAAAAGAAAGAAAACACACAAAATGAAAAATAAAATATATAAAGGATCTCATATTTTAGGTAATACCATGTACTATGTATTTATCTATTTTTCAAACTTTCTGTATAAATTTAACGAGAATAAAAATATATATAACATTTTTTTTTGCTATGTTTTTTTTTTTTTTGTTATGTGCTATAGATTTTCAATAAAAATGACCTACATAGTTAGTACATATACATATTTTTTTCAATATTTTTTTTTTTTTTTTTTGTCATACTATGAACATAAAATATAGTACAAATTTTTATATTATACATTGGGCATAATACAGTATCACCCATATTTATGTGTATATATTTTATTTATGTATGTATGTATGCGCTGTTCTCTTTTTAAATTTCAATTAATATCATATAGTATATATGTATGTATGTACATAAATACTATATACTGTACACTGTACATAAGTATATACATAAATGCGAGCATACAATCGTATATAGTATATGAAAAAAAAATGTTTGTTTTTTTTTTTTTTTGCCAAGTTAACATTTCAAAATAATAATTATAATAATAATTGGTATAATAATTTATGAAATTAATGAAATGGAACAATATATTTTTCGTAATTGATTTAAATATTATGTACGTGCATAATAATATACAAGCATAGTACATACATATGTACATATATGTACATTATATTGTACTATATAGTATGCATAGTAGAAATAAATGTATTTATATAATAATGTATTATAGAAAATTTTATAGTTTATAATATCTATAACTTATAATATAATTATTTACACGTATACATAAATACAGACTATATATTATGAGTACTTGTATATATATGTATATAATTTATGTAAAATTATATAACTGTATAAAATCAATATACATATACATATAATTTTATGACAAAACATAATGTAATACACATACACATAATTTAATTATACGCACATGATTTTCTTTAAACACTTATGTACATATACATATATGATAAAGGAACTTATTTATAAATATGTAAATGTGCATGTAATGTGCAAAAATAGTTATAATTTATTAATGAAAATATTCTACGAGTATTTGCTGTTAAATCGCTCTATAACACAAAACCGATTCGAATACCGTCTTATATAAAAACGTTATTTTATTATGTTTATACTAAATGCTAATGACAATATAATCATTATCTTATATATCATTTCTTCCCTTCTTTTTTACAGATGACCGACCCATTTTGTAGCCTTGCTACCTTAATATCATAGTATTTACATCGTAAAGTTAATTTTTAATGTAAAAAAAAATTGAAAATAATTTTTTTCTAATTTTATCTGAGTGTTTATTCAGGTATGGAAGTAAGAATATAGTACCAATAGTACATAATTCAAATTTTCTACTTTATTCAATGACTTTTTTTTCATGTCTGTACATCCATATTTGACTATTAATTGCTATAATTTCAATACACATATACGTGTAATATACAATTTTCTGTTTCAGTGTACCACTCCCTTATGTAGGTTGGTATAATCATCCTACTGATGTCTTCTTTTGAGGTAGAGACCCTGAACAATTTTAATACTGGTAGATTGAATCACTTTATCAGATTTTGCAACCAGGATATTCTGCATTTACCTTTCGATTTGTTGTCATTTAATTTACCCTAAAGATTTAATTGCAATCACCGAATGTTTGTCATGTCCAAGATATATTGCAGCTTTCTCTCTTTGATATCTATAGTGTTGTCATAAATTATTGAGTATCTGCATTCATTCTAGCTAGAATATCTTTGTTTTTTTGCTTTTTCTTTCCAGGAAAATTTTCAGATGGATATAATACATATAGTATATCCTTAAAAATACACAATACATACATACGTATAATTTATATTATAATTACATGTACTACATATGAGTGTATATACTATGTAAATAACATTTATATTATATCAGTAAGTGTAAGATATGTATTATCACAGATAAGGATCTATATCTGTGGTAATATAGATCTCTTTATAAATAAGAAAACTAAAAACAAACAAAAATTATTTCTAAACTTTTTTCTTAAATTTCTGAAAATATTTTTATATATGTAATACTTTTATTCATACGAGTATGTAATTTATTTTTTTTTTTTTTTGTTTATTGTTCATTTATTTATTTCTTTCATTCATTTTTTTTTCTTTTTTCATATCTTTGTTGTTGTTGTCGTTGTTCTTGTTGTTACTTTTGTTTAATCTCACTTACTTACTATATACTATGTTATTTATATAATAATATTATGTAAGTTTTATATTTAATGTTAAATTATGCGGTTAGAATTCATCCATTGCATACATATGCATATTTGTATACATATATTAAATAATACATATATTTTATCATTATCAGTATGTATCATTCTTAAAGAAAGAAAAAAAAATATATATTATGTATATACATTATAATAATATGTAGATATATAATTGTCGATATTTATACACATGAACACATCATATACATAATAGGTAAGGAAGGTAGTATATTTTTGTATGGATATATACTATACCTATCAAATAAAAGTTTTATGTTCATACATAATAATTCTTGATAATATATGTACGTTAGTATATAATATCATGATATGTATACATATATATGTATTATGTATATATGTATATTTATTTATTTATTTATATAGAAGTACATAAAATGAAAAATCATCAATGGGTGGTCTCATGAAATTCTAATGTTAATGTGATTCACCAGCAGAACAACAACAAGAAGAACTCGTACTCATTCTGAGATTAACTTGTATGTATATTATTTATATTATGTTGTACATATTGTATTTGTATATAGTCTCAATATATAAATACATACATATGTACCTATATATAGTCATTTAGCAAGCAATTTTTTCGTTACACACGTATCTATATATTATAAGAAAATATTAGTAAAAAGTTTTTATTTTCTTTATTATTATCCTTGTCTTTTTTTTTTCATGTTTTTGCTTTTCTTTTCTTCTTTTTCTTTTTGTTTGTTCTTTTACATACATTATATATCTATATATGTATATTTTTTTTTTTCTTAAAATTCTTTTTGTTATTACATTTTTGGTTTGTTTTTTTTTTTTTTAAATTCATTCTTTATTCTCTATTCTCTATATAGGTATACAATTTTAAACACACACAAAATAATACAATATATGTATATGTATAAAGAATAACATTCATACATATGTATGTATATCTACTTGTCAAAATGATGTACAAAAACAAAATATACAATAAAATGTACTTATATTTTTTAAGCTTATACCTACATACTGTATATACAAAATAAGAATGACAATGCTTGATAATGGTTTAGTTAGAGTATACATATAATTTTTCATGATATATATACATATACTCGTATAGTATATTTATGTACATATATGCATCAAAATTTTATATACATAAAAATCACATAACGTCTGGAGGACGAAAGACCTTCAAATAGGTCAAATTGGCATTTATTATCATTCCTTTTTGATGCTTTTGTTCAGATACGCTTTTCCAACAATAATAATCAACATTGTTCTTTGCTAATCATTTACTTGTTACAATACATTTTTAAATACTATACCACATATACATACATATAGGTACTATACATACTATACACACTTGAATTTTAACTACTACTACTGCTACTACTACACTACTACTACTATTATGCTACACAATGTTATTGTGCTATTATGCTTATTTTTGTATTTTTATTTTTGTTTTCTTTGTTCATACTAATTCATTTCTATTCATGCTAATATCTGTTTTTCTGTATAATATTTTCATTTTATTTTTATTTATTTTTTCTCATATATACCACATACACACATATATATATATACAAAATATTTATTTATTTATGTGTGCCTTTTTACGTATGTATACCAAAAATAATTTTTACTTTTGGGTAATGTGGATTATTATTTTTTTTTTTATTTTTTGGTAAATTTGTAGCTAAACTCTGAAATTCAACACAAAGTCTTTCATTTATCATTTATATGCATATACATACTAACCAGAAAAAAAAAAAACTTAATTAAATTAATTATAGTTTTTTTTTTTTTTTTTGTTCATTAGATATTATTATTCCAATAAATGAATAATGTACATATGTGTAAGCAACGCATGTACAATAACATTATATAGTTTGATAATTTTATATTTTACATAAACGATACCCATTCTTTTATTACATGTAAGCATAATATCCTGTTGTTATTTAAAAAGGATCTAAGTTGTACCACCTGTGTAAACATTAGGATAGTTTCTAAGTAAAATAAAGGATATAATAAATTGTGAACGAAATATGTATACACTTCAACGAATGAATCATTCTTAGAAAATATTATGTATCGGCATAATGTAATAATGTATTTCTAAGAAGATGGCAATAAAAATGCAGGTTTGTACATGTTTCGTATAATGACGCATATTTTGAATACTGTAAGTAAATTAATGAATGTAAGACAAGATAGAGCGTAATATAGGCAAGTAATATATAATGATAATGTAAATGAAAAATAGCAATAATAAGGAATGAGGTATCAAATGAAAGGAAGAAGGGGCAGTAAGTAAAAAGAGGTCAAAGTGATCGGATGTGGATTGTAACCATAGAATATAGTGTACGATGATTGTAATAGTTAAGAAATAAAATTTATAAAGTGGAAAAGTTGTGTTTAAATTCAGCCTCAATCTTATAATTCAGAAGTGGGATACATTCCCAAATTATCAAATACAGTGATACAGTGCAGCATATAGTGATTTTGCTGAATAAACTGTGATAATAAAAGAAAATTATTAAATACATATACAAACAGTGATTATTTTAATTAAGTACTGATAATTGGAAGAAAAGTATCAGTATGGGGCGACGAAAACAAAGGCGATCGGCATCTTCTGATACTTCTATAGAACACAAAAGACGAAAGAAGTATTCATCTGAACGTGTTCCTCATGAACGCCGAAGAAGCAGCACACGCAAAAGTGGACGACGTCAAGCACTTCCAACAAGGTCACCCGTATACTCTGAACGACAAAGGAGTCAATCTAATAACGATGAACGTCATCGTTCTGGTGACCAAGAATATAGAGAAGAAGATATAAATATGAGGCTTGATCGTTTGGAGCTGCTTATAGAAACAGCAATTAAAAAAAGTGAGAAAAGCCAAGATAATAATTATGTGAAATGTGAAGTGAAAAGTGATTGCATTCCTGCGTTCGAACCAGGAAACCCAAGTTTAAATGCCACTCAGTGGTTAAGCAAAATCGAACAACTTGCTGCTGTTAATAACTGGAGTGAGAAAACCATGGTATACAATATGCAGAATCGACTCATTGGTTTGGCTAAAACCTGGTACAGCAATCTGGAATCCTATGATAGGTCGTGGAGTGAGTGGAAAAATTTGATTAAACAATCGTTTCCAGAACACCACGATTTTGCAACATCTCTAAGGAAACTAGTTAATCGCAAAAAGGAACGAAACGAAACAATGACAGAATACTACTTTGCGAAAATGAGTCTTTTGTCAGCATGTAAGATTACAGGGAAGGATGCTGTGTCTTGCTTGATAGATGGATTACAAGATATAACAATCCAAAATAGTGCTAAAGTGGGCAGATATGCTTCTCCAGAAGAATTATACAGTGAATTTTTATGTACTGTAAATATTGCAGAAAGAAATCCAGACTATCATTACGATTATAAGAAAAAGAAGTACAGAAATGTTAATACAGCGGATATAAAGAATCAGAATAAGAGAAGTGATAAAATGCCATCCAAAATTGTGAAGTGTTATAATTGCAATGAAAAAGGACATATTTCAACAAAATGTACCAAACCAAAAATTGAATGTCAACATTGTAATAGATTGGGACACTTAACAAATAACTGCTCTAGATTAAATACCACTGTAGTGAAATATGTAGGAAATACGTTTGAAGATAAGAACGAGTGTTATTTTATAAACTGCAAGGTAAATGGTCAGAATGTGCGTGGATATATTGATACAGGATGCAGTGTTGTGTTGTTAAGATACGATATTGCAAGGCAATTAAAGTTGAAAATCGATCCATGTAGTGTTTTAGTGACTGGATATGGTGGTGCAGCCACTAAAGTGTTAGGGAAAGTAAATTTAAAATTAAAAGCTGATCTTGCAGAAGCTGAGGTGCAAGGTCTAGTGGTTCCTGATGAAGTTCAAAAAATAGAACTTCTTATTGGACAATCATTTTTAAATCATCCAGATGTTAACGTAATGATACGGAATAATTGTGTTAGATTATTTAATAAAGAGGATTTAATTCTGCCTGAAATTGAAAGTCTGCCACCGCGAAAAGTTGCTTTATGGGCGAAAGGAACTAGCGTCATCCCTCCATATACAGTTGGATTTATTGCAGTGGAAGCTGATTCAGAAGAAGAGTTGTATGTAGAATTACAACATCGACCAGTCCCAAACAACGAGTATTGGATACCAAGGTGCATCACGAGCGGTCACAATGGTGTAATCTCTGTTGCTAATGTTTCTCAACATCCCATAATATTTAAGAGCAATCAAACAATTGCACGAGGAACTCCTTGTGATTTCAACGTAGAAGAAATTCCGAACTAGGTAAAACGGAACTTTATGAATTGAAAATAAACTTGAATGACGAAAAGCCTGTCGTTTATAAAGCGTATCGTATGTCCCACTCAGAAAAGGAAATAGTTAGAGAAATAGTCAACGAATTACTTGAAACTAATATTATAAGAGAATCAAATTCGCCATATAGCAGTCCTATTTTGTTAGTGAAGAAGAAAACTGGGGAATTTAGAATGTGCGTAGACTATAGAAAACTCAACGCTAATACCATAAAAGATCATTATCCGATTCCCCTTATAGACGATCAAATTGAACGACTCAAGGGGTGTAGTCTCTTTACTAGCCTGGATCTTGCAAGTGGATATTACCAAATTCCTATCAACAAAGACTCCATAGAAAAAACCGCGTTCATAACTCCAGAAGGGCATTATGAGTATCTACGTATGCCTTTCGGTCTGGTAAATGCACCTGCCATTTTCCAAAGGACTGTCAATGCTGCTTTGGGTTCTTTGAGATTCGATACTGCCTTAGCCTATATGGACGACATATTGATACCAACAAAAAATATCGATGAGGCAATGAATGCCTTAGAAAAAGTTCTGGTGTGCTTAAGAAATGCTAAATTAACACTTAGATTAGAAAAATGTTTTTTCTTTAGAAGATCAATTGACTACTTAGGTTACGAAATAAGTCTGAACGGTATACAGCCAGGCACTAGAAAAATCGCAGCAGTTAAAAACTTTCCAGTACCACAAACAGTACACCAAGTTCGTCAATTTATTGGGCTAGCTAATTATTTTCGAAAATTCATTGCTAATTTTGCAACAATCGCAAGGCCAATTACAGCTTTATTAAAAAAGAATTCAAAATTTTTGTGGCTACACGAACAAGAAGAAGCATTTCAGATTCTCAAGAAAAAGTTGTCAGAAAGACCGTTGTTATCTCTGTATGATCCAAGAGCACGTACAGAATTACATACAGATGCTTCAAAAAACGGGGTAGCAGGCATATTACTACAAGAACAAATAGATGGTCAGTTGAAACCTATTTCTTATTATAGTAAAATGACAACGAAAGAAGAGCAAAAGTACCATTCTTATGAGCTGGAAACTTTGGCGGTAGTCTCTTCTTTGAAACATTTTAGACATTATTTGATAGGTTTGGAATTCAAAGTTGTGACTGATTGCAATGCAATAAGATCTGCATTCGTTAAACGTGACCTTATTCCTCGTATAGGAAGATGGTGGCTTTCTGTACAAGAATTCGATTTTCATGTAGAATACAGACCAGGTTTAAAAATGGCACACGTCGATGCACTGAGTAGAAATCCTATCTGTGAAGAAGATAGGAACGAAGTATTAGCAGTTGATATTACTACAGATGACTGGGTGTTAGTAGCTCAACTCAGAGACAAAAATTGTAAAAGTTTAATCGATACACTATCAAGGAAACCTATAACCGAAAATGAAAGAAGAATTCATAAGGAATATGTTCTTAAGAATAACAGATTATATAAAATTACGGAAAATGGGAAAAGATGGGTTGTGCCAAAAGCTAATAGAAAAGAGGTTGTTATGTGTCATCACGATAACATTGGGCATTTTTCTCTTGACAAGACGGTTGAGTATATATCAAAAAAATACTGGTTTGGGTCAATGAGAAAATACGTTAAAAATTATATAAATCATTGTCTTGGTTGCATTTATAATAAAGTGCCAGCAGGCAAACAACCAGGATATTTAAATACAATCGAAAAGTTCGATGTACCTATGCACACGGTGCATGCTGATCATTTGGGGCCTTTCGTGAAAAGTTCACGAGGAAATACCCACCTACTTGTGATTATAGATGGATTCACTAAATTTGTTTTTATGAATCCTGTTCCCAATACGAAAGTTGGGCCGGTAATCAAAACGTTTGATGACATTTTTAATGTATTTGGAGTTCCAAATCGTATTATTTGCGATAGAGGCACGTGCTTCACGAGTGATAAGTTCACTGAGTATTGCAAATCTCTAGGTATAAAACGTATATTGAACGCTACGGCGACTCCAAGAGCAAACGGCCAGGTGGAGCGCTATAATCGAACTATTTTGAGTTCTATTGCTGCATCCAACGAAAACGAAAATAAATGGGATACAGTAATAAGCTCTATACGATGGGGTTTGAATATTACGACAAATAAAACCACGGGAAAGTCCCCATACGAACTTCTACTTGGTTACGTACCTAGAAGCTCTAACGATTCATTTTTATCAAATGAGGTTTGTGAAAATGAGAGAGAAAACTTAAGAGAGTTAAGATCTCAAGCATTTATTTCCACAAAAAATCAGCAAACGTTGCAGAAGAAATATTATGATGCTAAAAGAAGTAAGGGTCGTACTTACGAAGTAGGACAATTTGTGGTTATTAGAAAAACCAAGAACTCCAACGATGGAGCTAGTAAGAAACTGTTACCACGATATAGTGGACCATATGTGATCAAGAAAGTCTTGGATCACGATAGATATATTATTGAAGATCTACCTGGTTCAACACGTTCAAAGAGAAAATATAGTGGAGTTTGTTCTGCGGATAAAATCAAACTTTATGAAGCAGAAAATGGAGATAACTCATCAGAAACTAGTGGAAGTGAAAACTAAAAAAAAAAAAAAAAAAAAAAAAAAAAAAAAATAATAATAATAATAACAATGACTATACCTAACAATAATAGTACTAACAATATGAGTAATGTATTATATAATTTTAGATATACACGAGAAAAATATACATATTTTCAGAAAATTGATGCCTCGAGGACGCGGCAAAGGGCAGCGTGGCCGAACTGTAAGCAACGCATGTACAATAACATTATATAGTTTGATAATTTTATATTTTACATAAACGATACCCATTCTTTTATTACATGTAAGCATAATATCCTGTTGTTATTTAAAAAGGATCTAAGTTGTACCACCTGTGTAAACATTAGGATAGTTTCTAAGTAAAATAAAGGATATAATAAATTGTGAACGAAATATGTATACACTTCAACGAATGAATCATTCTTAGAAAATATTATGTATCGGCATAATGTAATAATGTATTTCTAAGAAGATGGCAATAAAAATGCAGGTTTGTACATGTTTCGTATAATGACGCATATTTTGAATACTGTAAGTAAATTAATGAATGTAAGACAAGATAGAGCGTAATATAGGCAAGTAATATATAATGATAATGTAAATGAAAAATAGCAATAATAAGGAATGAGGTATCAAATGAAAGGAAGAAGGGGCAGTAAGTAAAAAGAGGTCAAAGTGATCGGATGTGGATTGTAACCATAGAATATAGTGTACGATGATTGTAATAGTTAAGAAATAAAATTTATAAAGTGGAAAAGTTGTGTTTAAATTCAGCCTCAATCTTATATATGTATGTCTCTATTGGTTTTTGGCTATATATTCATATGTATGTACCATACCTACTTGTATCCTATATTGTTCTTAATATATATGCACACATAATATATATTATTGTATATACAAGATATATGCATAAAAATAATTCCAGCAATACATACGAGTAAGTATAGGGTCATCATATAAGGACTATGTAATATATTTTCAAATTGAAATAAAAACTGAACGGTGTTAGATATTACGCATGATTTTTTATATTTATTTTAAACCTTAGATCATGGCATTTTTATTTAAAAATAATTTCATTTAAATGGCTGCCTCTAAACTACATATGTTTCAAAATCTTAATTCTGGAACATCAAGTTTTGTTCATTTTTTCACAAAAATCATCACTTATTTCACCAATTATTTCACGAATAATGGTAGTTTTAAGGTCACTGATAGTGTTTGTGATTTATTTGAATATACAAAAATGATTTCACATAACCCCACCGAAAAAATGTCCAATGGAGTTATATCGCATGATCCTGGTGTGGCCATTGAACTTTTTTCTGAATAAATTTGGCGGAAATCGGACAAAAACTTGGCCTGCTAGAATTTTTCAAAAATAAGTATATAGTCCTTATAATTGATGACCCGTTATTTATGTGTACAATCGAAAACATTTACGTATGGTTTATTATTATAATTAAATGACAATATTTTTTATTTATTCTCTTTTCAAAAAATTTAATAATTTTCAAAATATCTATAGGTACTCGTGTACATGTATGAAGCAACACATCTCTGGTTGTATATCAAGTTTTGGTATGTGATAACTCGCTTAACTGCAATTTTAACGAAATTTCATTTGTAACACTTTATGGTTTAAAACAAAACTAAAAAAAAAATACATAGTTCCTGGTAATTTAATTATTAATTAATATTATTGGTATAATTTCATATTGTAAGTATTAAAGGTAAATCCTGAAAACTACAAAATTTCCAATAATATAGTTTTAGCTAAATAAATCAGTTTTAGCGTTCTCCTGTCAAAATTTCATTTTTCTAGTTACGAGATATCGCATACTAACTCTCTATTTATGTATACTTTAAATAAAACATAAACATTTTTCAAATTTCTCAGCTTTATTTATACATATACCATATGTATCTAATATGTATGATTGTATATAGTATTGAGCATAGCGAAAAATCAAAAAGTTTTAAATTTAATTAATACTAATTGATATTTTATTCTCTACATAAAAACTACATTATATTAAAAATTTTTTTAAGGAATTTTATATAAATACTCGTAAATCATATAATAATAAAACAATAATTTATAAATTGATACAAATAAGTAATTTTAAATTAATTTTACGTATACATATACAACGACTTAAAATATTTACATTAAAAATTTCCAGTCTTGATTCAAAACTTTCGATTTTAGGTTTGAGCATCATAAACCAGCTAGTTTTGCAGTTAATTAGCGAGAAGTTTGTATGAAGAAAACCAAACTCGTTGCTAGCTGTCAGCTAAACTTAGGTGACATCCAGCTAGCAGAGAGTGTGAAAAAATTGACCATCCATAAGTGAACAGAGCTTTCACAGAAATGATTTTATGACTTTATTAGTTATTTATTACTATCACGAGTGCAAATATACGTTTAAAATGTGGCTTGTTAATGCTCTATTAGTAATTTTTTGTGTTACTTGTTATCATCAACGAGCAGACTACTTTTTTATTATCATCAGCATTTTCTAATATCTTTTTCCCAGCAAACTGGTAATCATTCACAGCTAAAAGAACTTTGGGAGCAAGGAAAGTTATAAAAAAAAAATCAAATAAAAATATTGAAAAATCGAATCTGCATTCTGTTGTACATACTTCAATATCAGTAGATTAGTAATTAGAACAGTATAGGGTCCTGTTCAAAAACGTCAAATATTGATTGCAGAAAAGCATAAATGCAATGACAGCTCTTTAGTTGCTGCTGCCATAAAACAGATGTATAGATTTTATAAAAAGCAGTGATTCATAGTTTTTGAACGTTTTACCTGACTGTGTTTAGTGCTTGTATTTTATAATTATTTAAAAATGGAAAGTCTAGCTATATAAATATTTGTGTAAACATCTTAATAATTACAATTCACCATTATTTGTGCAATACTACGTACTACTTTGACATTTAGCAAACAACACATCACCACTTTAAACGCTGCACACATGCACTGCATTATGCGCATAAATTTTAATTTACTACGTTTTTGAACAACTGCACTGCTTTGCCTGCATGTTTTTGAACGCCATGCATTGATGCAAAGCATATTTTTAACGTTTTTTAAGATGGCCTAGTTCTGTACCATTTGGACCACAGAGCTTCCAGAGATATTCTATATATAAAAGATTTAAATTTATCATATATGTACATACGGAAATAGGTTACAAATACGTGTACTTATATGTACGTGGTATTTGTTTTGAATACAAAAAAACAAATTTGATAAAATTTAATAAAATATATTTTTTATATTTTTTTCGAATACGTTTTTGTCATGTTTGTTGTTATTATTTTTATTCAATTAAAAGGCAATGTGAAAAAAAAAGATAATAATAAACATCAAAAATATATGAAATACATATGTAGATTAATTTTTTTTTTTACTTCATTATTTTCTACTAATTTTTTTTTTATTTTTTTGTCAAATTTTATATTATTTTGTATAGGTACATTTATATGGTATAGTATATGTATGTAATAACATTTTCTTTGAATATTTTACACAATACCTAAATGATTATTGTATGAATTTTTCTACAAATATTTTTATACAGGTAATAATATTTCAATATGTTTTTTTAACGATATAAATTCATATCAAATATACGTATGCTATATATGTACATCCATACATATGTATGTAGTACATCGCACACATCATATTATATACTTGAATACATACGAGTATATTTGTAGTAAATTTTTTTCTGTAAAATTAAAAGAAAAAATCACATGAGTATACATTTTTATTATAAAAAATATTAATGAAAATAATATACATATGTACATACATATATATATAAATATATGTACATATGTATATTTTATATTAATAATTTATGTATATGTATATGTATGTGTATTTAACATTATTTTTTTCTTATAGAAAACAAAAAAAAAAAAAAAAAACAAAAAAAAAAAATAAAAATAAATATTTTACAAATATTTTTTATTGATTTACGAATATAATATGCGTCTGTCTTACGCTTCAGTAATCAGTATAATATATTTTATCAACAAATATAAAAGCTTGAAGGAACAAAAAAAAACAATGTTCTATTTATGTATGTACTTTCATATTAAAATAAATAAATAAATAAACAATAATAAAAATACATTTTTTTTTTCATTTATATTTTTTTTTTTTTTATTTTTATTATTTATTTTGTGTATTTATATACATATATGTATATATTTTTTTTTAGCCTTTGTTATATTACGATTTCATGCTCCTGTAAACTTTTTATATATTTTTCATTTAATTATTTATTTATGTATATATTTTCTTCTCTTTAAATAATTATTATTTTTGTTTTTTTTGTTGAATTTCTGTTTTTGTCATTGGAGTTTTTTTTTTTTTTTTTTTTTTTTTTACCATACGTACATTTAATATCCTTTATCGTTATATAATACATACATACATATATGGATATAGTTTTATGTATTACATAAAACTGTACACATTTTCATATACTATAAATGTAAATATGTATAAATTTCTTTATTCATTTTTATTGCATTTGTTCAAAATATAAATATATATCATTTATTTTTGTTGTTGTTGTTGTTTTTTTTTTATTATTATTGTTTATATTTTCATGTACTATGTGTACATATACATACATAACATATGCATACATATATGGAGATAATGTATGAATGTATAGATGATATACAACCCTAACACATGTTAAAATTATATTATATATAAGTATATATAAATGAATAAAATATTCACTGTATGTATAATGTATATACATACATTTTATGTAGAATATGTACATAAAATTTGTGCAGTACATAATATGTATGTGTGAGTTCATACATATATACAAACAGATACATATTTCTATTAAATTAATATATGTATTTTTTTTTTAATATTTTTTTTTTTTTTTTGTGCATTTTTTATATCTGTATATAAGGTAGTAACATTATATTTACATATATTTTGATTCTGATAACATTTATTTTTTTTTTTTTTTTGTTTTGTTTTTGACGGAAATAAAAAATTTTTTTTATCAACAATAAATAATTTCTTTTTTTGTTTTTTTGTTTTTTTTTCTCTCTCAAATCGATAAACAAATAAAAATGTTCATATTTCCATCATTTTTATGCAACAAATACGAGTGTCGAGTATACATATATTATACATATGTGTATGTATATGTATACTATATCCTGTTTCTACTATATACATTTTTGTAGTCATATATGTACAGTCAAATGTATCATATTCAGATGATTTAATCTATAAATTTAAATGATGATAAAAATAATATACAATTGATAATTGAATGTTATTTGAAAATATGAATTTATGTTTTGTGTGTGTGTGTGTGTGTGTGTGTGTTTTTCTATATATTTGTTATTTATTTAAAGATGGTAAAAAAAAAATGGAATCACATACATAAATTTTAGAAAAAAAAAAAAAAAAACACAATTGTTAAAAAAAAATACTTAAAAAACAGCAATTAATAATGAAAAATCTTTTACATACTGCAAACATACACACACATACATACATAAATATCTACATACTATATATATCATTTAGGTATGTAGAGTAATTTTAATTGAATTATAAAAATTTTTCATAAAAATTTCAATTGAAAATTTTCATGTTGCCCATTATTTGCCAATCTCAATTAAAATACCAAACACTTAATTATGTACATATATATACGCATATTTTTTGATTTTTTTTTCCTCTTTTTTTAGATAATTTAGAAATTTGGTATAAAATATAAAACAAATATACAACTAAATTAAAATTCGATCAATTTATGACTAATATTTATGCTTGTAAAAAACAAAAAAATTGAATTGTATAAAAAAATTATTTTTTTTTATGTGAAGAAATAAGAATAAATTTGTTTTTTTTGAATTTTAAATTTTCAATATGAGTTCAAATGCAAAATTAAATTACGTTGAAAATATGTATTAAAATTGTGAGAATGAAAATGATATGTCCTTTATATAAATTTTTACTTTTCACTTTACAATTATTTCAATAAAAAAATTTATTTTTTTTGTTTTTATCAAAATGAATATTTCAGATTTATTTTATACATTATGTATTATGTATTATATAATACATCCTTGTATGTATGTATATTCATTGCCATTAATACATTTTCCAAGTAAATCGATTGTTGTTTTTTTGAATCAAATTATTATTTTATACGTTCGTAAAATGTACTTTTTTTTTGTATCAATTTACATTTAACAACAACAACAATTATTTCTTATTCGTTCATTATTTCATTTTTTCGTCCTGAAAAAAATTTCAATTTGATTTTTTTTTTTTTTCATTTATCAATTATTCCAGGAATATTATACAGGCACATTATATATGTTACATAATATTCATATTCATTTTTATTTTATAATTAAATGTAATTATACAATAAAATGTATAAATCAAATGATCCATATTTATAATTTAAATTGATGTTACAGTTATTAACAATAGCCAGATTAAAATATGCTTTTTTTTTTTTTTTTTTTGGCACCACATTATCTCCGAAATTACTTAACCGATTTCAATGAAATTTTAAATATAAATATTTTGAAAGGAGTTGTGATTGTGAGTGATCCTTTAACACAGCACTTTTTTGAAAAATGTCTTTACTTTATTTTTATATGGTAACAAATTTGTCAAAATTGCAATTTTTAGATTTCCAAATGTACCAGCACATTTGAATATAATATAGCCTAAGAGATGCTGTGATTTTCAAATGTAACACTTTTTTGATTTTTGATTCTGAAATTTAGTTATACTCGTAGTTCTTGGAAAAGGAGACGGTTTTTTTTTTTTTTTTTATTGAAGAATCCTTCAAATTAGACTCCTGCTTTCATAAGTATATTAAATCATCATATATAATTTCAATGTCAAAATAATATTTGGACTTTTTTGATGTTTTTACAACAAAAAATATAAAAAAAAAAAAATCCTTGTTATATTTATATTTTTATAAACAAAATAAAATTGTATTTTTTTTTTTATGAAAATTCTTAAAAATTCAATTTCAATAGCACCTATAGTTATGCAAAAGCATAGATATTTATAATTTTTATAAAATTTATAGTTTGAAAAAATCGTTGTTTTTGTTTTCGAAAATCTTCATAATTAGATCCAGATCCTCCTAACCTTAAGAGCAGGTTATTCTGATTTTACTGATTTTGGGTGATTTAGGTACACGTTTTCTCAGCCATTTTTTATCCAATTTTTATGAAATATGTTTTAAATGAAAGCTCAATGGGTCTAGAGTGAACTAAGTGGAACAAATTTTTCAAAAAGGTTTTAGTTTTTCCTGTACAGGATAATAAGGACGAGGCTTTCTTCAAATTTCAACGTGCTATGGTACACTTTTTCTCCGTAACTACACCATGTATTTTTCTAAAATTTTTGTCATATATCATTCAAAGGGTGTAGAGTGAACTAAGTGGAGCACTTTAGTGATTTTTGTCCTTATTAGTCCTGTAGAACGCTTTGAAGAAAGAAGGATTTTTACAAAAAATGTATAGATTTTAAATGTAATTTTTCATGGGTAGATGATTGCGTATTATACTGAAATTTTCATATAAGGTAATTCAAATGTTCTTTTTTCGATTTCGAAATAGAAAAATAAAAGTTTTTACATTATTTCAGAATAATTAGTAATATAACATTCCTATTTTTCACAAAAATTTTGTCACAGATAATAAAAATGTTTTGCATAACTCTTGGCTCTAAATATATCAATTTTTCACCGATACGTTTATTCATTTTATATGAATAAAAATATTATATATGTGTGAGTGGTACATATTCAATAAACAACAAAACAAATGTTTCCAATTGCTATCATACGATCGCCGAAAACAGAAGAAAAAAAAATAAATAAAAAAACAAACAAAAAAATGACATGGCATAGCAAAGCATTGCAAAGAAGCTACCTGCTATTATGATGTACAATATTGTATATTGTATATAATGTGTATAATAAGCAATAAGAATAAAATAGCTGGAGTAAGGAGTAACCTAATGATATTGATTGTATGAATATATGGTTATGTATGTATATTCATATAGTATATTCATTACATGATGTACGCAATTATATACACAAATGTTTATATCTTGTATTTCAAATATCATTTAGAAATTATCAATACAGGTTTGTAACTCGGTAATATGGTAGTATAATTTTGTTTGCAGGATACTGGATAGGTCCAGGTATAATTATGTTATAATATAAGTATTTATACTATCATGATATACAATATGTATTACAAAAAAAAAAAAAAACAACCATTTGTACAATACAATGCTTTATCGTTGCGAATAAAGTAGTTAGAGTAACATAATGAATATTGTATACTGCATGAACATTTTTTGTACTGTATAGTGTATACATGTAGTTTTTTGAAAGTGTAATATAATTTTGTTTACAGGATGCTTATAATGTTAGAGGTATTCACGAAATGTTGTAAGAGTGTAAAAAGTGTGAATATACACCAAAATCTTACACATTACACTATATCGTGAACGAAAACTTTGTATTGAAATCAAGCAAATTATGTCAGCTAAAATATTATAAAAATAATCAAATTATTTTAGCATTTAATGTCAGAATGGCATATACAATAGTAAGCAATAGTAATATACAATGGGTTTCAGCAGTGTAAATTTTTACAAGCAGTGTAGGTAAAAATTACATTGAAGATGTTTACAATAGGTGTAGGATTGTACGAGTTTACACCGTTTACAATGATACAAGACCAAACCGTGAATACCCTAATTAGTTGTCTGTTTTTAAAAAATAATATTCTAAATGTTCAAGTCAAAAATTGTTCAAAAATTATAACAAATCCTGAAATAATTTTTCTATCCATGTACAATAGTGAACATACTACATACACACTGCACATATATATGTAATTGTGTGTCAAGATAGTGGCATAGCAAAAGCAACATCAATAAGAAAAAAAATGATGAAAGAAATAAACCTGCGAAGTATTCGTATAGCAGCACCACAAATAATATATATATATATGTATGTATGTATTATATTCTCTGCGATAGCAGGTAGATTGAAATGTACAAAAACAAATTTACTCTGGCTATTGCAAATACGTTTGCGTATAATTCTTAAAGCACAGGCAAAGCAGACATTCGACACTACTGCATATACTGTCAAATGTTAAAATATGTGCGTTAATGCGTATGTAAATACACTGATAAATTCGATACAGTACCAAATTTATATTGTTTCCTGGTGAATGGGTGTTATGTATGTGCTATACGCTTTGTTAGTTGTACTGGTTGTACAAACTTATGAACATATGTAGTAAATGTGTAAAAATGAATATGTATTGCACTACATATTAACATTCATTTAAAGTTTGTTTCAAGTTCAATTGGTATATGTACACTATGTTGTTTTGTTATGACGTGTACTTTTTTTTATGAAATTTTTTTTTGCTTTTTCTGCCTTCGGTCCTCATATAATATTAAGAATTGAATTTTTTTTTTTTTTATTAGTTGCGCATTTCATATATGTACCCACAAAATTTACAAAACAAAATAAAAGAAGGTTAGTGTAAAATAAATGAAAAAAAAATAACAACAGAAAGTAAACTAACACAACGATAAAAATATTTTTTGAATGTATTTGTTAGATATTTTCGTCGTGTGAGTTTTCAATTTTAATTTTTGATTTCAGGAGGACATGCTCTTAACATACAAAAATTAATTTATAAATAAAATGTTTAATTATATTATGTACATACATTTTATGTATAATATTGTAATATTGTATTCTAACTAAAAATACACATTCTGTATATAAAATGTCGTTTTATTCAAATTTATACATAAATATGTAACTACATATACATATTTACATAAATACAATACATTTATATCGTTCTAGGATTATGTTCGAAAATATATTATAATACTATAATATAAATATAGACGCATTATACGTATACATATGAAATTTATTAGTACAGAATAATTATCTCACTATAAGTTTATTATTAAAACTTTTACAATTATATGTGTATACATATAATACATTTTATTATATATATACATATTATTTGTATTTCTAAGCACATAATATAAATATATACTGTATGTAATCATATAGATAATAACTAAACATTATAAGTAAATTTTGTGTTCTTTGATATTGGAATATCGGCATATTATCTGGGTATAATGAATTTCTTATTCTATTTCAAATTACATAAAAGGATGAACAATACACATAAATGATATCATATACTCGTATATACATACACTTTTTATTACACACATATATTACCCTCATTCTCATTTATTTACATGAAAATGGACAGGCACATATGAATGAATTATGTATATACGAGTTACACAATATACATACATAGCACATAAAATGTAATATACGTAATGTATGAATGTACTATGTAGGTCTCTCTTGTGTATTCGACTCTCAAATATTTAAAATTGATTAATACCTACATTATACATACTCGTAAATATAATATATAAATTTACATATACGCCTATCCTATATATGTATACCTATCTTATATATTCAACGAAAATATGAAAATTCTTTGTAATAGAAAAATGATTTCCTTTTCTTATGTATAGATACATATATACATACATATAAAATACATTATATAATATTGTATCTACATATATACATACTAATATACTTATATAATATGTACTTGTATGACATGTACACAATGATTAAAACTTGAATATTATTATTTTGTTTATCCATGTACTTGAAAAAAAAAAAAAAATTTTTTTTTTTTTTTGTTTTAATCAGTTATATAAAAGAAGGAAAAACAACAAAAACGGATATATACAACATAAACGCACATAATAAAAATAAAATATAATAATGTATAATAATAAATAAAAAGGCATACTTTAATATTTTGTGTATAAATAAAGTATATATAAGCAAGCAATAGGCTATAAAACTCATCGATATCGATGTTCAAGAATTTCACTTAATTTAACATTAAATGCGATATCAAAAAAAAAAAAATATATATATATATTTATATGTATGTATATACATACTCGTTGGTATACAAATAACACGAAAAAATATCATTATATAATATCCGAATGTTAAAAAGTATCTCTTATATAGTGTATGTACATTTATGTACGAGTATATGTATATAATATAATGTTTATAATGTACAATCTACTATAAGCGTATATAGCTATATAGAAAAAAAAATTAATATTAAATAAGAAGATGATGATAAAGATGAAACAAAAAAAAAAAAAAAAATAATAAGATAAACAACAACAACAACAGCAGCAGCAGCATGTATAATTTATTATTTTGAGACTAAGAGATTTTTTAGTTTGTTGATATTATTCTGAAGATTAATTTTAAGTATTTATACTTAAATGTATCGTCTACTACATACATATATACATCAATATATATAATATGTACATTATACTCGTATGTATATATATGCATATAATAAATATCCTTGTAAAATATATTTGAATACTATAAATTTTTATATATTATATGTATGTATGTATATAATATAGAAAATAAGAATACACAACAAAACAGTAGTCATTTAAGTATTTATAAAAGTTTTGTTATGCCGCCAAAATATTACATATACATATATACATTTATGTATAGGTACATATTATACAAATAATTTTATATATAAAATATTATATGTATATAAGTATATACACATACATTATGTATACAAACAATAATAAATAAACAAGAAAAAAAAAAAATTGGCTAATAAACCGCATCCCATAGGCATTACATTAAATATTATAAGATTTTGTTTAATGACAAACTGAAAATGTATTACATATACTTTTGTATTAAACGACGATATGATTAAAATAATCCCTATCAAACAAATCCCAAAATAGAAAATCAACACGGTTTAACAAACAAAATATATATACATACATATTTATATTCATATATTCATATTTATTATACAATATACAAGGACTAGATATACATGTATATATTTTGTGTTCATATTTGTATATATGTACATAAGTAGGTATATAATACAAATACGTTTTTAAGTATATGGCAATAATATATTTTCATTCTGCAATAATATATACATATACGAGTATGTGTATGCATACTTATAATAATATGCTCTATTCTCGTATCGTATGTACATATATTGGTATATACATACCTTATTATCTGATTAGATTCCCTTTTTGATTATATACACGATATACTTACAGACATATACATATATGTATCTTCACATTTAGAACAAAGAATACATACATATATGATAATATATTTGTTTCTATATATCTTATATGAGTATCGTTAATTTATTTACTCTTATTATACATATTATATGCAATTGAATTACATTTATACACATAGTATATTTACATTAAAAAAAAAAGGATAATTATTTTTTTTTTTTGTATTTAGGTATAGAAACATATGTACTTATCTTATATGTACTCGTATGTATGTATATAAATTTGATGATATGCATTTATAAATAAGTATATAGGTACTATGCCTGTATTCGTAGACACTTGTATGTATGTATGATATACGGAGTGGATTATACATACATAATAATGTACATAACTCTCGATACACGATTAAAACAATATATTTAAATTGAAAAAATATAATATCTATATCTATACATACAAATGTAATGTATATATATGAATGAAAAAACGGCAAATCTTTTTTTTTCTTTTATTTTTTCATCTTAATGTATGTACATTTATCTCGATTTATATAAATATTTTGCAAACACAGTATGTACATACATATACTTGTAAAATAAAAATGATAAAACAATTTCAACATTTCAATATACATTATGTAGTATGTACATATTTTTTTTTTTCGATTTAATTTTAAAATTGAGATAAAATAATTGAGAAAGATTATTATGATTTTTTTATTAATTTTTTTTTGTTTTGTTTTTTTTTATTCATTCATTTTTATTTCAAATTTTCATCTCTAGTACATACGAGTATATAATTTTTTATAATCCAATTGGATCGAATTAAATGTTCATGTATATACGTATTGTATGTATCATTTATTTTCATTACTTACATAAATGTACGAGTATGTATATAAAATTATTAATATTTCTTACACAATTTCAATCTATAAAACCAATACAAATATTAATATAAATATTACATACAGCAACATTTAGCAACAAGGATTATGTCAGATGTGATCAATATTATATTATAAAATTGTCATATAAGTATATACGTATACTAAAATTTGTCAAAAAATTATTATTTTATTCAAGATAGAAGAAAAAAAAAAATACACTAAAAAATTTCAAAATAAATATAATACGTACATATATGTATATATGTATGTATGCATGTTATCAACATCATCATCATCAATAACACTACAGCTCTAAGGGTACGTTCATGTTGGAGCTGCGATACTAGCATCGATATTAGCTGCGACAATAGCGTAGACAAAATATGTTTATACTCAAATGCATGTGTTCATATATTGACGATGAGAGTAGAGAGATCATTATGCGCATAGCTTCGATAAGAGCGTCGATATATAATTTCTTTATTTTCTTCGGTATTATCGATGCTATATGCTCCGCTGATATGTGGGTTCATATTCAAAGAATATGAACATATACTTCAATAGATGATATCTGTTTTTAAACTGACATTGGAATTAATTATTAAAAAATAACTTGTTTTTATGAACTGGACATTTTTTTTAAATTTTTGTTGAGACGTTGAGCTTTTAATGTAAACTGTGAGTTTGTGTACAGTATACACATGGTTATACTCTCCATATTTTACTGGTATCGATTAACACCAATATGAACACAGGATCGATCTGCCCAGCTGTTGATATCACGGCTAAGCTCACAGCTATTGTCGTAGCTATTATATCGACAAGAGAATCGCAGTTTTAACATGAACGTACCCTAAGACCCGTATTCACGAATCAAGATTATTTTTTATCTGAGATAAAGTTTATTTCAACAATCTCGATTATAAAAAATATTCGGATATTTTTAAGACAACATGAGAGTGGTACTATAAATAACATCATTTAAACATAATCTTGTTATTAACAGCAACAGCCCAGCACTCACATATAATCATCACATCATATAACCTCTCTTTCATTTTGTAAATATAAAAATATACTAACTTTTCGCAATTAGCTGACATGTTCGACACTCAGAAAATGAAGTCCAAAAACAAATTATATATTCGATGGATAATGTTAGTTGGTAAATACGATTTTAATGCTAGGGACAGACCAGAGCTTAGAAACTTTCTAAACCTGTTTAAGTAGATAAACTTCTTGATCTGTCATCAATCAGTTTGGATAAGTCCACTCAGAAGAAGTTCAGCCTAAACCACTTAATGCAAGTAGTTTAACTAGACGAGAGCTTTTTCTTGAACATACAACAAATGACAACTAAATCAGTTTTCGGTCTGTCATTACGAATTCTTACCTAAAAGCTTTTTCTAAGCTGATTTAGCTAAATCAAAGTGCTAAATCAAAGCTAAAGAAAGTCAAGATTAAAGTCATGATTCAACAACGTTGATTATGAACCACTGAATTGTTGGTAAAAAAATTAATTAATTTTTCACATGATACGGATTAGACTGAATGATCTAATAATACATAATAATTTAAGTCGTTGAATTATTTAACATCACAGCTGATTTTTTTTCAAGAAACTGATATAATTTATTCAAAGCCGATTGAATCTGGGGGTATATAATGGTAGTTTGAAATAGGCAACGAAAAATTAAAAATTATATTTCTTAGTTATACTATATTATTCTATAGAAAACCGAAATAATTTATTCAATTATATTTAAGTAAATAAATGAACAAAAATTTTCTAATAATCGTATAAGAACGAACCAAAAATGAAAATAAGTATATGTACATGTATGTAATTAAATGTGTTTTAATTGTTATATAAATAAAATTATTATAATTACGCGTGTAAGTATTATAATCACTATTATTATAATTTGAATTTTATAGATTAATTTCAAATTTTTATATTATACACACAATATTATATTTATACATTATAATTATATGTAATTATTAATTTATTTTATTTTTTTTATATACATAATAGGTGTTTGTATATGTACATACATAATATTTGATTTTTGTGTTAATTTTGTTTTATTCAAAATACTTTAATTAAGTACATATACGAGTACATAGAATAATACATATCTAGTCTATATATAGTCTATGGTATATGTATATTATATTCAATTATACATCCATTTGATTTGTTGTGTGTATAAAAGTCTGTTTTTTTTTTCAAACAAACAAACGCAAACATATATAATTTTTGTATGTACATATATAAATGTATAATTATAAAAACATACTAGGATAATAATTGTTTAAATTTTATATATTATTTAATTTATGTTTATACATAAATAATATGTATATTATATAATACGGGTCATTCACTAGTATAACGTAGAGGACATTTAATAATTTACATTTTTTACACAACAGTCAGACCCTCTAAAACATATCATACACATACATACATAAATACATACATTTTGATATAGTATTTCAATTATTTTTGAAAATATATATATGTATAAAACACAAGCGATAACGCAGGAGACTCGCACAAATATTATGTTAATATTATTACACTACAAATAATATTTTCTAACAAAATTCACTGAACTGTTAAAATATAGTATAATTGTTGCCGTTTTAATTATTTTATAACTCCATGTATCTATAAGAAAATTTTAATTGTAAAATCCTTATTTAGAATTTCTAAAAAAGAAAAAAAAAATAATTTTTCAAGAAAAATGTTAAAATCCAAATAACGCATATACGAGTATATAACAAAACATGGTAACGCAGATGACATTTCAGAGAAATGTTTATGATTATAATCATGAGAAAAATAAAAATGAATAAAAATATGCCCATAAAAAGAGAGGGGAAAACATCTGCAATATTCAATTTTAATTAATATTCAAAAAAAGTTTTTTGTATGCGCGCATTGATCGCGTTTTAAGTACAATTTTAGTGATGAATATTTTGAAAATAAAAGTGTTTGTAAATGCATTGTTCTGGATACTCAATTAGATAATATTTTCACATGTAGTAATTCCTTTAAATAAATAATAGCTAATTAAAATTTGTTCAACTTTTGAAAAGATCCACAAAATATTTTTCAATTACAATGCTAATTTAATTTTTTTTTTTTTTTTTTTTTTTTTGGTTTCACTTTTCAGAGAGAATCGCCCATATAAATTAAAAAAAAAAATTTTTTTTTTTCGTTTTCATTATTATATGTTATTATATGTATAATTTATATACACTTTTTTTTTGTTTGAATTTTTGTTTTCAAAATAAATTTTAATCATTTATTCATTATAATAATATGATGACGATTTGTAATTATTTAATTATTATCGTATAAATGTACACATTCATATAAAAAATTTTCATTATATACAATTAACACTATTTAATATTATTAAAACAATATATTTATTATATATACATAATAATGTATTTATATTTATATAAAAAAAAAATTAGTTGTTCATTTTCATTTCATTATTATATTTTGTATCATACATTTTTTTTTGTATACATATACATTATATACCACATATGTAATATATAAATATGTACATATATATATATCATATATGTATGTAAATAAAATTTCATCAATTTTAAAATGAAATCTATAATTGAAATTTGATCATTAAACATTTACACATACATATAAATATGCAAATATATACATCTATACATATTTGTACTTTAATACTTAATAAACACAAATATTACTAATTTGTACTCATGTATATACGAGTATGTACATATAATATTTTATTATTTAATTTTTAATTTCATTATTACATTCAAGCATTCAGTATTATAATAGATTTTCGAATAAAATTATAAATTCAAAATACTTATTTTATGTATATTATTATTGATAATTATTCATACAATGTATTCATATATACGTATATATATATTTTATTTATTAGGTTTTTATAATAAAATTTTAATTTTAAATTATTTTATAAATGTGTGGTAAAAATATTATGGTTAACCATATATACTTTTTGATTTCGAATAAATATTATGTATAATTTTGTAAATAATATTAATTTAAAAATGAATCACATTTTTTATAAAAAAATATATATACATATATATACTTACTTAAACCTTAAACATACATGTAGCTATATATTATATATTTTATGATTAATAACATCCCATCTGACCATTCAGTGAACTAGGTTCACAATGAATTTATAGTGAATGCCAAAAATCTTCACGAACTGAATAATTTTTCTCTTATTCATTTTGAAAACACGAAATGAAAAATAAGTAAATTATTCAAAAATATGGGTACATTATGAATACACCAAGTGATTGAAATATGAATTATATTCATATAAAATTCATTTGATGAATGACGATTTATGTAAACTTGTTTTAATTTTATGATTAGACGAATTCTTTAGTTTCATCTTTGTAAAATGGTTGCCAAAATTCACAAAGCCTAACACTATATGGAATCACTTAGTGAACGTATAGTGAAATTTTGTATTTCTTTTTCATGTACTAATTGTAGACTGAAGCGAAATAAAATGTAGTTATTTAACGGTAAATAATTTGAGTCAAAGAATAAGCAAAAGTGTTTTAAATTCTGTGTAATATTAGTTTATTAAAAATAAAAAGTAAAATAAATAAAAAATAACGAAGTGATTAAAGAGTTTTTATTTAAATTATTCAGAAAATCAAAACGAAAAGTAGGAACATAATAATTAGAGCCTGGATTCATTAATTACTCACATTGTGAATGGTATTTTACCTTCACAAACTGCATTCAATATGAATTAATTTCGTGTTTTCATTAAATGTTCAGTAAGTGATTTGAAAATGGATTCAATAAGTGAATTCACTATGACCAGCTATAGCGTAAAAATTTTTGAAATAAAATATCTTCACAAATGATTCACTGTGAACGTTCACGTGAAGAATCACTTGTGGTGAAATGAATTCAGAACGAATGCACTATGAGTTCACTTTGTCAGCTGGGTATACTTCATATAAATGTAAGTAAGTATATGTACACATACTTTTGTTACATTATTGATAACATTAATTAGGAATAAAAAAAGAAATATATAATATTTTAAATGTATTTGCCGCAAATATACTTAGTACATAATATTCATTAGAATTTAATTAGCAAAATAATAATAAAAAAAAAAAAAATTTTTTATTATTCTGAATAGTATATGTACTTACATACTATACATATATTGGTACATACATATATGTACATTATAATTATCAAAATAATAATAATAATAATAATAATAATGCATAATTTAAAACGTTAATTTCTTTTCAATAGAATAATAATTTCAATAATAATTTCAATAATAATAGTAATAATGCTAATAATTAATTTTGCAGTCAATTTTATATTATTAGCCATATAAAATAAAATCCACATAAAATTTTTATGCGGACAAAGTTAAATAAATTTCCACAAAAAATTTTATGTAAAAAACAAAAAAAAAAAAAATGATTATTATATTATACGTACAAATTTATATAAATTCAATATTACCACATATTATTTTAAAGAAAATTCTTTTATAATGTGCATATTATACATCCTAAAATCATGTGTTTCAATAAAATATCCGGACACTACAATTTTTTTGTAATATAAAAATAAAATTAAAGTTAAACAGCCGTTATTCAACTTTTCAACAGTATTTATGATTTATTTCATTCTTCATTGAGTTCACATGAAAATACATAAATTTTATTTAATTTGAAAAAAAAACCGTTACCTAAAAAATCACAATAAATTTTATTTTACATCAAAATTTCAAACTGAAAAAAGTATCCGGACACTAATTTAATACTAAATGTAATGCCATTATTTTAGATTCTATTCTACGTAACTTTTTTTTTTTAAATAAAATTAAAGAACTAGTATTTTGTAGCCCTTCCATGCTTCTTAATTATTTCTCTGAGTCTGGATGGCATTGAAGCAACCATAGTTTTTCACAAAATGTTGGATTGATGCGATTTCATTCTTTTTGAAGCTTTGTTTGAAGGGATTCTTTGTTCGTGATTTCTTGCTGTTGGTTATTTCTGTTCAGATGTTCTCATAAATGTTCTGAGATTGTGATCGAAACTATGTAGTGGTGTAAATATAACTTTTGAGCAGTTATATAACAGACAAAGTCTACATAATATCGAATATATGTTTCAGAACATTCTTGATTGTATTTAAAAACTATTTTCCAGACCGATTCTTATGACACTTTGTTTTAAATTTTTTTTCAATATATTCAAATAATCATATTTGTTGACTCGATCTTCAATTAAATGCAAATTTCCAGGTACAGATGCCGCCATACAACTCCATGTTTATTTTAACTTTATATAATAACAAAAAATTGTAGTGTCCGAATGCTTTCTTAAGACACTGTAGTACATTCACACATAAAGGGGATTCATTTCATTTTTCAGTTCATTATAATTTTTCAGTTTTTAAGTTTCATATAGTTTTGTTGAAATGAAGGATAACGACCATATAAAAATTTTTCGTAATTGTTTTTATTTCATCTGTTATATTATTATTTTCTAATATGTATTTTAATTTCTATGCCAATTTTTATTTCTAAGAAATGTCAATCAAACATACACTACGAAACTAAGAAATATAAAATTTAGAAACTTCGAAGCATTTTATATTTACAATTTTTTTAAAATTTTCGTAGTTTGTAAATGTTTGTATGGAAATTAAGTACGAAAACTGAAAAAACTACGAAGATTATGACAAACTAAAACGTTAAATTAATCCCCTTATTATTTATATAATTTTAAATAAATTATTTTATGTAATTACTCGTACATATATAAATAACATTATGTATAGTTTACAGCACACCAATTATGTGCACTCAAAAATAAAACAATTTAAATAAATCGAAATATTTTAATGTTGGCCAAAAATTAATTTTGATTTGAAATAAACTTAAAAAAACCACAACTTAATTATCTTATTGAATTTAATGTTGAACTAATGTCCATAACTTACAACCTGCATATACATTTATATCATATACATCAAGACTGTAAATAAACGAAAAATTAATTTAATTTTTTCACTTTAATCACCACCTACACATAAATAATAAGTGTATACATATATTGTAACAGTATTTATTTTTCAATAAAATTCACATTTAATATTAATTTAATTTCATTTTTTTTTTTTCTGTTCTATTCTAAGATTTTTATGTTTAGTCAAATTAAAAATTATTTTATGTTTAATTTCTATTTACACATAAATATACAAATTTATACATGAAACGTGAATTAAACATATATGGAAAATATTTTTAAAACAAAAATTATGAATATTTTTACCGTTTGTGTCATATCCCTACAAACGATGTAAATTTATGTTAAATTCTTATCTCATTGTGAAAAAAAAATAATATTATTTTCCTATTTTCTCTATAAATATCTAAGCTAATACAGTTCGGTAAATAATATTATTTAGTAAAGTATATAAGTATACTTTGTACAATTTATAAGGTAAAATAAGTTTATTTCATATTTACTATATTCGAAAATTTTTCTTGTTAATTTTGCTTTTCAAATAATAATGTATAGAGAAACAATAAAATATTTTCTTAGAAAAATATTACACATAAATGATGATAATAAATGAAAATGAAATATTCATACTCAATTTAAATGAGAAATTGAATAATTTTGTAAATATTTTACTTCACACTAAATACAATTAAAAAGTTTTACAAAATTCTATTCGATGGTACTAAATTTCTAGATTCTGTATCACATTATCCGATCAAATTATTTATCATGAACATTATTTTATTCATCAAACTATTAAAGTAAGTATTTGGTATAAGTATGACAAATTTTTTATTTTATTTTATATTTTTTGTTTTGTTACTATATCGAAATAAAAATTATTTTAAAAAATTTATAAAGATTTTATCCTTCATATTTATATATAAATACATTACTCGTATATATACAAAAATAAAAATGTTTACATAATATTTACGAGATATTTGAAATATCAAAACAATTTATTCTATGATAAATAAATTTTCTGATAAAAAATGATTAGTCATAATAAAAATAATATGAAAATATTTGATAGTATGTATTTTAATTATAAAAATCAATTACAATTTCGTAGACAATGCATTTAAATACATAATATGTTTATATGATTACTATTCGTATAACATTATGGTAAATGGTTTCATATGAATCACTGTTTATACAAAATAGTCGTTACATAAGTATAAACATACATACTATAAAAAAAAACAAAAATACATACCAAATTAATATTATGGTACCCATATTTACACACAAAATGAGTAATACTTGTACAAAAGTTATATAAATGACTGACTATGTATCAGTAATCAGTATTCTTATTGAGCAATAATTATTAAAGGAAAAAAAATCATGACACAATATTAAAAAAATTATTTTCTATACAAGTCGACAGAATCATTAAAAATGTTTAGAATTTATTTAAAAAAAAAAAAAAAAAAAAAAAACATACATACGTAAAAAATTCATGAATTTTTGAACATGGTTGGTTACATAGTTGTAGTCTGTTTCAGTTTGCTTGAAACGCACTACTAAATTGAACATAAAATCAAAAAAAAAATTATTATGTGTATGTTAGTATATATCAGGAGTAGTATCAAAAACAATCTGATTATGTATTTCATTTGTCTGTATTCTGTATATAATAATCTTAATTAGAAATTTTTTTTTTTAAGAAACTTACAATGTTTTTTTGAATTATTTCTATTCTGATGTACACTAAATTTATTTATTATTTACAGATACATTCATATAGTATTTGACTGTATATAAAATATAATAAATTATTCGTATAAATTTTAATTTGAAAATTATTAATTAATTTTTTCATTAGTAATTTAAGAGTAGCCAGCAACAAATCTGCTTTCTTTAACACCACATATCTCCGAAGTTAAATACTTAAACGATTTCAATGAAATTTGAAATATGAATACTTTGAAAGGCGAGTTGTCGTCCTTAAATGATACAATTTTTTGATTTTTAATTCTGAAATTTAGTTATAGTTATAGCTCTTGAAAAAGGAGAGGATTTTTTTTTATTATGAAAAATTCTGCAACTTTCACTTTTGTTTTCGTATATTTAATCATCGTATTTCTGTAGGTATATGATTTTAGTGTTAAAATAAAATTTGGACTTTTCTCATATATTTTTATAAAAAAAAAAATTATAAAAATCATTTCTAAGTATATTTGTATTTTTATTAACTAAATAAAATTATGTAGGTATTTTTTTGTAAGTAATCAAAATCTTTAAAAATTCAATTTCAATAGCACCTATGGATATGCAAAAGCATTACTATTTAATAATTTTTATAAAATTTCTAGGTGTAAAACCATTTTTATTGTTTTCAAAATTTTTCATAATTAGATCCTAGCCTTAAATTGCAATGTGTATGTAATGGATGTAATTTATTTATAATTACCATTCTATATAGAATGTGTAGATATTTATTTATTGCACAGAAATTATTTTCTTATAATAATTAAATTATTATTATTTTTTTAAAATAATTACATAAGTATAATAAAATTTATTTACTTTTTTTTTTCAAATTATTCTTAAATCAAATGCAAAATTATAATTTATTTAGTATTTTTTTTTTTTTTTTATTATAAAATAAACAATATAATACATAATAATGTAATAAAATAAATGAAAAAAATTATAAAAATTATAATTGTATAAATAGAAGAAAAAAAAAAACAAAAACAATTGGTACCTACTTTAATATTTAATTAAAAATAATTAAAAGTCTATATGTTATATAGAAAGCGACTGTACATAGTATAAAAGTGTACAGCGACAGCAAGTAAATTTGTATATGTATTTCATTTTATTTTGACATTGAATATTATTTATTGTGTCACGTATAATAAATTTCATATATTCATATATGTATATCTACATATAAATATGTTGTATATTTACATTTTAGCTATGAGTATACCAAGACTATAACAAGGACGACGGCAATAATAATTGAAAATTATTGCAATAAAAAATGACCAAAAATTTAAAGATTAGTATATAATTATATGAGTATATATGTATATAGATTTGACCTAAATACTTTTTAAATAAAATATCTATATTTACATATATATATATATACTATATATGTATATACATTTATACATTAACATACATTATATTTTAATTATAAAATGAATAAATTACTAATGTATATTCAATACAATATTACGTATATACATAATATATATGTAGATTTAGAATTAACCCCTCTATTCTAGGTAATAGATGTCTAATAGATCTATTAACCTATTAACTAAGAAGTTAATAGAAAGTGGTATTCTACTTTATAGGTTTTGTAGACATTAAAATGTTGAAAAGTTAATAGATTTGTAGACTCGTAAAAAACAGTTGAGCTGTCATTTATTATTAATATTTGAAAATTTAAAAAATATTTAATATTTTTAAAATCCGGTAAATGTATATTTAATAATAATAATAATAATATTTAATAATAATAATAATTTTTAATTATTTTTATTATTTTTAATTATTTTTATTTATTTTCAATTATTTTTATTTATCATTAACTAAAAAAACAACATTTCACAAATCAAACCATCAAACGTAATAGTTAATAGGTCTAATAGCTCATCGAGAGGAGCTATTAGCTAATAGAATTTTCTAACCACAAAAATCTATTAACCTATTCGCTAGAATACGAAAATCTATTAAATAAAAGTCTCCACAAAATTAATAGACCAGCTGATTGTCAATCTATTAACTATTAAGTAGAATAGGAAATTTTCTATTAACTAAAAGTTAATAGACTAATAGCTATTAATCTATTACCTAGAATAGGGGGGTAAATTTATTTTTTTTTATGTTTGATTTTTAGTTATACTATATGTGTATATGTATCATATATAATTTTCTTGAATATCAATAAAAATAAATACCTTATTTATTTATGTTTTATGTTCACATATACGCAATGTTTATATACACAACACTAATCCTGTAATCATCATTTTATAGATATTATTTATTTTACTTTTCATTTTTATAAAATAATGTAACACATACTACATATGTACCCGTATATTACTTATTTTTTTGCTTTTTAATTTGATGCAAACAATAATTTTAATTTTAATTTTTTTTTTCTTTTTTTGTTATTTTTGTAATATGATATCTATCATTTTTCACATTTTCATATTCATATTCTTAACATGTATTTTTTTTTATTTTTTTTTTTTAATAATATTTTTTCAATTGAAAATTTATAAAATCTACATTATGTATAATAGATATATTGTGTTAAATTTCATAATATATTGATTTTTGAAATGTTTTATTGTACACTTATGTATAAAATATCAAAATAATAATAATAATAATAATAATTTTACTTTTTTATAATATGTAATAATCACACATGATTAAATAATATAAACACACATATGGTATACCTATATTTATTTATCCACATAGTATAATAATATGTAAGAAGTATAGATAATGTAAATGCAATTTACAAAAATTATCCAATTGAAATTAAATATAAATTAATTATGAGCAATTTCATATTAATTATTATTAAAATTTAATACAATTATAAATTTTTATATATTTGTTTCACTTGCATAAACACACATAAATATACATATATGTAATATGATATCATATTCATGTTAATATCATATTCACATTTATTTTTAAATTATGTATGTATTTTTTTTTATCTAAGTATGTATATGTATTTGTATGATTATGATTAACTACACACACACACATTATGAATTAATGTAATTTATATTTTTAAGTTTTTTTTCATTAATTTATTATTATTATTATTATTATTATTTTTTAATAATCATTTTTATAATATTTCTGCATACAACATTATTATGTATATGTACCTACTAGTATTTATGTATATAAAATCATCATTATTTTTTTATTTATTTTTTAATTTATCACACAATGATAATTAATAATATTTTGCCATTACGATTTCAAATCAAAAATTGAATTTTTTAACGATATTTTTTTTTTTTGTGTTTTGATTTCCTTTTTGTTCTAGTATAGATATGATTTATACCTATATGTACTATATGTAGTTAAAATTGAAATTATAAAACTGTTTATTATTCTATACATCACATATACTTTTACACATACCCATAATATATAAATTATTTTCTATATTAATACATAATATGTAGACTCGTATATAATATACCTATGTATAATCCATTAGAGAATTTTATACATATTTGCATTTTAATGAATTTTCAAACAAACAAACAAAAAAAACAACATTTTTTTTTTTTGTCAATAATTATTATTTATCAATATATTTATGTACGTACATATACACATACTTTCAATGTATAAACAGATAAATAATAATTATAATTCATGCATATTATTGATTTTCATTTTAATGAATTTCTCATCACCATCATTTTATCATTATAATTTGAAATTTTTTATTATCATTTTTTTGTCACGAAAAAAATTTGTATAATTTTTATTTATTTATTTATTTATTTTTTTGTTTATAAAAAATTCATATTCAATTTATTCACAAATTTTTGTTTAGTTATTTATTATTTGTTTTAAAAATAAAGAATATAAAAAAAAAAAAAAATGTTTTTAAATTAAAAAAACAAAAAAAAACAAAAATAAAACAAAAAATTAACTTTATGATTGTACAAATTATAATTATAAATAAAACTTTTTTATAATGAAATATTTATTTAATTAATTTAAAAAAAAAATTAAACATTACGTTTTCTATTTACATTATATATGTAAATACATGTAGAGGATAAAAATAAACATATACATACATACTCTATAAAATTTATATTGCATATAAGTAGTGTACATTTAATATTCACTTTAAAATCATATTTAATTGGTTCACTTATGTAAATTACAAAAAAAAAAAAAAAAATTAAAACAATAACATGAATTTATGTTAAAAACTAGAACTTATTAATACACATACATACTTACATACAAACATACATATATACTTATTTTGATATTATTATAATTTAATTTTGAATGGAAAAAAAAAATTATAATGTTATATGTAAGTATGTCGATTCCTTGTACCTTGTACGTGTACTATATCATATTAATAATAATTAGTAATTTTCATTGTAAAATAGCCAAAAAAAAAAAATAATATTATATATATATATACATACATACATATATACTATATATACATACATATTTTTAAGTTATCCTTTTAATTAACAACAGCAATCATCAGCAATATAACATTAACAATAATAATAATTGAAATTTGATGGAAAAAAAAAATAATAGTAAAATTTTATAATTATTTTTGTTTTTAATTTTTTTTTTTTTTTTATTTTGTTTTATTTCACTTTATAAACTCAACGTAATTAATCATAATAATAATAATAATATCTCACACATAATTTAAATTTAATAATAAATTTATTTAAGAAACTTGAAAAATAAAATAATTTCAGCTAGAGATATACATATATTATATTTTTTTTGTATACTTCATAAACATTATCTTTTAGATTATAATTTTTTTTTAATAATATCCTTTATTTTGTTTTTGTTTGGTTTACAATGCAGTCTTACATTACATTATTATAAAATAATGCTTTTTTTTTTGTTTTAAATAATAATTTATTATTTATCATTTTTAATTGAATCATTTGATAATAATTTATATGTATGTATTTTATTGCATATAAATATATTGTATTTTAAGAAAAACAAACAAAAATTAAAAAAAAACACTTTAAATACCGCACGTTAAAAAAAAAAACAAAACAAAAAAAAATCACAATATAATATAATATTTATATATATAAATATATATATATGTATTATTGAAAAACGTTCTTAATAATTATTATTCACTGTGATATTATTTACACACATATGAATTTATGTTAAAATATTTATATAAAAATAAATATAATATAATATTCAAAATAACGTTTATTATATCATTCACATCGTAAAGCAAAACTTATACTAGTAATATAATCGTTTACAAGAAATTATAATACCATATACCATGATATACTATACCATCATCATCATTATCATATATGTACTATACTGAACTGGTGACTATATCTATACTGACTGACTCGCTACACTTGAAGCTAAATTTTTATTATTTTTCTTTATTTTTTGTTATACCAAATTCATTCGGTATTCGGTAATCGGTTGGGTCTTGGTATGGTATATAAAATTGGTGCACGCAATATAATGAGTGTATAACAAAAATTTCTCTCAAAAGCAATATTTCTAGCAAATAATAAAATCTACTACATACGAGTATGTATATGTAGTATAGTATGTAATGTAATCGTAATATGAAAGTTGCTGTTAAGCATACGAGTATATCACCAAATACCAAAATATTGCACTCTCTTCTTATCAATTTCAGAATATTATTTTTTTTTTTTTTTAAATTATTTTTATTTTTATTTTTTTTTTTTTTCATTTATATGTGTTTTGTTTATTAGTTATCATACAACTTATACTCTATCATCTATCATTGTTTTTTTTTTTTTATTTTGATTTAAATATTATATATGGTCTGGTATTAATTCGTCCTTATTTACATTTATTTATATTTTTAAATATTTCAAAAAAAAATATTACGAAAATCAAAAATTATAATTAATAATTTAAATTATAAAAACAAAAAATTAAAAAATAATTCTGTGGTCATAAGGAAAAACCGCTTAAGTCGAAAAACGTGATTTTACAGGAGAACGTTTTAAAGATTTGAAGTTGATTATGAAAAATTTGGTTAAACCATTTTACAAGGTGTTGAGTTACTTTAATAAAATTGTAATTTACTTACTTTAATTAAATAATAAACTTATATATATTTAGGATCTTATTGTGAACATACAAGCAGAATATTTTATTTCTTATGTTAAAATAAGCCGATATTCCAAAATCAATCTCACCATCAAAATACATAAGCTATTATGGTTTCTGCATGTATCTTTGTCAATAAGTGTCGTACATTTACGAAATTTTGTGTGGTAACAGAACAAAGAACATAAAATATGAAAATGATAATAACTCACTTTTGTCATAACTCGACTTAAGCGGTTTTTCCTTGTGACCACAGAATTATATTCTTATTTTCATTTTAAACATATATTTTTAATGTTGATCTTTTTTTTTTTTTCTTCAAAATTATTTCCTGTAACCAAACATAAACATATTATCACATATTTTCATTTTAAATACAATTTTACATACATAGAGGTATTCAAATATAATGTAATTAATACAATTAGTAAATTTAGTTACTAGAAAATTTATAAGAATTTTTTGTGCACTTCATTGTACATATATATTATTCAATTTGAATTTTGACAAAGTAATTTTTTTTAAATAGATATAATGGTATATTATTATTTTTTTTTTTTTTTTGTTATTATTATTATAATATTGTTGTCGTTATTATATTTTTGTTTTGTTTTTAATATTCATATATAAATACATAAATATATCATTTTAATAGTATACAATGTATATTATAAATAATTTTCTTTTCGAATATACTATTACAAATTATAATAATGAAGGATAACGATAAAGAAATATACATATATAATATACAAATATATATTTATATCATTTTAATAAATTTCACTTTGATCTTTTTGACAAAAAAAAAAAAAAAAAAAAAACTAATAAAAATAAAATAATTAATTTTAAAGACGAAAACGTGAGCTAATAATATATATTATGTATACGAATAGTGTTTTGGTTGATGATGATGATATCGTAACGAGATATAAAACTTGACTGGCATACAATCGACTGCATGCGTTCAAAATATTAGGCGCATGTCAAATATAACACATAATAATAAATATTCTCTTTTTCTCACAGAAATGCAAAAAAAAAAAAAAACAATAAAATGAAAAAAAGAAAAATAAAATAAAATAAAAAAAAATAAGGAAGAAACAACAAATAAAATATAACGAAAGAATCAAAAAAAAACAAAAAAATATATAAATAAAAACATAGAAAAGAAGCATGAAAAACAAAAAAAAAACACACAACAAGAGCATAAAGAGGAAAATCAAAGAATTGAGAATATTTTGGGAAAATACATACTATATGTAAATGTATGTATGTATGTATGTATGAATAATAATAGTAAAAAATATATATATAACAAAAACAAAAATGAAAAATAAAAAAAAAATAAATACATACATACATACATAAATATGTATATCCTACATAATATTTACGAGTATATATAATAATATAACAGAAAACAAAAGCTTCTTCGAATACTTATTTGCTTTATAATAAAATACGGGTGAAAGCTTTTAATGAGAATCTATGTATAAAAATTATGTTATGTTTATTAAAAAAAAAAAATTTATATATACTCGTATATACATTATATTCGTATATATATGTATATAATATATAATTTTTTTATTCATTTTTTCTCCATTTTCTATTTTATCCTTTTTTATTTTTCTCGCTTCACATTTTCTTCATTCATGATAAAATATTCACAAAAATTAGTTCTATGACCTAACTTCAAGGATTTTATCGTTTTCAAAGTAAAACAAAAAACAACAACAACAACAACAACAACAACAAAAACGACAATAATAATAACAACAATAGAACAAAATATATTTTTATACATTATATGTACATATATGGTATATGTATGCTTATAAGATATATAAATTTTGTATGTTATGTTACAAGTATGTATTGATTCATGTATGTACATTGTATATGCGAATACATATATGCACCATATAAATTTACTAATATATATACATATATATGTATACTATACATCAATAATTACATTTTCATAACATAAAAATACTTACTATACAAACAGTTTAAAATTTTAAAAATAAAAAAATTTTATTATAAAAACCTGAAAATGAAAAAAAAAAAATAAATAAATAAATAAAATAAAAATAAAAATAAAAGTAAAATAAAGAAAGAAAACTGAAAGTTTAGAATATATATACTTTATTTATGTATGTATGTATGCCTGTGTATAGCTATAGGTACACAGGTAGGTATATATTCAATAAATGATTTTAAAAATGTGCCAAATATTATACTAATACATACTATACGTAAGAGTATAAAAATATAAGTAAGTATAAGTATGTTAAGTACCAAATATAATGTGTATACATATTTTATATAGTATTTCATATACAAAACATGTGTATAATTGTTATCTATATTTTCTTACACACATACATATAAATTGTCTTATATATATATAAAGAACCTTTCACATACTCTATAGTAAATTTATATAAAATAACATAAATATGTACAACATATCATTTTATTCATTTCATTTGTTTATATTAATTTTATTTATTTTATTTATTATTTTGTCTGTTCATTATTATTATTATTTTTATTCTTTTTATAAAAAATATTTTTCGAAATTTTTTGAATGTAACCCATCAACAAAATAATGAAATTTTCAAATATAAAATATAATTTGAATTTTATTTTTCATTTTCATTTTCATTTTTTTTTTCTATTTTAAATTTTATGTTATTTTCTGTTATGTGTATGTGTTAATTTTTTTTTTTTTTGAGTACTTTATTATAAATATTGTAGATACTTATATATGTATAAGTATTAGAATTCTTTTTAATCAGTCAAAAGTCAAAATCTAAAAATCTAAAAAGGTCAGCAACAACAACAGCGATAATAAATTGTAAAAAAAAACTACAAAGAAATTATATGAAAACGAAAAAAGAAAAACAAAAAGGAAAAACCTGAAAATAATTGAAATTAATTTTAAAAATAATATTAAAATAAAATAAAAAAAAAAGTAAAAAGAGTATGATAATTGAAAAACAAAAATTTTTCTTTTTAAATAAAAAATATATTACTATTTTTTCCTCTAAGGAATATTTACAATACATGTATACTTCTCATATACTCATATATATTCGTATAGTGATTTTATTTTTATTTTCCATAATTTTCGCATACGCATACATTCATGAATACCTTTATGTTATTTTCAATGAAGTATTTTTACTTTAATGAATAATCAATACAAAGAAAACAATTAAGAAAATAATATAATAAAATATAATGTGATATTTACATACGAGTATATGTGTGTAGAATATTAGGTATACTAATGTCCGTATTCACTGACCAAGATTATTCATCGGATATTCATTTAGATGTGTATAATTTCATTTTATTCATCGCAAACTTAAATAAAAATTTGTTTTTCGGACTTCATTTTCGGAGTGTCGAACATGTTAGCTGATTGTGAAAAGTCATTATGTATTTTTATATTACAAAATAAAAAGAGAGGTTATATGATGTGATGATGAAATATAATGTGAATGCTGTACTAGTTGCTGTTAATAACAAGGTTAGATATATGTTCAAACGATATTTATAGTATCCCAGGTTATATTGTTTCAAAAATACCTGAATACACTTTATCTCAGATTAAAATAAATTTTTGGTTGATGAATACAGGACTAAGTAAATCAGGGCGTTTTCACAGATTTTTTTTTTTTCAACAATTAAAAAATTTACTTTTAATTGCAATATATTGTAAATTATTATTTATTATATTATCTAAAACATTATTTGTAATATTAGGTACATATTTATTTAATACGATGTCGATTAATCAATGTTTTCGAAGGCTTAAATAGCTCGATAGTTAAGAGTAGAATTCGATTTTGAACAATAATGATTTTACATACAAAAAATTTAAAAAATTCTTTTGCATAACTTTTAGGTGCTAATAAAAATGGATTTTTGAAATATTTTAATGAAAAAAAAAAACATAATTTTATTTTGTTAATAAAAATGGAAATACATATAACAAAGAATTTTATCCTTTTTTTTTGTAAAAACATTAGAAAAGCCCAAACTTTATTTTGATATCAAAATCAAATAGGTATATATGAAGATTTAATGTATATGAACATAGAAGTCAAACTTGAACGATTTTTCAGAAAAAAAACCATCTCCTTTTTTAAGCAATTGTAACTAAATTTCAGGACCTTAAATCAAAAATGTGCTCCATTCAAGGACAACAATATTCTTCAGGCTACCTATATTCAAAATTTCAAAGAAGTTGGTCAATCAGTGTTTGCTGTACGTGGTGCATTTGGAAGCCGAAAAATCGCAATTTTGACAACTTTGACACTCAGTAGAAAGGAAACAAGGACATTTAAAAAAAAAAACCTTCCGTTAAGCACCACAGTTCCCATCAAGTATCTATGTTTCAAATTTCATTGTAATCGGTTAAGTAACTTCGGAGATAATTGGTGCACAAGATATCAGATATCTCGAATCCTAATCTTAAGATGTTGAACTGCGTATGTTTGAGATTCTGAGTTCGAATCTCAAGCAGCGCGCTACTCTCGATCAAGTCGATCATTAATTCCAATCAGTAATGTACACCAGTAACTGATTACTGATGATAAACTGAATGATATTATGTGACAGAATTACTAATCGGCGGTGCTGAGTATCCGTGTGCAATTAATCTTACATACTATATATACATTGTATATATATGTACATGTATATTTATATAAGTCGAAAAAAAAAATCAATGTTTGCTTTTTAATATACATAAATAAATACGAAAATCATCCTTCAATATACATCATTTATGTAAATGTACAAAAATTACCTATATCCTGCCTTAATTATCTATTTAACTAATTTAACTTAATAGTTTGGTATAATATTATTACGATATAAACGGTATATATATGATAAATTTATATATGAGATATTACATTTTTTATAACTCTTAAAATATATATATATATAGATAGGAGTATGTATGTGATAAAATCAATGTTATAGATTTATATTCAATATTCAATAATATCATATATAGTATATGTAATAAAATTTTCTTATCTTCTATTATATAGCAGATGTATTAAAGATTTTAATAAAACAAACAAACAAACATGTACATAAATGTATATGTGTATTATATATTATATACCTAAAAAACGTAACTTTATTTAAAATTACTAAAAAGGTAATCAAAATGAAAAATTTTTTTTAAACATAACATAATAAATTGTTTATTTTTAAAACTATTCGTTATAAATACTATTTATCTACGTACTTACATAGTCGTACTACATACATTTATGTATATAATTTTGTAAAAATGAGTTGAACAAAAAAAAAAATATTCTCATATAAATTATTTAAAATAAATAAAAAATATTATATTCATATTATACGTGTATATTATAATGCATACTCGTATATACGTTGTTCATAATGGTTGTTTGTGGCATAGTATACATATATAACATAGTACATGTAACACTTTTTTAAAAAAAATTTTTATTCAGGAATCACCATATATACTCGTATAATCATCAACATATCATCGTTATAGCCTTTATCCATTTTATATTATCGTCATCGTCATCATCATCGTACTTTATTGAAAGTTAAATTCCCTCCTTTTAGGTTTTTTTTTCTTTCCTTTTAATCCTTTTTCTTTTTTGTCTGTTTAATTTCGTTTTTTGTTAATTTTTTTATTTTGTTTTTTTGAAATTTTTGTTATAAAAATTTTCTCTTTTATGCTCATTTTCATTTCTCTTTACAAAATCTATAATATCAAAATAAAATATGTATATTATAATAAATATTTTTAAATATTATTGTGTTATTATATAGACATAAGAGGTGAGTCAGATAAAATTTGGAATTTTCGTTCTACCACAGATCAAAAAGTTTAACTCCGATTTCAATCAAATAAAGTTTGATTTATTTTATATTTTCAACGATTTTATTTTACAAAATAATGGCACAATATAATTATCTATTACAAAGATTTTTAACTTTTCGCTTGAGGTGCTGCATTAGCACCCGGACAGACTCATTTGTCCTGAAATCAATATCATTCTTACAAAATTTTTTTTTGTTTTTTTCTATATATACTTCATTTTAGCCCAATATCTTTCAATTGGCCTTAGTTCTGGGCAATAAGGTCGATTTGCCTCTTTCGGGACCACATGGACCCCATTTTGTTCATACAATTGCCTCGTTGTATTAGCTTAGTGGCTTTTTGCTAAATCTAGCCAAAATAACACTGAACCTTGATGTTGTCTTATAAAGGGTTTCAATCATTTTTCTAAACATTCTTCAATGTAAACATTTGAATTTATTGTTCCCGTCGTGATAAATTCCCTGCTCCGTAGATCACAATTACAAATAGCCTGCCATACCATGAACTGTTTAGGAAATTTTGTGTGTTGTTTTGTTGAAATTGTTTTATTAGCTGTCTTCTTATTTTTGCAGTGCAATAAACATTTCGTGGAATCTGGTTGAAATTTGCTTTGCAACATGTTTCATCGTCCATGATAACACAATCAAATTTCGTTAGATATTTGTCATATAACCTTCTTGCTCGTGTTTTCGCCAGATATTGTTTAGCCTCAGATCTATCAGGTACTGCTTGTTGCTTGTATGTTTTTAGTCCACTAAATTTTTTATATCTCATTACTGTTGATTGTGACGTACCCGCAATAGCGGCTACATTCCTTGTTGATTTCAGTGGATTAGCTTTATAGGCATTTACAATATTTCTTAGTACCTGCCTATCAGAAGGACCTTTCTTTCTCCATGATCCTCGATTTCTTTCAATTGAATTACCTCTGTTGTAGCTGTTGATAACATTGTAAACTGTTTGTACACTAGTATTTGTTTCCTTAGCTATCTCCTTTTTGATCTTTTCTTATTTTCTAAAAATGTGTCCAAGATAATTTTTCTTATTTCTTCTTCTTTACTGCACATATTTTTTATTAAACGTTTTAGACACAAATGGAAAAAATTAAAATGTTTCGTACTATTCATATAGAATAATTAATTGGGGCTTGAATAGCTCGATGGTTGTGTGTCGGTCTTGCGATCTTTGAGATCACGGTTCGAACCCCAGCCAGCGCACTACTCTTGCCCAAGTCGATCAATAATTTTTCCCATCAGCAATGTACACCAGTAACTGATTACTGATGATAAACTGGATAATATATAATATGTATATCTGACATAAAATTACTGATCGGCGGTGCCATGGACTGAGTATCCGCGTGCACTTAATATATACTATATACATTTATGTATATATGTATATTTAAAAAAAAAAAAAAAAAAAAAAAAATATAGAATAATTTGTCTATCCACATCAATTCGCTACCTCTTTTAGGTTTTCAGATATAACGCCGTAAAAATTCCAAATTGTATCTGACTCACCTCTTACATATGTACATATTTACATAAATGCATATATAGCTTTATATACATATATAATTTTATCTATATAACTATACATATACACAAATATACATAATAATAATAATAATAATAATAATAATAGTATGCAACAAGAGTTGGTTTTTTATTATTCGATATATTTTTGTTGTTGTTATTATACTACATACATACATATACATACATATATATACATATGAAAATCTTGTTATATAATATTTTATCGAATGCATTTGAATGCATTCATACGTACTACATGTGCATGTATGTAGTATATATTTATATATAGGTATTTATAAATGTTTAAATGTATATATGTATGTTATTTGTTGTACATATTTTTTTTTCTTTTTTCATTTTCGAAAAATAAAATAAAATAAAAAAATTGATTTTGCGCTGAAACTTTTCTATATGTATTGTACATTCGTATATATGTATCTACAATTCTACAATATATGCAAATTTTGTATTACTTACATTTTATATATCTATATACATATACTTATATTTCATTTAATATATTTATATTTACATATACAACATATACACATTTAAAAAAAAAAAAAGACATTAATATTATATAGAATTTAAATGTATTTTTTTTTTTGTTTTCGTTTCATTTCCGTTTATAAATCTATATACAAAACCATGAAAAAAAAAAAATAAAAACAAAATGATTGTGGTAACTTATTTGGTGTTTTTTGATTTAGTATTATATGCATACCGCATGTTTGTTAAAATAAAAGCTAATTATTGCAGATTAATTTTTGGAAGTGCAATATACATATTATACCAAATATTATATGAGTATATATGTATGTAAATATACATAATGTACTACCTATCTATAAGTATATGTATATATGAAAGTTGTATACTCTTATATAAAATATATATATATATGTATATATTTCTGATGTGTATATTCATATACTTTTTCTGCACATATAGATAAATATCTTAAAATGTGTATAAAAATTTAAACAAAAATACATTTATCTATGTGTATGTATACATGTGTATAATAAACAGTAAATGCAATATAATTTTAAATGCAATATCAAGAAAACTATATACTTAAATACATTTACATATGCCAGTATCTAGTATGTACATATACATTTTCTATTTAATTGTGTGTGTATGTATATGTATATATTATGTAACTTATTTTAATTATAATAAATTTAATTAGACACGATTGCAACAACATTTATTCCAATTTTTATTTTTAAATACAAAGATACATTAATTTGAATATAAATAGTAAATTTTATTTTATATTATTTTTACTTTGTTACTTATAATACCACATAATAATACATAATACATACATATGTATTACTAAGTATAATCAAAAACTAATGTCTTGTTTACATCTACGAGATTTCGTGAAATCTCGAGATTTTAATCAAATTTTCTTCTAAATCTAGTGGTTTTGCATATAGTTAGGAGATTTTAAAATCATCTAGTTAACTAACGAGATTTCGTTGAAATCTTATTCAAAATCTCTTTAAAATTTTTAAACAACCCTAGAAAAAAAATAAATACAATTTCGCCTTGAATTCGCCTCAACTTGAATGAATGTATTTGACATTTGTTTACTTGAATGACGTATATTTGACATATATTTTTGAAGAAATATTAAATAAATATCAGAATTTTTAAAGAAAATTCAAAACAAGAAAACAAGAAAAAAAAAGAAAATGACAGCTGAAATCTCTTTGGCAGATGTAAACAAGGTATAAGACCAATTTTCAATTTAAATTTCGCGGGTTTATCGATTTGACGAAACATTTTTTTTAAGTTGGTAGCACTGTGATAGACATCTGTGTCAAATTTCATATCAATATACTATTATATTCATTAATAGTCGCCAGTTAACAATTACAGACCTTGCTGATGCTGTTGGCATTTCATTTGGCTCGATTCAAGCAATTTTGAAACATCATTTGGGCCTCAAACGCGTCAAATCTCGATTGGTTCAAAAAAAAAAAAATAATGTTTGGCGATAAATTTAACTCATTTTGTTTCACAACCACCGTATTCGCCCCCGGTGATTTGGCATCATGTGACTTCTGTCTGTTCAATAAACTTAAAAGACCATTCCGGAGAAATCGTTTTGACTCGATTGAGGATATTAAACGTGAATCGCTGCGTCATTTGAAAGCAATTCTGGAAAAGGGTTTTTCTAACTATTTTGAAAAAAAAACGTTGGCACAAAAAAAAATAAAAATAAAACTTGTCTTATTTTTTGATCATAGTAGTATATGTATACTAACACTTTAAATATCTGTACTTATTCCAAAGAATACAGTTTTATTTATTATTAAATGTAAATATACTCGTATAATATATGAATATTTTCCATTCATTATTATTTCTCGTCTTTAAGAATAATAATTTCTATAATTTGAAATTAATTGTATTTACTTTGAGATTTAAAGAAAAAAGAAAATAATTTAACGTAATTTATTGATCAATTAAATAAATAAACAAAAAAAAAATAAATAAATAAAACACAAAATATTATTCAGTTATCTACAAATGTACATTTATGTATATGTAAAAATATATACACGTACAATCTATGGTATAATATTGTCGATAATTTAATAATGTTTTATATAAAATTTTACAAAAATTAAAAATTAATTGCAATGATTAAATCTTGATAACAGCAAAAGTTTAAAAGTATTGCCCACGCAATTATACAATGCAAACAACATCAAGGGTTGTATTCACCAACCAAGATTATCTTTCATCTGAGATAAAGTGTATTCATCAACCTCAATTATACACTATTCGAATAATTTCAAGACAACCTGAGAGTGCTAGTTGGCCTGTTTTCTTCCTTTCGAATACTTGTATTAACTTTCTTGGTAAAACCCGCAGTTATACATTTTTTTTTTTTCATAATTCAAAAATCATGACAGACAATTGAATGATATAAATTGCAAATGAAAGGCAATTCACTGGACAATATTTTAAGTAAAGAAAATTAAAAAAAAATTCAGCAAAATTTTTAAGGTATTTGAACTTGAACTCAAAATATTGCATTTTTTTTTTTCACGAAATTTTGAAATTTTTGAATACCATATATCTTTGGCATCGCTGGACCAATTTCATTGGATTTGATCAAATTCAAGTATCAAAGTAAGGACTGATTGATTCTCTTTCGAATGAATGCAAAATAATTTGAAACGATTAAGGATTTCTTGAGTTATAATTACGAATAAAAAACTAGTCAATTGACCTCAAAAAAATATTTCTAAATTATATTTATTAATATTTATAAATTAAAATTAAATGAAAAATATTTATGTATTTAAATCATCTTATCCTACAATACTACTTTTATGTGCGTGTTGAATTTGAACAATTACTCAATAAACAAAAACAAAACAAAAAAAAATAAAACAAAATAAATGAAAATAAAAATATTGAAAAAAAGTAAGAGTGTAAATAGATTCATAAATACTTATATACTGTACGTACTGTACGCATTACTTTTACAAAAATATTAAATGATTATTACACGTGTTTTTAGACTTATTTTTTGTATTTAATTCACTTAGGTATGCGTGCAACAAAAAATAAATAAATAAATAAAATATCATTATTCATTCTCAATATAATTTCATTTAATTTTTTCAGCTTGTAATTTACTTATTTACATATACTACTACATAATTATCCTTACCATACTCTCAATACAAAAAATAAGATACATATAAATTTTTTTTTAACTTCTTTTGTTTCGAATTTTCATTAGGTGTTTTTTTTTTTTCTACAAAATAAATCATACTTAAAGATATCCTTGAATTGTGTACATTTATATATACCTATTGTAGTTAAATGTTTTTATTTAGAACAAAAAACAATAAAGAAAACATTCATGCACCAATACAAAAATATCAAATTTAGAATAAATGTAGAAAAATTTAATTTTTTTAGTTTTTCGTCCCATTTTAAATTAATACTTTGAAAAGAAACAGGATACTAACTTATATGTATATTGTATACCAAAGTCTTTTATAATCTTTAGGGTCGTATTCACCAACCAAGATTATTTTTTTTATCTAAGATAAAGTGTATTCATCAATCTCGATTATGCAGTATTCGGATATTTTTGAGACAACCTGGAAGTGGTACTATTAATATCGTTTGAACATTATATGACCTTGTTATTATAACAGCAACAGCACATCATTCACATAATTGGTGATATTCTGATACTCTCTGCTAACTTGAAAATTTGTTAAGTTTCATATAAAATGTTGACAGCTTGAAAATATCTAAATATCTATCTAAAAATCTAAATTCGAATAAATTTTACAATTTATTTTGATTTTTTTTATTTAGTTTTATACAAAATATATAAATTTTGATTATTTTACTTAAATTCATTCACATAGCTAGAACAAAATATAAATAAAAACTGCTTTTAGATTGTTTCTAAAATTTGTTGGTGGGCGAATACTTTTTTTACTCTGTGTATGATTATCTAATATCTCTAATCTCGAATTTAAATTTCAAGAATCCGAAATTTATCATACACCAGAATACGAAATTTAAAGTATCTATCTGCTATCAAGTCAAGTACTTAAACTAAAAAATCTGCTAGTTAAATGAAACTGTTAAAACGACCAGAATAGGTCAAAATATCTCATCATCATACCACATAACCTATTTTTCATTTTCTAATATAAAAATACTAACTTTTCGCAATCAACTAACATATTCGACATTCCGAAAACAAAATGAAGTCCGAAAACAAATTTTATCTAGGTTGATAAATGAACTGAAATTTTATCCTGCTAAAATATATCTGACAGATATCTAATAATCCTTGTTGGTAAGACCCTACAAATATATTTTTGTGGCTATATATTTTTCTTATTTGTTTACGCTCAAACATATGTATGACATATTGTAATATGAAAACAGGAAATATAAAACACAAAAAACACAAAAAAAAAAAAAAAAATAAAACCAAACACTTGTATATCCTACCCTACGCATTTATTATTTAATAACAACAAAATTATAATGTGATAAAACTCATTTGAAATTAACTCAATTTGATGAGTTATAATTTTTTAGATGACATCATTCATGATAAATTGTACAAAAACAGAGTAGCTAGCCATTATGTATTATAGGTATTACATTTCATAAATTATATTTTGTGTTATTTTTTAAATTTAATTTTTATTTACTTTATTTTTTTTTCGTTTTTTTTTTTTTCGTTTGCGATCACATTATATTTTTAGTAGTTTTTTTTTCTGTTTCATTATTTTTAATATTATTTTTTGTTTCTGGTTTCATAATAATAAAAAAAAAATGTAGTTATGTACATACCTCTATATGTAATATCTAAAATATAAAATTTCACGTGTAAATGTTTTTTGTAAACAATATCAAAAAAAAAAAAATATAATTAGAAAATATTTTTTTTTGTTTTTGCAGAAAGTGATTAAATGAAAATATTTACGTCAATTTCAAGTATGTATGTAAATGTACATGTACAAATTACATTCTATTCAAAAATTATTACTGTGCATATACATACTACATAATATACACGTGTAATACCAATATGTAATTGAATTATGTACAAAATATTCAATTTTTTTATATAAATTAATTCACAGAGATCGAATATAAATTTTTTATAGAATTTCTTAGAATAAAAAATAATGTATTAATGCTAGGATATATGAGTATATAGTTATGAAAAATTTCGAAAATAACAACGAACGATTTTATCCTACAAATTTCATAAAAATTATAAATTCTATGCTTTTGCATAACCATGGGTGCTATTGAAATTTAATCTTCAAAAGGCCCTGGTTGGTCGTGGTGTGGGCGGAGGTGAGGCGAGGCAGTTTACTGACCTCGCACCCATAATAAATAAAAATAATAATAATATTGAAACTTTATTTTTAAAGATTTTGTTAAAAAAAAAAAAGTATAATTTTATTTTCTTTAAAAAAATAAAAATACAAAAAGGATTTTTATACTTTTTTTCGTGATAACATCGGAAAAGTCCAAATTTTATTTTGACACTAAAATCATATATATAATAGAAATATAATGATTAAATATACGAAAACAGAAGTGAAACTTGAAGGATTTTCAAATAAAAAGCTCTCTCCTTTTTCAAGAGTTACAACTAAATTTTAAAACCAAAAATCAAAAAAAAATCTTCCATTTAAAAACTACAATATCCTTCAGGCTTATTCAAAATTTCAAAAAAATTGATCAATCGGTATTTGTTATACACAAAGATAATGGTATTTTGTTGTGAAACAACTATTATCTTTGCTATACGTTAACCTCTATACGTGGTGCATTTGGAGACTGAAAAATCGTAATTTTGACAATTTTGACCACCTGTAAAAAGGAAACAAGGATATTTTTCACAAAAGTGTTTCATGTGTCCTTTAGGACAACATTTTCTTACAAATTTCATTGACATCGATAAAGTATAACTTTGGAGATATTTGGTCCAAAAGAAAACTGATGTGGTGCTGGCTACTCTTATATATTTGTGACTGACATAAAAGTAGGTACGAGTATGTTGCATTTATGAGATGTAAATGAAAAATAATTTCTTTTAAAACAAATTTATTCATACATGGAAAATTGTCAATAATACAAAATGTATACAGACGTACATAGATAGAAATATATAGAGATACATTCGACAGCGTACAGGGACATGAGAGTTTTAAACATACATATACCACAAAAAATCAACTGTACGTTAATTGTTTGTGCATATACTTACGTTACTGTATGTTAAGAGGGCAGAACAGAGCAGAATTGTTGCAGTTACTAAAGGAGGTAAAAGCCCACGGTGGGCTGTACAGTGATAGAGAAAGAGAGGAATACAAATGTAAATACATACACAATTTTATGTATTCATTTAAGTATAAGTATAACATAAATATGTATGCACATTATACATATGTATTTTACTTATATGTATGTAATATCTGTAAATATTATATTGTATGTAAGTACATCAGAAATATACTTATTTTTGTTGTATAATTTAAATTTGAAAATTTTTGAATTTTTCAAAAATTTATTTTTAAATGAAATTAAATAAAAGTTAAGTTTTTTTTTTTTTTAAAGAAACTTTTCAATATTACTTATATTGAAAAAATTTTAAATAAACTCAAATTCAAAAATATTGATATAAAACTTTTGATTATTATAAGGACAAAAATATTATTACGAAAAAAAATTCATGTAATTTTTAAATTATAAACTACGTAAGTAACTGGGAATTATTTAGTAACATATTTTCCCTTATACAAGTATATATATTATTGTATTTATGTACTAAAAAAGTTAGATTATATCTTAGCGAAAAAAAAAATAAATAAAAATAAAAAATTAATAATATAAAATTTAATTATGAATTTTATTAGTTCGTATATAGAAAAACTCATATTGTGACAGTGTTTATAATACATTTTCAATACATTAAGTTTTAACGTGTTTTATCAAACCATTGAATTGTTTGAAATTGTAATGAAATTTAAGAATCATATTATCCCGATAATGATACTATTTATGTGTCAACTAATGAATGAAAATTTATATTTTTTTCTTACTTGACAGAACCTTGTTAAAGATTGAACTTATATAACCTCTAAACCTCTGAACCACAGTCAGACCAATGTCCAACCAAATACGTATATTGAATGCCTTAGACAGCATATTATTTTAGAAAATACAATATAATAAACAGAATTTATATACGAAAATATATATACGTAATATGTATGAAAAAGAAAATTTTAATTTTCTGACATCAATTATATCAAATTTATACTCGTATAGTAGGTGCTTTCGATTTGGCAATTTCAAGTATTTGCCAGTACTAAAATGTGTCTATATAGGATAAATTGTTAAAACGAACGACACAAAAATTATTCGTCGTAACTACTTACATATAAGACTAGCAGCGACTTGAAAAAATTTTTATGAATAGCTGCGAGTAGATGGTTTTGCACAGACATTTATCTTTTTTACTCGCAAGTACTTGAAATTGCCAAATCGAAAGTATCTATTATCAATAACATTAAATTTGACCATAAAATCAAAATTAGTAAATACAATACTGTCTCTAATATGTAATATAGTATACGTAAGTACATATGAGTATGTAGGCATTATATATACTTATAGATGCAGATACACATAAAGAATGGAAAATAAAACAAATACCCTTTGAATTGTATTAAATTACGAAATAGTAATACATATTTCTAAAAATCTATAAGGCATATTGAACTGTACCTACGTACATATATTTATTTACATTTTTGTGCAGTATATGAAACTATAATAGTAAACTGTGTGTGTTTAGACTTTATAATAATAATTTTATATTATATTAGAATATAATACACATATTCGTGAGCATGTAACCAAGTATAGTTTAATGAAAATTTTTTAAAAATAAACACAACAATAAAAAGAAAAATCACAAAAATATATTATATGTCAATTTGTTTATTTTTTTTTTTTTTTTTTGTTCGTTTTGTTCTATATACAATCCACCCTTGAATTTGAAAAAAACAAAATCCTTTTAGTATCAAAAACACACGAAAAAAAATTATAATAAAAGACTATACATACATTATTTTTCCTTTTGTACATTATATTCATACAATATCTATGTTCTATGTACATATAAATAGCTAAAGTACATACAATATTAGCGTAAAAATAGAAATTTAAATAAAAAAAAAAAAAAAAAAAAAAAAAAAACTAATTGTATGTTATACAACGTATTTTACTTTAGCCTTATCTCTCTTATGATCCTCGATATAAAAATACTCGTATATAAATACATTTGATGTACACATATATGAGCATTATATTTGTATTCTAAGTATTTATGTATGTAGTATATATAAAATATTTGTGAATATAATACAAAATTTGTTTTATAACTTTTATTCAAAAAATACATATACAGGGTAGGGGCTTGAATAGCTCGATGGTTGTGTGTCGGTCTTGCGATCTTTGAGATCACGGTTCGAATTCGAACCCCAGCCAGCGCACTACTCTTGCCCAAGTCGATCAAAAATTTTTCCCATCAGCAATGTACACCAGTAACTGATTACTGATGATAAACTGGATAATATATAATATGTATATCTGACATAAAATTACTGATCGGCGGTGCCATGGACTGAGTATCCGGGTGCACTTAATATATACTATATACATTTATGTATATATGTATATTTAAAAAAAATAAAAAAAAAAAAAAAAATATACAGGGTGTCCAGTTTCGGGTGGTCATCCGGGACACAGTAGATAGGTCTCGCCGAGACAAACAAAAAATCGTTCTAGAGGGAGGGGGGTAATTTCAACCATTTAGCCGCTAGAGGGCGATGAAGATTTTTCGCACTCAATCTACGAAACACCCTTGAATAGCTACGGTGTACTAGCTAGAAGAATCTGGTCTAAGAAAAATCTGAAGGAAACTCCCCCCTCTCTTCAATGATACCTTATATGCTTCTCTACGTTCTTTGTTTCAAGAGTTATTGTGCTTCAAAGACAGAATTTAGTGATTTTTTGCCATTTTTTTCAGAGATAATACAGGCTGTGGAATTACAGCGTCCTCTATATTAATTTTTACTTAAATTAGCAGATAGCCCACAATGTCCGCTTCATTTTAGTATTGTACAGTAAAGATCTATCTCTTACCAATTCAATACCAGCGCATAATAAACAATATTTGAAAAGCCATTTTTTAATAAAATACGGTTCTTTGATATGAGTTTTACATGATTTTACATGATTTTACACAATTCAAACACTAAAAAGATAGAACATGGAAAAAACTGTGAGAGATAGACCTTCACTGTAAAGGGCAAAAATGAAGCAGGTGTCTTAGGCTTTCTGTTTTTGTAATTTGAAATTAATATAGAGGGCGCTTTACTTCCACAGCCTGTATTATCTGTGAAAAAAATGGCAAAAAATCACTAAATTCTGTTTTTGAAGCACAATAACTCTTGAAACAAAGAACATAGAGAAGCATATAAGGTATCATTGAAGAGAGGGGGGAGTTTCCTTCAGATTTTTCTTAGACCAGATTCTTCTAGCTAGTACACCGTAGCTATTCAAGGGTGTTTCGTAGATTGAGTGCGAAAAATCTTCATCGCCCTCTAGCGGCTAAATGGTTGAAATTACCCCCCTCCCTCTGCAACGATTTTTTGTTTGTCTCGGCGAGACCTATCTACTGTGTGCCGGATGACCACCCGAAACCGGACACCCTGTATATACATACATAAATGTATAAGATTTAATTCAAAATATTTAAGTAGATATCTAAGTATATATGTACATATTATAATACTTAAGAGGCTTCAAGGAATACATGTACAATTTTTAAAGTATAGACAAAATACAAAGGCCAAAAGCAGAAAAGGATAAAAAAATCCAAAAAATAAAAAAATAAAAAAATAAAAATATAAAATAAAATACACCAAAAAAAAAAATTATAGTAATAATAATAATAATAGAAAAGGGTACAGAAAAAAAAACAAGCTTCTTTATTTCACTATAAAATGTATGTGTATGTATGTATGTATACGAGTATATATATCACGTATGTGCGAGTATACACACATATAATAATAACAAATTCTGCAAAAAAAAAAAAAATAACTATAAGTACATATCCATGTAAATATTACTTATATACAAATATCTACATTTATATGTATGTACATGTTAGCAAAAAAAATTTTTTTACATACATGTACACAAAAATTATTTATGTATATATACATATATTATGTATGCATGTACATAAATACAGAAAATCCTAAACTCAACAAGTATACACTTTTCTTTTCTCAATGTCAAACTTTTCACTATGGTACATATACTGTAAAAGTATATATGTAAAAGGATAAAAGTAAAATGAAAAATAAAATAAAATAAAAAAAAAAAAATAAACAAAAACCGTTTTAATATGCTACTACAAGGACAATATTAATATATATGTATGCATTATTTACTATACTTTTAAATACATATATCTACATATACAATTCATACATTAAAAATTTGTACGTAAATATATTGTAATACGTTGTACTTGTATGTGTATATGTATAATGTTAACTTAATATATATAAATTATGTGTAATATAAAAATTTTGACTACTACCTACTACATATATATACATTTTATACAATAAAGCGATATACATACGTACGAGTATGTGTAATTGTATATAGGATATATGTATATAAAAATATGTGTATATGATAATTGTATATGTATATGTATGTATATATATTTATGTATGTTTAGAAAAAATATAATAACTTAAACCTAAAAATACAATACAATACACACAATAATACTTAATAACCACAACAACAACAACAACAGCAGCAACAACAACAACAACAACAACAGCAACAACAACAACAACAACAAAATTACAAATTTAAGATTTACGAAAAGAATATTACATATAGTACAAAGTAAAAACATAAAAGAAAAGATAAAAATATAATACATACATTCATTTATATACACAAATATATTAACAAATATGTATGTATGTATGTATGTTAAAAAAAAAAGATCTAAGAAAAATATATAAATGAAAGAAAAAAAAAACCGATGAAAAAAATTCAAATTGTTGTTTTGTTATATCACTAGGCGCCAACATCAAGGGATAAATATTTACTTCGCGTCTTTTCATTATTTGTATTTAAAATATATTACATATATGTACATATTTAATGTACATCTGTACACATACTTAAATGTATGCATACATACATGTATATTTATAATACTTATATACAAAAAAAAATAAATAAATATGTAAATACAAAAATATTTGTAAGTAAATACATGTATGTACATATGTACATAAGTATCTATATACATATATGTATATTCTTATTTTTATATTTTGTTATAGTACAATAAACATTCTTAATGCATATCAATAAATACTTATAAAAATATTTCAAAATAAATTTTTTTCTTAAATTTACTATTTCATTTACATAAAGTATATCAAATATACATAATATATACTATGTATGGTATTTATGAATATGTATAAGTTATGTAAGTATTTACGTCAAATACTAAGAGAAACAGAAGTGAAAATAGAATACAGCCTTATTTGACACCAATATACTTACTATAAATATAGGAGAATCATATTATCTTTAATTTAGGCATTGTGAACTAGGCTGTGTAGCAAAAATTGCACATTATTGATACCCTCAAGGACACCTCAAACGAGGTAAATCAAGACACATCTGGCTTAGAAATATACTCGCAGAATTTATAACAACAGAAAGAATGTGGTCCAATACAAAAAATGTTGGCCAATAATCGCTTTAGATGAAGAGCTTTTGTTTTATTTTGTCGTTAAGTTGGCACATCAGTCAACGGATATTTCAACCTAATTTTAGCGTCATGGCTTCACATTTTATGAAATTACACTGTCTTGAATACATCTGTCTCTCTGTGTGTTTTCGATTTTTATAAATGTTCACTAAATTTTTAACAAAAAAGGGATAAGTGATAATTTTTTGGATCAAGCGCTGGTATAAGTGATTTGCAAAATTAAAAATTTAATCATTCCCAATTTTACTTGAATTTTGTATGAGTGTTATCAATAATTTTCAGTATATCCTCTCCTTCTGTCCATATACATATTGTTGTCGATTTTTCTTTGAGTTATCGTGGCCATCTTCTGGGACTATCAATACTCATTATATCTTTTAGAATGTCGCCATCGTATCTCTTCTTCAAATATATCAAATTAATATCATACCATCTCAGTCGTGATTCCGCTATAGAGACTTATTTGTAACTTGCTCTTATGTACACTCATTTTTTATTTTATCCGGCCAAATATTTTAGTTGTCCAACGTGTAGCATCTTCATTTCATTGACATGTAGTTTATCATCATCATATTTTTTCAGCTCATCTTTTTCACTCAATATTCAGATCCATATACACATAATAGCAAATCTTACGAATGTTTTATGATATATCTTGCCCTTAATTTTTTATTGTTGCTTTTTCGGAATTGCATAGTACTCCACTCCAAACATATTCCATAATTTCAGTCATTATCATTGAATTTTAATTTAATAAATAAATGAATATAATTAAAAACATAAGTACATAATAAGTCTAGAGATCTTTTCGGTAAAGACCCAGATTCGACATGAGATGTTCTCTGATACTATATACATAGTTAATCACAAATGATTTCAAATACATATAAAACGCTTAAAAAATCACCCTATACATACATTCAAATGTATAGTGTACTGTGTACATATTAAATTATTTCGTATAGATCATTTAAAAATATACCTATGTACGTATATATATACGTATGTATGTACTCATTCTTAAAAAAAAATTAACTATTTACAATTTACAATTTCATTATATTTATACGAATATCTTCTATAGTGTAACATATTTTGTTTATGTATGCATATCAATAATATTATTATTAATATCTAATAGAATAACAATAATAATTATTCTTCGTTATCCAACACATATTAAAATGTTACAGTATACAGTACAATGCATAATATTATTTTTGTATAAAGTCATTGACTGACTGTACACACATTAATGTCACTAATTTGTATGCATGCTGATACACATACTCTTATGTATGTATGTAAGTATGTACTTTACCTCCTCGATGCATGCACAATAAATCCATTGAATTTTTCTAAAATATATATAATGTACATGATGTACAAAATTACAACAGGATATGTATATTTACATACTTACATATTATGTATGTATTTATACACATATACGAGGGGATGTTTTTGAGTTCGGGGAATGGCAGGGTGAGAGAGTAGTAGTGGGAGAAGTCCTTTAAGTCGTAATATGTTGTCTGACTCATTATTAGTTTAAATACCGAGTTTTGCCACAATACGATAATTAGTCTGTGAATTATCGCCGATCAAACAACTGGAATCAACTCGCAACTTCTGGCAACTGCTTTTGCATAAAAATGCTCCCGTCCACAAACGTGGTGTTGCGCTGACTGTCTTATCTAAGGTGGGCTTCGATATTTTGTGTCACCCACCTCACTCCAAACGATTATTACTTGCTCCCAAAACTGAAAAAAGAACTGCGTTAGAAGAAATTTATCAACGATGAAGAAGTGAAAGATACAGTTTAGGCATATTTTGAAGACAAAGATAAAACATTTTTTTACGAAGGCATTCATAAGTTAATCGAAAGATCTGAGAAATGTATTCAAATTGAAAGTGAATATATTGAAAAATAAAAATAATTTGAATTTTTTACTTTGTCTCGTTACCCTCCATTCCGTATTCCGCGAACTTAAAAACGTCCCCTCGTATATGTATGTACTATATTTTATAAAATATACAATTTTCTGTATATTATATAGAGTGCGAGAATAAGTATCCCAATATTATCGAAGGAAATATATGATATCTGCATAAATACAAAAATTGGCATAATTGTATATTGTTTTTATTTTCACCTCTTATTCATAATGCTTTCTTTTTTTTTCTATATGCATATACACACATCTAAATATATTTTATTTCTTCCTTCTATTTCTTTTTTCAGATATGTACATAATATATGTATATAATACAGAATAATATAATATTGTTTTTGTATTTTTAAATTTTATTTTTTTTTTTTATTTTGTACACATTTTCTTTATCTGAAAACAATGTGTGTATAGGATATGTTAAAGATTTAAACATTTTGTATAGTTTTTACAGTAAACATATAATATCCTTAAATGTACATATACACATATATATGTATATTATGTATATAGATAAAAAAATATTACACATATTGCATATTAAGCATATACATATACGTAATTACATATTTATGTATGTATATAAGTACATACATTTTACATATGAGCATATACTTAGCTATATCCTTTATTGTATATTTATAACAAAAAGCATATAATATATATTGTATGTATGTATATTTTTAACATTCAATACATGTACACGAACAAACTTATCAATATATGTAATTATATTATATATATATGTAATTTACAAATTTTTTTTTTTTTTTCTGTATTCAAATGTAAAAAAAAAAGGTATCGAACTGTTCAAAATTCCTTCTTTCAAATAACAAAAAACAAAAAAAAAAAAACATTAAATTTTTATCACGTTTTCCGTTAGACGGCTATAAAATTTTTACGTGATTCTCTTACAGTTTGAGAAAAAAAAAATATTAAAATCAAAAAATAAATGAAAGAAAAAAATTTAAAAAAAAAATGTATATATATAAATATGAATGAAAAAATATTGATTTGTAATGTAAATACATATGTACTCGTATATGCAAGTAAGTACATATATAAAAAAAAATCAAAAACATTACACAGAAATGAAAAAACAAAACAAACAGAAAATAAAATATATACATAGGTATGTACATATTATTATGTACTTGCACACAGCAGTATAAAAGAATACGGGTACATCATCTAGATAAGTACATATGAATAAAATGTAAATTTTATAGTGAAATGATATTTTATATTTGCAAAAAAAAAAAGAAAAAAATGTAAAATGCATACGTTTGTATTTATATGTATACCTATATAATTGCATAATATATGTTCAATAAAAATAAATTTATAACAACTACATAATGTACTCGTACATACATATATGCTACTATATAGTAATTAATATACATACATATATGTATACATAGTATATATAAAATTACATTGCATTCGTAAAATAATTAGTCATAATATTATATAAAAAGTCATAAAGTAAATTGTCTAAGGATTCATACATTATGTTATGTTATATGTTATGTATGTATATGTATATACTTACATATCTGTTTCGAAAATCGAATATAAAGTAATGCATATTTACAGAAATGTGTTGTGATACTTATTTATATCATGTAATATTTAAATATGCGTATATAATATAAATTTAAATTTTATTTTACATATTATGCATACTCATAATGAATAGTTTTTTTTTTTTCTTATACATACATATTTAAATTTTTATATGGAATATTATTAAAGTAATAATAGATATTATATATATATATGTACATTTGTACATTTATATGTACATATGTACATAAATACATTATATGCAAATACTTATATACCATATGTGTATTAATAACATACATATTCCCACATAAATATAGCAATATACTTATGTAAAATATAACATATCGAGGGTTAATAAATGTGATATTTCGCCATATCGCGTAACTGCAATTTTTATTGAAATTATGTTTGTAACATTTTATGTGATTTAAAATTAAAAAAAATAAATAATCTCTATGGTTTTCAATTAAAAAAAAAATAAATAATCTCTATGCACCACATACTCTCTTCGAATCTACATAATACTGGTGATACACCGCAGCAAATAGTAATATCAATACTACATTATTTTGCTAAATTATAATATAAACGCGGTGTATTAATGTAAATTAGATTGTATATTACTTTGGTACGTTGTTTAAACATAGTATTGATACTACGTACAGGTACGTAGTATTCGTATGCTTTAGCTAATATCCGTATGCAAAAACCAATGATGTCACATACAACAATTTTTTTTTTTTATTTTAAAGCTGATTTTTTTGACAGCTTTATACTACATTTATCAATATAGCAATATTTCGGTGTATCATGGCCAACTTTATATTATAATATACGCTAATATTACTATTTGTTTAAAGTAGTATTGATATTACTATTTGCTGCGGTGTATCACCAGTGTAACCGATTTAAATGAAATTTGAAATATAAATATGTACTTTGAAAGTAGGGGCCGTTTTCGATAATTCAGATATCGTAAGGCTGTCCAAAATAAAATTTGCACTTTTCTGATGTTTTTATAACAAACAAATTATAAAAATTCTTTTCATATTTTTAATTTTTATTAACAAAATAAAATTATGTAGATATATTTTTTTTTATCAAAATTCTTAAAAATTAAATTTCATTAGCACCTATGGATATGCAAAACCACATAAATTTTAATTTTTATAAAATTTTCAGTGTGAAATAATTTTTGTTGTTTTCGAAATTTTTACATAACTATAGATTCTAGTCTTAAAGATAATGTATACGTATACATATATCTTGAAAAGTACACATTTCTAATAAATAATTTTTAGCATAAAAAAAATCAATTTTCTTTTGCTCCTATTAAAATTTTCATTTATTTTGCAGTTACGAGGTATCATATATTAACCCTCTTTATACAAAAGTAGATAAGTATGTATAAGTAATTTAATAAAATAAAAATGTTTATTTACCCATATACATAAATATAGGTATATGTATGTACATATGTATGTATATAATAAAAGCTTTATGTTTAAAATATCAACAAAACTTAACTGACTTAAAATATCTTGAAAATTTAAAAAGATACTACATTATACAATAAAAATTTACAACATTGAGGTTATATTATATGTACATGACAATCTAAAATCATTATTATTTTTATTTTTATTTTTTTTCATGTAAAACGCACTCATAAATGTATAAATACGAGTAAACATAGGTATATGTAGTATTATATACGAGTATATATGTATATATTTATTTGCTTTCATTTTTAAGGAAATATATATACATATATATATGTACATAGATATGTATGTATGCAAATAATATTTCATATGATATGTAAAAAAGCGCATATTCATATATGCATGTATGTAAATAAAAACATATAGATTTGTCGTTGCAAAAGATAAATTCATGATTTTAACACATACATATGTAGATACATACATTTAGTAAAATTTTATATACATACATATTTAAAATTGTGCATATGTACTATATGAATATTGCAAATGCATAATATATAACAGTTGAATATATGCACATGCATATAATATGTATGTATGTACTTTAATGAAAAACATATATGGTAAAAAGGAAAATAATAAATATTCAAGGAAGTGAAAGTTTTCAATTCAATTGCGTATTTGTCATTCAATTTGTTTGTAATTTAAATAAAAAAAAAAAAAAATGAAAAGAAAAATAAAATATGTACATGCATATATAAAATGAATAAAATATAAAGTATATAATACACATATGAAATAAAAATAGTAATAGAAAAATATATTGAGTAATAAAAATATATACATACGTACATATATTATATATATCCATATACATATTTATGCATGCATGTACATGAAATCCCTTTTTATTTTTTAATAAATTATTCAGTTTTTTATTTGCATGTATCTATATAAAGAGTAAATAACGATTGACGGATTCACTTTAAATTTTATAACATTTTTATTTTTTATTTTTTTTTTTTTTTCTTATTTTATTTTTGTATTTTATTTACAAATTATTATTACTATTCTACTATGTATATTCGTTATATATACATACATTTATGTTGATTGAATATATATATGCATGCGAATTGAAAGAAAATATTACGTACGAAAAATTGTATAATACACCTACATGAATAAATAAATAAATTCATTTATACATACAATTTCATATATGTATGTATATACTGTATTTTTGTTTGTATTATATATATTACATATTATATAGTGTACATTTTTTATTTAACATTATACAAAAAGTTAACAACAAATTTCATTCGATTTCTTGTTATTGTGAACATTTTTATGAAAAATAATATATTTTGATTTAATATTTATGAGTATATCATATACATTTATGTATGTATTATACACCTACATTTGTGTACATATGTTATGTGTATTCTTTATAATATGCGAACGATCATATAAAAACATGTAGTACTTACATAATATAAGAATTTTTTTTTTAAACGAATATAATATTATGCATATGTTTTATATTTTTTTTTTCAAAATCAAATCAAAGAGAAAACTAAATTAAAAATAAACTTTTCACAAGAAAAAATTAAATTAAAATGAAATGAAATGAAAAAAAAAATATGAACGAGTAAATTTTTAATGTAAAAAAATTACAACATACATTACTCTTGTATGTTTTCACACAATATTTGTACGTCTTTAAATTCACATAATATAACAACAAAGTTAACATTAACATCAAAAATATTATTTATGTACATACAATTTTTTCAAAATTATATAAACCATTTTTATTTCGTTAAAACAAAAACAAAAAACAACAAAAACTAAAATAATAATAATAACATAAAGAGATAAATAAGAAAATATTTTAACTGTATATGTATATTATACCAAAATAGGATTAATTTTTAAAACAAATAATTTTTATAGAAATATATAATGAATGTATAATGGATTAGTCTTCAACGAACCAACTAACAATAACAATTAATGGCGGGACGGATAAGGTATATACAATAACGAATTGTATGAGTTATCATAATTTCAGTCACCAGAAACTTTCGTCGCATATAGAATATATGCGTTTGAGGTGCGCCCTGGTCACCTACAATGGTAAAATAATCACCAAAGAGTTCTTATGCAAATGCTCACAGCTGATTCATAAACGGGTGTTTACCCATGAGAAAAATCGATATCAAAATGTATTGACAATGTAAGAAAGGATGATTGCAATCAATGTAGTACATGAGAGATTGGACAAACGTGATCGTGCTGTATGAAGATCTTTACTGCATTGAAGGAGCCTCAGATCAAATCCAGATTGGGCTGTGAAGAACATAATAGTTTTTTCGTCAATTGAAAAAGAAGAATCCAAAATTATCGTATATGTATGTATATAGTTACAAAGTTGAAGAAATATAAACAAATTATCACATAATTATTTATCGAAGTATTAATTATTTATGATAAATTACAATACAAATATGTTTAAACATTTTTTTCGTTTTCCTAATACATACATTGCTTTTTACATGGTAAATTTATTGATCTTATACGCACAAGCCCCCCAAGTGGGATGACTTAAGCACTAAGTTTTTCTTAAACCTAAGTTTACTCATCTGGCATAGTCAGTTTCTGGGAGCCACAAATGTTTCAATACTGTAATTGTGACAGGAGCATAACAAACGATCAGTACCAATACCATGTTGATTACATTCCAGATCCCCCTTAAAAATGATAATCACAAAAAAATTATGTAATTATATTTAATGTACCTATTTTTTTTTTTTTTTTTTTTTTAGAACATCTTGTCCAGATTTTAACAAAACAAACTAATCAAATTAAACATATACCTAATACTCGAAAATGGAATTGGTTCATTTCATTTCATATGTAATGTATGTAAATGTGTTTTGCACATTGTAAAATTACAAACAAAAAACGGATTAGTTTAAAAAATTCATGTGTGTCTCTAAGTAGGCTATTAAAAACTATAAGTATATGCAATATAAATTATATTGGTATTTATACATTATAAATAAATGTGTATTTATATAAAATATATTTTAATTTTTTTACAACTTATATTACATAATATATACAAATATTACCTTATAATCGTAACATATCTACACTTATGTACATTCACACACATAATTGTATAAATGAACGTTTATAAAAGTAATATAAACACTATGTATATAAATAAATTAAAAAAATAAAAATATTATGTAATAATACTATATCTTTCTATATCTTTTATATTGCACAATATTATGTAATATCATTTTTATCATGCAATTAACCCATCAAATTTAAATAATACGAATGTTCATAATACATTATTTATGTATCTACACGTATATAAATATGTACATATGTATATGCATTAAATATTTTCATAAACTAAAAATCTTGCCCATATAAAATTTATATTTGGTATCATAACATAACTTATTTCCCAGGATAATAATTTTGTCGTCATCTTTCAAACCAAATATGACACTAAAATCTATTTTATTTTTTGTTTTTTTTTCACGTTTTATTTCACTTTTTTTTTTTTGTTTTCAAAAACCTAACATTTTATTGAATTCTAAAATAGTTTTTCTTACATGTATTTTTATATGTATGTATGTATATATGTAATATTTATATATATGTATATATACTGGTGTATAAGCATACAATTTATTACATACTTGGTACATTTATAATGTATATAATTTTATATGCGGTTTATGTTATGATATAATAACCCACCTTACAATTTTTTTTGTTTTTTTTTTGTTTTTTTTTTTGTTTTTTATTCATTTATTCACTCAATTTTATATTAACGAAATATACATATGTACATATAGTATATATATATATATATACATATAGTAAGTATGTATATGTATAACAAATAATTTATATCATTTCTTTCTTTTTTTTTTTTTTGTCATCATTATATTATTATTTTCTTTTAGTATCCGTTTTCCTTAAGATATGTCATATACATGTCCTAGATAGATTTTTCATTGTAATATTAGATGTAACATTTCTCAAATACAAGTTAATATTTATAATATTAAGTATATGTATGTACACGTATATATATACATACATATTATTTATGTGGTTGGTTTACTATTGCATCTATCGCTATAAAAACACTGACATTATTACAGCAATAACTATATACATACATACATATATACATAATATACATAATGATACTCATCTATTTATTTACATTATATACATATATGTACATATAAATAAATAAATGAATACACATATACATAGAATTTTCTAAGAAATAACAAACATTAAATATTTACACAAAAATAAATATATTTGTATATATATTGTTACATATATGTATATATGAGTATACATGTGTGTGGTGTATCTATGTTAGTGTATATGCATATAATGTGTTCATATAATTTAACATAAATATAATATATGTACATAAACATATACATATATATATATATACCTAACCTATCATATTAAATTATTCTCGCATGAATCTTTTTTCTTATACCATTATGATTATTTTTATATTATGTACAATGTATATGTATTATAAATGTACATTAAGTTTAGGTATAATACATACATACATACATATATGTACATACATAAATATGTACATCTATATAGTATATCCTAGATATATTATGTAATATAATTTTTTATGTGAAAACTTCTAAAAACTATACAAAAAAAATATTCTTATATGATAAAATGTAGACAGTATATACAGTATTATAATAAATACATCGGCTATTATATTATTCGTGCATGCATTATGAATTGTAACGAATATTACTTATATATGTACTAACAAACCTATACATATATTATGTACAAAATATGCATATAATGCGATCGTTTTATTATACTACTGACAAACAATATACATACAAACATGCATTACATGATGGTTTTAAAGAGGAATACAATATATAGAGAAAAAATTTATATACATATTATAATAATTTTTTATCATCCTGAATTTGTTGTGTGTTTTACTCAATAATATTAATAATAACCAATGAAAAAAAAAAAGAAAAATACATAAAAAATAGAAAATATATGTAGTAATCTTTAGAAGAAATTGACTGAAAAAAATTTTTGATGACAGTTTACTGTATAAGCATAAATGATAAATAAAAATGTACACATATTTATTTGTAGATATATTAAAAATGTATTATGTACATATATACATAATAACTTTACATAATTAATACATATGCAAGGACATAAAATTATATTATCATCGTCGTTCTGTGAAAAGTCACTAAATCCATTTTAGCTGAAAATTACAAAGTCCAAATAATACAGTGAGTTTTTACTGCTGACAAATGTACTGAAAATGAACTTATGTAGATATTTTCAAACTCTCAGTAAATCCTAAGCTTTATATAGGAGGCTCCATGGAGGACCTAGAGAGACCTTACCTTTCGTATAAATAAAATATTATTCATATGACTCATTTCATATATGTACATAACTCATTTTCAGCAAAAATTGGTTTAGTAACAGTCAATTATAAAAATATGTGTGTACATGTGTGTCTTATGAAAATGAATATAATGTAAAACATATTATTTTTATAATTTTCTTTAATTTTTATTAATACATTTCTTCTTCTTTCTTGCCATTATTTACCATTTACTTGGATCGGAGGCCGATTTTATACGCCACAGTTTCCTACCCTGTGTTTTCCCCCTGTTCTACATTTGACATTGCAATGTCCACTTCACTTTTCGTCTACCTATGGTTTTCTTTTTGATGTTTCTATAATCGAATAATTTTCTAGCTATGTATATGCTCTTCATCTATCTTCTCATAACATATTCATATCCTGTTTTCTCTCAATTTGTCTACAATTGGTGTTGCTTTGCAACTTTCATGTATGTATACATATTCATTTCTTATCTTGCCATTTCTGGTGACACCACAAGTTCATCTTAGCATCTTATTGTTTTCCTGCTTAGCATTTTGTTGCCTTACATTCAGAATCATATAACAGTGTTTGATCTTACTGAAAGTTTGTATATTTTTCCAAATAAAATCACAGGCATCTTTTTTTATCACTTTGACAGAATTCCAGTCAGTGAATTAATGATCTCCATATTATTTGTCATAAATTTTTAATTCTGTTATTTACAACATTTTCTATTTTAAAAATCGAAAACTAATTTTAATTTAATTATTACAAAGATCAGATAAAAAAAATTATTAATAATTTTTAATAATGTCCACATCTACAAATGTCTTCACATCTACAAATGTCTTCATCTTCATTTACGCGAGAATAATATAGGTAACCATCAATAACAAACTTGATGTACCTTTTCTTTCTTTCTTTCTTTCTTTTTTTTTTCTTGACGTCATTTCATTTTCATATTATTTCATATTTATTATTTGACATGGCAAGGTTATCAAATATTTCGAAAATCATTGATTCGTTTTTGACAAAATAATGACTGTGAAAATATTCTATGATATCCTCATAAAAAGGAAATATTATAAGCTTCCATAAGCCATATACATACTTAGAACCAGAATACATACATATTATCGAAATTCATATCGAAATTATATCATTCGTTAATGAGTTTTGTCGTTAAAAAAAAAAAAATATTCACACACACACATATATGTACATACGTTACATATTATGTACATGATTATGAAAGTAAAGGCGTCAAACTCCTCCATACCATACAAATTTACTTCTTATATATTTATTTAGTTTACGTTATTTTTTTTTCTTGTCATGAATTAGAAAAATTATTATACAAATACATATATATACGTACATACATATTTATACATGTATAGCAGTATATAATATCAGCACGTACACGCTATGCTAATGAATTTTTTACTTTGTATTCATATTTTTATCGTATCGTATCCTAGACTCATGGACACCAAAAAAAAAAAAATAAATAAATAAATAAAAAACTAATTTCAATCATTTATTTTATTTTATTTTTATTTTTTTTTTTTCATGTGACATGCCCTTTTCATTAATTTCATCAATAAAAATTGTGTAATTAATTTTTTTGTTTTTTTTTTTTTTTTTTTTGGTTGATTCTCATTTTCATTTTTGTATTTTGTGGTTTTTGTTTTTTCTCATTTCTTTATTTTTTTGTTTTTATATTTTTATTTTACGGATTTATTAATGTACGATACTTAAACTTTTTCATTATTTCAGTTACCTCTGGGAAATTATTTTGCAAAATCATCATTCGAAAAAAATATATAAAAAAAAACAAACTAAATAAGAATATAAAAAAATTAACAAAAATTTCAAATATTACTATAACAAATTAGAATTTTTTTTGTTGTTTTTGTTGTCATTGTCATAAAATAAAACCATCTTAAATACTATGTACATACATAAGTAATATACATATTAATAACTATGTATATCCTTTTTTCATTTTTATCATCAATATTATTTATGTACATATTTTTACAAAAAAGTTCACATGATACAACTATGTAGAGTAAGTATCTCTATATGTATGTATGTAAATAAATATTTTTGCAATAAAAGAAGAAAATTAAACTTTACAAATACAATTATAAATATAAAATAAGAATATAATATCACAATCAGTATATGTTAAGATGCGGAAATTATGCTCCTGGAAAGGAATTAGATGACAGCGGGGAAAAACAGACTGGAATGAAGACAAGCATTAGATGAGGCCAAGGCTTGATTTGGGCTGTAGTGACATTGGAAGAAGATGAAAAATATAATATATATTTCATGTATGTATATTACATAATTCTCTCTCTCTCTCTCTGCATCAGAAGTTCCTAAAGTATGGATTGCAAGCTATTTTATTTCCATGTGGATCGCCAAAAATGCTATTGTTCAAATAATTGTGATTGGTTCATGTGCATGATTACAAAATCCAATAATAATATTCATCATCATTCCCAGTCACTCCACTAGAGAGCATCAATCTTCAACAAAAGCTCTCCATCTCACTCAATTCGTGGCTAAAGCTTTTGTATCGAATATGAAATCTAATTTTATTCATTATTAAACCATATTTTTATGAGTATTGATTTAATAAAAAAAATTTTTTTGAGATTTTGTCGATTGAGGGGAGAACTTCGTCTTAAGCTGACAAACATAAAACTAACTAAGTATGTCGAAGATGTTATAAATAAAAACAAAAAGGAAGCGTACCCTATTCATACATCTAGTTTTCCTTTTATAATTTGTTTCCTTATTGAGTTTTGTAGGAGATGGGTCACAAAAATTTAATGGCTTCTAACAATAGGTTTTGAATCATAAAATTTTGGGAATCTCTGATCTATATAAATAGTAAATTATACATATATATTATAGTATTCATGTGTACATGTGTATATATTTTGGAATAATTTTTTTTTTTTTTTTTTTGCTAAAATTGATTTTTAATAATAAAAATTGTAATGATTTGTTGCATGGAAATGTAGACAAATTCTGTAGATGTACAACATATCAACATATATTGTATTTACTATATTATATGTGTAGTTAAAATTAACTTAAAAATATATCGGATAACTAAAACTTGAAAAGGAATTGAATAAATAAATGACAACGTAAATAATAATATGCTAGTAACAAGGGAGAAGAAAAATTTAGTAAATAAAATACATAATCACAAATCAATTCGAAACACTAAAAATCATCAAAAAATGAATCTTTTATTTTGTTTTATTTCTTATTTTATTGGCAAATCTTACAAACAAACCAAAAAAATAAAAATGAAAATATATAAACGAATCTTATGAAATCAGTTACCATATCAATGTAATGTATTTATTTAGTTCGTCCTTTAGTTCGTTCATAATTTAATTATTTTTATTTTCATTTATTAAATTCAATCATCCATTTCAAATTTAATAGAGAAACGATAAAATAAAAAAAAATTAATTCAGAATAATGTATAGAATGTACATCAGGGCTGGATTTAGGCATATAGTCAAAACAGACGACTAAGGGCCAGCAAATTTTGTTATATTAGAAAACTTTTCACCTACCTACACCACAGTACCGAATATAAAAAAGAAAGTGAAAATATACAAACTATACTCTTCGTGCGTCTTTCTACTTTTCTTTCTGTATTTGTTTACCTATGAAAATATAGACTAAAACATTTATCGGTTTTTCTTGTATACACCGATCTAGTTTCAATCTAAAAATTTTCTTTGTACACTCCTACTACAATGCAGTACATAATATACACAAGAAAAGATGAAGAGAAACTACTATTCGCATTTTTTTTTTTTCTTTCTTTCAACATCTCATCTACGAGTATTATTTCAAATATTCAAGAGTTTCATTTGTAAACAAGCATATATAGTCATAGAAAGAGAACTAGAAAGCAAAGTATAAGCAATCGTTTCTCTTCTTATTTTCTTGTATAAATTATGTACTGCACTATAGTATCCGTGTACAGAGAATAATTTCAGATTGAAACTAGTTCCTTGTAAACAGGAAAAGGCTATGAATTTGTTGACGTATATTTGGAATTTTGTGCTATTAAAATATAAAAAAAAATCAATTTAAAGTTTGAAATTGTAGTAAAGTTTCAACCTAGAAGGCGAAAAGTTTAGAAATGCACCGGGCAATCGAGAGGCTATAAAACCGCCGCTGACTGCAGCACAGTATCTAGAAGTATAATATGCACTATGCTAGTACGATTAGTATTTCTACCCATCCATATACACTCGTATTTTCATTTCCAAGAAAACTTCGAGTGATACCTCATCGTGATGCTTCACGGGGAAATCCGTCACTGTTGTATTCATACTCATGAAGATTGTATTTCGCTTTTAAATCATTTGTCTTTATTACAATTTTTTTTTCTTTTTTACATTTTAACTTTATTTTTGCTCAAGTGTATAATTTGTTTATAGAGTCGTATACATGCATATATAAAAATGTAAACATTTTGACATATTATTCTTATAAATATACATACATTATATAAAACATATATACACATATATAGGTATATTGATTTTCATATCTACATATTTCTTTTCCTACAGTATTTTCAATATTTTAATGTACAATTTTTGATTATGTACAAACGTACATAAGCAACTAATAAAAATATTGATACAATGCAACTAATTTAAATTAAAATTTTTACCAATCAAGAAGAAAGACAAAATGATAAAAAAAAAAATGTTGTATGGTGTGGTGTATGCACAAATCATTATTAAGTAATTCAAGTGTATTATTATTATATTAAGTATTATGTATTTTCTTAATACGCAATTATGCGCATCCATACACAATCATTCATTGCAATATATGAATATTTAAAAAATTTATAAATTTCATTGTCATGATTTTGTTTTTTTTTTTTTTCTTTCAATTATTTTACTTCTTTTTTATCCTTGATTTTGAAGAACATATTATATAATACATACATAAATTTCAACTCATTTATACTATTAAATTTCATTATTTTCACTTTTATAATTAATATATTTTTTTTTTCTTCAATTATTTTCTGTTTTTTTTTTTTTTTGTACTGTCAAAATTTTAATTAACATTGCTTCCAGTTACACTAGACTTAAAAATTCAAATAACAAATTTCAAAAAAGAAAAAAAGGCAAAACTGAAAAGTTGATAACAAAAGGAAAAAATTTAATTTTTTTTTTTTTAATTTTATTAATCGACAAAAATAAAAACTTTAGTTAAATAAATTAAAATTCTAGAAGATATAAGTATAAACAACATAATACTATACATACATAATAATACATATTATTATGCAGGGTGTTTGTTTTCTGAGTGTGAAATTAGATATAAAGTATAACACGATAATCCTCAGACATTTGATAATATTCTATGACAAAAATTATACTGGTAAAAGTTTCTATTGATTATATTTTTAACGATATAAAGACTGTTGATAATTTTGTGTTTTATGCGAAAATCAATTCAATATGAAATCGTGTATAACATTTTTTTTTTTTTTACACTCCATACATATCATCATTTAGTGTTCTATAGCTAAAGATAAAAAATAAAATTACCTTGTTTTTGATATGCAATATGTATTATGAATTCGGTTCTAAACAACAAAAAGCAAAAAATCCTAAATTAAAAATGTTTGGTAAATTTTTTTTAAAAAAATTTCAATAATTAAAATTGGGTTTCTGAAAACAAAAAAAAATTTGCTACACAAATAAAATTTTGAGTTTTTTGAAATTAAAGCTCAGAATTGTCTAACATCGTAAAAATTAGGTCAGAAGGTTAAGGGAGGGAAGACTTTAAGAACTTAGATATAGAAGAAATGACAAGCGCGTTAGGACAGAAATTTATGACAAGCATTTACTAGACGAGAGCCGATCCTAAATAAAAAAAAAAAAAAATCAGTGTATTGGCGCATTTACATAATCTTTTCTTGCTTTCTTATTCTTGTTTCATGTCGTATATTTTTATATGCGATGCCTATTAGTAGTATTGCCATATACTTATTTTATGATTTTCATTCTTGTTTTCATATATGACATTTTTCATTAAAATTAAGTTACAAATTCGATTGTGATAAAAAAAATAACTAAAAAAATATATATACATATAAATTTTTATTTTAATTGATTATTATTGAGTATTATTAATAACCTATAGCAGTATTGCATTTTTGTTGATGGTGAAACATTCTACTAGTTTTGATTATTAACATACTGGCAACACTATATTCAAGAAAGCAAGAAAGTAAACCACCTCTGAATTGGTTTGCTTTCTTGTTTCCTCTTGTCTCGCTCTTCTATACCTCTCTTCTAAGTTAATGACGTCACGTTCTTGACTTTCAAGATAATGTAAATGCGGACTATAACAATGACAACGAAGAAGAAGAAAAAGTCAAAAATAGGATCGATAGAAATTTTTACTACTAAAATATTTTTCATAAAATTATCTAAAAAATATGATATTGAATATGTGTTTGCACTTAGAAAAAAAAAAACACACCTTGTATATGAAAATAATTATAAGGAATATATATAAATATGACAAATTATTATTTGTACAAATAACTTGTATTAAATACACATAAACATATATACTTATTTATAAAAATAATAATGTATGTATTTGTGTGTGTGTATATATTCAAGTATGTATATACTTAAGTATATATGTTCAAATAAAATTTAAAATAATATCTATATGTGCATATTTATAGAAATATGTAATAATTATTTTTGTATACGCATGTATATATACACATTTATTCATTATGTACATAATTTCAATTTTTCCCAATAATTTATAAAATTAACAAAAATATCTGTTTATAAAATTAAAATTCATTCTTAGTTTTTACGTAGAAAAATTTGCAAAAAAAAAAAGAAAATTTGTTTAGGGATTCAAGAATAAAAAGCGAAGGAATTTATTTGCATATGTATATGTACGAGTATATAATAAAAATGAAAATTTATAGTAGTATATAGTATATAGTGTGAAAAATATAATTATATTTACGCAATAAATCGTAGATATTTATATGTTGTTAGATACTTAGATAGTATATAATGCGAAAAATAAATATAAATTATAATAAATTTAAATATAAATTTATTGACGTTAAAGTTATATTAAGTAGAATACATACATACATATGTATGTATGTACATGGAGTATTTTTCTCCTTTTTTTGTTTTTTCATTTTTAATTTTTTATTTTATTTTTTTTTTGTTTTTTGTATAATGTATAGCTAATTTAATTTGAAATTGAAAACAATGAAAATCCGATATATGTACTTATTTATAAGTTTATAAAAGTTTTATATATACGTACATATACTTAGTGTAATATATGTTTTGTGTTAATATATATTATTATATGTGTACATACAAGTACATACATGTACTGTACATATACATGGTGTCCCGCCTCGGGTGATCAATCCGCTGACAGTAGGTAGGTATCATCGACAGAAACAAAAAATTGTTTTACAGGGGTTATAATTTAAACCGTTCAAGCCGCTAAAGAGGGATATGAAGATCTTTTGCACTTAATCTACGAAATACTGTTTAATAACTACAGTGTACTAGCTAGAAGAGAGTGGTCTAAGAAAAGTCTAAAGAAAACTCCCTTCTCTCTTTAATGATACCTTATATGCTTTTCTACATTTATTTTTTCAAGAGTTATTGTGTTGCAAAGTCAGAATTTAGTGATTTTTTGCCATTTTTTCAGAGAAAATAATGGCTGTGAAACTGTGAAAGTAAAGCACCCTCTTTCGTCTAGCTAGTACAACGTAGTTATTAAAGGGTGTTTCGTAGATTAAGTGCAAAAAATCTTCATATCCTTCACCTCCTTATAGAACGATTTTTTGTTTGTCACGATGAGACCTATCTACTGTCAGCGGGTTGACCACCCTAGGCGGGACACCATGTATATACTTATAGATAGACGCATTTACAAATATATGTACATCGGTATTTGTATTTTTGTTTATGTATATATATTGTATAATATGAATGTTTTAAATGAAAGATGAGAAACTTTAAAAATCCCTAAGGCTTTTTTAATAAAGAAAGTTTAATGGAGATTAATTGAAGATTTTCTTGCCTAACAAATATATGTATATAAACATGTACAATACATAGAAATTCTAATATATATATTTACTAATCTAATATATATTTAAATTATATGTATGTATATGGAAATATGTATATCATATAAAATACATAAGTATATACGTTATAAATATATGCAAACAAATATATAACCTATAAAGAGTAAATTTTATATTTTTTGTACTTGTTGTTGTAATAATGTATAAAATCGTGTTTTTCGTTTTAACTTTTCTTGAAAATTTATTTAGCCCTCTTATTTAGTATTCCTTTTTTTTATAATTTTTATTTTCTCATATAATTTTATATACTACATCTAAACCCTTTTTTATGCGAATTTTGTATTTGAATATGTGAAAAGATAGCATTCGCTTTTAGGCGACCGATCGAAGCTTTCAAAACTATGCTACTTGATTCAATTTTTTCTATTATACATGTCTAGACGTCATGTCGGTATAACGTTTTTAGTGACAGCATTTTATATTGGTGTTTTGTTCAATCTAAAGTACGTATACAAAGCAATACATAAGTACTTAACAGTTTCAATTTGATGTTTGAGTATAGACAACAAAAAGTATAACTGAAACTGACAAATTATTTAGAAAATTTCTTTTACCCAACATGATCCTGATGAAAAACGTGTTGAAAAGTTTTCACGTGGACTCAGAGGTTAAAGGCTTCATACGGAAAAATTACATCTTTATTGTAAGTTAACTAAAGGATTAACACAACGATTAATAACTGAGTTCATGCCCCAAAGTACTGTAACAACAGTCTCACGAAAACGAAAGCTTCTGTATTCATTGTCTGAAACAAACTGATAGTGAAAAAAACATTGTTTTTTATGGAATATTTAACAAACAACCGAAATGAATATGTTTATTTTTTTATTATTATTAAAATTGATCACATGAATGTGTATGTCTGTTCTCTATAAAATGTTGATAAAAATCTTCTGATCCTAATGAATTTAATGTTTGTTTTTTCATTACATTGCTTATATTTCAGATTTGCTATATTAATCTTAACTTCTTCTATGGAATCAGTAGTTCCTTTTACGCGTAATTTTTTGGAAACGTATATATCGCGTAAAAAATGGTTTAAGTGTACATATATTAATATCTTCTATTATCGATATATTCACATTCATTAGAATACATTTACATTACATTTAGTATTTATATATACAATATATACTACTACATAATATATGCATACACTTAAAATTAATTGTATAAAATGTACATATACTATACATACATAAGTACAATTAACGTATACTTACAGAATGAATAACAATTATTCTTAGTATGTATCATCGATATACATAATTAAATCAATTTATATGATGTAAATTTTTTTATTCACTCTATATAAAATGAACAAGAATTAATTAAATCGAATATGTTTCTATTTTATTTATTTATTTTTTGTTTTTTAATTTTTATATTTTCTTTTTCTTTTATTAAACATAAAATTCATTATTCACGCATTAAGATATAATAATAAATCAATTTTGAAACGAAATTTATATACATACATATACATAGATGCATATCAATTAATCATTCCTAGGTATATACGTATATATACCTACTATCCCAGTACTCATATACGAGTATTGTATACAAACTTATTCAAAATACATTTGATAAAGTACTTATATTTAAATACATAATACATATACATACATACCTGCTGAAAATGTCAGTGCCAAGTGTATACTGAATTGTTTTTTTTTTTTTAATTTTTACTGAAAAAAAAAAATCATCTCAAGAATATCATACATATAATTTTGTATATATTAAAAATGAATGTATGTATGTATGTATATATAATATATAAATGAATTACTTTATAATATGTACACGTCTATATGTAAAAAGGATTCATCAAAAACATTTAACTATACAAAAAAAAAAAAAAAAAAAATATTAATACTCGTACTCGTATATTCAGCTACTTAATTAAATTTACTTCGGTTTTTCAGTTTAAAAATAATTCATATATGTTACATACTTACTTACATAAATAAATATACATAATGTACATATATTACATGTATATAATATATGCTCAAATACATATAGCTATAAATATAATATTTTGCAATAATAAAACTCAAAGATACAAATGTTAATAATTTTATGTATTTTACATGTTTACATACTACCTATACGTTATTAACAAACATTTTTAATATTATACATACGTGTATCTTACATAAATTCATGTACATACGTATATATAAAGTTATTTAAGTATATGTATATTAATATAATTGACTTTTAATAAAATAAGTAATATACAAGTCAAAATAAATAAAAAAAAAAAAAAAAATTGTTTATCAGTTCATATATGAATTATTCAAAAATTTTCAACAAAAATATTTACAAATTCTTTTAAATTTCTATATATGTACATACATAACAATTACAAGAATGTGAATATACTCTATACTTTTATACGAGTTACATAATATATGTACCATATATGTACTTTTATTAACCTACATTTTTACTATATAAGTACATATCTATTTGGTGTGTATGTTAGCACATATTATTTATTATATTAGATAGTATGTACGTATATAATATAATACGTAACAAGTATTTTATATTTAAGGCTAGAATGTATAAGTTATGAAAAATTTCGAAAACAAACAACAACGATTTTATACTAGAAATTTTATTAAAAAATTATAAGTAATATGCTTTTGCATAACTATAGGAGCTATTGATATTGAATCATTAAGAATTTTGATAAAAAAAATTATAATACAATAAATTTTAGTATTTGTATTTTAAATTTCATTGAAATCGGAGAATCTTTGAAGATATATGATGCAAAATTAAGCAGATTTTGTGCTTGCTACTCTTAATAACATATAAGTACGAATAATAATTACAAACAAACATAATATATACTTACGTATTTAATGAATAAATATGTATATTACATGCATATGAATATGAACTTATTCACTTATATTTCATATACATATATGTATGTACTTAATTTTCATTTTATAATACAAAAATTTATATATCATACATATACACACATGCATAATAATATATGTATATACGAAATGAAAAACTATGCCATAAACAGAATACAGAAATTTTTCGCGGAAATTTAATTTTACGAAATATCATGGTTTTATTATCAGTTAAGAGCAGGTTATTCTGATTTTACTGATTTTGGGTGATTTTGGTACACGTTTTCTCAGCCATTTTTTATCCAATTTTTATGAAATATGTTTTAAATGAAAGTTCAATGGGTCTAGAGTGAAATAAGCGGAACAAATTTTTCAAAAAGGTTTTAGTTTTTCCTGTACAGGATAATAAGGACGAGGCTTTCTTCAAATTTCAACGTTCTTTGGTACACCTTTTCTCCGTAACTACACCATATATTTTTCTAAAATTTTTGTCATACATCATTCAAAGGGTGTAGAGTGCAATAAGCGGAGCACTTTAGTAATTTTTGTCCTTATTAGTCCTGTAGAACGCTTTGAAGAAAGAAGGATTTTTACAAAAAATGTATAGATTTTAAATTTAATTTTTCATGGGTAGATGATTGCGTATTATACTGAAATTTTCATATAAGGTAATTCGAATGTTCTTTTTTCGATTTCGAAATAGAAAAATAAAAATTTTTACATTATTTTAGAATTATTAGTAATATAAAATTCATATTTTTCACAAAAATTTTGTCATAGATAATAAAAATGTTTTGCATAACTCTTGGCTCTAATTATATCAATTTTTCACCGATACGTTTATTCATTTTATATGAATAAAAATATTATATATGTGTGAGTGGTACATATTCAATAAACAACAAAAAAAATGCTTCCAATTGCTATCATACGATCGCCGAAAATAGAAGAAAAAAAAAAAAATAAAAAAACAAAAAAAAAAAAAATATGGCATAGCCAACATAGCAAAGCATTGCAAAGAAGCTACCTGCTATTATGATGTACAATATTGTATATTGTATATAATGTGTATAATAAGCACTAAGAATAAAATAGCTGGAGTAAGGAGTAACCTAATGATATTTATATTGTATGAATGTATGTATATGTTATATGTACTTATATTCATATAGTATATTCATTACATGATATACGCAATTATATACACAAATGTTTATATCTTGTATTTCAAATATCATTTAGAAATTATCAATACAGGTTTGTAACTCGGTAATATGTATGGTAATATAATTTTGCTTGAAGGATAATAATATGTATTCCAAAAAAAAAAAAACAATCTGTACAATACAATCCTTTATCGTTGCGACTTGCGAATAAAATAGCTGAGCTGGAGTACTAATGAACATTGTATATTGCATGAACATATGACGTGGAATGACTGTATGTATACATATGTATATGTATAGTCTTTTAACTTGTGTAATATTATTTTTTTTATATAGGAATATATCAATTTTTCACCGATACGTTTATTCATTTTATATGAATAAAAATATTATATATGTGTGAGTGGTACATATTCAATAAACAACAAAAATAATGCTTCCAATCGTTATAATACGATCACCGAAAACAGAAGAAAAAAAAATAAATAAAAAAACAAACAATTAAATGACGTGGTATAGCAAAGTATTGAAAAGCAAATACTTGCTATTATGATGTACAATACTGTATAATAAGCACTAAGAATATATTATATCAAATAAGACTTTCAATGATTATATGTACACTATGTTGTTTTGTTATGACGTGTACTTTTTTTTTATGAAATTTTTTTTTGCTTTTTCTGCCTTCGGTCCTCATATAATATTAAGAATTGATTTTGTTTTTTTTTCTATTAGTTGCGCATTTCATATACCCACAAAATTTACAAAACAAAATAAAAGAAGGTTAGTGTAAAATAAATGAAAAAAAAAAATAATAACAGAAAGTAAACTAACACAACGATAAAAATATTTTTTGAATGTATTTGTTAGCTATTTTCGTCGTGTGAGTTTTCAATTTTAATTTTTGATTTCAGGAGGACATCCTCTTAAATGTTGACAATTTGTTTTTCTGATTTTTATTTTTTATTTTCTTTTTTCATTTCTTAATGATATTATATTTTTCTTATATGCATACTTTTTTTTTCTTTTATTCTTATTATTATTATGCTTACTTTTTCCACTTATCTTTTTTATTTTTTAAAAGAAAAAATAACTAATGTTTTCGAGAAGAATTTTCATTTCATTTTTTTTTTTTCTAAATTTTATATAAATAATACGTATATGTATAATTCTTTGAATAGAATTCTTATCATTTACAATTATAATAGTATAAAGGGTGGGCCATTTAACTTAATGTTTAGAATTTGAACTACCGGTTATTTAGATTTTGACAGGTTTGATGACATTCATGATGTTACTTAATATAAATTTAGTTTTATCTTTGATTAAATATTGATATTTAAAATGTTGCTCTTTACGCTTGAACAAAATTGGGAAATATTAAAAACTTACTTTCAAAATGGTGAGTTTTCTAAACAAACGGTAAGAAATTTAGGAAAAAATCGAATAATCAGCCGAAATTATGATGTTAATTGGCCGCCTCTGAGCTGTGATTTGACTCTGTTGAATTTTTTTTTTTTTTTGTTGGGTAACCTTTAGGATAAGTGTTACGCTAACCACCCAGAGACGATTGATGCCTTGAAGCACGAAATCAAAGTTGCTATTCATGCGATTGGAGCACAAACAATCGAAAACGTATACCGAAAAATTTGATTGATCGGATTGGGTGCTGTCAAACAAGCCGTTACAATCATTTAAACGATTTAGTGTTTCATGCTTAAATGAAAATGTCCAATTTTTACAAAAAGACCAAAATTTTGAAAAAAATTAATTAATTTGTTTTTCTTTTTCAAATTCCAAACGTTAAATGGTCCACCCTTTACTATATATAATACCTTTTATATGTGCATACTTTGTATACATATGTATGTATATATAAATACATTATTAGATTCGAAAATTTATATACATTCACCCTTAACTCTAATTTGAATTTTATAATAGGTAATATTTACATACTATACATAAGTAGAAGTAAATATATATGTCTGTATATCACAATATAAATATATGTATATAAACATGCAGATACATTCATACATTTATATAAAAATATCTTTAATTTTTGCATTATATACACATTCAAATAGATATAAAAATAGTACATACATATATGACACATAATATTATAGTCTATATACATATGTATAAGTTTTTATATACGGAATTTTAATGTTACAGATATGATATACCTGATATCTATAACACATATTTATACACATAAGCGTGATAAAATTATGGGACACGAATAATAATTTTTCAAAATAAAATACTCTAGAACGTGTATCATAAACAAAATTCTTGCAAATTTCTTCAAATAAAATATTTTAATCAATTGATTTTATATTTCAATAGAAATATTTTCAATTGCGCTATTTAAAAAAAAAAAAATTCAGGAAGAAAAAAGTTTTATCAAAACTATTGTGAATAAATCATGGGACATACAGTATAAAAACTTAATCAAATTTATATGAAAAAATTAGTGAATATATTATATAACCTCCCTCCGAAGGAATTATTATCATTATTGAGAGCAATTATATTTTCACTTTTTGTCTGTGATAAATCATCAAAGATATTCATATCAGTATTGATTAGATACTTTATTTTCTATATATATTTATGACAAATAATTATGTTTGTTCCATAATTTTTTCACACCCATGTATATAATATTCATATACTTATGTTATGTGCGCATTTAAATTAAAAAATCAATTCCTTGATACATATAATATTACTACAATTTTTATTATTCGAATTTTGAGGAAAAATAAAAACTTATACATACATATATGTATACACATTCATAACAAATAACATATAATAGATGATAATAGTCTATATGTATATAAAATGTATATAATTTGATACATATGTGTGTATATATGTATATAAGTAAGTATTTGTGTAATAAAAAAAAAATTATTGAAAATATGTGATTTTACATTTCATTTGTATACTATATACAATAATTTCAAATTTTTCTTCCTTTCCGCCTTTTTTTTTTAACTCTAAATTAAAATCCATATACATATCTACCTACCTAGTATATGAATATACTGATACATTTAAAAAAAAAAATAATAATATTTTCTTTTTTTTTTTCTTCATCGAACACTATATTCACATTTTTATAACTTTTATTGTACATTACATACTATACGTATATTAATATGCATAAAATATAATCTACATATACGCATTCATATTTAATATGTATCTATAGTATCTATCTACACATACATACATTAATATTATATGTATGAACATATACTTTTTTTTTTTTTTTAAATTGTGAAATCATATAAAGGTGAATTCCAGAGAGATTATATGACTTGGAAAATTTTATCGTTTGGAAAATCATTTTGAAACTTTAAATTTTCTTGATTGTACTTTTTGTACGAGTATCTATATCTATATACCTATACATACATATATGTATCTTATGTTCGTATATGTGCATATATATGTATATAGATTTAGGTGTATATTAAAAATGTTAAAACTTATAAAAATTATATTGTATGTACATTCATAAAATGTGCGTAAAATGTATATCAATAAAAATTATATACATATGTATATGATTGCATGGTGTATGTCGGTGTTTGTATAATTTAAAAATTTATTTATATTATATTCTCATGCATATAGTAATATATCTACGTACATAAATTATCATACATTCTTTACAGTACATTCACACATGCTTATATTGTAATAAAAGAAAGAATTTAAATACGTATACGTACGAAAAATATATCAACATAGTATAAATTTTACAAATGTTATATGATCTTATCTGTTTAATAATTACTCTGAATAATGTGTATTTGAATACGGAAAAAAATTGTTTATTATATTTTCTAAATAAATATCCTTCTAAGAGTTATTCTTCTCTTATGTTCGATTTCTTCACTTCCAACTAACTTTAGCAGAGAGATAGCAAAGAGATTTACATTTCTTCCTTCATTTCTGATTAGTAATTAGCTGCCAGCTTATACCAGCAGCCAGCAGATAAAGCTTTGATTATTTAATTAGGTGTAACGTAATTCGATACTACTGCCGGCTAGTTGTATAACTGGAATTACATTCAAACTTAAGGGCCGGTACTCACATCGAAAGCTAAATTTTTCTCCGTATAAAACCTATATGTATAGAAAATGTCGCTAAATTGTTAGCTAAATTTTTAGTTTCAAATTTCGCTTACTGGTACTCATTTCTAAACTAAATTATCACGGTGGAACTTAATAGTGGAGAGTTGTGGAACTCATTTTTCACAATCATTTTATATGGTCGAGCATATAAAAGGCAAGCGAAATATTGACAGCTCAAATATTTTGACAAATAAATATTTATTTATTTATTTTTACTTAATTTAATTTCATAGCCTCCGCGATTTTTTTCAAAAAATTTCAAAACTCTATGTACTCTACACACATTTTCTTTCACAATTTTTAGCTTGTAGAATTATATATGCAATTGCAAGCGAAAAATTTCACGGGAACTGAGTACCAGGTCTAACACCAAATTTTACATTGAAAAATTTCGAGTCTCGATTTAAAACTTTTAGTTTTAGCTTTGCAGTTAGTTAGCAGGAAGTCTGTGTGAAGAAAACCAAATTCGCTGCTAGCTAGCAGCTAAACTTAGGTGACACACAGCACACAGCCAGATAGCAGAGAGTATGAAGAAATCGGCCATTAGTATTTTTCCCATTTATTTGAGGTCGTCTTTTCTTACAAGCTTCTTCCCTACGTTGTCACACTACTAATGACTATAAAACTTTCATATCACTATACTTAAGTATAGTCTACTTGGTACTTGCTGACAACAAATAAAACAAAGAATTATTTAGAGCATTTAGATCATTCTCATTATAGATCAGTCTAAGAAGCCATCTTTGTCACCTTTATAATATTATGATATTTCTGTAATCGACATTTTGATATAAGATATACAATCACAATAAGATAAATAATAAGTAAATATTATGTACACATATTATTATGTAATATATATTTTTTTTTTCTATAATGTATAAAAAATAGTTTTCTTTTACATATTTATTTACATATATGTATCTATGTAAGTATTTTTGTATGTGTTTACTCTTGTATTTATTTATTTAAACATAATTTTTTAGCGCTTCAGATATCAAATGTCAACATTCCGATAATATTTACAAATATACATATATATGTACATAAATATACTTACTTACATTCATTATATACATACACGTAAATGTATTATATACATATGTATATATTATTACTTATTGTGATACAAAAACAACACAAAAAACTATGTTATATAAAAAAGAAAGGAAAATAGAAACAATAAAACAGAATACGCATATTATATATTATGTACATACATATGTACAAACAAATACATATTACGTAATACATATTTGTGTACTACATATACACACATGACGACATATGTATACATAATATTAAATCTATATATATATATATGTACATATATATATGATGGTATAAAAGAAAGGCAATTTGTAAAGGATTTATCAATATTATCCTACTAAAAGTTTACTTCTGACTTTATTTCGATACATACTTACATATGTATATGTAAGTAGAATATGTACATTTATTGTATATACAATTGTATATTACAATTGTTTATGTGTGAATTTATTTTATATATGTACTCGTACGTACAGTATATAACATGTAATATATAATTTTTGCCAAAATAACAAAATAAAAATTAGGAAAAAAATAAATTTTCTAAATAAAATCTTATATCCTTATGAATTAAATGGAATTATTGAAAGGTATTGTGTAGAAAAATTTCTTAAGATTAAGAATCATTTTGTGAATGGATTTATTATAATATACTCGTACATTCTAATTTATATCTATAAAGGTAATATATATATTGTTGTTAAAGTCTTAAATAATGTATATGTATACTAGTTTTGTTGTTAAATACAAGTTTTCGATTTTATTTTACCTTTTTAATTTTTTGTTTTCTTGCTTTTTTTTTGTTTTTCACTGATATAAGAATTTTTTTTTGGTGTTTTTGTATTTATTTTTTTTTGTTTTTTTTTTTTTATCATAAAACAAAAAACTTTTATATAAAAAAAAAACATTTATTAAATAATACTTTTCATTTATACCTTATGATTACTTAAAATTAGTCAATTTATATTCTTTTAACCTTTTGATATTTTTGTATTGTTTTAAATTTTTTTTTCCTTAACGCTAAAATATATTCTTATGAAATAAAATTTACTGATTTTTATTATCTTTCATATCACATCCGAATAATTTTTAAATAACAACAAAATATTTTAACCATTTAATAAGTATATGGTGGGTGGATACATGGTAACAATTCAATGATCATTCTTTCAGTGTTCATTATCATGTAAATGATCATTCAACGAACACCCTGATTCCTGATTCTAAAACAGAACATTGCTTCAATAATTATTCTGTGCTGTCATTGCTATTATTCAGTTAATATTTATGTATGTGGAAATTTTTTAATTTTTACTGTGAATTTTAAATTTAAATTTACAATCAAAAATTTCCATTTAACCATTTTCATTCTCAGCTAAATGAAGTTCCTGAAACTTTATTTGAGTTTTATACGAAATTGTTAAACTGATGTTAAAATGAAGATATCATTTTATTTTATCAATAATCATTTTAAATTAATTTGTGGTGATAGACAGCAAATGAGGGGGCTCAGTGATGCAAGTGGTAAAGCAATTGTCCTACTGTTCTCGAAGTGCAGGTTCATTATTTGCCCACGATATTATATTAGCGCATTAGAGACCATTCTAATAATAGATCAGTCTAAGACCTGTCATGTTAAATAGGGCTTGCTTCTCTATCAGCAATTCAGTGGCCCGCAATCCACATTAAACAATAGGTGCATACATGATAGTAATAAGTCATTAGATCATTTCTGTAAAAGTCCTGGTTCACTTAGGGCTGTAGTGTAGTGTTATGAAAGAAGAAATACGGTAAATGAATTATAATTTGCTAGGAAGATATATAAAACTGTTATGATTATATTTTAAAGAGGCTTCATATTCTCCAAAAGGCTAAGGACCTATTGAGGTTTGGAATGCCGTAAAAGAAGAAGATATACTTATGTATGTAAGCATACTAATTAAATACAAATTAAACTCAAAATCATAGCTGCTTTCGATTTAACAATTTCAAGTATGTATATACTTACGAGTATAAAAGGTAAATGTCTGTACTAAGCCCGCAGCTACTCATAAGAAAGTTTTCAAGTAGATGCAAGTAAATTACGAATAATTTTTCTGTCGTTCGTTATAACAATTTATCCTATAGACACAATTTTGTATATGCAAGTACTTGGAAAAGGCTAAATCGAAAGCAGCTAATATTCATTTCATTCAGAAATAAATAAAAATGATTCATTTCATTTTTCGTATCAAATCAAATCAAATCAAAATTATAATCTTTAAAACTGTTTTCGCCCCAGTCGCGTTAAAGTATGAAAATCAAAAAATGTTCACAAAAATAAAAAAAATGAAATAAAATAAATGAATAAATAAATGAAAAAAAAAATTAAAATTAAATTTAAAAATAAAAAATAAAAAGATATTTTTTTTTTTTATTTAATATCAGTCTATACTTATGTACCTACATGGGAAAAATTTTACATTTGTACATGATAGTTATACACATTCATCGCATTCATTCATTATTATGACATACATACTCGTATATTTATTATTGTATAGAGAATATACGAGTATAAAATATACATATGTACATATTTTATATACAAATCCTCATATAAACTATGTTTCTTCTATATATACTATTACACATAAATATGTACGTATATGTATGTATTTGATACAAAAAAAAAAATAAATAAATAAATAAATTATTTATCTATTGAAAGCAATAAATTTCTTACATCCATACATATATAAATATACATATAATATTACGTATAATAATGAAAGTCAGTTTTTTTTTTATTTTTTTTGTGGTAAATATATAAACATAGAATATACGAGCATGTACATACATATGCATGTAATGTAAAACAAAAAAAAAAAAATAAAAATATACGACCAATAAATTTTTTTTTTCACATATACATTATACTTATATAGTAGCTACATACTCCTACGAAAACTTTAAATACATACTTACATACATACATATATACTGACGCACCCACATACATACATAATGTATACATATATATGTATATATATTTATATTGGAGAATTTCTAAATGAATAAGGTTATAGTACATACTTTTTTTTTTCAAACATAAATTCAACGTCGAATTAACGCATTTTGTGGATTCTTATATATCATTTCAATCTTGTTATTATTTCATTTTATTTCTTTTTTTTTGATTTTGTTTTTTGTTTTTTATTTTGCTCCCCTTGTAGAGTTTATTTATTTATCTTCTGGCGGATGTGAAACGATAAGCTTGACTGGACGATAGCAAATAAAAGCTTATCACTTTATGGAAGATATAAAAAACAGAGAAAATAGATCTCTGCGAGTAATTTTTTGTTTTGTTTTTTACTTTTACTTTTCTCTTATATTCTTGTTCTTTTCTATATATACAATACTGTAAAAATAATTGAACTGGATATATTTGTTAGTGTAAATATATATATATGTTTATGTATATATGTATATGTAATATCGCTAAATACATTACAGCATTACATATCTGAATATATTGTCATTTTTTGCTTCTTTTTTTTGATTTTATTTGGAAATTTTTTTTTTTTTGTTAACCAAAATATTGTACATTCTACATATGTATGTATGTGTGTATATAGATATGTAATAATGTACATATATAAATTTTTATGTAAAAATAAATATGTATATATGAATGTACTCCTATATATGTACTTATATATTTTTTATCATTTCCTTTTTGCTTTTGTCTATCATTTTTTTTTTTTTTTGTTTTGCAAGCACATACACATTGACATACACATAGTATATAGTTAATACAAAGACATTACATAAATGTATACATACGCATACAGATTTATATATGTATGTAATATTCATTTATTTATATTTACAAGTTTTCAATATCAAAGAATCTTGTCAATTAAATGAGATCCTCTTTTATGAGACACGAATGAGTGATGTTATTATGTAACACAATGTACTATATATGTTTGTACGAGAATTGTATGTGTATGTAGTATGTACATACATGTATGTATACAAAGTATTTTAGATAAAAGGAAGAAAATAAAATTGAAAAGAAAAAAAATGTGTATCCTTATTAGATATTTTATTAAGATACATGAATTTATATATTTTGAAACAACGAAATAAAAAAAAAAAAAAATAATAATATATTTAGACATATATATTATGTACATATGTATGCATATACGTGTGGGTTGGTGTATATAAATGTACTTATATAATGTATGTAACACATATAAGTGTATTATTTATATGAAAAAAAGAATTTATTCATCTTTTTTTTTTTTACGTGTCACAAGATACATACATACATGTGTAATGTCTTATTTTTTAAAGTTAAGAATACTAAATAAAATTTAATAAGAAAATTTAAGATATAATAACGTTTGATTAAACTGAGAAAACAGAGAAAAAAAAATTCCAAAATAAACAAATAAATATAAACATATACAGTGAAACAGAAATGTAAGTCAAAACTCATAGAAAATAGATTCAAATAAATTCGAGTTAGAGAATTTTCTACAAAACATCAGAGTTTTAAATTCGATATCACAGGACATTAATTTCCCGTAACAAATAATATAAATGCATATTAATTTTAAACGAATAGGAAATAATATGCTAAATATATACATTCTGTAATTTTAAACAATTTTTCTAATTAAGATTTCGGACGGTTGAGCTCAAATGAAAGCCATAAAAACAATAAGAGGCAAATTATAAGCAAAATATGCAACAATTTGAAATTATATAAACTTAATTCGGTGAACACGTGTTATTTCGAATCTGGTTTTATATTTTTCTCGAATTACAATAGAAGCTATTTATTTACAAAACTTCAAGAAAGAAATTATTATAAAACAAAACATTGATTTCTTCAAGTTATAGAGAGAGGTCAAATACTTTTCTTCGATTTATTAGAGAAGCAAACAAAAATGTGTACTGAAATCTCTTAAAGGTATAATGGGTGGTTTCGAGTAAAAGTATATGATCTTATATTTTGAGTTGTGGTAGGTAGGTGAACGTGAAGATTAGGGAATGAGTATTTTTTTCGATTTAACGAGAGAAATTCGACCTAACGAGATTCGAGTTATATATTACTTAGATGTTTCACTCTATGTATCATATATTTCATTTACTATATTTCACTATCATGTACATTACATATATACTGATATAATTTTTTTTTTTGTATGATTTTGTGTGATTTTTTTTTTTCCTGTTACATATACGATACTTTTACTACATTATACATAAATAATTTAAAATTCAATGTTGAATTCATTCCATTCAATTTAAATTTAAATTATGTAATTTACATCAGAAATAAAAAAAAATAAATAAATAAATAAATATAAAAATATGTACAGATAGATATTATATGTAGTATATACAGAACAACAAAATAAAATAAAATAAAATAAAATAAATAAATTACTAAAGCATCAGTATATTAATAGCTTTTATTTATATCCGGTTCATCATTATTATTATATTTCCTTTATATACATATATTTATGTGTTTGTATAAAATACAAGTATTATATTCTTATATTATTATATAAATATCTACATACGTTTATATATTATTATATATCTATATACATATAAACTCTGCTCTTTTTTAATGAAAATAAATACATATTTTCATCATATGCACACATACATATATTTGTATGTATCTTTATACAAATCTACATGTGTATAAAATTACATTTTTTTTTATATATTATATATTTCATGTAAATAAGTATAAGTATATGTAGGTATATATAGTATGTATATTTTTAATTTTGTGCATAAATACATGAAAATATATATATATATATATGTACATATATGTACCTGTGTATATAGTATTCATCCGTTTGAGCTACAATTAATTTGATCATACACTTCACAACGCAATTCAGTCTATAAATTTTATGAATACGATAAAATACATTATTCACACGAATAACATACATTATATAATATTTATATATGTAGATATTTTTCAATACTGTATACATACTAAGTACATACATAATATGTATGTGCATATATCTGTTAATATATGTATATATATATACTTATATAAACACATTCAATATTTATATATACAGGGTGTCCGGCATGAGGTAACCCGCAAACAATAGATAAGTCTTATTGAGAAAAACAAAATATCGTTTGGCAGGGGTGGGGTTAATCTCAACCGTTTATCAGCTAGAGGGCGTTCAATATTTTTCGCATTTACTCTACGAAAAACCCTATAACAACCACAGTGTACTAGCTAGGAGAAAATAGTCTAAGAGAAATCTGTATAAAGAAAGATAGACATCTTTATTGTAAAAGTTGAAAATGCAGCGGGTATATTGGGCTCTCTGCTTATGTAAGTAATTAGAAATTAATTTAGAAGGCAGTGTACTTCCACAGCTTGTATTTTCTATGAAAAAAAATTGCAAAAAATCACTAAATTCTGACTTTGAAACACAATAATTCTTGAAAAAAAGGACGTAGATGTCATTAAGGTGTAGGACCATGTAAAGTGTCATTGACAGCTTAGACACCCTATATACATATATATATATATATGTATATAAATAAGTATATTCATATATTTATAATTAATATTATAATCTATATGTATACAAACAGTGAGCGCAATTTAAATATACACATGTCTCATATTTTTATGAAAAAAAAAAAGAAAAGAAATGTGCACACATAATAAAAAAAAAAGTTTTCATTACCCAAAATTTAAATAATTAAAATATTATACTATGTATTAAGATAAAATATTTCGTATTTTGTAACAGTAAATTTAAGAGATTTGATTTTTTTTTTGTTTAAATTTTTGAAAATTTGATGCGTAAACTTGTATAGTCGCATCGCATCTTGATTAATTTTATTATTGGTTTTTTTCTTTGAAAAAAAAATTTTTTTTTTTTTTTTGGAAATGGAAACTCCCAGGCTAGTAAGAAAAATTTTAGAAAACCATCGAGATAAGCTCGGTTTTCTAGAGATAAAATTTTTCCTTTTATGCGTATATTGTATTAATTATTGATTCCATTACTTCCTGTATATTTTCCTTTAAATAATATAAAAATTTAGTTAAAAAATGATTAAAACTTTATTATTTCATTTTACATAATTTTATGCAATATTGACAAAAAGAAATGTCAGCCTCAAGCAAACAATAGTAATTGATGGGTGTTATTCAAATTGCGTGCGCCTATAATTTTAAGAAAAAATTATATTTTTAAATTATAATTAATATTATAATTATTAAAAAATTCTTTAAATTTACTGTTACAAAAAAAAAAAAAAAAAATATCTTAATTGTATTGTTTTTTGATTATATTTTTTTTTTATAATGAAAACTTTTTTGTTATTTTATGTCCACATTTTTTTTTTTTTTTAATTCAGAAATAATATGACTGCATCTATTCAAATTTCGCACGCTGTATATTGTGCATACATAAATATATATGTATATTTGTATTAATTATTTAATTTATACGTACGTACATGTACACAAATAATGTATGAACGTACATATATGTATATAATATTCACGGTAGACGTGTAATTTACCTTGTAATATCCGATATCATATATAATTTAAGTCATTTATCCGTTTTTATATACTTTATGCCCCAATCCACTAATGTACATACATAATGTATATCTATTTATATGTATGCATTTAAAATATAAATTACCTATATGTAAATAAATGAGTTAAATAAATATATATATATATATTGCAAATACATTTTATGTGTATACATTTAAGTATATCTATATAGTATACAAGAAAATTAAAATGTATGTATATTCTCTACTCTTAAAAGTATAAATCCTTGACTTTCAATTAAAAATTAACACAAAAACATACATGATATCCTATCAATATATACATACATATATTAGATAAATATGAATTAATATAAGTACATACATATATTATTGTGTACATATATAGTACGTATACATTCGAATAAGCTTTTTAATCATTTTAATCATTTATACACTTTACCCCCAAAAAGTAATTAATCTACTAACTATAATTCTAATAAACATAATATATTCATTTTAATATTATATATGCATTATTATTTATTTATATTTAAAATATTATGTATTTATATACAGTGTGTTTCACTACAGAAATCCTACAAAAAAGAAAAAACGAATGATTGTTTTGACTAGGTATAAACTTTATTTTAATCAGCTATATAAACTCTAATTCGCGTTATATTCAATAGCTCGTTCAGTCTCCACTCCCTTCAATAACATGTCGGCATCTTTCATCACAACTTTCCACTAATTTCTTGGCGTACTCCTCACTAAGGATCTTCCAAATTCCTTTTAGCACTCGAATTAAATGATTTGTGTTTTTTATTTTTAACCCCCGTAATTTCTGCTTCGTGTAAGCCCACACATTTTCAATAGGGTTAAAATCTGGGGATTATGAAGGCCAATCCATAGTATTGATCCCATTTTGAGATTTCCGCTGGGTGCAAAGTTGACTCCGATGTTTGGGGTCATTGTCTTCTTGAAGAATCCAATCTAAATTTCCGTGTCCAAACCAGTTATTTGTTAATCGTAACAACCCATTTTTATATATTTTGGTCATTCGTTTCGCATCCAATATCCCCGTGAAGCATATCAAATAACCAAACCCCTTTTGACAAAAGGCCCCATAAACGTGTACCTTTGTAGGGTGTTTTACAGAACGTTCTATGTATCGATCAACTTTTTTCGTCCAAGCACGTCTCAAAAGATTTGAAACGAGAAAAGAAGCCTCATCCGTGAAGACTAAATTACTCCAATCTTGGTTAGTATTCTTTCGGGCCCATAGTAACCTTTTTTCCATATGGGAACTTGTCAATAAAGGTTTTTGCATCGTTGACAAGTTTTTATTTGAAATTCTTTGAGACGTCGCTGAATAGTTGAAGTGGAGATGTTTATACCCTTTTTCGATAATTTTTTATATCTTGTCGAATCGATATTGAAGGATTTTCTAAAACTATCTTCTCTATTGTATTATCGTTGGGCTTTGTTGTAGATTGAGGCCTGTCCTTTTTATGCACGTCATCTACAAAACCAGTTTCCAGCTGACGTTGATTCCATATTCTAATGAAGAATCTTGATTTTTTTAGATACCTAGCTGCTTCTGCTACGGTCATTTTTGGTCCCTTAGAATGGCTAACTAAAAATGCTGCTTCAAACCGCACCTTGTAATATGAACTCATTTCCCTTTTAATATTGTAAAAACTAATTAATGCCACTTACAGCAAAAAAAATTATACTGCGAATTAGAGATTCGATTGCTCCTTATATAGGCAAACAATTTTATTTGTAACTAAAAGCTTGTATATAAAATCGAATATTTTCTGTAGTGAAACACACTGTATATGTATATGTATACATATAATTTAGCACACTCATTTAGATAATGTATACTAACAAATACTTATATAATGGATAAATGATTTAATATAATATACAGGCAGGGTGAGATTCTATTCAACATGTACATATACGAGCTGTTTTCGATTTAGCAATTCCAAGTACTTGCGAGTACAAAAATGTGTCTAGGATAATTGTTAGATTGTTATAACAAACAATACAAAAATTATTCGTAACTAAGTATTTGCATCAACTTGAAAAATTTTTCATGAGTAGCTGCGAGTATGATGGTTTAGCACAGACATTTACCTTTTCTACTCGCAAGTATCTACTAAAAATTCTTAAAATGTAAGCAGCTATTGAGTCCACGAGATACCATGAAGTGTTCCCTGAAAACAATTATATAATATCAAAAACTTTTTATTGATTTTATTTTCGTCGCTAGAGGTCGTTGATATTTAATTTTAAGATTTTTAACAAGACCTTCTAACACAAAATCATGTTGTAATTTTTTTGTATATACTATAAGTAGAAAAATTTAGTATTCTAGCGAAAATTAGGAAACAAAATTATCTTTCTTTTGTTATCATTACAACAAGTAATTTGGAATTCGATTTCGAATAAAACAGAAATTCTTAAATCAAAATTTATGATGAATTTTGTGTAGAAATTTGGTTCCTAAATAAACAACTGCTCTATGGAAAATAAATTTATTTTTTTATCGTTGGAATCATAGTGATCAAAAATATTCTCTTTCGAACAAAACAAACTTCAGGACTTTTGTCATTACAATATAGAAAACATTATCACTCGTTATCGAGCTACCAAGGATCAAATAATTGCAGAAATATTCAAAAATGTGCCTGCCTAAAACTTGATGTATGTATATATCTTAATGTTATAAGCATATTATGTATGTCATTACAATATATACATATTACATATCTATATATAGATATGTGTGTTTATTTACTATGAATGTTCATATGCATTTATGTATCTAATAATATATAGTTATATAAAATCAAATAAAATACATTTACATATAAATATTCTTTTTACGTACACATACATACATATACATATATACCTAACATACCTACATACATACATAGTGTAATCTTAATAATTATCTTAGATTTAGAATGTTCACTTCTTTTATGTATAGTAATCCCATTTAAAGAACTCCTATTCTAATCACTCAAATGTGAAAAATATTATGTATACATATACATATGTACATATATTCATATTCTTAAAGAAAAACTAAAAAAATATATATATATACATATATATATTTCTCTCTTTATTTTTCTTTTCAAATTTTTAATAATACGAATATACACACATATATTTGAATACATTTATACGAAGCATTCATACCAGGGGGTCGATTATGAACGTACTTTATCGTTATTTCGCTATCGTTATTCACTCATAAAGATAAAGTGGTATTACGAACGCACTTTATCGTTATTAATTAAGAGAGCTTTCGCTCTTTTCTGTGGTGAACTTGAAAATAGCGATAAAGTGGTATTACGAACGTACTTTATTAGCGTTTTCGTATCGTTATTTGTACTTTAACATAACGACAATGAAATTGCCGTCGCTATGCATAAAGTACATTGAAAAATACATCATTTGTTGCGTCAGTGAACGTGGACTGTGATTAGAAAATATTGTGAGAAAATAATATCATATAATTAGTAAGTATTCATGTTTTGCTTATTTTTTTTTTGTGATATTCAAATTTATAATATGTATTTTTAATTTTCTATATGCACTTTTTTAGGAATGGAGCAAAAAAGAGCCAAGAAAGCAACGCCGGTGCAAAGGGAGCATCTAATCGAACATCTCTTCAACGATAAGAGCTTAGCTAGAGATAAGTAAGTAAACATTATTTATTATTAAAATTTACCAATTTAATACTATTCTACTTTCTTTTCCACTTTTTTAGATTTGAAACTATACAAGGGAAACGTCTGCAATAGGAAAAATGAGAGCATCTGACACAGCAATTGAATGCCCTAGGAGGAACTGCAAAAACACAAGCAGAATGGAAGAGATATTGGCGGGATCTTCTGTAAGAATTTTGCGAAATAAAAATTCAAGATATGCTTTTAATCATTTTTATTATTAGTAATTAGTGTACACTTTAAATATTTTTTCATGCTTTTTAGATTTCGAACAGAAACACGTGCCCGGAGTTTAAGAAGTTTAATTCTTATTAATGGATTTACCTGTAGCGAAAAATCTTATAGCAGCAAGCACACGTATCTCTTTCGTTATACCTCTGATCGTCTTTTTATCATTTAAAAATACTCTAAAGCCATCTTTTGAAAATCTGAAAATATTTTTAAATTCCTCCGCTGGTAAAGAAAGAGGATCAGAGTGGTCTCTTATAAACCTTCTTTCCACACGCATATTGGTGACATTTTCATCTCCGTCTGAATCTTCTAAAGATAAAAATGCCGCGATGGTAAAATCCAAATGTCTGTTTGAATTCATATTGCTAAAAAAAGAAATTAAAAAATATTCAATAATCTTAATAATAAAATTATGAACAAATTTCAGTTAAAGTCCGTTCACTGTCAGTGTCAAAAAAAATTCTAGTTTTAGCGAACAGGCTATAATAAACACATCAATTATTTTAATATTTTACTTCTGAAAATGTTATTAACTAAAATAACATTTATAAAGAACTCATTATAAATATATATGAAAATTTGAATTTTAAATTTTATAATTTATTCTTTCCCGGATACAAGGAAAAATATCATTAAATATTTTCACTACTTGTGTATTTTTAATATAGATATATCACATATCAAATTTACAACTTTATAGTAATTAATTATATTATATATTCATATTAAATATGAATATTCAATATAATTATAAAAAAAGGAAAGGGATTATGTATATGCAAGTACATAATTTTTATTTAAAAAATTTATAAAGACACTGTAAAATGAATTATATTTGTTCCCTAAAATATTTTTACTCTACACCACATTATTTAATAATAATATATTTAATTTACAATAATTTATAAAACTTACTTTCTGTATTATTTATTTTTCACAAATTCACTGCACTTCTAATATCACTGCTTCTTGATTTTTTTTTGTTTACACTTTAGAATGTAAAATAACAGTAAATCTATATTCTTACAGTAATGACACTGAGCACTTGTTAGCAAAAATTTCTCATGACCTTTCTCCCGTTATTCATTCGGCCTTAACGGTTTTGCTAAAAATCGTTAGTAATTAAGAGCCTTTGTATAAAAAAGAGACAAACAAAATGGAACTGAAACTCCAACCGTTTTAAAAAATGTAACATTATTACAGGGTATACTCATTAAAAAAAGTACAAATTTTGTTATTAAAAGTTTTTTATCTAAAATAAACAAAATTAATTGTAAATGCATCACACTTAAAAGTTTGTGTTTGGTATCAAATGTTTTTACATTTTTGTTAAATTTCTTAATTATAAAATAAATTCTTACAATAAATAAAAAATAAAATAATTAAAAAATAATTCTTAAGATAAATTGTGTTGGTAAATTTAAAAAAAAAGAGTGTCACATCTTATTATAGTGGTTGATCAGTGTGTAAAACATAGTATGGTGAATTTGAAAATAACGTCTGGTAAACTCTCACGAAAGCTCTTTATCGTAGAGAGTTCATAATCGCACTTACTTTATCGCTATTTTACTTTATCGTTATTTATAACGAAAGTACATAATCGACCCCCAGGTATACCAAAAAACGATGTTCACACGCAACTAAATTTTCATCCTTTTTTTCCAAAAAAAAACCATTTAATATATAATGTACATAATATATATATGTATATATATATATATATATATATATATATATATACTGTAGAGCAAAAAAGTATCGTTGTACGTGGTTGTACATTTAAGTACATATAAAGGTATAAAATACCAAAAAGAATAATAATAATGAAAAAAAGTTAGTGAATGAATAAATAAATAAATGTTTTTTTTTTTTCTCATTTTTACTTTTCTTTTTTTTTGGCCTTTCATATCAATTTGTATATATTTTCCTATATAATATCCATACATTATATAAATGTATGTGTGTATATATACATATTATATTTTTATATATATCTATATAGTTACCTAGTTACTTAAATTAACATTATGTAAGCAGATATTTATATACATAATATTTATTATAAATACACGTATAATTGAATTGTGTACAGACTTACATTATATATAATTTATAGTAAATATATGTATGTACATATGTATATATAATTCGTTTTTTTTTTTTTTTTAATATTCATAGAACTCTATCTATATAATATGTACACTCTTAAATAATTATAGTATTTATGTATTTAAAGGAAAAAAATTAGTTTTTTTCTTTTTATTTTTGTAATAGGTAATATACATGAATATTAGATTAGTCATAAGGTGTTACTTGCGTTTATATAATAAGTACATTATATAGTATGTATGTATTATGTACCGTATGGTATGTATATACATTTATGTATTATATTCATATAATAATATATGAATACATTTATATATAAAAAAAAATATAATAAACATAATTTTTGTAAATTGAAATCAAAGTCAAATACTTAAGTATGTATATTCAATTTTCAATTAAAGCTTCAAACGAAAAATGATTATAAGTAATATATGAATGTATTGTGTGTAAATGTATATATACGCATAATATATAAAAACCAAACATAAACCAAACGTTATACCATGTTATACTCTTAAGGTATAATATTATATATATTAAGGTATATAGGTACATGTAAACATGAAAATATACAACCATAGAAACAAAATATTTTATTTAAAAATCATATTAAAGTTGAAATAAAAAATTGAAAAACTTTTTTTTTTTAGATTTTATATTTTATTTATTTTGCTGTTTATTTGTTTTTTGTTTTTTTATTTTTTCTTGTTTTTTTCTTTTTTCTTTTTGTTTAAAATGGTTCATGTATTTCACAGGATTACTTATTATATACATATGTTATGTATTGATAAATTAATGCATAATACATATTTCTTTTTTATGTAAGAAAATATTTGAATTTTTATATTAGAGAAATAATATTCACATTTTAAAATAAATATGTAAATATAGAAACACATGACAACTACTTAACTTAAAAATTTGTTTATTTATTTTTACTTAATTTAATTTCATAGCCGCCGTCGATTTTTTTCAACAAATTTCAAAACTCTACATACTCTACACACATTTCCTTCCACAATTTTTAGCTTGTAGAATTATATATGCAATTGCAAGCGAAAAATTTCACGGGAACTGAGTACCAGGTCTTACATTTGATTTCCAGAAATTAACTAAAACCTCAACTGACATAACTTGCTATATCTGTGGAACGAAAAAACAAAATAACAAGGTAAGATGTAAACAAAAATTTTTCAGAAAGAATCAGACTTTCTACTGACGGAAAAAAAGTTGCACGTTAATCGGTGTGTTTTTTCGAGAAATCATTGATTTTATATCCAAAAAGTCAGGTAAAAAAGTGTATGTTTTTGAATTTGACTGTCCATAACTTTTGAAGGGGGTGGGTAACAGGGGTGAGTTATATGTCAAATGAAACGGTAAAAAAGAGTCTTCTATCGCATGGTTGTATACCTTCTGAGCTGGAATGTGCTAAAATAACGAAAATACAGGATGTTTAGTGAAAAAAAGTGAAGAAAAACTTTGACGCTCTATACCGGCTAAACGATTGAGATTTTCCTCTTCCCTTCAATACGATTTTTTGTTCCTTTCGATGAGCCCTATTTTTGGTTTTCTTTTGTCGGGTGTTAACGGACCCTGTATTTTTTTTCACATTTTACATTTTAAAATAATTCAGACTGTATTTTAACAGATAAAAATACAAAATACAGAAGAAAAAAATAAAAAACTTTTCGAATGAAGAATATATTTTATGATATAAAAATTGAATGATAAGTGATTAATAAACATAATACTAGAATATATATAAAATTGAAAGTTGAAAACAATCAAATAATAAATACATACATAATATTAATTATTCATTTTTCATTTATTTAGTTTTACATAATTATATATAAAAAACATTTATTTTAATAATTTCTTTGTATTTCTTTATATGTATAAATGAAAAGAATTTTTTCTGTTGTTCTTTTTGTTATTGTTGTTGATTTTTTTTAAATAATTATTATTTATTTACTGATTATTTTTTTTTTTTTTTTTATATATAATTTTTTCTTCTGTTCATTTCATATATGTATATGGTATATGAATTATTATTATCAAAAAAATACAAATAAAAAATGAATATCATGCATTATACATTTTTATGAAACAATAGTTTAAAGTATCTTAATTATAATATTTAAAATGAATTCAATTTAAACGTGTAAAATTCACAAATTAACAAAGAAATTTTTGAAAATGATTAATTAAAAATTGAAGAACAAAAAAAAAATCATAAATACATATGTACATATTGCATCATATTACATACAGTATATATAATATATAGCAACATATTTTTAATAATTACTCATTCAGATAAATTTTAATTAATTACCTTATATTTTGATTGAAAAAATTAAAAGAACAAATTATGTGTACGTTGTAGGTAATGATTTAATTTATTTTTTTTCTTTTTTTTTTCTGTCGTACCTATACCAACGAGTATTTACTTTTTACTTTAATTTTGATACTTTTGAAATGATACAATATTTTAATTCATAAATTGAATGAAAAGTATATGTACTATAATTAAATGTCAAGAACTCTTACCAAAGAGTATGAATTATAGAGTAGATGGGCATGTAGAAAAATGTTGTTAGTTGATTTTCCGTGTTTGTCATTTACAATATTCGCATTCTACTAACTAAAATCAACATTTTCTCAAGAATGAAAATACTAGTACAAAAATTACAATATCTTCACAATCTAAAGCTGATGGCTAAGTGTACGCCTTTCAGTCTTTTCACAGCTTGCATCCGTTGAATTACGTGAAGCACGAAAGTTGAACTAACATTAAAATATATGTAATAAGTTCCAATAATGACGCATGAAAAGCTTATGAAGTCAACAACCGGATAGAATTTCGTTAAATTTCAACTTTTCAGATGGCAAACTGGCAAATCATGAAAGTAAGAAGAAAAAATATTTTAACTGAAGTTTCTGTAAAGTGTACACATTGGTCCATATAAAAGCAATTCTATGCGGCAAGTGACGAAAAGTTTGTAAGGTATGAAAATTGTGGCATAAAGTGTGGTATAAAGTTTTTCTTCTACATTGGGCCTCCAGCGTAAGGATGATAAAAGTTCAGATTCGATCAACAAAATCCCGAGTATTTAAACGATTTTCAATCATCGTTAAACTGGTTAAACGAAGAAGATATATTTTTTTATATACATTTCGAGCATGAAAATCATTTTTTCATTTATATTATCACATATACAAACAATTTGTATACATTTTTAAATATAGAAAATCAATTAATTGGACTGTGCAGAAATGGAAAACGATTTTATTCTCTGACGAGTCTAAATTTAATTTAAAAGGATCGGATGGAATGAGCCATGTTCGCAGACCAAAGGGAAAAAGATTTCATCCAAAATACACTAAAAAAACAATCAAGCACGGCGGAGGCAATGTTATGGTGTGGGGCTGTTTTTCGGGTTATGAAATGGGTCCAATACATCGCATAACGGACACAATGACGGCAGTTTCATATAAAAATATTCTTGAAAATAAAATGCATCCATACGCTGAGGAAAACATGCCATTATTATGGCAATTTCAGCAAGACAATGATCCCAAACACAAGTCCAGGCTTGTAGCTGATTGGTTACAAACCAATGGAGTTCGTGTTTTAGAGTGGCCCGCCCAATCACCAGATCTAAATCCCATAGAAAATTTATGGGAACTCGTAGATCGACAAATAAGAACAGAAAACTACACAAAAGATGCACTTTTCACTGCAATAGAACGCGAATGGAATAGAATATCGCCTGGTATACTCAAGAACTTAATTGAATCCATGCCACGTAGATGCTATGAAGTCATCAAAAATAAAGGATATCCAACAAAATATTAAGCTTTGGATCACCTTTATATGTGAAAATTAAATTATAAGATAGGAAATAGAAATTTTTTAAAAGTTGCTATAGTTTTGTCATTAGGTTGTAAAACACTAACTTCAATTGAATTGTTATAGAAATTTGTACAGCCATTACACAACTGTAAAATTTTGTGATTTAATAAAAATCATGTTAATCTACTTGGGTATATAAATTTTTTTGATGTTATTTCAATTTTCTGTTACATATTGCCATCCAAACACAAAAAATTGAAATTTGAAAAAAAGTTGCTATAGTTTTGTCCGACACTGTATATAAAAAAAAAAAAAATAACGATGATATGATCATTGAGGATGACAGGAAGAAATTTATTAATTTTAATAATTAATGAAAAATGGAAAGTAAATATATTTATATACATATATATATTTTTCTTTAATTTAATGTGGTTATGTATGTATAAAATACTAAATTAAAAATGAAAAAGTAATCAGGAACAATGCATAATGAAAACCACGCAATAATAACAACATCAACAATATAAATATGTACGTGTATATAGATACATAAGTATGTATATATCTTATATCGGATGGCAATATATTGGAGTTGAAGTACTCGTATGTACATATATTATACACATATTTTTATATATAAAATGTAATAAATTATTTTTTTCTTATATACAATTATTATTAAATAAATTATTAGTATTTAATTGTAGATATGTATAAATATTATGTATCCGCATACATAAGTACTTAAATTTAAATGTAAGTATATACATACATATATACATATACATTTGTATACATATGGGAATCATTTATTATGATGTGCATTATAATTTTATGATTTTATGATTTTTTTATTTTTTCATTCGAAAAAAAAGAAACCAAAAACCAAAAATAATGTACATCCTCGTACATAAGTACATGATGAATTGAATAATTTAATTGAAATATACTTATTTCTTTATTTCATTATTCATTCATTTTATATATTATATGTATATGTAATTTGTGAATTCTGAAATTTGAATTCTGTTCGAATTTATTCATTTTATGTTATTGGACCCTATTATGAGTGTCGATAGTATCGACTATCGACAAAATTAAGACGAGACGAGACGATTTAAATTTTGTATTATGTACTATAAATCGATCGCCTCGACAGTAAGATATTGTCATATCAAATTTTATTTTCATTCAGTTTTACCATGTAATTTCTATAAAAGTTGTCAAATATTTCGATTAATATTTGATTAATTTAAATAATTTGTAGCTAAGTGAGAAAATACATATAAAATATATTAATTTAATAATGACTTTTTTAGATAAAAGAAGAGCATTAAAAGATGCGTTCATTTTTTTTTTTTTCAAACAGCTCAAACACCATTTTTGGTAATTTTTCTTTAATTAATTAAATTAATTAAAATTAAACTTAAATAAATTGAGCAGAATAATTAAATACACCTTATATTATATACAAAGCATACATTAAATGTCAAATCACCATAGACTACTATGCTTGTCAGATTAGTTTTAGCTGATCGACTTAAAATGTCGATATTCTCGCCTCAAATCGACACTCATAATACAAAATTTGTCGAGTCGAGGCGATATTCGATGACGAGACGATATTATCGACACTTATAATAGGGCCCACTGTTGCTGTTTTTATTATTATTATTGTTGTTGTTGTTGTTGCTGTTTCGGTTCTATGTTCAATAATAAAAATTTCAAATCAAAGAAATGTTGTTTTTTCTCTAACATTCATACATACATGAATTCATAATGCATATTACTAAATATACATATGTATATATATACGAGTAGTATTTGTTTTGTGTATATTTATGTATGTATGTATATAAATATATGTATAAGTTTATCAATCATAGACATTACCTAGTAAATAGTATAGTATAAGAATGTACATACATACTTATAATATGTACATACTCATATATGGTATACTCGTATTACATACATACATATTGTACTTACATATGCACTGTACTGTATGCATATGTAGAAATATTAAAATCACACTTACAAAAGATTAAATAGAAAAACGATGAGAAAATTTATGTGTATGTTATGTTATATGTTATACATACCATACATAACATACATATATGTATATTTCATTTCAAATATAATATAAAATTCCTTTTTTAAAGGATATATATTTTTACTTGTTTTATTGTTGTTGTTATTGATCTTGTTTGTTTTTTTTTTTTCATTTTAAAATTTACATGTGAATACTTAAATATATTTTTACACTATAAAAAATTTTTGTTTGTTTTGCTAATATTTATGTATGTACATATGTATATACATAAGTATATATTATTTGTATATATCGCGTATTAAATGTATATGAATATATATGTGTCTATTAGAATCAAAAGTGGGTCTTTGGAGTATTAAGTGAAATTGAGATAATCATCATGAAAATGTTCTCAGAATCCATATATTACTGCTATTGTCACACATTTTTAAAAACTATCCTTTTCTTTAGCACAAATAAACACGATTTAACCAAATACAAAAAAAGAAAAAATATTTCTTACGGTTTCAGTTAAAATTTACATACTACATATACATATAAAATTTGTAAAAGGTTACTTTTTGAAATTAAATATCTAAAATGAAATTATCGTGAAAAAGAAGAAAACATTCATATATGAAAATTCGAAAATTAAATTTTTTTTTTTTTTAGCAATAATTCATAAAAACAAAAACAAATAATCAAAAAATAATTCCTACAAATAAAAATAATATTATATAAAAAGATCTGTACAATTTTCTTGTAGTTCATACATTTATCACTATTTCTCGGTAACATATCTTTGGTAAAATTACGGTAACAACAAAAAGTTAAGTAACTGAAATTTTATTGTATGAACTACTATACTCTAAAAAAGAAGAAAAAGTATCTTTTGAAAATTAATATATTTTATTTTTAGTAGAAAACGTATAGGAAAAAGTATGCTTTTAAAGTTCAGTTCATGTATAGGAAAAGATATATTTTTGATATTTCAAAAATATGAAAAAGGTTACCTTTTGAAAAAAAAAAAAAAAAACACTGATTTTCGAATCCATTTTTAAAAGGGAAATGGAAACTTTTTCAAATTATTTAAACTATTTCTAATTGGAAAAAAAACTGACTAATAAAATGGCATATTTACCTTTTTTTTTTTTTTGAAAAACTCCTATGATACTCTTTTGATTCTAATAGACACATATGTATTCGTATTATTTATTTATGTTTGGAGGTAATATATGTACATATATGAAAAATAAAAATAAATAAAAAAAAATTTTTCGTTTTTTAAATTGTGAATTCACTCAACATGAACTGAATCGAATTCTTTTCGTAATTTTTTTTTTTTGTAGTTTTTGTTCTTTTTTTTATTTCCTTCTAATTTTATTTCATTCAATGGAATGAATGTAAAAAAAAAAAAAATTTTTTTTTTTTAGCAGTGATTTTGAGTTTTTAGTGAACACCAAATACATATGAGTAATACAAAGATTTAGGAGTAATATAGAAATAAAATAAAGATAAAAACAGTAAAAATGAAAAAAAAAATATATATACATATATATATGTATATATAAACATATGTAAAGATGTATACATTTTAAATGTATGTTTACATTAAATACATACACATTATGTCCATATATGGTATGTATTCAAAAAAAAATGTTGAACAAAAATAAAAAAATTAAACAAAAAAATCCTTTCAAAGAAAACGAAAAATTAATATACATAATATACAAATCAAAATACAGCATAATATTTATGTATGTTTGTATGTATGTACATTATATAAATAGAAGTGTATCAAATTAAATGAAAAAAGAAAGCATTAACATAAATCTATGTATGTATGTAAAAAAATAGAAATCAAATACAAAAAAAAAGGAAAAAAAATGAATGAATAAATAAATAATATTTAAAATTATATATAAGTATATGTAAGTATGGATATAAGTATGTATACGTTGTGAAATCATTGGGTGTAACTTTCGTATAATTTTTCTTGAACTCTATATACATATTATGTAAATTACATACTCGTATATACGAAGACATAAATGAAAATGAAAAAGAGTTAAATAACCAGTATACGTATTATATTAACACATAGGTACCCATTAATACATACATATATAATTGTATACAGGTATTTATGTACATGTGTGTATTTGTATGTGTATGTGTATATGCGTGTGTGTATATCTACACTTAGATGAAATCGAATAAGATTTTTTATATATAAAGATATGTAAATATGCGTATATATAGTATATCTACATATATAGTATTCACATTAAGTTATGTATCTAATTATTTATATATACATATACTATATACATGTGCATATACAATAACTAATACAATACACAATGATGTTTTATACCGATTACATATATTTTGCAATCACAAAATAATATGTTTTTTTTTCTTAATATATCAAAACAATAACAACAATAATAATAAATAAACAAAATTATTAATCCTTTTATAGAGCCATATATTAATATTTCGCAAGTTATCCTTAAGATATTTTATATTTTACAAAAATTATAGTATATAAAATTCTATTTTTATGTATGCATAAAATGCATTTCATAGATATATATATGTATATACTCGAATAAATATGTAATATGTATGTATTACGTATTTTATATAAGTAAAGTGACATTATCATATTTTTATCTATGTGTAATATATAATTTAGAATTAAGAAAAGTTTTAAATGAATAATTTTCAAAAAAAAAAACAAAAAAATAGTACACAAAAATATCACACATCAAGAATGTGAAATTTTGGATATGCATACATGCACAAATAACACAACATAAAACCACCTTACTTATAAATAAGTAGAATAACATGCACACAATACTTATGTACATGATTCATATGAAAATATATAAGAAACATTATTAAGGCTTCTTTTATAGTTTCGCCCACAATTATATACATGAAATATTTACACATACATATACATAATACTCATATTTGAAATGTTAAAAAGTAAAGTATATATACCTACCTACATACATATACAACAAAACGAAAGTAATATATTTAAAAAAAAAAAAATACATATTAGAAATGTTTCCTTATTTTTTTTCTTTTGACTAGACATACAGTGCTTACAAAAATTATTTGTTCGTGAATATAAACTATCGTAACTTGGATTTAAATACATACATACATATATGTAGTTGAAATACTATGAAATTTTTACATTTATTTTTTCAAACACTTACGAGTATAAATACAATACAATCAACAACAAAAAAAAATCCGAATTATTCTTAGAACAAAAAAAAAAAAACATAATTTGATTTTTACAAAAATTATTTGTATATGCGCGTGCATAAAGTGTTCTATGGAATAAATATGACTTATTTATTTATTGATTTTTGACAAATATTACGAATACTAAAATGAAAATAATTAATTTCATTTAATTTTCAACTGCGTTTAGCGAGTATTGGAACTAAAAATGCCACGAAAAACTGAATTATCGATTGAAAAGATACCTGACATTGTTGCTGAATATAATATATGATATTCCTGTTACTGTTTAAAGGGATTTAAGTAGTTAAAAAATGTAAAATTCACAGAAATACCATTCTAATAGTAAGTCCTGAAGAATAAGAATTAAGGAATTGTACAAAATAGAGCAGGAAAAAGGGACAAAAAGAAAAAATAAAAAACTTTATTACTCACAAAGAATTTTTGTAATCACTGTATATGTGCATACAAAAAAAAATGAATAGGTAAATAAATAAATATGCAAATATTTTTGTATACTTGTATATGTATATGTATTTATATAAAATCAATATCACATTTCAAATACATAATATATTATTTATAATCTATTACATTTATACAAATGTAATATATCCATGAATGTATATATGTATATATATATGTGTAAAAAATTTATATCCTTCTTGTTTCATATTCACTTGCTATAATACATAGGTATGTATGTAAGTATATGTACTTAAAATATTCAACTGCATTTATTATACGAATATAAATGTATATTATACATATGTACTCGCGTATACGTATGCAACAACGTTTTTCAATACCTATTTTTTTTTTTTTTGTATTTATTCATTTTCATTTCTGTATGTACGCGGTTGCAATGAAAATATCATATAAAATTGTATAAATAGGTAATAACTTACACATATAAATTTGTATGCATTTATACATTGGTATATACGTATGTTTGCATTTAATATTAAACAAGAATTCTTTTTTTAAAGGAAACGAATTTAATATATATAATTTTTTGTGTTTTTTTCTAACGCTGCTTAATATTGTAGTAGATAAGTTATCGTGTATGATTTTAAAAAACAACAACAACAACAACAAAATACAAAAAAAAATGTTTCTTTTAAACATAAAAAACTTATACACATACAGTATAAAACAAAATAAGCATTACAAATAAATAAATAAATAAATACAAGGATTTTGTATTAAAGAATTTATTTCTCATATACACATATGACATATATACATTTATGTAAGAGCACTTTATTTTATTTTATACATATGTACATAACATACATTTAAACATTGGTACATATATTACTTAAGTATATGTTATGCATTTTATAATGATACTAATGCACACACATAGATTGCAATTCGCTTATTATACACACATATACATACATATACATACATATATAGATACAATATGTGAAAATTCAATTGTAAAGTGTATAAACAATTTAATGCATATGTAAGTAATATTGATATTACATCGTATGTAATGTCGTATATCGTCGTTGTTCTGTGAAAAATCACTAAGTCCATTTTTGCTGAAAATGAGTTATACTCGTATATGTATGCGAAAAAAATCTCCAAACTTCATATTTTTATTTGCGAAAATTCTCTAAGTTCTCCAATATATAAGGCTTAGGATTTACTGAGATTGTGAAAATATATCTATAAGACCATTTTCAGTAAATTAATGTTCAGTTGAAGTTATAGTGATTTATTGTGTTTTTTATAATGTGAGAAATCATACTAAGGTCCAAAAAAGTATTAAAAACCCATTACAAAATTTGAGTCTACTATTCAACATAATTTGTCATTGAGATAAATCTACATTATTTATGAAATCAAAGAACTATTGATTTTCAATCAAAATTTTAATTTGAAAGTCCATTATCTCAAATCCGAAATTTTGGATTTAGTGACTTTTCACAGAACGGTGACGATATATTATGCAATCAGATATGTACATATAATCGGAAAAATGTATAAGTGTATGTACAAAATACTGGTATAATATATGCAATACACATATTATGTATGTTTTATTTTCGTGTGATGATTTCTCTGTTATAATTTTTTTCTTTAATTCAGTTTTATAATACATAATATTAGATTCTTTGCATTTTCATTTACAATACAATATAATCTACAAAATGTATGCGTATACATATATAAGTATATTATAGATTTTCTGCATTTGTATACATACATATTTTATTCACTCAAATATTATTTAGTATATACATATAGTAACATACTTAGAAAAAAATTATACATTAAAGGATATGTGTATCCTTCCTATACCAATTATAAGAAATGTACATAAATATACAGTATAAAAATAATATATATACAAACTTACAAAAGTTTTATATATGATGATAATAAAGAATATATGTACATATGTATGTATATATATAATATGTATGTGTCAATGTGTGTATGTATATATATATACATACTTACGTGTAGGTATAAGTAAAATTTTCTTTTGAAAATTTTCTATTTTAAATATTTTATGCATACGTATGTAAGTATGTACTGTGTCTGTATACATTTATACATTACGCATAATAATATTTTTATTATAATCAACTAAACTTTGATCCTTAAGATTCATTCCGATACGATAAATGAGTTTTTTAAAAATTATGTAGACATAATTATTATGAGCACGTTTTAAGATTAAAATGCTTTTTGAAAGTTTTTCATCGTTTTTAATTTAGCACATCCGACATTTAAATATGTACAAGTATATATACATAAATGTTATTTGAACATATAAATATGTATATACATGTATAATCTCAAAGATATTATACATATACGTTCTAATCTATAAATATTGTATTAAAAGATAAATTCTAAAAAAGTAATAAATTCCAAAAAAAAAAAATTAAAATTTTCAAATGGAATATATTCATATATGTATAATAAAATGTATATATATGTGCAATATACTTATGTTTACAGAATATATACGTACATTACATTTCTATATATGTATGTACATTATAATATGTATTGCATACCCGATTCTTTTATAAGTTAAAATGATTTACTAGAACCGGGTGACAATCTCGGGAACCAACAGCTTATAATATTTACTATTCATATTATGCTTTGCACGTTGCAAGAATCTGGAAATTCTTCTCCGTACTTTGCATACTACAGTACAGTATACCTATAATATCATAGAATAAATAAAGTTAAACATGCGTAGTTTCATTATTCTATACTGTTATAACACAAGAAAATAAGAAGAGAAACTATACTATTCGCGTATCTATCTATACTTTTATTTCTATATACTTATCTGTCTACATCTCACCTATTATTTAATTTGTAAACAAGCATAGTCATTATAAACTTTCGAATATTTGAGATGTTGGAAGGAAAGTAGACAGATACGCGAATAGTAGTTTCTATTCTTATTTTCTTTTGTATATATTTGGGTACTGTACTGTAGTATAGACGAGTACGGAGAAAAATTTCAGCACTTTAACGAAAAATATTAAGATGGATGTATAGACCAGTAAAACAAAAGGATACATGAAAAATATTTTGAAAATACAAAACTCCGAAACTATTCATATACATATGAAACTTAATATGCAACTACAATAGGTCTGGTCATCTGCAACACATGTATAACGTAAGTGTACTCATAAAATTTCAAAATATAAGAAAAATAAAACTGTGGGGAGTGAGATGAATGGAAGCTGCTAGGTGTGAAAAGACTTCTTATACTGTAGATCGGAGTTTCTGGTGGATGAAATTGTAGTAAATATGGGCACGATATAAGATTTAGAGCCATTACAAAAAGAGTAAAAATACTTAGTACATACATACATATAGGTACTTGGTTTTTTCTCTATTGATCATCCCGAAAATTTGAAAATTAAAAATTCATACATACTATATATATCATAATTAGTATTCATATGCATATACGTATGTAAATATATTGTTACGTCCTATTTCATTATATTTTTGTTTTTTTAATTTTTACTTAGATTTCCATTGAAAAACAAAAAAAAACATTTAATGAAAATCAATTTATAATTTGCATTTTTTTTTTCTTCATTACTTATAATTTGAACACATTTTGATACTTATGTTAAATTGTATGCGTGTTTTATACATTATATTATGTACATTATCTAACTAATTAATACGCACAATAATATAAATGAATTTATATATAAAATATAGATTTAAAAAAACAAACATTGAAATATACATATACTCCGCATGTACATAATATTAATCATGTATTTCATACACATACATATACACTCGTGTGGGTGTATGTGTGTAATATATGCAATTTAAACAAAAATCATATAATCATATAATCATTTATATCGGCTATATGTCTGAATCAATTACATAATATCTAAAATGATGATGGATATTAACAAACATTTATCTATAATAAAATATTCTCACACCTACATATACATATATTCATTAATATACTTACATACACATTTATGTAATGTAGTACATTAATATAATTTATTAATAATAATATTATCATAAATCTCTGAATGCTCTGTTGATATTATTAAGTATATATAAGAATATATGTATTTTATATTTAGGTATACGTTTACCTATACATTATGTATGTATGTAAGTATTTAAAACATCATATAATAATGTATAAAATGATATAAATATACATATAATATTATAAGCTTAATTTTTTATAAATATTATATCCTTATAAAAATATACCTGATATATATGTATATACGTACCATATACTACATAAATACTAGACTATATAAATCAAATCAATATTAATTTTCTACACATTTTATTTTTTATAATATAATTTTCATTTTATTATTTTACATAATACTTATTTAATATACGTTTGTACACATGTTATCAAATATGTACATATATGATATACCATATGCATATAGAAACATGCTCTATATTAAATATCTTCTATTTCTATATTCTATAACATACATATACATTACATATATAATTTTTTATTGATCGTTATCAAAATTAATAATTTATTATGTTTTAACATTTGCATTTTTTTTGTTTTGTTTTTTGTTCTTTGTCATAAATATTTATATTTGTCACTTTATCATATTCCTACCCACACATTATACATATATATACTCATAGATATATACATATATAGTATGTAAATATTTGTATGTGTATTTCTTTTTTTATACAAAATAAATAATTATTAAAGAAAAACAAACAAACAAACAAACAAACAAAATGATTGTAATCTTCTACAATCCACGTGTATGCTTTTTACCTATATACACATGTATATGTATTATATAATATATTACATAGGATTTTTGTTTTCTAATAAATAATATATCAAACGATCATTATAATTTTGATCCATATGTTACAATAATTAAATGTGCGTATCTATACGAGTATGATTATATGTGAGTATATAAAAATGTACATATGTATGTATGTATAAGTATATAATAAATATTTATGTATATATGTATATGTATATATTTATTCTATATTATTTCTAAATGTTATATATTTATCATTATCATTATATGTAATACATTTTACCATTAATTAACTAAATATATTATATGTTGACATCTGTCATAACTCTTCATCTAATTAGTAAGCAACTAGTTGCGATATTTTATCCTTATACATATACAGACAATATAAATGAATATTATATACAATATTATGAACATATATATACGAGTACATATATTTCATATTACTTGTTTATTCTGCTAATAACTGCTATATAGGTAATATTTCTTACGATTACATTATATGAGTAATCTATCATACATACACACATAATATATACATATTATGTAATATATACAAATTTAATTACATACATACATATATGTATATACATATATATAATTTGTAAATATAATTAATAAATAATAACATAATTTATTCATATAATTGTAGTTGATACTTAATTATTATATACATACATATATGTACATATTTAACATTACAAACATACACATATTTATGTATAATATTTATACGAAATATAATGTAATAATAATAATTAATAAAAATATAACATTATATGGGTTATTCATTTCAAATTTTATATCGTAAACTTTATAAGATACACAACGCATAATTTTTACGATCTCATCTCATTAAACAAAAATTACTTGAAAACACCACTTTGTAATACACAAAATCGTTATTATATTTGGAACTTATTTAACTCTTCACAAAGTAGGTACTTATTATTTTGTCAAACACAAAAATTTAACAATTTTCTCATACATAATATAAAACCACAATTTTTTATTTAATTTTCAAAAATTTTCAATTTAGTAAAAATAAAAATGACAAACTGTGTCAAATCTTGATTTAAAATAAAATTTATTTACGAGATTGAACTATACGACTAAAAAAGTCTTGTTAATTTACACATTATGTAGCTCGTAATTATTATTCATTCAAAACAAAGGAAAATGTTACAAAAGTTTCGTGAAAATACTTACATATGTACAACTGACTAATAATTACACGCAACTTTTACGAATTACGAGACTTATACGAGATTTGAAATTAATACCTTCAATGTATGTAAGTACTATATATACATACTATATGACTTATAAATATTATATATTTGCTTGTATATTATACATTATTATCATATACTATATATGTACACGAATACATTATATTAATAATTATAACAAAAAAAATTCATATTCGTATAAAAACTATTTTTAACCATATGTATATACATATTATGTAGATACAGTAATTTATTAAAAGAAGGCAACTAAAATATGTTAGAAATATATACATATGTATAGAGATTATAGATATTTATGTAGCGTTAAATTTGTTTAAAAAAAAATTATTATAAATCTTAATTCTTATTTATACATAATACACATTATGTACAAAACAAATATACATATAACTAAATACTATATAATATATTGGTAGATAAAATACGTAAATACAATAATAAAGTCGTATATTATATCTACATACTTATTTGTCCATTAATATAAATGTAAGTAAATAAAGTTATTATATCACAATAATTTTATTCGTAATTTATCTATATTCTACCTGATGATATAAATCAGATTATGTATATTATATTTTATATGCATATTTATATATGTATGTATATGTTATGTATCTACTTGTACATATTACATATTTGTTTTATAAGGTATATATGTACATGCAATCATACATCTTTATATATACACTATTATTATTATTCAATATTAATATACATATATTTATGTAAATATACAATTACAACAAACATACTTGTATATTAAATATTAAATAATAATATTTGTACCTGTATGATCCTGTATGTACATATACAATATGTATGTACCTTTGTTTCATATATTATTTATTGATTATATTTTAAATATATCACATTATTTAGAATAAAACATCTTTTATTGTAATTTTATATTATTTTTACATAGCCGCATACATTTTTCATAAAAATATCACACACATACACACACGTATATGTGTATATGTATATAGTTATTGAATTTTCTTGTATAATACTTAACATCAAACTTATATACAAGTTTATAATATACGTAACATGTATGTATATATACTAATATGTACATAACGTAACTCATACATATACAAACAATATTAATGAAATGAATTTAAAGTATAGAAGCAACAATAGAAAAATTTCAATATATTTGTATGTAATTTGGAAAAAGAAAAAAAAATATACGAGTAGGTAGAGGTACTTATATGTATGTAATGTAATATTTATTTTTTATTATTCAAAAAAAAAAAAATATATTTAGGTATATGTATATATAGAAGAATATAAATAAAATATAAATTTCAATACATACATACATACATGAATATATACAAACATCTATTATAGATACTTTTTTATTCTTCATAATACATATAAGTACATAATATGTATAAATAGTAATATTATGCAGTCATAACACAGAAAAATATCTTTTAATAAAATATTACATGAAAATTGAATAAATCTGAAAATACATATTATTGCATAAAAATTATTCAAAAAATTCTTTAAACTAAATAAATAAAATTGATAGTACTGCACATACTACATACATAAATACATACATACGAGTACATCTTATATTATGCTTTACTTTATGCAACATTTATATTCCACTATGTAATGATGCTTTTCATAAATATTATGTACAGAATTTTGATATGAAAATGCAAAAAAAATCTAAAAAAAAAAAAACAAAGGCAAACCAAAAAATTTATAATAAAATATTTTTGATTTTTTATTTTACAAGAAAGAAAATTTCACATTTTTAAAATTTTTACAAAATCCTTTCAAAAAAATATATATACATATATATACGAGTATATTTTGGCATGTTATGTGTGCATGCTTCTTTTCTAGTTTCAATATTCTTTGTTTTCATTCAATTTCAATTTTTCAATAAATTGTTTTGTTCTTTTTTTTTCATTTTCTTCACCCATTTTCATTTTAAAATATTTTGTCCTTTTTCGTTTTTTATTTTTTTTTTTTGTTTTAATTTTTCTGTAGGTATACCTACCTAATAAAACAAAATGAGAAGAAGAAGAAGAAAATGTTTTCTCAACATGACAGTATAATTTAAAATTTCATATAAATAAGAATAATTATTATTAAAATATTCAAATTAAAATATAATTTTGAAATTTTGCCAATTTTTATTGAATTTTATATTTTCATACATACTACATAATATTCTACATGTATTATCGTACACATAATAATATACTAAATTATATTATCGTATATAAAAATATTATAATGTTTTATATTTTATACATTTATATATACATTCAACTATGTAAATACATATTCGCATATTATTCAATATAATTTAACATAAAAATTACATATTTTTGATAATGATAAAATGAATATAATAATAAGACAAAACATAAAATATAATTTCAAACATAATATACATACATACACACACATACTCGTACATAGTAAATTTTCACAATATACATAGGCATACAGGTCATTCAAAATATTTGTTTCTTCAATATTTTAGATAGTTTCCAATAATTTATGAAATACATATAATGTGTACATATTCTTCTTCTTTGTAAACACTACAGCTCTCGGTGAAGCTTGGTTTGGAATATTATAATGTCATCAAAATCAACTGCCACCAGAAAATGTGCGTCATGGCTGGTCTCAAGCCCTTGTTGAGAAAGGAGACAAAATAAAGTACGAAGCCAGAATAGTCATAAACATCAGCGTCTCAAGTCAGTAGGGAGTATAGAAGTAAACTCTCAACATATAAGTAGTTAGAAAAACTCTATCCTTAAAGCTGAAGCGTATACAAAGGCAAATCTAGAGGCCAAAAGGTAGCAGCCCTACCACTAGTCTATGGCTATAAGAAGGCTATACAGAAGGCTATCAACATATTTCCCCAATATTATACTGTTGAGAAAGCATCAAATACATACATACTTATATGTACATTTATAAAAATGAAAATGCATATATTCATAACATTTTATTAATTCATTTTTTTTTTGATTTTTGTTTTTTCTAATATATGCAATCCAGCGTAGATTACGTTACGTACCAGATTAGATTTATCACACTTCCTTCATTTTCACATAAGAATTTTCTATAGCGTTACTATACCTTATTTCTTTATTGCACCTTCCAGTGGAGATTTTATCAGATTCAATTTCAGATTAGGTTCTAAGTATTTCTAATCTGAAGCTTTTGTAAATAATTGCAAAAATTATATTGAAACAATACAATAATGAGTAAAATGAGTATGACAATAAAAATATTTATATGTACTCTGAATTGTGAATACAATATTTAAAAATATCTATTCTGTTCTATCAAATCTACTCTGTCTGAACTGTAAAAATGACCCTTAAAAGATATTAAAGAACAATAAAGTCTATATCATAATATGTTTACCTATATGTGTACTTCATTTCATCCAACAGATTTGTTATTATTATTATTATTATTTTTTTTTTCTATTAAAATAAGAATACTACTATTAGATTTCTAATATACAATGTAAACAATTAAATTGAAAAATTTGTAACATGAGAAACAAAAAGCAAAAGAAAGCAACAACATAATTCAATTAAATATATAAATAAAATACGTATACTGTATGCATATTGTATGTAAGTATAATGAATAAATGAAAAATATACGGATACATTTATAATCTATTTAATTTGTACGCTAAGTAAACCTTACTAAATATTAATACTTCAATTAACATTAGCGTCAATCCAGAATATAATTCATTCTATTATAATATGTAGATATAAATACTTACAATTTATATATAATATAATAATAGAATAAATAATAATACAAATTCGACAATATACGAGTATATAAACCCTAAAATATTCGTACAAATAAACCATATTCAATGATAGAAAATTTTCTTGATTTGATAAATTTTTTTTTTTTTTTTGTACACTTTTAATGTACAAGAAATGTACATATAGTATGTCTATATATATTATATTTACTTATATTTTACAATTATGTACATATATAAAAAGTAAGTATTGTCTATATAGTTTTCTATTAGCTATGTATATGTATATGTATTTTATATTTTTCATTACACCATCTTATCATCACACTTTAATATTTTTCATTTTGATTCGTGTATTTTCATATAATAAAATCTACATAAATATTATATGTATGTATATATATATATATATATATATATACCCATTTTATAAATATAATACATTGATATATAATCCTATATATTATTTGTAATAATAAAATATTAAGTGTGAACAATATAAAACGAAACTTAAACATAAAGAATAAATATCTATTATAATGTACATATATAATAATATATTTTTCACTTTCTTTGACGTACATAAATGATAAATATTCACGTAGTATACATACATAGATACATACATATCAAAGCTCATGTATATCTTCGTACAAGAAAAAATGTGTAAGGATAATAATAACGAAACATAACGAAACAGAGAATACATAAGTAAAATTGCTTAAGATATTTACAAAAAAAAAAAAAAAAATTACTTTTGTCTTGTCTAGTAACACAGACAAATATATCCTTATCTGTGCTAGTAATTAGACACATTTGAATCTATCGTATTTTCAAAAAAAAATAAAAAAAAATAAAAAAAATAAATAATAAAATAAATAAAATAAAAAAGAAAATGAAAATGAAAATGAAAATGAAATAAAAAAAAAAAAACAATTTTTTTTTTACTTTGATTATACCACATCGCATAACCCCTAAATAAACTTAACCTCTTGAAATTCAATTTCCTGATGTCAGCATTCGACATTCAAACAACAAATATACATACATACATACATAATATTACTAAGTCGCTACGGGCGATAAAAAAGAGCAATCAACGAATTATGTGTAATACATACTTGTAAAGTTCCGAAATTCTTCATGCCTGGCACATTGCCATTTTATACATAATTTTATATATTACATACATTTATATAATATAAATTATATACATATATATACATACATATTATATACTCTTGTATTAAATGTAAAGCTATTTATATGAATATATAAAATCAAATTATATCAAAAATTTACCTTATATATACTTATACTCCCTGCTTTTATATAAGTAATACGTAATACATACAAATAGTAATGTATATCGTATTTGTGCGTTTGTGTGTGTATGTGTGTATGTTCTTTATCACGATGCCTTACCTTACCTTATGACATAGCTCATTGCTAAATTGGTTTTTCTCTCTTTTTAGGATTTTGTGTTACACGTTAATTGCCTAAAGGTATATATGTACTATATATATACGTATATATATGTGTATAAATATATAAAATACAAATATAATAAAAAAAAAAGCTTCGAGAATCTCTGTACTGTTGTCTATCTCTTTTATATATGTATAATACTAATGCTATACTCATATATTATATAATATTATTTTGAAACTCTCATCAAAGGCTCGTTCGTAATAATTCATATGTATGTACATAAATTATATATACAATATAGCATAGTTTGAAGGATATCAACCGGTATTATAAGAATATTATTTCCGTTCCAGATAAAACAGCTTTATTTCATCACATCAGGATTTTTACATACATATGTACATACATAATTCACAGTGTGGTTGTTAAAATTCTAAAGTAAAGTATATTATAAAAGAAATGAATTAAACTTTTTGTTTTACTTTTTGTTATTGTGGTTAACATTACTTCATATATTTGTATGTATTTATATTATACCTATTTATATATATATATATATACTTATGGAAGTATGTATAAAATACAATATAAAATTAAATGAAAAATGATATGAAAATAATATACAAATATATACATATATTCATATAGATTTGTACATTCACATTTATATATACATACATATGTATGTATACATACTCGTATATATACAATATATACATACATTAATATATTTACTGTTACAAAAGTATTAAGGTTTCAAGTTTTACATTATGATATATAATTTAAATTCATTTATTACTTGTATGTACCATATAAAGGATATTTTTGTTAAAGTTTAATAATAAATTTTGAATACTATTAAGATGATTGAATATATGAAGCATCATCTACATTATGTTTGTTATACATACATACGAGTATTATTATTGTATACAATAAATGTAAAAATTTTATGTATAAATTATTGAAAAATATTTGAAAATTTGAAATTATTATTTTGTAGTATTATTTCATGTAAAAAAAGTGAGAAAACATTTCATGAAAAGTGTATAAACATTTTTTTTTTCTTTTTTGGAAATTAATATTTCACCTGTATATAAATTTTATATTAAATTGTTTGGTTTTCTTTTTATAATTGTTTTTTTTTTTTTTTTTTTTGTTAAATAAATTTTGATATATGTACATATAACATCTTTGTTTTATTAGAACACTTTGAATATACAATAGTATATTATATGTATTATACATAAGTATACGACTATACGTTTGTATTAATTGTACGAAATTAATAATGTGAAAGGCAGACAATGTTAAAGTTTATGTTCAAAATTTAATTAACTAATTAAACTAAAAATTTGACCAATACACCAAAAAATTTTTAAGATAATTTGTACATTTAACTATAAAAATTACATACATACATACATGTATGTACATATGGTAGTGTGTATATATACTTAGATAAATGTAGATATGTATATATTCGTATATATGTATGTATGTCATATTCACATAATATTAACAAAATACACTTATTTATATAGATTTATATACACACACATTATATGTTCATTTTCTAATATGAAAATTTGATTATAAATATATTTACGTACATACATAACTAAATACGATACATAGTAGGTATATTATGTAGTATGTTATATATATAAGTAGTAACATTTTATAAGATGTAACGTATGTAAGTATATAGCAAAATGTAGTCATATATACATATATAACACTGATGTAATATTGGATGATGTGTATATATTTAGAGTATATAATTGTACATATATTTGATTAAAATCAGTTTATTTACATACACATATATATGTATGTACATATAAAATGTATGTAAATATTTTGGATGGTATACATACATACATACGATATATGGATACATTTTAGAACTAAAAGTATATGTAAAATAAATAAATCTATTCATATATCATATACGAGTAATGAGTATACATAATAATATACATACATATATATATATAATATTATGTATATGTTTACCTATCTAATTGTTTTAATAATCAATCGCAGATTTAACCGCAAACATTTGAAAATGTGTGATAATATAACATTTATATAGTATGTATAAAAGATCGTATAACACAAATATACATATGTATATATACTCGTATATAAATGTACATATATAATGTAGTTTTAAAACATAATATTAACATACATACGTACATACATATATTTCAACAGAATCATAGACCTGAACTGAAATATGTCTATAGGACATTGCCCTGGCAACACGTTTTATAATTACTGCGTATACATACATGATTACAATCCATGAATGAACAACTAGGTTAAAGTTGGATATTATAACCAACAAATATATATATCTATATGTATGTATAGATATTTTATATATAATATAATTCTGATATATACTGTACATATATAGATATGATAAATATACATGTATGATTCGAATTTATAAAAATAAAATGCAAGGATATTTATAATGAATATTAATATTACTAAGTATATAATAAGTACATACTTTATTACATATCCATGTGCTATAATATAACATCACATTTCATGTGCATACATTACATACATATATGCATCTATAAATTCCCTTTTTTTGTAATTATTAATTATAAATGTATATGTATAATACATGAAAAAAAAAAATTTAACTTAAAATAAATAAAATGATGAAGCTTTATATATATGAGTACATACGTATATATTATATGTTTATATTATATATATATATATGCAATATTATTATATCCTTTTATTTACATAATTTTTTATCTATACATGTATATATACATATGTATACTATATACTTGTTGTAGATATCATTTATTAGAGGCTCTATATATAAAATATGTACTATATAATATCATATCATATATATATATGTATATATAGTATAATGCTAGATTATGTATATATGTACATTATATAATTATATTCAAACATTTTATATTTTGTTTTATTAAACATTATATATCCTATTTGTATATACATTATGTATAAGAATAGGCTATTTATATAATATCCTACTATTTTTATCAAATATATATACATATATAATTGCTTACGTTTATGTACATACGCGTAAGCTTAGTTGTCTGGCTTCAAATATTATCCAATTCATTTCTAATTAACAATATATAAAATGAATAAATACATATATATGCATATAATATTAGGTCATTATAAAAAAAAAATAAAAATTTTATTTAGGCCATTCAACATATAGTATGTACATAACATACTCGTACATAATACAAAAATACCACAGAATGATAAAAATGAATAAAAAAAAAATTATTTATAATAAATAAAATCATATAGATACTTAGATATGTCAGTAATACAAATTAATTCAATATTTTTCTTTCTCTCTCTTTCTTTCTTTCTATACAATTATATACAATAATTTTATACAAAGAAAATGCGTAAAATACATAAAGTTACATATAGTAAAACACATTTAACACATATATTATGTTTATAACATGAAATAGATATATTTAGTAAAAGCCAAATTTAATAATTTTTCTAAAACAGAAACAAATTCAATAAATACATATATATATAATTAATAATTAATATTGTATATACAAATATTTTTTTTTTTAATATCAAAAGAAATGTTAAATTAATTACAAAGTAATAAAATCATAATAATAATTTCAGTTAATAATTTTCTCTTGAAAAACTTTTCATTTTATTATTATTATTATTATTATTATTATTATTATTATTGTTATTAATAATTATAATATACGTTTAGTTTACCATTTTCTTGATATTCTGTGTGAAACAGATTGGTAGCGATACCATGAAATTTATTTTCTAATTTTCTGACTGAAAAATCTGAATAAATATATAAATACATTAAATCGTTATTTTGTATAGCCTTTCATACGAATGTATATGGAAAATTGAATCCTTTAAAAGTTCTTTATTATTTATTTTATTTTATTTTTCGTTTTTTTTTTTTTATATTTTATACAAAATTAATTTAACTAATTTTATTTTTGTTATCGTAAATGAATTCAATATTTTTCTTTCTCTCTCTTTCTTTCGTTCTATACAATTATATACAATAATTTTATACAAAAAGAAAACGCGTAAAATACATAAAGTTACATATAGTAAAACATATTTAATATCAAATTTTAACTTTCCAAAAAAAAAAAAAAAAAAAAAAAAAAAAAACACCAAAAAAATGTAAATTTGTAATAAAATACTTACTATCCCTAATATTAAATTTTTGTCGAAATTTTCTACATTTTCTACATATTATATTATTATTCTTCTTCTTTTTTTTTCTGGTTTTTTTTTTTTTTTTGTTTTCTGTTTTTTTCTTCATTTTCATACCTGACAGAATTTCATCAAACCTATTTTTCCTTTTAGTCAAAATAAATAAATTTAAATAATTTGATGATATTTTCATCTTTAATTTTTTGTATTTTTTACCAAAAAAATGTTTTCTTTCATTCAATCATTTACATATAATTTTAATACATTAATACATAATTATATTCTTTCTATATTATTTATATTTAATATATCTGTATGTGTATATTTGTTTATATTTAAATTATTTTTTATGTATAATATTTTCTATTTTCATTTCATTTCTTTGGTTTTTCTACATTTAAAAAAAAAAAAAAAAAAATTTAATATAAACACCAAAAAATTTTTGTATTTCAAAAAATATTACAATATGTAAATATTATGTGTAAATATTTTTATATTATAAAGGGTCATCAAACAAGGACTATATTTATATTTTTGAAAAATTCTAGCATGCCAAGTTTTTGTCCGATTTTCAACAAATTTGACATTTTTGTGTTCATTATTTGTTTGGCAAATCATTTTCTGGCATGAATTACATGATTTCGATTTGGGCAACATGTGGTTTCAGTAAAATGGCGCAACATGCCATACATCCAGAAAAATAATTGATTTATTCAGAAAAAAGTTCAATAATCGAGTAATTTCAAGAAATGCTGATGTGAAATGGCCACACCATAGATAATGCGATATAACTGCATTGAACTTTTTTTTCTGTGGGGTTATGTGAAATTATTTATGTATTCAAATAAACTACAAACACTCAGTGACTTCATTTTTATTCGTGACATTATTTGTGTAATTGGTAAAATAAGTGATAATTTGTGTGGAAAAATGAACAAAAATTTGTGTTCCAGAATTAAAATTTTGAAACAGTCTAGGGGCAGCCATTTAAATGAAATGATTTTTAAATAAAAATGCCATAAGCTAACGTTTAAAATAAATATAAAAATCATGTTAATATCTATAACACCGTTCAGATTTTATTTCAATTTGAAAATATATTAGTCCTTATTTGATGACCCTATATATACTATTTATGTACATTATATACTGTATATATTTATATATATTATGTATGTATTATGTACAATAAGCATATATAGCCATTTGATTTTATATAAATTATAATAATAATTTTCTTCATTTTAAAATTACAAAATAATATGTATTATTATATGTATATATATTTACATAAATTTCAGATACTATATAATAAATTTCATTCTAGAAGGAGACAGAGAGAGGGAGAGAGATATAGAAATGGAGATAGAGATATTTTATATTTTTAATTGTAAATTGTATGAAAATGAATGTTTACAATTTCATCTATCATAGAATAATAAAGCTACGCATAAAGAATTCTCATACAGTATAAATTTCTGGCAACCATTTCTACGATAGCATCGCCGAGATCTCATCGCCGGAATTCGTTATACATATTCCATAGAATTTCAAATTTTTAAAAATAAAGTTTTTAAATCAAATTTGTGGATTGCAATGGCTAAATAGCATTGTATAGCTTTATATCCTTAATATCTTATATATTTTATATATATGCAATAAGACAATAGGCAATAGTTTGTTGTATATGCAATATGCGTAAATGTGTGGAAGATATTTAAAATCTAACGAATTCTGGCGATGAGATCTCAATCTGTGGAATCCAATAAGTGGTCGCCAATTGTTCCTATGTTTTGAGAATTCTTTATTGCCTTCATTATTCAATGCTACTATACATATACATATAATTCTAAAATACTATAATAGATATGTACATATGTATGTATAATTATTCAAAAAGAAAATTTTTTTTCTTACTTGTTCGCGAATATTATTTAAAAATTAATATAATATTTAAAAAAAATACATCATAATAATTAAATGCTATCTTGTTAATAAAAATTCCATTTTAACAATAATTATTAAAATCTATATCTTATACATATAGTGTACATATTATCATTATGTATGAAAAAGTAGGTATATATGTATATTATATAGATTTACATATTTGTAATATATACATACATATTATATATATAATATAAATACTTATGTATATAAATATAAATTCATATAATATAAAGGAGTATATAATATTATATAGTGTAACGTATTCTAACTTAGATACATATATAATATGTATTATAAATTATCTTTTAGTATAACCATGTACAACCGTATAGATACATAAGTACATATATAGGTATATATACCTATATACATATATTATACTGTAAATTTTATGTTATACCGATACATACACGTACAGTATGTATATAAAAGATGATTTTTGAATTTTTTTACTTGTTATTTTTGTTATTTTTTTTTTCTTTTGCTATCCTCAAAGTATCTGACATCCTTTCAGGATGCTCATCTTATTTATATTTAAATTTTTAACCTAAAAATTCTAAAAAAAAAAAAACAAAAACAAAAAACAACAAAAAATACACAAAAACTTTTTGTAAAATAAAAAAAGGATAGTAGAAAAAATCACCCACACACACACACACACGAACGAAAAAAGATGAAAAAGAAGAACAAAAAAAAAACGTTAAATACATATAATGAAGATATTATAGAAAGCTATATAGAAACATGAAAAACAAATGTATAATTAAAATAAAACACTTACTTATATAAGTATATGTACATACATGTAATACTATAGTACGTATTATGGATATATAATAAATAATAAAAAAAAAAAATAGTATTATATACGCATAAAGTCTATACAAAGTATATTAAAATAAATATAAAAAATAAAAAATTTTCATGAAAAAAATAAAATGAAATATTAGGTACTTACTTATTATGTATAGGTATATGAAAATAATTTGTGGAAAATTATGTTAATTAGAAAACTAAAAATTAAAAAGATAAATAAATTATTTACAAATACTCGCATAAATATGTATACGTATAATATTTATATATATATATATATATACGTATTACACATGTATATACATAAAAGTAATTACATATAATTTATTTATGTAGAAAATTATGAAAAGTAAAATATTACACTTACCATAGCTTACCAATTACCATACCATATACTCGTAGTCAATAAGCCAGACAGAGTGAGGTATACAAGCAACTTGTATCAAAGACATTATAAAGAGAGGGTACATACAAATACTTATTTATATGCAATATTTTACATTTCATATTATAAAGTAAAGAATAAAGGTACGTTGTGTATATAATGAAAGAGAAATAAAATTTCATAAAATAATTTTTTAATTTATCTATAAGTATATGTATATATGAATGTATTTGTATATACTAAACTCAAACAACTTACTTATGATGAATTATAGGTGCTCATCTTGTGTGCATATACCCGGTTCTTTTATAGATTGATGAAATGGTTCACTAAAAGCGGACTCCAAATCTCGGAATAATAGAAGTATAGAATGAAAGTAACGTACGTATCCAATTTTAAAAAAAATAATTTTACAAATTACAGTAAAACAAAACAAAAAAAAAAAAACAATATTCTCTGCGAAAATGTTCTCTTTAAATGCTCGTAATGTATTGTTTACAAGTTGAAGAGTGTATCTTACATGCTCTGTCTATTTAACTCTTGAACTCTTGAGTATTTGAGAAGTAGAAAGATACACGAATAATAGTTTATCTTCTTATTTGCGTGTAAATTACGTACAGCATGTTAGAAAAAAAAAAACATAGAAATTGGAATTTTGTGATGTTAGAAAAAAAAAAAAAAAAAAAAAACAATAAAATTAAAGTTCCAATCTAGAGGACGTAAAGTTTAAAAGTATACCAGGCACCCAAGACGTTGAAACCTGCGCTATATATGTAGTTATCCCAAGTGTTTTGTTTTCATTATTATTTTAAGTAAATACATTGTACGTACTAAATATGGGAATAACAATATTATACGAATATTATTACCTCTTATCTCTCTCTCTCTCTCTTTTATTATTTTATCTTATTGTTATCTCTTCCAAATTTCATTCGTAAGTACTTACGAATCAATGTTGCCAATCTTTAAGGAATTCCTCAAAACTTGAGGATTTTGATTATTTTTGAGGAATGCTTTGAGGATTTCATTGATTGAGGAATTTTGAGGAATTTATGAATTTCAAATTTTGTCTGATAAAAATTATTAATGAAAATAATTTTGCTTAACTGCTAGTTATTTTATTAATATTTGTGATCACACTTGTTTACCACAAAATTCGAAACAGTTTTCATCACTTTTTTATTAGTATTTTCTTTATTAAAAACAGAATATCCATTTGGCTGTTTCCAAAGCATGTATTAAACTTCCTAAATCATTGGAAGATCTTTTAAGATATTTAGGATCTCATTTTAATATTTTAACAGAAGCTACACAAGACAAGAATCTCTAAAAGAATTTCAGCAATTTTACAATGTAGAGGCACACAAAATTCTTTCGCCAAAAATTGTTTTGATCGTATTCTAGAACAATATGAAGCATTAAATTCATATTTACGGCTAAGTGTTTTCGAAGATCCTTCAAAAACTACGAAATATATGCTTGAAACAATGGACAATAAGTTAACCAAAGTTTACCTTGAATTTATTTTTGCTTTGAGGAATTGCGTTAAAAAATGAGGAATTTGAAGCTGCATGTGAGGAATAATCAAATTTGAGATTGGCAACGCTGTTACGAATATTTGTTTATGTCATTTTGTTATTACTTCAAGAAATTATACGTATGTACATATATAAATATATTTTTATAAATATAAGTATATAGACATTATACAAAAATATGTATTTTCATTAATAAATATTTAAATTTAGTTTCTCATTTCCGATATGTTTTGTATTCTGCCTGCACATTTTCCATAAACACAATTTGACAGATAACTATTATAACAATATCCTGGAAATGAAAAAGTACATTACATACTTATATGCATTTGTATAGTGATGACAGGACTTCAATTTATTATAGTATATAAAAATCGAATATTATATACTTACATAAATATACATATTATTATTATGTAATATTTTATTTGATCAGATCGTGTACAAGTATATTAGCTTTATACATTATATATGTACATTTAGAAATATTTTTCTGTCTATAGAGTGAATAAAAAATAAGCAAAAAAAAAAAAAAAAAAATGAAAGGAAACCCAAAAAAAAAAAACAAAAAAAAAAACTGAAGAAAATATGAAATAAAATAACACTACTAATGTGCCATACACTATTTATACTCTCGCACCTATACTGAAAATGAAATTTAATAAATAATATTATTAAGTTATTTATTTATTATTATTATTATTATTATTATTTTTTTGATTTTATTTTCATTAAGAAAGTTTTTGAAATTCATTTCACGTAATTTTATATACCATCTTATCAAAAACAAAACAAATACATATACTCATACTTAAACACATTACATATAAGTACATACATATAATATTTCACTGTATATTCATTTTTATTTACATTCATATTCTGTTTGTTTTTTTTTTTTTTTTCATTTAATCACATTTCATATTTTGTTACCTGAAAAAAAAAACAATATGTTTTGAGAAAAACATTTTTCTATTTTATTTTTTTTTTGCTATTTTATCGAGTATTTTTCCCGCATTATCCATTTTTTATTTTCATTTTATTTTGTATATTTTGTGTTATAAGCATTAAAATATATAAGTACGTTATATTGTATATGTATCTATATTAAATACGTATATAAATAAGAAAATTATAAATAAATGTTTCAAACTCAAGGTAAAATTATAATAATAATAAGAAAAAAAATTCATTTATATATAAATGTAAAATGAAAAAAAAAAAAAAAAAACAAAAAATAAATACAAAAAAAGGTAAAAAAAATATTTTCTTCAATATTTCATTTTCTCACCATAAAATACACTTAAGCATTACAATTCAATAAAGTAGTTTATATTATTAAAAAATAATATAAAGAACGTAATGTATAATCATCATCATCATCATCAACATCATCACCGTATTGTATTCAAGAAATTTTCAATATAATGTACAAAAAAAAAAAAAAAAAATAAATAAAATTGAGGAAAAAAAATATTGAAATTGGCAGGTGGTAAAAAAAAAATATTATGATTTTTTGTATTATTTATTTTTATATACAAATTTACTATATATGTACATATATATATTTCTACTTTAATATTTTTGCTGTTGTTTTGTGTTTCTTTTTTTTTACTGTTGTTGTTATAGTATTACAGAATAATATTTTGAAATTTTTCTATTTTTTAAATACATATATATGTTTCATCATATACACATACATATGTGTATATGAAAACGGACATAGAAATTACTCGCAAGTATAAACGTGAAATATACTCGCACTTAATTGAAAATAAAACAAAGTAAAAATGAAACCAAGAAAAACTGATTTTGTAAAATTTATGAAAATTAAATAAAGTTATAAACATTTTCTATTTAAAAAAAATATACATACATATATATATATATATATATATATATTATGGATGTATGCGTTAAAATTTATTATGAAAATCTATTAAGAGTATAGCCATCATCAAATCTGCAATCTTTTGCACCATATATTTTCGAATTTACTCAAACGATTTCAAATTAAATTTGAAATATAAATTCTTTGAAAGGAGTTGTGGGTCCTTAAATAAGGCACTTTTTTGATATTTCTTCCTGGAATTTAGTTAATGTTTTTGAAAACGAAGAGGGTTTTTTGTTTTGAAAAATCGTTCAACTTTGATTTCTATTTTCATATATTTAATCTTCATATATCTAGATGATTTTGATATCAAAATAAAGTTTGGACTTTTCTGATGTTTTTACAAAAAAAAAAAAAGTATAAAAATCTTTTTTATATTTTCATTTTTATTAACAAAATAAAGTTATGTTTTTTTTTTTCTTCAAAATATTCAAAAGTCCATTTTTATAGCACCTAAAAGGTATGCAAAGGCATTTTTTAAAATTTTTTGTATGTAAAATTGTTGTTGTTGTTTTCGAAATTTTTCAAAGTCGAAACCTAATCTTAAGCTGGTATTCACCAACATAGATTGTCTTTTATCTGAGATAAAGTGTATTCATCAACCAAGATAAAACACTACTCGGATATTTTTAAGACAATCTCGGAGTGGTATTATAAATATCGTTCGAACATAACATTGTTATTAACAGCAACAGCACAAATAAGGATAATGTAGTTGTACTGTATTATCATCTTTGCATATAATTATCACATCACAGAACCTCTTTTTCATTTTGTAATAAAAAAATACAATCAGCTGACATGTTTGACACACATGTTCGACCCGCAAACGAAGTTCGAAAACAAATTTTATCTAGATTGATGAATAAGATGAAATTGTATCCGGCTAAAATAATATCCGACAGATATATCCATGTTGGTGAATACCACCCTTAAGCATTTGTTATTTTTATTTTTGAAAGTACATACATATATTATAGTATAGCTCACAAATAAAATTATTGTTAAAAATATTGAAATAAAATTTGGTAGATATGTACATACATACAAGTATTTCGAATTTGTTAGTGTCAAATATAACTTCTCATATATGCGACTTTTATATGAACACTCAAAATATTTGTATAATATTACATATATCAAATATTATGTAAATGTAAATGTATAGAGGTTATACAATACAAACATTTACATATTATGTATATACCGTTTATATTGTATATTTTAAGTAATACGTACATGTATAAATAAATTTATAAAATTTTGCCTTATAATAAATTTCATTTTGACTCATCAAAATTCCAAAGATATAATTAATCATCAAAAAAATATATAAAAAAAAATTTTGTTCTTTTACTGCGCGGTTATTAATACATGCATATATATTATTATATGTACTATGATTGTGTAAATGAGAAATCTAATTTTTTTTACGAACAAAATGCGAAAAAAAAAAAATAAAATAAACATGTATGTATAATAATAAAATAATATAATAATATTCTTAATAATACACTAATAAATTATATTAATATACTTTTTCATGTGTGGATAAATTTGTAAATAAATGTAAGTATATGTATTCATATTACATTATTAGAACATACACGTTTGCATATAAATGTTAGTATATAGTATATACTTACATATATATAAAGGAGTGATTTATAGATTCATATACTGTACAGGTATACAGGTTGATTCCTTTAAACATATTAAATTATGTGAATTAAATTGTATGTATAATATATAATAAATATTTTATGAAATATGAAATTTACAAAAGAGATTCATTTCAAATTTTAATTTATTCGTTAATTTCGTAATTTTCGATGTTTTTCATATAGTTTTCGTTGTTCATTTCCATACAATAAATTATATTATACAAGCTATGAAATTTTCGAAAAAAACTACAAAAACAAATTGCTTTAAAGTTTCTAACTTTTAGTACATATTTCATATTAAGTAGTTTCGTATTTAATTTTTGACAAATATATGTTGGGAATTACAGATATGTATTATAAAGTAAATATGACAGTTGAAAAAAAAAATCAACTACTTATAATATACAAAAGAGTAAACTACGAAAAAAATTTGAGATTTAATAGATGATCGTTCACATGTCAACCTCAACAGATAATTATTACGAAATTTCAAAACTGAAAAATTATAATGAATTGAAAAGTAACATAAATTCCATTTACTCGTATGTATCTTTTTCTCGGATATTATGCATATAAATATATAATTTTTCATATCCATAGTCATATTATGCAACAATCATAATAACATTTGTTTGTTGTACACATCATTTTTGCTCATATATACATATATTATATTAAAACAATTAAAAATTTACAAAAAGTACTTTTCATTTATACTAAGTATGTACATACTCGTATAAATAATCTGAAATAAATTTATCTGTCTATCTAAATATTTGTTTAAAAATTTCAAATGCATCCTGTTTACAAAAATATAATATGAATTTTTTTTTATTTTATTTTATGTGATATCGTGTAAAATACGAAAATATCCATTTATGTATATATGTATGTATATTACATATTGCCTATATACATATACATACATACATACGAGTATATAACATATAATACAAAATGAAATGAACTATTATTATTACATATTCTAACATGTTGACTCTTTTAATGTTTTACTACATGATTCTATTATGCTTACAACATATCACATAATACATAAATACATATATACCTATACTTACGTATGTGCCTTCAAGTTATATACTTACATACATATACATATAGTTAAATTAGTAAGTAATTAAACAATATATGGCTATTTTATTTATTCATTCGCATTAATGTATATGTATATTTTCATACATATGTGTAGTTATGTAGATATACTAATGTTTATGCATTAATTTATACATATGAATACATACATACATATATACATTATATTCTATATTTATATTTTTATGGTTTTATTTATTTATTTTTTTTTTTCTTTTATATTTTTATTTTAGTGTTATATAAGGAATATACTTTAGACCTATAAAACCAATACCTTTAAATGCTGAACTACCATTATAAGTATTATACTATCCCGAAATTTTATTTCTATTTCTATAATACATTACATACATTTAGGGTGGTATTCACCAACATGGATATATCTGTCGGATATATTTTAGCCGGATACAATTTCAGCTTATTCATCAATCTAGATAAATTTTGTTTTCAAACTTCGTTTTCGGGTCGAACATGTGTGTCAAACATGTCAGCTGATTCTATTTTTTTATTACAAAATGAAAAAAATGTTCTGTGGTGTAATAATTATATGCAAAGATGATAATACAGTACAAATACATTATCTTTATTTGTTCTGTTGCTGTTAATAACAATGTTGTGTTCGAACGATATTTATAATACCACTCCGAGATTGTCTTAAAAATATCCGAGTAGTGTTTTATCCAGGTTGATGAAAACACTTTATCTCAGATAAAAGATAATCTATGTTGGTGAATACCAGTCTTATATACTATGTGCACATATTACAATCTCTTTTTCAAAGAAAATACTATAATATTTCTAACATATTGTAATTTTGATTTTTTCATTAGGTATACGTTTTCACGTTCACGTATATATAGTATATGTATGTATGCGTTGAATATATCTTCTATGTTAAATATTATTACTTCGACTTCTATATAAATGTATGTATGTAACGTCAATATCTTAAAATTATGTAGGTATGTACATATGTATGTAATGTCATGTAATGTGTGTTATCCTTTACCTCTATTTTTATATTATTTAGTTGATAAATGTTACACTTATATAGTTTCAGTTCTGATAATAATGTGGTAAAAATGTATGTATATACATACATATATATGTTCTTTTACTATAAACTCTACGAATATTATAACTCAACCATACATACGAGTTATATGTACACGCATGTATCTATATTTTTATTTTTATATTATTATAAAAATCTTATTCAAATATATACATACATACATACATACATATATTTATGTACATAATGTGTCCTTACATTACATGTACATACATTATATGTGTCTGTATAATTTTTTTTTTCTGGAATTTGTCTACATTCCATCTATAAACTTAATCTACTCTCATATGTAGTACATACATAACACAGTACATATCTACATGATACACAAATACGGTTTTACTTTCACTTTTTAGCCACATATACACATATACCTATTTATATATGTATGTACATACATATATATTCTTTTTATATGCATACGTATACATAAATTATATGTACATGCAATGTATCTTTGTAACTATATTATAACCTAAACATAAAATAGTTACAAAAATAATAACAATATATAGATAAAAAAAAAATAAATATCTATACCTATAGCTATGCTACATATACATTTCTTAACCCTTTCGCCCCTACTGGGATCATATGTCCCAGAAAATGTCGAAGATTATAATTTCACGACATTACATTATTTTCTAGCTTTAAAGTTATCCCAATAATAGTTTCGGGTTCCTCAATCTTAATTTTGCCTTAAGAAGCTTGCACGCGCCAACATGTTACGACAAAAACTGTACTTTTACAATGCAGTCTGTACAAATTGGAGGATTTGGAATCATTGTGGCTGTAAACATTGTAGTGAGTGGTACTATTTCAAAGAGTTATTGGGAAATAAAAATAACATATATATACTGTTTATATTACTGTGTATTTTAAATCAGAGGTAAGAATAAATACGTTTTTTTTAGTATTTTTATTTTCGGGACATATAATCCCTATCGTGTTTTATGCTGGGCTCTATTATCCCAATTTGTGTTTTAGCAAGCTTCTAACAATGGCATCAAAAAATATTTCTTTTTGCGATGCAAAAACTGGCTACACTTATGACTTGAATTTGTACACTGGTAGGGACACGAATAATTCATTAGAGCCTGCTACTCTTGGAGAGCGCGTTGTCAACAACCTGACAAGCACAATACGTGAACCAAATGTTGTTTTCGCTTTCGATCGGTTCTTTACTTCAGTGGAACTTCTAAAGACACTGCCATATCCAGCTGTTGGTACATACATGAGGACAAGAAAGAATACACCTGTATTCCTACGTAAATTACAGCGAGGAGATAGTGAGTTTCAGTTATCTAATTTTGGTGTGCTTGCTTCACGTTGGATGGATTCGAAGGAAGTTCTTGTCTTATCAAACTGCCATTACCCTGTCAATACTGAAGTAGAAAGAAAACTCAAAGACGGTTCCAGAAAAGCAGTATCTTGTCCACAGTCAATCTCTGATTACAACAAGATTATGGGTGGTGTTGACCTAGCAGACCAAAAAGCAGCAGTTTACGACATCAACCGAAAATCGTAGAAATGGTGGAAGAAAGTTTTTTCAAGCTTTTCATGCTAGCAGTGGTCAATGCATGGATATTGCATCAAGAAACTCACAGAAAAAAACACACTGCTTCAGTTTATTGTTCCTTTAGCAGAGTCCATGATACAAGAAGGTCAACAGAATAAAACATTGAAATCACCGAAAACTGGAGGGCGACCTGCTAAGCGCAAAACTGATGTTCATAATGTTGGAGATCATTTACCACTAGAAGGTACATCGAGAAAACGCTGCGTCAGATGTACTTCAATGAAAAAGGAGAAAAGAACGAAATTCGTGTGCTCTGGTTGTAACAACGCTTTGTGCTACAACTGCTTTACTCCTTTTCATAAAAAATAATTGTAAATTTGATAAATAAACCTTCATAAATGAATATTCCCGTTTATTTTATTTTGAAAATTACTAGCAAGACATTTTATTGGGATATATGGTCCCATGAAGAAATATTATTGGGCCTATATATCCCAGGATAAAAAAAGGACTACGAGATTTTCGAACATCAGAATCTTCTTCTTTTTTCATTTAGAAAACGTTTGTATGATATTTGTTATTGTAGAGTAGTCAGTTTGGGAAAAAAAACTCCGTAGCGAAAGGGTTAAACATACCCATAACTAAATATTATTGTACCTACATACATAAACGAGTAAATGCAATTTTATTCACATAAATATAGATAATATTATATATTTTGATACTTATATTTTTTTGCTTTCTTCTATATTATATTTTTCACTTTATTATTATTTTGGATTTAGAAAATGCATTTTTTGATGAATCATGAAACACATTTTTTGTGTGCCACATGTTTTGAATATTTGATTAATTCAATGAGTTATACTCAAGGTAATTGGAACACTCTATAGGTAGGATAAAGAATGAATGAGAAATGAAACGTGACGTAGCAAAAACTCATATAAAGATTTGTAATGCATTTTCGTAAGCAATTTTAAAGGAAAAATGAGGAATTGTTTAAAAAAAATCATGAATTTTATTTTATTGTTTTAATTATTTTTCTTTTCTATTCTTCAAATTACAATTACAATTACTCAATTCAAATTACTTGAAATTTTTTTGTTTAAATGTCTAATTTTAAAGTAATAACACAATACAAATAAATATATTTATTTGTTTTGTGGTAATAATAATAATCTACATATAAAATATAGATTTTTAACATTAGTTGGTAAATTAATTTGTTTTAAATTGAATAAATGTTTTTCTAAAAATTTTGTCTCACAATACAAATTACTTTCACTAATTTTTAAAAATATTTCTTCAAGTTTTTTAATATTTTTTAAAAACTCCAGCTTTGGTTTTTCAAACCGTCTTCGGATTTAAAATCAATACATGTGTGTGTAAGTTGCAAAAACTCCTTCAAATTTAGTTTTTTTTATGATAAATTTAGAAAGATATTCAATGACTTATTCATTTTCTACAATTTGTTCAACATAATTTTTTAAATTGATGTTTTACTGACGAAAATTAGCAACATAGTCATCAAATTATCCCAAGTCTTCATCGACATACATTGCTGTAGTCACTCACTTTTAAATTTAAATTAGTCTTTAAATTTTTTATTTTCATAATTTTTTACAGCACATTTCACCATTTTTTAATAATATAAATTTATATAAAATTTCAAATAAATATACTATATTATTAATTGCAAATAATGGATTAAAAACTGCTCTACGACAAAATGATTTATACAAAATGTCTTAAAGTATGTATATACAAAAGACTAGGTCTAGAATAGATTTAGTCTCTTCTTTTATCAATAAATTTGTAATTTCTAATAATTCTATTTTTCCTTATTAATGTATTAATTATTTTTATTTTTCTTTCTTAGATATATTTTCTTTATCTCATTTCGTTAAATAAGTTTAATATTAATTGAATAATATAGAAATTAGTAGCTCTTAGATCAGCACAATCTGTTTGAGTCTACTAAATAAATACTCGTAGATGTAGTTAGAATAGTTTGAATTTGAACAGAAAATGAATTAATTTTTGGATTAATTATTTATGTAAATTTTGATGAAAAAAATTATAAATTAAATAAATAAAATCTTTTTAATCATATAAACAAATGTTTGTTTTGATTCATTTTCCAGATCGTTCATATGATTTTGTATGGCCATACGATCTAATATCTGTAATTTCTCTTTTAAATGGCGCTTGCCAGTTTCAATTGATACTACCATATACTACCTATAGAGTGTTCCAATTACCTTGGGTACCACCTTTCTAAGAAAAAGAGCTTATAGAAATACTGATGATGATTATCAAGTCTACTATGAGTTATTGACGATAAGTATAACTGGTGGTACCTATACTCATTCAAAGGAGAACGAACATGGTTGATAATGAAAGTAGTTCAAAATAGTGAAATAATTAAAGAAAAATTAAAAATTATTTTCTCTTATTTTTGGAGTGGAACGGAAATACGGAATCGAACCTTCATATAAGTACTGTGGTACTGTCTGCAGCACTTCGAATTCGATTTTCGAGATTATATAGTATACCTATGTCAGTTGCTCTACCACTGCGCCACCGAACTCCCAATACCTAATTCGTTATAATATCTATTTATTTTTCGTAATTTTTCTTATATAAAAATTAATTTTACTTTAATATTTTTTTTTTCTTTAATAGTGACTAAATAAGTTATGTACATATATATATATAGTATATACTTAATACCACACAAATATATAAAATTTGTAATAATCATGAATAATACAATAATAATATTTTTATTTTATAATTCAATTATTTATTAACTGATGTATTTTTTTTTTTGTTTTCATGTTTTACATTTTGAACGCATCCGTATATAGTATTTATAGTCATTATTGTACATATAATTAAATATGAATGCAAATATACATTACATAATATACAGACATAAATTTATAGAATTAAATTAACACTTTAAAACAACACTAATAAATAATCAAATTGTACATATAATGACAAAATTATAGAAATAAACAAAAATATATGCATACAAATTTATATATTATACGTACACAATACAATGTGTATATTTACTATTTACACATAATATCATCTGTATTGTATAATAAATTAACATTACTTTGTCATATAAACTGTTAAAAATAAAAAAAAATAAAAAAAACAAAAATATTATCCTTAAAAAACATTGAATATATACTATGTATATTATGTGTATATAATACATAAAAATTTGCATATGTATAGGTATATAACGTGTATGAGTATATTACACATACATATATATATACATACATAGATTTACCATGCTCGTGTATTCATAAAAAATATGCCTATTTAGGTATTTTATATGAGGAAAATTTCAACATTTTTCGTGCTTTATTAGATTTAATTGAATCATTTTTTTTTTGTCCTTTTATTTTGTTCAAATTATGTCTTTTTTATAACTGTCATATAATATATAATCGTAAATTTAACTTTTTTGTTTGTATACGTGTGTGTGTGTGTGTGTGTGTGTATGTGTGTGTGTAAAACTCTATTTACATATACAGATACACGAATATTTATACAATCGAATAAACGTATAGATATTCTAAAAAGTATAAACTCTAGTATAAACGCGCATCATAAAAAATACTTACATACTTCTTGTACATAATATGTAATGTATGCATGAATGTATGTAGTATATGTATGTATATGTGAATATGAAAAAAAAAAATTGTCATTATAAAGAAAATGTTTTAATTTATAGTTATCTCTTCTATATGGCTTTACATAATGGTTTTTTTATTATTATTATTATCATTATTATCATTCTTTTAATGTATACATATACATATTTTGTTATTGTCTTCCTTTTTTTTTTCAAATTTTCTATTCAGTCACGCAAAATAATTTATTTATTATTTTTTTTTTTTTGTTTTTATTTTTAATGTTCATTTGACAATATTCATAAAACAACAACAACAAAAACAAAATACTCATATATGCATACAATAAATACACATATGTATTATCCATATACATTTAAATGGAGGTATGTACTTATAGAAAATTATATATATAAATACATTATATCAAGACAATATACAAGCATTATAAATATTACATCTGGGTATATGTGCATATATGCGTAAAGGAAAGGATAAAAAATTATATACAAAATAGACTGATAATAACATGAAAGTGTAAACTGTAACTTTCGTAAAATCGCTACTAAACGCGTGAATGTATATACAAAAATACGAAAATTTTACATATTACATATGTAATTCAAAGCTATTATATATTATATTCAGTACAAATATCTATATGTGTTTTTTGTTTTATATATTTTCATATGTACATACATGGTATGTCTTATATATGTAGTATATGTATATTATTTATTGTACACGTGTACTGATATTAAGAGTAGCCAGCATCAAATCTGCTTTCATTTGCACAACATTTTTTTCAAAGTTATTAAACAAATTCCAATGAAATTTAACATACTTATATATAAAAATACTTTGAAAGAAGTTGTGATCCATACAAATGGAGCATTTTTTGGAAAAATTCTCTTTTTTTTTTTAACAGAATGTCAAAGTTGTCAAAATTGCGATATTTCGGTATTCAAATGCAACAAACGTACAGGAAACACTGATTGACCAAGTTTTTTTAAATTTTGAATATATACATAATAGATAGGCTAAAGGATATTTTGGTTCTTAAATGAAAAAATTTTTTGATTTTTGATTCTTAAATTTTGTTATAGCTCTTGTAAAAGGAGATGGTATTTCTTTTTTTTTTGAAAAATTTCTCAACTTTAACTTCTGTTTTCATATATTAAATGTTCATATTTCTATATGATTTTAGTGTCAAAATAAAATTTGGAGTTTTCTGATGTTTTTACAACACAAAAATTATAAAAATCTTTCTTACATTTTTCTATTTTTATAAACAAAATAAAATTGTATTTTTTTTTTTAATCAAAATCCTTAAAAATTAAATTTTCAATAGCACCCATAGATATGCAAAAGTATAAATTTATAATTTTTATAAAATATCTATGGTGTAAAATAATTGTTGCTGTTTTCGAAATTTTTCATAACTATAGATCCTAGCCTTAAATTTATAAAATATCTAATACATTTTACCATAATATTCTTAAAATATTTATATTGTATAATACAATATGTATGCAATAATGATGGTCATTAAAATTTATTAAAATTATTGTATCTTTGTTGACATTTTAAATGAGTATTCATGTACATACATATGTAAATAATCAATTATATAAATGTATGCTTATATAGGTATATAAAAAGACTCGAATAATCATAATAATTATATAGTATTTTCTTTTAATTTATTTGTTTATATGTATAATATTTATACAATATTTAGGTACATTTTGCTTCATAATTTTCACTTTTTACTTTTATATGCGAACATGTATCTACTATGTATGTACTACTGTATTATGTGTAAATTCACATACGTATAATTATATTAAACAACGTATATAATAAAAACAATTTTTTATAGAAAAAAAAATACTGGAAAAAAATTTGACATCATAATGTCCTGTAATAAGAATATATGTACATTATATATATTTATGTACAGTAGAATATAGTATTAACATGCATACTATTATTTATGAATTATATTTTACTGTTATACTTATTTACACACGATATATATACATGCATATGTATATTTCGTGTGTTTTTGTATACATATAATATTTAAACACACATATAGTAGTAGTAAATTTATAAAATTTTTGAGCACTCAATTTCAATTAATTTTCAGTATAATGCCCAAACGAAAACAGCATTTAATAATAACATTTATATATATATATATAAATTATATAAATTATATGTGGTGTATAATCAACCAATATATACCAATATATAATATGTGAGATATATACATACATACATATGTATAAATACTCGTCGTATATATAATATGGCGGAATTCTACGAATAAAATTTAAAAAAATATATATAAATAAATAAAATAAATGTGTATCCTTATGTTACACATAAGCCTATGTAGTATATACTTTATTATTATTTATTAATTTATAATTACATATATATACTTACATTACATAGATACGTTTACATTACATTATGTATAGATATACGTATATGTATACATATATGAAAAATTTACTTACAGATACATAAACGTACATATAGAACGTATGAATATTTTAATATATTTTAACTACACAAACATGCATATTTTTATTTGTTTGACAACACATTATTACACTAATGTTTATACATAAATACATATATGTACATACAATGTTTATAAAATATAAATTGTAATCAATATAAATTTAATTTTCATAAATTTTCATGAAGTCAAATGTCGGAAGTTAAAAGGTAAAAACTATAATCTTTATATGCTGTACAATTAAATTAATTTTTTTTCTTTCTTTACTTTCTTTCCTTTATTTATTTATTTTTTGTTTTATTTTTGTAAGGTAACACAATAAAATAATTGATTACAAATGTTTGTATAAATACATACTCGTACATGTATAAGTAAATACATATGTGTATGTGATTTCAATGAAATTTGAAATATAAATATTTTGAAATGAATTGTGGTGATCCTTAAATGAAACACTTTTTTGGTTTAATTCTAGCTCTTGAAAAAGAGGATGGTTTTTTTTTTTTTTTTTTTTTTGTTGAAAAATCTTTCAATTTAGACTTCTGTTTTCATATATGTATTGAATCATCATATTTCTATATAATTTTAGTGTCAAAATAAAATTTAGACTATTCTGATATTTTTACAACACAAAAATTATAAAAATACTTTTTATATATTTTTATTCTGGTAAGTCTTTTAAGTTAAAGAATTTAGTTAAAAATCTTTTAAAAATATATTTGCGGTTATGTGTTGTGTTTGTTTACAAAAAAAGTAAAGTAAGTAAAAGTATAGAATCATAAGTGAAAAGTAAAATAAAATAGTTTAAAAATTAATTAATTATAAATGAATAATTTAATTAATTAATTAATTAGTTGATGTTGCAAATTTGTTCATAAATAAAATAAATAAATAAGAGAAGAAAAAGTAATTAAAATTATGGATAAATATGTATGTACGACGATTTATATTTTTTTAAAATTTAAATTGCTTTAAAAAAATAAATTTGCAAAAAATCCTCACTTTTATATAACTTTATTTTCATACATACATATACGAGTACATTTATATACATACTTTATATATAAATAAAAATTCAAAATGTAAACAAACAGTTGTCAAATTAAAAATTAACATATTTCGGATTCAATTTTACAGCTTTTTAAAGATTTCGGAATTCTGTTACGGCCAAAATACGAATTTTAAAAAGTCTGTTAAAAAGTCAATCTGTTAAATACTTAACAGGAAATTCTGTTAGTTAACAGGATGTTTACAAAATAGAGCCCAACAATAATTATTATGTATCAGTGCTATTAGCAGGGTATCATTTTCTTTTTTTTTTTTTTTTACATAATACATATTGTATAAATTTTGAAATTTTCTTATAAGTTTTAACGAATTTAAAACTCAATGAATCATATCATGAGTTTTTTTTTTTTTATTTTTCTTTTTCCTTTGTTCGATTGTACATTGTTTAAAAAATTTTCAAAAAAATAAACAACAAAAAATTGAAATTAAAATTTAAAATAATTTTCAATTATATTTGTAAAAGTTTTTATAATATTTTCAAAATTTTATTTTATTTATTGTTACCAACAAAATGAAATACTTAATACAATTATTTTCAAATTATTCTTAATTTTCAATAAATTGACTATAAATAATGTGATATTTGCTATAAATCGAAATGCGAATATAATTCGAATAATAATAAATTTATTTTCAAAATTTATATACACAATACATAAACATACATTATAATATACACTCGTTTGTTTGTAAAATTGATTGTGAAATAAATTTAAAATGTATGTATATACCCGTATATAACATCGCTATATGTGAATTGTAAATTTTAATAAAAATTATTTTTATTTATATATGTAGATATAAATAAATTTTTATATAACTAATACATATACTTACATATCTATATGGACGTGCCTTATTACACTTATGTATATACATAATATATATATATATATATATATATATATATTTTTAAAAAAAAATAAAAAATTCAATTAAAATAAACAAATATAAAATTTGTAGCTAAGAGCAAGTAAATTACAATAATTCAAAGAATTTAAATTTTATTTCAAAAAAGAAAATGTTATTTCAGTATATTTTGTGTACATACTTACGTATATATATGCTAGTATAAGAAAACTTGTTGCGATTGAAAAATGTTAAAATGTTCATATTTTTGATTTTTCAATAAATATTCGCATTTATAGTAATTTAGTAGGTACACCTACACATGTTTATTATTGGGTACACGTGAACTTTATACTGATAAATTTTAAGTATATATATACATTATATAATATTGAACATATTATAAATATTTTTAAATTTGATTAGTAAAATAAATATAATATTGAAAAATTTTTTATAATGTATATGTATATAAAATATTTTATATACGAGTATTCACTTTATGTACTTATATTAGACTATACTTAAAAATTTATTTCTAAATACAGGAGTGGGTTCCTGTAAGGTGATAGGTGATAGTCACCTTGGTGATAGTTCAAAAGTGATGACCAAAAGGTGATTGTTCCTGTAACGTGATCACAAAAAAAGTGATGGAATTTGAAACGCGGCGAATTCCACAATATATGTATAGTTGTCAAACGTCAATCAAAACAAATAAAAATTTAAATTGTGAATAAGAATAAAAGAAAATTCAATAACGTTTTCGTCTATAGCATTTTTTATTTCAGATTCTGAAAATGAATCTCAAATAAAAATAATTAGGAGAAAAATGCGAGATAGCAATAATCCCTTAGAATTACTGGATGTTCAGTAAATTGCAATTATTCATGGAGAATTTCATTGTAAAAATAACACAATATATGTACATATTTTAAATTACAAAATTATTTAAATAAATTATATACCATCAACAGCAAACACCAATTGTATGCGATTATGAGTATTTTTTGGTTAGGTAGAAGAAGAATAATAGTAAAAATTGGAAAAGTGACACCTCAAATGCTATCACCTCAAAGTGATTACATTTAGTGATAATTTTTGGTGATTGTCACCATACGGGAACCTAAATTTGAGGTGACTATCACCTTACAGGAACCCACCCCAGATATTACATACATATATGTATATATGTATAAGAATTGATGCGTACTATAATACACGAGTACATTTTTGTACATTTAATTTTAATTAAAAAAAAAAAAATTATCAAGTGAAAAATTATATTACTTGAGAATTACAATTAATTAATAATAATAAAAACAAAAAAGTTTTCACAGCCATTATTTAAAATGAAGAAATTCCAAGAAGTATGTACCTAATGTAAAGGAAATTTTAATTTATTTTTTTTTTTGTGTTTTTTGAAAACTTTATATAAATTTGTAAAAAAAATAAAATCAAATCATCAAATAAAAAATTACATACATACATACGCATATCTTCAAATAATATTGCACTTTTTATGTATGTACATTAATATATATTTACATAGTGTAACATGTATGTATATATGTATGTATGTGAATATGCTTTATCTAATTTATAGTTTGACATAAATGTATAAAAATATAAAAATATAAATATAATAATATGCACACATGCATGTATATACACTTTATTAAAATATATACTTACTATATAGATATAAGAATATGCAAGTAAACATAAGTTTAAAAACATGACATGTATTTTGCTGTTACATACATACATATTATATATACATACATACATACATATTACATAAAAGATTTACTTATACTTTGTATATAAATTTGTATACAATCAAGAAAAGTTTACCGTTTTTACCTGTCAAATATAGATTGTACATATTATATTATATAATATAGATACATACATATATAAAATAATTCTATACGTTATATCCAAAATAACATAGGTATCTAATATTATAATACATATATGTACGAGTATAGGTATATATATATTAAAAATTTAGTTACATATATACAAACAAAATTTCATTTATATAAAAGCATTTACAATATTGTTATTCAAAACTTTAAATTCATAAAGTAAAAAACAAAATACCACTTATGTATATAAATATGAATGCACTAGGGTGTACAATATATGTACGAGTATTTATAGATATATACATATAAATACACAATATATATTAAGTTAACACATATACAGATCAATTGAATACGTATAGGGTATAAGGAATAATGTAATATTATGATAAACAAGAATTAAAACAAAACATACATATTTGTATTGTGCAACATATATTTTAGATATACACACATACTCATATACTTATTTACTTATTTTTTGTATTGTAAATAAATATACGTAAGTATATTATATTACATAAAAAAGGTATTACCATAGTACATATACATTATATCGTATATGTATGCGTGTATTTACAATAAATAAAGAAAAGAATTGCATATTCATATAATACATTTATACATGTCTAATCATTTTATTTTATATTTATTTTTGTTTTTTTTGTCATATTTTTCTTTTCTTTTTTGTTTCTAAAAACTATAAAGAAAATTTTGTCGTCGTAAAATCTGACACCTTTCTCCCTTTATAAGAGTTTTATATTAATGATATACACAACCGAAGTATTAGTTCTTATCTAATAAATAATATGTATGTACTAATATAAAAACGCATTATAGAATGTACAATATTATAGAAATACCTTGAATACTTTTTGAATATAATAATTTATATTGATATTATTTTCGTATATACATACATACATATTTATGTACTACTGCATATATTTAAAAATTTACTAAACTTATACATATGTATATGTGCATCTTATAATGTGATAGTATATAAATATATTTGAACGTGTATAAAAAATAAAAAAAAATCATACTTATTTTTATTTACCACTAACTCAAAATAACGACGTTGGCAACAAACACATTATTATATAAGATTTATATATAAGTATATATGTATATATATATATATATAATAATAATAAATACATACATAAGTTACAATTCTGTGATAAAATTTTAGAATTTTTTAGTATCGGTTATAACAAAATAACATTACAGAATCGATATAACTTCACAATAATAATAATAATAATAATAATAATATCAGAAAATGCATACACTAGTAAAATACGTATTAAACATGATATGCAAGTGAAGAAAAAAAAAAAAAACTAATCTTTACGGAAAATTTTCTGATATAAGTATGTATATAGTTTTTCATATGTTATTTTTTTTTTTTTCTTCTTTTTGATAAAGATTTACATATCTTGGATATACATACATATGTACGAGTATATGTAAATAATTTGTTTTCTATATACATACAACTTTTGAAAGTTACATCATATAGAAAACGATAATGATACAAGTACATTGTCTATTTACATATATTGTACATATATACATATAACTAGTATTTAATATTATTTTTGTTGCTAAGCATCCATTTATTATGAATATATCATACATATATACGAATAATAATTTTTCATGTAATATAAATCTAAGATAAGAAACCGTTCAAAACATCTACCATACGTTTGAATTACATATGTATTTGAATTTGTATATAAGTATTATATAAATGATAAATGATAACATCCCATATATACTATATATACAGTAGTAAGTAAGATAAGAATAATAAATAAAAATGTGTATACGATGAATTTAATAAGATATTTATATGTATATCTATAAATATGTAGATTTACATATATATTATGTATTGAATTTTTAGTGTAATATTAATTCTATATTAAAAATAGATAATTCATATTGAATAAACATACAGTTTTTGTTACCAATACCTACATATATATATGTACGTATAATATGCTACATTATATAAATTTTCTGATGTAAATATTTTCTTCATATAAGTACATATACATATTTATGTATGTTATGTTTTATTATTATAGAGTCTGTATTATACTTATACAGAGTGAATATGAAATAAACAAAAGTATAGTTTTATATGTTTTAAAATATTCACAATATACATTCATTCGTATACACATGTCATATATATTATGTATATTTATCATAAATGTTTGATTTTTTAATGTAAGATGGGATAGTCGTAAATAAAAGGTATCTACACATACATTACACTATTATATATATTAAACAATTAATTATATTAAGAAAATATACATAAATGTATATTGACAAACAATTATATTACTATACTAAAAGTTACCGACACAAATTTAAATAATTGTGAATAAAAAAGATTTTCTTATTGTATAATAATTTTCAGCATAAAATTAAGTATTGTAAAATTTTCAATTATTAAATAAATTGATTTTTCGATATAACATTATATGAATAATAAAATCAAAAATGTATTCATATAAGTATATATGTAATATCAATTCGTAGAAAATACTATATCAATAAAAGTACATACTTTAATATATTACTTTAGTATACAAGATACTGTAAAAGTAGTAATATACTAACGTTATGTTCATAAATAACGTACTATTTTACATTAAATTGCATGCATAAATGAAAAACTTTTTTAAACAAAAAATATAATAATACCTACTTAAAATATAATTATAAAAAACATTTTATGTATACAAAATTACATATTTTTATAAATATGTAAGTGTTATATATATGATTTCAAAATGTTGATAAACTCAAGTAAAATAAATTATTATTACTTTAATATACCATTTCAAGTTCAATAACGTCCATTTTAAAATCATGTACAACTTTTTCAAAATCATGTACAACCTTTTTAAAATCAAAAAGAACCATTTCAAATCCATGTATAACTATTTCAATTTCAACAACAACCAATTTAAATTTAAAAACAAATTTTTTAAACTTGAGAACTTTGCTTCTCATGAACTTGTTGCGTCTTATGAATTCCAGCGTTGTGCATTATTAACCATGCTCCATCCTAATCTTTGTCAGTATCTATACTATTAATTAAGCCTTGTATTATAGGAAGCTGCAAAACTTTTCCAAATTACACGTGGAGTTTGCCACTATTTTATAAAACTTAAATCATATATAATATATATGTATTACTATATAGTATATATAACTGCATATTATAATATTTGCGTTTGATAGTAACCCCAAAGACTTAAATCTTTAATGGTGGTTGCGCATCAATATTTGTGGAGTGGATTTAAAAATTCAACACTGCATTAGTCAAAAGAAACTAAAGTCAACAGTTCAAAAAGTATGAATTTTTATGTTGCAATGAATAAATAATAACCTCGAATTCGACACGTTTAGTTGACTTTAAATTGTTATCAATCAATACTATCATGGATCAAAAAATCAATGAACAGTGAGTTAAATTTTAATTTATTTTTGATTTTTGTGAATTTTTATCGATGTGTCAAATTTTAAAAGACAAAAAAAAACTTCAAAACTGTCGTAAAATTAATCAGCAGCATTAAAGCATCGCAAATTGTTTTTCTCGGCAAGGCCTATCTAATGTTAAATTTTTTTTTAACGTTCGTCTGAAACACCCTGTATATTTACTATTATAAAAGTTTTGAATATGATACTACAATAAAAATTAACGCGGATATATAGTATACTCGTTAAATTATAAAAATTTATCAAAATAATATTAAAAGTATAACAATAACATCTATTCATTATTCAAATAACATAAATACATACATACACATATTATATACATACTTATATTGTTTTTCATGAAAATTTTACATGTGTATATTAGACAAAATATATAGCTTTTTTTATTTGCGTATATATAATTTCCCCGAATATGTACGTATATTTATATGTATATATCATAATAAACAATTTCAAAAATTGTAATAAAATAAACGTAAAAACTGTATCATCCATCTGTATACAATATTTTGTAATCGAAATAACATATTTTTTTCCAATATGCCTATACAAATCTACCATACACAAATGTTTGTATAAAATAAAATCACAATCGAATACATGAATTTTATATATTATCTAGTATATATATATATATGTATTTGTGTATAGATGTACAATATTGTAAGTAAATTCAAATATGCATGTAAAATACAAAATTTAATTTGATTCATAAATTTTTAATATAAAATTGACAAAATAATAATACCTATATAATATGCTACTTATACAATATATGTATATATGTATGTATATGGTATTTTTTATAACACTACATATTATATCTACATATTATTTTATGAAACATCATGTTTATGTTATATTTATAAAACATAGATATTCGTATATTATTATTATAGTTCATACAATAAATACCTGTATTTACATATTGCAATGTTTAAAAAGCGCATACATTCATATACAACACATATGTATCTTATGTACATTTATACATTATACATATTCCTATTTATGTGTAATGATAAAATTTATATAAAAACGAATTATTCATTTCCTCCTGACAAATGAATTCGATGCATACATATACATACATGTAATATAAATAAATTATAAATGTTACATGTAAAATGAAAAATACAAAAAAACACAAAAAAAAAATACGATTAACAACAAAACAATTTTAAAAAAATAAATTTTTTTATTTTTTGCGTTTTCTTTATTCATCAAAATATATATAAATTTCAAATTGATTGGTCACGAATATTATAATGGACATTTAAATATTAATAATAATGTTCGAATAATAATTGTATATACATACATATACATTTATATGTAGATACATATATATATATATACGGATGAATTAACAAAATGTACAAATCTAAGTAGTAAAACGTAAAATATAAAATTAACTCAAAAATACATAAAAAAAATTATTCTTTAAATCAATGTGTTGTATACATATATGCACATAATACGAGTATAGTAAGTAAAATCCTTTAAATAAAATGTGTTTAGATATATTTTTATATGTAATATAATGTACATATTGTATATGAATCAAAAATCAATAAGTATAGAGTGCACGAATATAATGATATGTTCCTACAAAGCATTATAAAAAAAATTTAAATTACCTTGTCGTAAAGTGTCGTATCAAAAATTAAATTACATAGATTTTTATCAATGATTTTTTTTTTAATTTTAATTTTAATTTTTAGTTCGAAATCAATTATTATGAAATATATATATAGTCTGTATGGTATATGGTTTTTAGATACATATTTACAATATTGAAAATATATTTATGTATATGTATCACATGTTTATTATAGGTTAGATACCGATATGAAAATAATATCAAATACAATAATTGAAATAATTTATGCTTTTTGCATTTAATATATAATTATTTTTGTAAAAATTTTATTTTAAATTACATACTATTATAAATAATTTATTTTAAATATTTATTTATAAAATATACATAAATACATGCATATATATACGTATCTTCTTCTTTTTCATTAAAATTTTACTTAACGTTTACATTATATATGTTATCAATAATTTTAAGTATATTTCTGTTCTTCGTCATATGATGTTCACTTAAATCTATTGATTTCAAGTCATTCTGTATTAGTTGTTGTTGTTGTTTGCCATTTTAATATTTTGAGTCGTCCTGATCGTTTTAATATTCGTTATTTCTTTCAGAATGTTATCATTGTATCTTTCTCTTCATATCTGACTGATCAAACCATCTACTCAGTCATGTATGATTTCATGATTTTATCAGCTATAAAGGGATTAATTTAAGGCCCAACTATAATCGACATACCTGACATAGCAAACATAAGAAAAAATAACGAATGTTAAAACGTAACATTTGGTTAACTATAATTAACATAGATAACATACTAAACATAAGCAATACGAATTTCACAAAATAAGCTTATGGCTTATGTTACTTATGTCATGTACGCTTTCGATCGTACTGCTTATGTCGAGCTTATGTTAAACGAATTTTTAACGAATGTTGGCAATGTCAATTATAGTTTAGCTCATTGATTTGGCTGTGTTCGGCTACGACATATGTCATAGCTTATGTCAGCTATGTCGATTATAGTTGGGCCTTTAAAGCTCCTTATATATTATATTTTTCAGATCCCCAGGTTATAGAAAGTTTCACAGCAGTTTTACATTTTATGCTTTTTATTTTTATTGATGCTTTTTCGATGTCACCGCACATCCACATAATACTCCACTTCTGGCTTCTAACATGCTATTATTATTCTGTATATGATCAACTGTCAGTTGATGATGATCTATCTGATGTGTACCCAAATCTCAGGTAAGTAGGTATTTAAAATTTTCTCTTTGCCTAATAGAGGCATATTGTCATACATTTTATATTATATAGTTTAGGATTAATAAATCTAATTAATAAAAAACAAAAATTAATCTATTAATACACACCAACATAAAATAATAATACACTCGTATATCAGAAAATTATTTATGTGCATATTTTAAATTAAAATCTCTATTACTTATATTAAATCATATTATGTATAATAATTAATCGAATTATTATTTAAATAATTATATACATATGTATGTACATAATATGATATTATGTATTTCAATTACATATATAGTATAGTATTAATATTTATATTATTAACATACATAATATAATCACTTTAAAATGAAGTGATAAATAATAATTTTTCAAATATATACACATATGTACATATATTATATAAATTTAATCAGTACATTAAGTATGTAGTGCAATTTTAATTAACACCTACTATAATACACCTCTTTAATAGTTTTATATAAGTATATATATGAATAATGAATACCTACATAATATAATTCATATATACGTATAACATGTACATTGCATAAAAAAACATACATATAAAATTGATATACAATCGAATTCGGTATACATACATATGTATATATTATGTACTTATCGTTCTTATATAATGTTTACTCTTAATATGCTTTCAACATATATGTATTTTTTATAATATTTTTTTTCTCCACTTATATGCTTTACTATAGAAAAAAAAAAAAAAAAGGAAAAAAAATATTTTTTTTAAATTTACTAAGCAAAGTACACATAAATTTTTTTACGTGATTTTTCACTAATTTTGTTGTACATCATGTAATATATTGTATATTACATATATATATATATATACATATACAATATATACAAATCAGGTAAGGCTTTGTACATATACATATGTACATACATATGTATATTTTAATAATCAATAACAAATTTTTATTATTATTACTTATCTAGGTCACATCTTAACGTAACTTTTATTTTTTTAATATACATATACATCATATTACACATAATAATATAAATATATAATATATAATATATAATACCTATATACATACATATAGCTACTTGTATTTATGTGTATATACATTTATATGAATTTTTTCAATAACCCTAAAGAAATGAAAAGCAATCAAAAGTTTTGCGATTCATTTAAATAAACGTTAATTTATTTTATATTTTTCATATTTACATCCATATAATACATATATAAATATAAATACATACAAGGATATAGATATAGAAATATATATATACTTATATATATGAGTGCATTACATATAACAAAAAAAAAAAAAAAAGAATTAGAAAAAAATTCACGTTGTATATATTCATGTAAAACTTTGGTATATATGTATATGTAGTTACATAAATATATAGTAAACGCAGTATACGTATGTATGCGTATATGTATATTTAAGTAATATTTAGATTTAAAAAAAATGTTACTATTAAATATATACATATGTACATACATACATAATACATATAGATCTATTTATTTGTACGTTAAATTTTGTTTATATAGTAATATACGAATTTACGTTCATATATAAATTTATGCATATGTGCATTAATTAGTAGTAGTTCATATATAATACATATATATACTCGTATATACACAGGTACTAGAATTTGTTTTTTCTAACAACATCATCAGCATCAACAACAACAACCAATACAGCAAAAACAACAATAACAACAACAGCAAATGTATACTATATATATAAATGAAAAGTAAATTTCTGTATAGTTTTTGAATAGAAGTAGATTTATATACGAGTATGTACAGTTTTAAAAATATATATGCTCGTATATTTTTTACACTATATATTATATTTATGTATACAAATATACATATGTACATATTTATGTATACATAATAAATTTTGTAAGGATAATATTTAAATACATACATATATTTATATGTATATATAAATTTATGTACTATTATAGATACAAAATGTTGAATATAAATACACAACACACATACATAATATTATAAACAACATTCATTCATATTATTATATGTATATACATAGTTATGTACTATGAATATATGTACAATGTATATTGTATATATTTTAAAATTTTTTGAAAGTTTTTGATTATATACCTATATATTTATATTTTTTTTTTTTTGATTTGATTAAAATACGCAATCACTAACATATAATATTTCAAATTTATTTTTCTTTTACTTCTTTTAATGTTTTTTTTGCTACATGCATGTGTTTATTTCTTGATTATTTTATTTTTTAATAGGTAATATAAAAAGTATATTTTTATACATTTGTACAAATACATTTCTATATACTTAGTTTTCGTATACTCGCATATATTAAATACTTTCATTCCGATTTATATACTATATATGTAGTATATATACATATGTAATATGTACTTAATAAGTGTTATGTGTTATGAAGCATATATTGTATATACGTGCTGATACAAATGGTATATAGAATGTATGTATATTAATCACTCGTTATTTTATAAACAATGTTTGCCAGACGCTTGAGGTGAAAATTACAATTTTCAATTATCTTTGTCCGTATTCAATCAGAATTTCAATTTTCTTGGTGTTCGAGTATAAGTATGTCTTTCGTTACTTTGTATAATTGAAAAGAAATTAAAGCAAAAAGTTTTCAGAACAATAAAAAAAATAATTTCTTTTTTTCTCTCCCTATTCTCGTCTTCTTCTTCCTTTCTAGCACAAAAGCTCTAATGCCCGATTTCTTGCATTCAAACTATCTTCTAGCTAACTTTAGCGGAAAGATAGAAAAGAGATTTAAATTTCTTTATCTCTGATTAGTACCATTAGTACTTAGTTGCCATAGCTAACTTTAGTTGGTAGAAGAAGCTTTGATTATTTATTTAGGTGTAACCTAATTCGATACTGCGGCCGTATAGCTGTCCAACTGTAAAACATTCAAATAACTAAATTTAACATCAAATTTTGTATTAAAAATTTCGAGTCTCGATTCAAAACTTTCGATTTTAGCTTTGTAGTTGGTGACACCCAGCTAAAAGAGAGTGTATGGAGTGTATGACGAAATCGGGCGTAAGCACTGTTTCCTAGCAAGCTTGCACCTTTCATCAAAAATCAAAACTGAGTGAACTTTGGGGGTAATGGAAGTTGGAAATTGACAATGGAGAATTGAAAATTATTTTTCTTACTTTTGCCCGTGAGCATAGATCGAACCTGCATTTTCTAAATCAGTAGCCAGTTGATCTTCCCTGCCCTATGATCATAATCATAATAAAAAGTTTTATTTTGCTGTACTTATTGGTCATTCGCTCAAGATTTAAGATCTAGTTTAGAACTTTTTGAATGGAAACATTTCACGCTTTCATTCGAAATGCGGTGCTTCATTATGAGTGATACTTAATAAATAATAAAAAAAAAATTAGAAAACAAAATTTTTGTCATAGAATTTTATTATTTGCTTACATGTGTTCAAAATACGATTGTTTTGTTAGATTTGTCAGTTATATATTATTTGCAACGTAGATATATTTTGGCATAAATACACATAACGATTCAACGAATAGATGTCCTAATTTTCTTTCAACTATGTGTGCAAACAATAAATTTATGTGAAAAACAATTCAAAAATAAATATTTTTATCAATTTGTACAATTTTTTAAATGACACACTGTACATTAAAAAAAAGATAACAGAAAAATTGAAGAAATTTAATTATTACCTTATTTTGACGCTTTTATATACTATTAATCTTCTCGTACTGTTGTAATGCAATGATCTCCAGTATTATCATCGCTGCTATATAGTACTCTTCCTCTCCTTTCATCATCGTCGTCACAATCAAACAATAATTTTCACCACTAATTTTTTTCGTCGTACCACCAAAATTACCTCTATAGATAATCAACTATGTTGGTGTCACAATTTTTGATTTACTGCGATAAGGAAATATAAAATGATAACATTCAATTGAACGAAACTATATTCTCATATCCCTATAATAGAAGGGAAGGCGATAAACAAAATCTACAGACACACGTTCTAAGTTTATTATGTATTTTAGCAGAAACTGCGGTAAACGAATTGCGCAAAAGCAAGAGCAGACTGAGCGAAGACTTGTGATATGAGTAGCACTATGTAGGATGACACATTAGGTATGGTATGACGAATGAACTTGCTGGATAGGGAGGGTTACTGGCATCCATCTCAAGTATTTTAGGAATATTACTACCTTCTGCGTTAATTTTTTTCTTGTAAACTTTGAGGATAATGGTAATTGGAAATTGACAATGAAAAATTGAAAATTATTTTTCTTACTTTTGCCCGTTGGCATAGATCGAACCTGCATTTTCTAAATCAGTAGCCAGCTGATCTTCCATATGCGCTACCGAACTCCTTTCTCCCTGCCCTATGATCATAATAAAGAGTTTCACTTCGCTGTACTTATTGGTCATGCGATCGAGATTTCAGATCTAGTTTAGATTTTTGAATGGAAACATTTCACGCTTTCGTTCGAAATGCGATGCTTCATTATGAGTAATACATAATAAATAATAAAAAAAAAATTAGAAAACAAAATGTTTGTCATAGAATTTTATTATTTGCTTACATGTGTTCAAAATACGATTGTTTTGTTAGATTTGTCAGTTATATATTATTTGCAACGTAGATATATTTTGGCATAAATACACATAACGATTCAACGAATAGATGTCCTAATTTTCTTTCAACTATGTGTGCAAACAATAAATTTATGTGAAAAACAATTCAAAAATAAATATTTTTATCAATTTGTACAATTTTTTAAATGACACACTGTACATTAAAAAAAAGATAACAGAAAAATTGAAGAAATTTAATTATTACCTTATTTTGACGCTTTTATATACTATTAATCTTCTCGTACTGTTGTAATGCAATGATCTCCAGTATTATCATCGCTGCTATATAGTACTCTTCCTCTCCTTTCATCATCGTCGTCACAATCAAACAATAATTTTCACCACTAATTTTTTTCGTCGTACCACCAAAATTACCTCTATAGATAATCAACTATGTTGGTGTCACAATTTTTGATTTACTGCGATAAGGAAATATAAAATGATAACATTCAATTGAACGAAACTATATTCTCATATCCCTATAATAGAAGGGAAGGCGATAAACAAAATCTACAGACACACGTTCTAAGTTTATTATGTATTTTAGCAGAAACTGCGGTAAACGAATTGCGCAAAAGCAAGAGCAGACTGAGCGAAGACTTGTGATATGAGTAGCACTATGTAGGATGACACATTAGGTATGGTATGACGAATGAACTTGCTGGATAGGGAGGGTTACTGGCATCCATCTCAAGTATTTTAGGAATATTACTACCTTCTGCGTTAATTTTTTTCTTGTAAACTTTGAGGATAATGGTAATTGGAAATTGACAATGAAAAATTGAAAATTATTTTTCTTACTTTTGCCCGTTGGCATAGATCGAACCTGCATTTTCTAAATCAGTAGCCAGCTGATCTTCCATATGCGCTACCGAACTCCTTTCTCCCTGCCCTATGATCATAATAAAGAGTTTCACTTCGCTGTACTTATTGGTCATTCGATTGAGATTTCAGATCTAGTTTAGAACTTTTTGAATGGAAACATTTCACGCTTTCGTTCGAAATGCGATTCTTCATTATGAGTGATACATAATAAATAATAAAAAAAAAATTAGAAAACAAAATGTTTGTCATAGAATTTTATTATTTGCTTACATGTGTTCAAAATACGATTGTTTTGTTAGATTTGTCAGTTATATATTATTTGCAACGTAGATATATTTTGGCCTAAATACACATAACGATTCCACGAATAAATTGTCCTAATTGTCTTTCAAACATTTGTGCAAACAATTGTGAAAAACAATTCAAAAATAAATATTTTTATCATTTGTACAATTTTTTAAATGACACACTGTACATTAAAAAAAAAAGAAAACAGAAAAATTGAAGAAATTTAATTATTACCTTATTTTGACGCTTTTATATACTATTAATCTTCTCGTACTGTTGTCCTACTACAAAAAAAAAAACATGGACAATTCGGAACGAAACCGGGCGGGATCAGATTAGATTTACTATTATACCACATAACCACATGTTATACACCATGTAAATTACTTGCAACAACATGGCTGCGATTACTTTAATTCCAATTTTGTATTATCTAGCTGTCATTTCATGATTTACATTCAATTTTAAATAGAAACATAATGCTTGTGACATAGATTTTCTCACAGTTCGCAGTTAAAAAATTTCTAAAGGATTTTTCTTTCAAGTTTTCGAGTAAATGTTTTACCTACGAACAAATGCAAACACAAAATTCTAGACTGAATAGAAAAATTTTGTTTGTTTATGCGCTTATAGCAACGATTTTGTGTCTACACAATTGCGCAAAAGCAGACAGAGCAGGTATTTGTGATATGAGTAGCACTATGTAGGATAATACATTAGGTATGGTATGACGAATGTACTTGCTGGATATGGAGGGTGACTGGCATCCATCTCAAGTATTATATTTTAGGAAGATTACCATACCTTCTGTGGTAATATTTTTCTTGTAAACTTTGGGGGTAATGGCAATTGGAAATTGACAATGAAAAATTGAAAATTATTTTTCTTACTTTTGCCCGTGGGCATAGATCGAACCTGCATTTTCTAAATCAGTAGCCAGTCGATCTCCTATATGCGCTATACCGAACTCCTTTCTCCCTGCCCTATGATCATAATAAAAAGTTTTATTTTGCTGTACTTATTAGTCATTCGCTCAAGATTTAAGATCTAGTTTAGTACGCTTTTCACGCTTTCATTCGAAATGCGATGCTTCATTATGAATGATACTTAATAAATAATGAAAAAAAAATTGAAAACAAAATTTTTTTCATAGAATTTTATTATTTGCTTACATGTGTTCAAAATACGATTGTTTTGTTAGATTTGTCAGTTATATATTATTTGCAACGTAGATATATTTTGGCCTAAATACACATAACAATTCCACGAATAAATTGTCCTAATTGTCTTTCAAACATGTGTGCAAACAATAAATTTATGTGAAAAACAATTCAAAAATAAATATTTTTATCAATTTGTAAAATTTTTTTGAATATAAAAGTTCTAATTTCGTATCTTAGATAATCAGAAAATAATTTTTCCAGTATCTGAACAGTTTCAAAGAATAATTGAAGAATATCGAAAAAAAAATGTTACGATTTATATATTTTGTAACTGTAGTTGCAGCAATATTATCATTTGCTGATGCAATTTGGAATGGAGAAACACCGGAACCACTTCAATATCCGTATACAGTCGGATTATTTTCGGTCCATAGAGTGTTTGATTTAATATATATTGAAATATGTGGCGGAGCGCTTATTTCAAATAATCTTGTAATTACAACTGCTACTTGTGTTAATTTTCATACTGAGAAAGGAAGCAAAAAAATCATTACAGTACTTCTTGGAGGGCATAATTTTTTTTCCGATAATTGGAAATCCGAATACATATTCCCAGTTAATAAAAATGACGTGATACTACATCCAAAATACAATAAAACCGGAAATATGGAATTTGACATTGGATTAATACGACTACCAAAATCTATAAAAGAAAGCGGTGAGTAATATTGATGAAAAATTTGTGAGTTGTATTGATTTGTAATTACATATTGAAATTTTCAGATAGGGTTAAAATTGTCAGTTTACCACCTGAAAATCTAGACCTACCTGTGGGACAAGATATCATAATAACTGGATGGGGCAGATTAGGAAATAATGAAAATTACGCAGAGGTACTTAAAGTCCTTAACACAAAAGTTGTTCCAAAAGAGGATTGTTCTAAATTAGATAAATCCGTTACGGAAAACAATATATGTGTTTATACGCCTCATAAAAGTGTCCGCATCGGAGATTCTGGTAATCCGAATTATATTCGTACAAAAGAAGAAAAACTAATTTTAGTTGGTCTCAGTCAACATTTGTTGGCTACTGATATGGAGGCAAATTGTGAAAGAGATTTACCACATTTATCTACAAGTATAATTCCTCATTTGTCTTGGATTAAAAGTGAGATAAATAAATATAAGACAACTGAGTGACCAATATTTCTGTTGGAAGACAAATATTATTTAAAGTTTCCTATTTCTTAAATATATTTTTTTATATTTAATCTATCTATATTTAAGAAATAGGAAACTTTAAATAATATTTGTCTTCCAACAGAAATATTGGTCACTCAGTTGTCTTATATTTATTTATCTCACTTTTAATCCAAGACAAATGAGGAATTATACTTGTAGATAAATGTGGTAAATCTCTTTCACAATTTGCCTCCATATCAGTAGCCAACAAATGTTGACTGAGACCAACTAAAATTAGTTTTTCTTCTTTTGTACGAATATAATTCGGATTACCAGAATCTCCGATGCGGACACTTTTATGAGGCGTATAAACACATATATTGTTTTCCGTAACGGATTTATCTAATTTAGAACAATCCTCTTTTGGAACAACTTTTGTGTTAAGGACTTTAAGTACCTCTGCGTAATTTTCATTATTTCCTAATCTGCCCCATCCAGTTATTATGATATCTTGTCCCACAGGTAGGTCTAGATTTTCAGGTGGTAAACTGACAATTTTAACCCTATCTGAAAATTTCAATATGTAATTACAAATCAATACAACTCACAAATTTTTCATCAATATTACTCACCGCTTTCTTTTATAGATTTTGGTAGTCGTATTAATCCAATGTCAAATTCCATATTTCCGGTTTTATTGTATTTTGGATGTAGTATCACGTCATTTTTATTAACTGGGAATATGTATTCGGATTTCCAATTATCGGAAAAAAAATTATGCCCTCCAAGAAGTACTGTAATGATTTTTTTGCTTCCTTTCTCAGTATGAAAATTAACACAAGTAGCAGTTGTAATTACAAGATTATTTGAAATAAGCGCTCCGCCACATATTTCAATATATATTAAATCAAACACTCTATGGACCGAAAATAATCCGACTGTATACGGATATTGAAGTGGTTCCGGTGTTTCTCCATTCCAAATTGCATCAGCAAATGATAATATTGCTGCAACTACAGTTACAAAATATATAAATCGTAACATTTTTTTTTCGATATTCTTCAATTATTCTTTGAAACTGTTCAGATACTGGAAAAATTATTTTCTGATTATCTAAGATACGAAATTAGAACTTTTATATTCAAAAAAATTTTACAAATTGATAAAAATATTTATTTTTGAATTGTTTTTCACATAAATTTATTGTTTGCACACATGTTTGAAAGACAATTAGGACAATTTATTCGTGGAATTGTTATGTGTATTTAGGCCAAAATATATCTACGTTGCAAATAATATATAACTGACAAATCTAACAAAACAATCGTATTTTGAACACATGTAAGCAAATAATAAAATTCTATGAAAAAAATTTTGTTTTCAATTTTTTTTTCATTATTTATTAAGTATCATTCATAATGAAGCATCGCATTTCGAATGAAAGCGTGAAAAGCGTACTAAACTAGATCTTAAATCTTGAGCGAATGACTAATAAGTACAGCAAAATAAAACTTTTTATTATGATCATAGGGCAGGGAGAAAGGAGTTCGGTATAGCGCATATAGGAGATCGACTGGCTACTGATTTAGAAAATGCAGGTTCGATCTATGCCCACGGGCAAAAGTAAGAAAAATAATTTTCAATTTTTCATTGTCAATTTCCAATTGCCATTACCCCCAAAGTTTACAAGAAAAATATTACCACAGAAGGTATGGTAATCTTCCTAAAATATAATACTTGAGATGGATGCCAGTCACCCTCCATATCCAGCAAGGAATTGTCGTGCTTAATGGAGCATTTTTTTTAAATGTCCTTGTTTCCTTTTTACAGGGTGTCAAAGTTGTCAAAATTGCGATTTTTCGGCTTCCAAATGCACCACGTACAGCAAACGTTGATTGACAAATTTCTTTGAAATTTTGAATATAGTAGGTGTCCTGAAGGATATTGTGGTGCTTGAATGGAGCACCTTTTCGATTTTAGGTCCTGAAATTCAGTTATAGTTCTTAAAAAAGGAGAGGGTTTTTTTTTTTTTTTTTTAAAATCATTCAACTTTGACTTCTATTTTAATACATTAAATCTTCATATTTCTGTATGATTTTGGTATCAAAATAAAATTTGGATTTTTTGAAGTGTTTCCAAAAAAAGTATAAAATTCTTTGTTATGTTTCCATTTTTATTAACAAAATAAAATTATGTTTTTTTTTCATCAAAATATTCAAAAATCCATTTTTATTAGCACCTAAAAGGTATGCAAAAGCATTTTTTAAAATTTTTGTATGTAAAACCGTTGTTGTTTTCAAAATTTTTCAAAGTCGAATCCAACTCTTAATAGAAAAATTTTGTTTGATTATGCGCTTATCATTTTATTGTTTTTTGTATACGAATTGCGCAAAAGCAAAGCAGACGGAGCGGGCACTTGTGATATGAGTAGCACTATGTACGATGACACTGGAATATGGGGTACTGGCATCCCTCTCAAGTATTTTAGGAAGATTACCATACCTTTTGTGTTAATTTTCTTCATTTAAATTTGTAATCAAATCCATCATATTAAAGTAATGTGTAAACATTATTTTTTTAATTAACTGTTCTATCATAAATTCGGGGATTATTAGCACAATCTTAGTCAAAAAAAAAAAAAAAAAAAATACAATTATTTTCAAAATTATAAAACTCCATAAATAAAGATTTTCAAAAACATAAACACGAAAGTACAAAAAAAAACAATAACAAAAATACGTTCTTTCATGTGTTACATACGAGTATACTCGTATTGTACAAGGATTGTCCTGTCATATGAGATACATCACATACTCGAATATCATGAAAAATTTTTAAATCAAAAACTGGTCATCGGTCACATTATATAAATACTCATCTCATACGTAGTATACCATTTAATTGTGGTTACTGCATTCACATTTGTTTCTGCTCACTCTTCGTCGTGTTCGTTTTTGTATATGTATATGTAAATATATGAATATGAATATTTTTTAAAAGATTTTGAAATTCCATTATCTGTATATATACTTACATGAACATGTACGAAAAATTAAATTTCAAGGGTCGGTCAATATTACTTATAATTTATCAATCTGAATCTGCTGACGTGATTCTTAAATTACAAATTCTTAATTCGAAAACCAATTAATTTCCCTGATTATACCAACTATCAAAACAGCAACACTGTATACTCACTCATTCGTGGTATACGCAGCATTAAGTCAGCATCCACCAGCAAAATCTACATAAAGTCCATGTATTTGTAAATAATATTTGTTTGTAAAATTTCATTTCGTATTTTTAGAAAAAAAAAAAAAAAAATTATGTACATAAAATGTTATCTTATAAAACAGAAAATGAAAATGAAAAAAAAAAATACAAAAGGTCGAATATATGGTAGACTCGTTGGTGGCGGTGGCAATGATGATGGTTATATGAAGATAACAAGAACATTTCGATCATAATCATCACCGTCATGATCATCATTACATTACTACACTTTTATTTATTTGTAAAATCCTACATTGCGCATACATTGTGACTGTCTGACCGACTGATCTGACTGTTTGATGATCGCTTACATTTGTCGATTATTTCATTTTTTTTTTTTTGTTTTTTTTGTCTTCTATCATTTGCAACTTTGTATCATGATCGCAATAACCCCGAATTGAAGGGATATATTCAATGAAAAAAATTTTGTTTTGAACCGGAGAAAAAAAAAATAATATTTTTATGAAAGAAAATTTTGTCGATTTTTGTCTTTTTCTTCTTTAAATTTAAACTTTCGGTTCTCTTGTCAGTTAAATATTATTTTGAAAGAAACTTTTAAATAATAATAATAATCATTCCTCCCTCAATCCGTTCAAAGTACTGAAATGATTGGAATTAATATACAACACTGACTGTTAAAGATGTCTACGTTCATATGGGAAGCTGTGATCATTCATTTTATACTTAAAATTATACATACAAGTTTACATGTACGTAAATTCATAAATATACATAATTATGTACATGTTTTTTTCTTGAAAATTTTGTGCTAAGGAAGAAAATATGAAACAAGCGCCTCAACCAGAATATCAGATATTTTGGTTGATTTTCATAAAAAACAAAAAAAAAATGAAAAACATTTTTAATTTTTTGATAAAACTGACAGGTCGAAATTGATTTCATTTCGAAAATTAGAGATTTGTAAATTCTGAAATCGATGTTGACATTTAGTATTGTACACATGCAAATGTATAATGTAAGTATTATTGGTATTATTTATATTTAATTTTTTTCGTAAATTTTTATGTTTGTTTTCTTGTGTGAAATTTTTTTTTTTTAACATTTTTACATAAAAAAAATCTTTTTCCAATTAAATATGTACTTTCTTTGCTAAATATGTTTATATACATTACATACATATGTATACTCGTATATATATATTTTTTTTGAGTTCTTATTCTATTCTCTTTTTCTTTAAATACATTATATATTTAAACATTTTTAAATATAAGCGCAAAGATACAACACAAAACTAAAAAAAAAAAAAATAATAAGAAAATAACAAATGCATAAAAACTACACAATATTATACACATAATACCTACTTAAATATTTTGAAAATTATTTTTACAGAAAAATGATAATTATCCTTAAACTTTGGCATAAGTCTCAAGTTCAATTTTTTTTTTTTATTCTTAATTGTCATTTTTATTTTTTTTTTTTTTATTCTTAATTTTCATTTTTATTTTTTTTTTCCTGCTTTTAGTTTTGTTTTTTGCATTTGAATATTTTTAATTTAATACAAAAAAATGTATATATTTAAATGTAAAAATGTATTACATAACTATACATACATATACATACTTAATATGTATGTGTATTCTGTATTAGGTTACACTAAAATATTTTACACGTTAATCATTTTCATTTGTTGTTGTTGTTGTTGTTGTTTTTACGCAATATAGGTAACTTCATTTTCATGTGTTTCCCATATTAAATATTATGCGGAAATGTGAAAATAATAATTGTATAATTATTATATAATTATATAATAGTTCAGATTTTCTTTTTTATTTTTTCATTCTATTATTTATGAATGAAAATTGTTTTTTAATTGAAATTTTACATAATACCCGTATACCTTTGTATACATACGAGTATGTACTTATACTTATGTATTGATCGTCAAATAAATTTAAATAAATAATAAAATAATCCATATTTCCTATAATATTTAGTGTTATTAATAATAATTTGTTACTGTTGTTGTTGTTTTGTTTTTGTTTTCTTTAATACATGTACTGTATGTTTAATAGATATTATAAAACTTATATAATGTAATACATACTCGTATATATTTGCTGTAAAAAAAATTTACAAAATAAAATAATTTTTATGTTAAAAAAATTGCACATCATAAATGTATTTAATATGAAAAATATATAATTAATAGGAACAAACAAATGAACATCACATACACAAATAATATAAAAGTGTATATTTAAATAATAATAATAATAGTACAAATAATGTGAAGGATAAGATTTTATATGCATAAACTGACATATACTTACATAAATGAGACAAAGATTATCTTTATAATTAGTAATATCGTAATATGGATTTTTTGTATAATATAATACTTTACAAATATAGTATTTACTTAGATAAATATAATGAATGTATCTATATAAAGATTTACTTACATTATCTATACTTATATTTAATAGATATTAAAAATATATACATATGTATATGTATGTATTTGTATACATAATACTTGTGTATATCAACAATAAAAGGTATATTGAATAAACAAATGAACTAAGTACATGAAATATGAGTATATATGAGTATATATGTATTATATTTTGAATAGATGACATGATACACTGCTGTTAATGTTGTTATACAATATTATATGTATGTATTATGATAATTTACTATATGGACAATTAGATATAGTACATATAATGTACATATTTCATTTTGCATACATAAATACATATAGATCCATACAAGTATGTATACTTTGGTTACAAATTCAAATTTTAAAATAAAATGAGTATGTACATATGTACGTATCTACAAAATTTTATATACTTACATATATAATGTACATTAAGAATCAGGGCTGGATTTATACATAGGCAACATTAAAATGTGTACATATTTATAGTGTATACGATAATACGAGTAGTATTTCATACATCATGTGTACTCGTATTTTCATTCTTGAAAAAATGTTGATTTTCTCTCTTATTACTTAGTAGAATGCGAATATTGTGCATACAACAAACACGGAAATCCAGCTAACAACATTTTATACCCTTACTCTTCTAAGTATTCATAACTCATTGACTAGTACATTACCTAATAGCTAATAGTATAAGCTAGGATAGTACGAGTTGAGTATACGAGTAATATTTCACACATCATGTGTACATCATTTTGAAAATTCAAATAATGCCTATAAGGGCATTTAATTGAGAAATTCACCACTGACAAGGATGTATATTTTTTTTAATATTTAAATACATAAATATACACATTTATAACGTAATATGGCAACATGATATTGATTGATAAATTTTCTGTATGTACATATTACTATCTATATACAATGTTATTATAATTATGTATCTATTCATGTGTGTATATGAAATCAAAATAAATTCATATATCTAATATATAAAATTATTAATATATACTTATAGAAAAAAAAAAAATATATACAAATAAAATGAAAACAAAATCTAATATTACGGAACTTTTTGGCATAAAATCATAAAATACAATCATCAACATATATACTTTTATAATACTCTTACATATGTATATACATACACATAACAAAAAAATGTAGACAGCAACAGTATAAAAGTTTTTTGATTATCTGTCAAATTTATATATGAATGTACAGTATATGAGTATACGACGGTAAATATAGTCTAAATAAATGTCTAACAAATTTTTCATATACAACATAAGTATTATTATTATTACCTATACGTATGTAGTATGTACATAGAAATATATGTATGTATGTATGGAATTTTATCTCTCGATCTCGATATATAATATTATACTTATATACTTTATGATGAAATTCATCATATCCAATCATTTTGTATACAATCATAATAAAGTAGATGAAGTATGAACGAATATAATGTGTACATAAATGTATAAAATATGTATAAAAAAAAGTATAAATGATAATATTCTAAATCCTAGAAAATATTTGTACATATATGTACATATATACATATTTTTGTATACATATTGCGTATACATATGTATAAGTACATATTTAGTGTATATATGTATAATAATATTTAACATATAATATACATATGTATATATGTATATAAATTTGTCTGTAAGTTAAATTTGTAATATATTTCTTGTAATATATACATCATATAATCATATTATATTGCCTTACACTTATACTCATATATGATATATACACATATACATACAAAATAATATTATGATAAAATTTTACCATACTATACGAGTATATTAAACCATTTCTGTTCAGTTTTTGAGTGTAAAACAAAAAGAAAATTATATCTAAGTATTTTATTTTATTATATGAAGATATATGCATTTTACATAATATATATGTACATACATAATATATAAGTGCATACACATGTTACATAGAAATATGTAAATGTTATTCTATATAATGTGAATCTAATAACATTTTGTAAAGTGTAGAAAGGAACATATAAATAAATATTCATCGTCCTTAATTTATTAATATACATATGTATATGTATAGTTATCTGTGTAAATATTTATATATATACGATATGTAATTATATGTTAATACTATACATAACACAATCTCTAGAAATACTTGCATAGTAAAAAAAAAAAAAAAACAATGGTACGATAGTCGATATTGAAAATTTTTGTTTTTCCTCCAATGTCCCTATAATAGTATAACAAAATATATTTTGTTACTTTAAAAAGGTGTAACATTATTAAGAAAATCAAAAAATAAAAAATAAGTATAACATATGTACATTGTGTATATAAAATTTGTATCTAACTACTCTGTACATCATAATGTACAAGCAATATATTTATTTATAGATACATTTATATATTTAGATTTATATACATTTAGATATATTTATAGATTTCATGTATATTTACCCAGCAGCGTAAATGAGAAGCACTTCTTTATGGAATCGATTCTAGAATTAGTTCTTATTTCATCTGTACGCATTCCATGCAATAGTTTTCTGAAATTCTAGAAAAGTGATTCCGTAATGTATTCGAGTTTTCGCCAAAGTAATGCGGCTGTTACGTTAAAAATGTAAATAACTTCTCTTCTGCATTACATTTTCGTAAAAAGAATGCAGTAGATAATCAAATACTTCCTATATTTTTGTTCAAAGTAAATTGCATCGCGTCTTTAACTATGAATTAATGAATCACGTAACTCGTAACATACATATGTGCAATACCAGTTTTCAGAAAATGACAAATGTGAACGTATTTATTTATAAGGATAATGGAACATTTTTTCGAATAATTAGCATTTTAAAGATTAGACGCATTTGTTATATAATATATAAATTTTTAGTTTTAAATAAAAAAAAAAAATATTCTGTATTATAGTATACTATTACAATAATATATATCTACATGTTGTGAATAATAATTAAGTATGTACATTGTACATAACATATATGTACTTTCATTCAAAACGAAGTCCATAAAAAATAAAAATCAAAATAAAAACTTACAAATTGATATACGAGTAGTATTCTCTACACATCAAGTTTATTCGTATTTTCAAATTGATTTTCTCTCACAGTCACAGTAGAATATACGAATATTGTAAATGACAAACACAGAAAATCGACTAACAAAATTTTAGCTCCTCTACTCTATACATACTCTGTAGCAAGAGAGCTTGAATATTACAGTATAATTGTGGTATATTATACACTATGCCAGTACGAATAGTATTCTACACATCATGTGTACTCGTATTTTCATTCTTGAGAAAAAATTGATTTTCTCTCACTGTTAGTAGAATGTAAATACTGTAAATATGACAAATACTGAAATTCAGCTAACAACATTTTATACTTGCTCCTCTGCTCTATACATACTCTTACTCTAGAGCAGTGGATCTCATTAACTGTTACAATACATGTAGCATATGCTACGATAGTACTTACTATAGTAGTATTTCAAACATCATGTTGTACTCGTTTTCACTTTTTCATTTTTTCACCAAATCACTAAAGATCGTATATTCATATCATATCAGTATGGTTACGTTTTTTATTCATAAAAAATTATGATTGTATCATAATTTTTTCACGCCTGTGTGTACACAATAATATTTCATTCGAAACTAAAGCCATAAAGAATAAAATCAAAAAGAAAAACTTATAAAAAGTTTTTTTTTTTTTCAATATAAACTACCTAGTTAAGTATAAAGATAAAATTAAATATACACGCATACACACACGTATTTATATTATGTAAGTATATGTATCATAATGTAATTATTAATAAATTAAAAAGTACATTATGAGAAAAATTTAAATATTCATTATAAAGGCAAAAATTAAAAGATGATAAATTGCATATATGTACTAGTAGATCATATATTATATACGCATCCATACATAAAATACATCGCTATGTCACTATATAGAGATAGACTTATACATAAGTAGTATGTATTATATAGTCGTATAAATGTACATCCTTGAAAAATAAACGCTTTTTGTTTAAATTAAAAAAAAATTTTTAATTTTTTCTTTTGCATATAAATTTGAATTTAATCTTGTTTAACCTAAAAGATAATTTCACAAACAAATATTTCCTTGGTATTTTTTTTTTGTTCTTTTCGTTTTTATTCTTTTATCAAAAAAAATTGTAAAAAATGAGAAACAAATTTCGTTGTTTTTTTTTAATTTAAGATTTTTTTTCAATATTTTATTTCATTTCTTATTAATTTCATTCTATAAAATACATATGTATGTAAGTATGTATGTACATAAATGAGAGTTTGCATTTATAATACATCATACGAGTATACATTTACGTATATATGTACAATGTACATACATAACTATATAAACATTGATAAATTTATTATATGTATCATATAATAAGTTTTAAGTTTTTAAATAATTTTTTTTTATTCCCATTTTCTTCTAAAATTAAATACATACATACATTCATTTATACTATTTACATGTAAAAATTTAAATGTAGTGTAAAAATATAAAGTACGCATATTGATCACACATACTTATTTAATTAATGTATGATAAAATGATATTTTTTTTTAATATTCTCTGTACGTATTAAATATTAATTATCAAAGAATAAAGCTACATTTACAATTTAGCCCAGATTACGTGAAAGATTAGATGGGTATTTATTAATCAAAATTCAGCATAGATTAGCGTATTATGATGATTATTATTATTATTATTATTATTATTATTATTATTATTATTATTATTATTATTTTTATCACTTTACTTACAGTATGCACGACACGAATACAATATTTTGAATATCAATAATATAAATAAATTAAATAAGAGGTATAAGAGGACCTCATCGATGACCTCTTAAGTTTAGAGATTTTTGTCCGTTAAAACAGACTTTTTCGATTAGAAACGTTCAAAAGTAGAATGTCAAAATTTATTAAAAAATTCACCAATGAAGTTAAGAGATCAGCTAATCACATATCTTATCTAAATTAATTTAACTCCTAAAAGTATGTAATTTACACTAAAAACGATAAGAGGAATAAGAGAAATAAGAGATTTCTTATCCAGAAGAATCGCACCGATATTTTTTAATTGCATTAAAAAAAAGTAATAATCCTTAATTTTATATCTTAACAATAAAATCCTAAATGACAGAGTTACAAAAATTATAGATTGTCATAAGTCTATCTATTGAGAATAATATATTTATATACATGTATATTTATATATTTTTAAAAGGGGTATGTATACAAATTTATATATATATATATATATTTTATATATATATATATTATATATATATGATTATATGTGAATATTTTTGATTATGTGCACATAAGTATATTATGAGAATTTACTGATATATGTAAATATCTAATATTCGTATGAAATTTATAGAATATTATTTATTATACAAAGTATATATTATGTGCATTAGTAAATATATATATATATTTGTGCATATTATGAATTAATGTTTTAGTCCTTTTTATTTTAATTTTTTTTTTTCTTGAAAGCTACATACATATTATTTATACGTCTTTATACGTTTCTTTACTAAAACCATTGACTAAATCATAATATACTTATATACATAAGTATGCTCTACAGTAATAATAATATAATTGTACATATTGTACATATTTATTTATCCATATTTGTATATATTTGTTATTAAATAAATAAAAAAAAATTTGTTTCATATACGTGTATGTATACAATATCCTATAATATTGATGTTAAATTAGTTATATTCATACATATACATATGTGTATGTTGTAAGTATATAACATTATTTAATGAAATGATATTATATTATAGAATGGTATAGTTATCATATTATCATGACAGTTGTAAATCTAGGACAACATAAATTGTATGCATTTAACATATTATCTATCCATATATACATATTATAGATATTTACATAAATGTATAAAATATATATACATTATATTAACATATAAACATAATATACATTATGTCTTAAAATTATATACGTAAATAATATTAAATGTATGCATAAATTTGTGTATACATTTATAATACTCGTATTTTATATTAAATTCGATGCTAATGATGTATAAGCTATTATAATAATAATGTAATTTTAGTTTTGTGTTAATATACAAATATCCATTCACATATAATACATACATTGATAACAAAAATTATTTGTATACGTATATATAACAAAATTTATTTCTCTTTTTTTCCCTCTTGCTATCCACTATTTTACACAATTCTTTTATTATTATTATTATTATTATTTTCTTTTTTTTTTTTTTGGAAGAACTTGATATAGGATAGTGAAATCAGTGAAAATTATACTTTTTAATTAAATCCTTTACACAGGAATACCACATTTATTGTAGTGTATATATATTCAGCAATAAATCATATTATTGATCAAAAACCAATAAATCGATATGTCCATAGTTAATCCTTAGAACACTTTATGCATAAATAATAATTTTTGAATAAAAGTGCATGCATAAATAATAATTTTTGAAATAATTTAGCCTTTTTTTATTCTAGGAATAATTTTATTTTTTTCTTCTTTCTTTTTTTTTTTGGACTGTATTGTATAAAGTATTTAAAAAAATAAGTATAAAAATTTCAAAGTAAGTATTATAACCACTGTTTAAAAATTCAAGTTATATACGGTGTTTTGTATATAATCTGTACAAAATAATTTTTGTTATCACTATACAATATTATAAACAACAATGAATGGTTGATTAAATTTTATCATTTCAAATGCATATTTCGATATAATTTGACATTTTACTATATATATATGTATATACATAATAAAATATATGTATATAAATGCATTATATCTATGTATATGTGTGTTATGTATTACTATATGTATATACGAGTATTTGACATATTAATATAATTTTATTATATTGGGCCCTATTATGAGTGTCGATAGTATCGACTATCGACAAAATTAAGACGAGACGAGACGATGTAAACTTTGTATTATGTAAATCGATCGCCTCGACAGTAAGATATTGTCATATCAAATTTTGTTTTCATTCAGTTTTACCATGTAATTTCTATAAAATTTGTCAAATATTTCGATTAATATTTGATTAATTTAAATAATTTGTAGCTAAGTGAGAAAATACATAAAAAATATATTAATTTAATAATGACTTTTTTAGATAAAAGAAGAGCATTAAAAGATGCGTTCATTTTTTTTTTTTTTCAAACAGCTCAAACACCATTTTTGGTAATTTTTCTTTAATTAATTAAATTAATTAAAATTAAACTTAAATAAATTGAGCAGAATAATTAAATACACCTTATATTATATACAAAGCATACATTAAATGTCAAATCACCATAGACTACTATATTATGCCTGTCGATTAGTTTTAGCTGATCGACTTAAAATGTCGATATTCTCGCCTCAAATCGACACTCATAATACAAAATTTGTCGAGTCGAGGCGATAGTCAATGACGAGACGATATTATCGACACTCATAATAGGGCCCATTATTTGTAAATACTTATATACATATAATTTAATTGATTCATATAAAAATTATATAGATTGAAATAAAACTAATTAAATATATAAATATTCAAATATATATATGTGTGTGTATATATATAAATATGTAGATACATAATAATTTTTTTTTTTAATTTATATACATTTTTTTATATTAGGTATACTACATATTTATTTGATTACAATTTTTTTTTTTGGTCATAATAAATTATTTATGTACATAATGTATATGAAGCTAGTTCAGAAATCATTATTTTTAATCTAATCAATCAATCAATCATAATACATATACGAGTATTTATAATAATAATACTTATACTAAATACTTTACATGTAAAGGACTGTAAGTGATTATAAATAAATTAAATTTTGTTTTGTACATATTACATATATATGCGCATGTTATGAAATAATATGATATATGATAATATGATATATGCGCATATGGTATAAATCTTTATAACATAAAATATATATATTATGCATGTATATATATATATATTTTTTTTTTCAATATGAATTTCAAAGAATTTGTTGTCATCAAATTTAATTAAAATAAAATAAAATAGAATAAAAAATAAAAAAAAAAAAAACAATAAGTCATATTATATACATTATTTATATACTTATGTACATGAATAGTAATTTAAGTAATACGGTTATACAATTACAACATTTGGTGACTATTTGACTTAGGCATCAATTTATTATATAAAATATATACAATAAATCTATTAATAAGTATACATATATGTATATATGTATATGATGTATATTAGTGTGTGTGCCTGTCTTTGACATAATTTTATGTAAGTATATATCTATACATAGTACATACGAGTATTTACTTTTTATTTTATTTTTATTTAATTTTTTTTTTTTTTTGCTCACATTATATTACATTTTTATAAATCATATTTGCTGCAAAATATGTAAATACATAAGTACATATAGATATTTATATGTACGAGTACATATATATGTACTTGAAATGTACATGTATGTATGTATATGTATACTACATTTAAAATATATACATATGTATAAGAACATAATATCAATATATGACAAATACGAGTATGTTATATTTTCTAAGTGTATACATATAATGTATGTTAGTGTGTGTATGTATGTATGTGTTTGTGTGTGTTATGCTTAAGAAAAATTATTGCTGTCAAGTTAATGTTGACAAAACATCTTAAAAAAAGAATTCAATTTTCGACAGTTTTATAAAATATCCTTGTACATATCATACTTTTATATATGGATAATAAATGTATACATATGTACATATAAAATTTATAAATATATAAAAATTTATATTATATACATAGTATATTTAAGGAAATTTTTTTTATTATTATTCTATTATAAAATACACTATATTTGTACATAATAGACATACGTAAAAAAAAAGCTTTCAATTATACTCTAGCATATAAGTAGCAATTTATATACATTTACATACATAATATATATACTGTTATATGTATTGATATTGTATATAAATATGTATAAGTATAGTATATATATGAATGTATATAAAGTATGTATACATGTACACATATACAATATGTGCTTAAATATATGTATTATATATTTTTTATACTACACGCTAAATTTGTTTTTTTTTTTATCTTGTTGTTATCATATGCATTATGCGATGATAAGTACAATGTCGTTTTTTTTTGAGTTTTTTTTTTTTTTTTTTTTGAGTATTTTTCTCATTTTATATATCAATATCACGATCTCTATAATATATTCCATTTAAAAAAAATTTTTTTTTGTTCTCACTAATATGAAACAAAAAACAAAATAAATAAATAAAACAACAATTGATAAAGAAAAAATAGAAAAATTATAGGCGTCATAGTGTCTCTATTTCACTTTATGTATGGTGTACAAATGTGTGTATATTTGTATTTATATGGATATGAAATGAAATGAATTTTAGTATTTATGTACATATGTATGTATGTGTATAAGTAATATATATGTATATGTATCATATTATGCATGCAATACAATGTATTTATGTACATATGTATATTACCAATATTACACATTTATATAGTTATCCTCCTTCTATATGTTTTATCCTTATAAACGTTTTCCATTGCCTCTATATATTATATATTATCTAGCAAATTTCTATACTTGTATATGTATGTATGTATATGCACATACATAAAAAATTTTTGTTTAGTAACACACACACACACACACACACACAAATATGTACTCTGGTAAGTTGACTTTCTAATTTATTGTTTGATCATGACTTGTAATTCCATCTATTTCTTTAAATTACGTGCTCCTGATGGGTTGTCATTAAGGGCAAAAACATTCAAAAGCACGACACGAATATTATATATGTATGTATATGTATAGAAAAAAATTATTATCAAATACAAAATAATAGGAAGAAAGAAATATAAAATACGATATACATAGATAAACAAAAAAAAAACCGTAAATACATATATTATACATATAAATGTAATACTTACTTCCTTACTTCTATATAATAAAAAAAAAAAATTACCAACTGGAGAAAAACAAACAACTACAACAACAACAACAACGAGAAAATAAAACAAAAATAAATATTACTCAGTAGTATATGAGTATGTATTTATATTCATACATATACATATATACACATATAATCATCTGTTTAAAGATAAATATACATACACACATATTCCTATATACATATTTATCCAATTTGATACTTTACTTGTGAATAATTTTTACACTTTTTACAAACACACATTATTACATTTTTCTATATAATATGTATAGAAGTATGTGTGTATAAATTTATACCAACTATATGTGAACATAATATGCATACGCTTATAAATGTTATATTCAAAACAAAAAAAATTAATAAATAAATAAATAAATAAATAAAATAAACCCAGTATGAGTATAGATAGACAAATGTTACTTTCATGTCCTTTAGTTCTATATTTTTATTTATTTGCACAGATTTATTTTTTCTTTTTCTTACTTTATTTTCAAATATATCCGCTATTGTATATGTGTGTATAAGTATGTTTATATTTCATCATGTTTTATTTTTGATTTTCTCAAAAAATTGTTACATTTATTTTTTATTTTTTGTTTTTTTCTTTTCATTTTTTTTTTTTTGTCATTTTGAAACATTGGTAAATTGTTACGGAAATTAATGCGATATACATTCTAATATGCATAGTATTCCATTTTAGATATAATTTTCAGTTTCTACGTTTACGATGATGATGATGATCATGATGATGATTATCTATTAGGAGGATAGATAAAATAAAACGTCGTTTCAATTGTATATGAATAGTGATAAGGCGGAGATTAAATACATGTTATTTAATTTTTTCTTTATTTTTTTTCATTTATATTTTCTCTATTTTTCGTTTTTTTTTTTTTTGTTTTATATCTTATGCATTCATAACATTTAACATACAGTATATACCATAGATTTGCTAGTAAATATATATCTATGTATGTGTACCTTTTACATTTATCACTATATATAGTAGTTAATAATATTATAAAGATTTCATTTAAATTTTTCATTTATTTTTATTTGTATACTTATACATGTACATATGTGTATTTATATGTATAAGATAATATATATGTATGTATTAAACGCATTCATTGTTAATTCAACAAAAAACAACTATAAATATAAAGTTAAAAGGATTTCATATACATACATTAATAGTATTACGTACATGTACATACATCCATTCGCATACATATTCACCATCAGGACCGAATCCAACACATTGGAACAAGTAAAGCACTTGTACCGGGCACCTCAATTTGGTGTCTTGGGCTTTTTCCTTATGTAACTAGAAATTAATTTAGAGGGCGCTGTGTACTTTCACAGCTTGTAATATCTCTGAAAATAATTACAAAAAATCACTAAATTCTGACTATGAAACACAATAACTCTTAAAAGGAAGGACTTGGAGAAGAATGTAAAATGTGTTTAGAGAGAGGAAAGAGTTTTCTACAGATTTCTCATAGACTACTTTTTCCTGCTTAGTACGAAGTAGTTGTTATAGAGTGTTTTGTAGGAGCAATGCGAAAAATCTTCATCGCCTTCTAGTGGCTAAATGATTGAGATCATCCCCTGTAGTACGATTTTTTGTTTGCCTCGATAATACCTATTTACTGTTTGTGGCGGTACAGTATACATGAAACTTTTTAAAGTAAGGGAGCAAAATTTTAAATTACGCTGAGCGTAAAATATCTTAGCTCCGGCCCTGTTCCCCATACTCACTATAAATATTCATTTACATAATCTATTCATCACATGCAGTATATGTTACTACTTAAGTAATATACATAATTGGTATTTTCCTGTCTTTCTTTTTTTTTTTAATGAAGAAAAAAATAAGGAAAAATATAAAAACAAAATTTTAAATTAAAATAAAATTCCATAGATTATTATATTTGAAAAAAAAAAAAAACTTTTTCATTTTCAATTAATACAAACACCACATCAAGATAATATGTATAAAAGATTTTTCTACCTTTTTCTTGTTTAATTTTAATTTTGAATTTTTTTTTCTTCTTTTTTTTTTTGTTTCGTGGTGAAATATTTTCACATTAATATAAAAACACATTGATAGTGACAAAAAACTTTTATTGTACATAATTCAATCATCATTACAAGTGCATCGTCTTTTTTTTATTATTATTATTATTTATATTCATCTATATATAGTAAAAGAATAAAAAGGAACATGTAATCTTATAAAAATAGGTCACAAAATAATAATATTGGCAGCTCATACACATATACATATACATATTTGTTTTTTATTCACATACATATATTTATAAAATTATATAGTATATATGTAAATTAAACTAAAATATATACATAACATGTAAATAAAATCGGTAATTATATATGCAATATAAATATATATATATATATGTATGTGTACACATGTATGTACAATTATAAATTATTTTATTATATGTATATTAACAAATTGTATGTACACATATGTAGGGTATATATTTTTTGCATTTATATAATGTACATAATGTATGTGTATTTTGTATATATGTATGTAATATGAATTATATGCGATGACACGAAATAAAAGCAAAATAAAAATTATATTACAGAATTAAAATATATATATGTATGTATGTACATATATAGGAAATATGTATCATAATGAATGTTACAATTTTCATATTTATATTATGAACGACCATTACGCATTTTTTTTTTTCTTTTTTTTTTTTATACCATCATCTCTATACATACATTTATATTCATATACACATACAATATACAATATTTTGACTATAGAATATAATGTGGTATTATAATAATATACTTGTACAGTACACATCATAATACACATACATATGTATGTATATAAGTATAAGAACTTGAAGTAACCTAGTTAATATAATATCACAGGAAAAAATCACAATTGCAGAATAGGTCAGAATTGTGAAAAAATGAGTTATATTATATGTATATTACATACTGCACACACACACACACACACATTCATACATAAATGAATACATTACATACTAGTTATATAAAATATACATAATACCAGTAGACATCAAAATTTGCTGTACACCTCAAAATTTAAAAGTTGGATGCGTGTAAATCAAAATCAAAAGAGTGCATCTTCTCATTTTTTTGTACAAATTAAACCCTGAAGTCGATATTATACGGTTTTTTTTTTTGGTAATGTTACAAGAAATATTTTTTTTTGCAAAAACTATTTTTTTACGATTTTGATGATAATTTATCATACTATATGTACATACTTAAGGAAAACACTTTAATCTTTCTCAAATGTAATTTAATTTATGACTCCATTTTTCTCAGATCACAATAATCAAATCTACATTATTAAAGATGAATCTTAGATGATTCTTGATATCAAATTTTTTTTTTTACAACTGATAACATTAATTTACTAAAATCAATTATTTAAAAGCATTTTACGTAAAAAATAATAAAATTTTCAATTACATTAATGTAAAATACGTCTTTAGTACTTGTCAAGATTTTATTAGAAAGAAAAATAGAGCATTTTACAAAAATTTAAAGATGCGTACAAAGATTTTTAACGTTCACTGTTTTGTCCTGTGTATATATTACTCAACAACAGAAAACATAATTTGAAATGTTAATAATAAAAGAAAACATATTATTGTTAGTTCTCAAGAGCAAAACTACAAGACTTTATATGATTTTTGTTTGGCATATAATGTAAGTACATTTTGTATACATTATATACTACGTTCTATATTTTTTTTTTTTTTATTTTTCTGTACATAATAAAATTATATACAACATCGTACACGTTATATATAATATGTAGTACTTACATAAAAATATGTACGTACGTACCCGGTTCTTTTATACATAAGTTGAAATGGTTCACTTACACCGGGCGCCAAATCTCGGGGGAACAAACAAGAACAAAATGAAAATGACATATCCGTTTTTAGAAAAATTATTTTATGAATCACAGTAACAAAATAGTATTTTCTTTGAATGCACACACTATAAAAAAATACTCACCTTACTATAGTGCAGTAAATAATTTACACAAGAAAAAAACGAAGAGGAAATATTTTTCTACTTTTATTTCTAATTATCTTTCTGCATTTCAAATACTCAAGAGATAAATAACCATTTTTGTTTACAAACGAAAATATAGGTCAATCAAAACATTTATCGGTTTTTCGTGTTTGCACGGACTTAGTTTTGATCTGAAATTCTTCTTCGTACACGCCTATACATTTCAGTAGATAATTTAAACAAGAAAAGAAGAAGAAAAGCTATACTATTTGCGTAGAAGGAGAAGTAGAAATAAAAGTATAGAAACATACGCAAATACTCTTATTAGTTTCTCTTCTCATTTTCTTGTGTAAATTTTGTAGTGCATGCTGAAAAAAAAAAATAGAAATTGAAATTTTTTGCTATTAGAATAAAAAAAAAACAAATTAAAGTTTAAAATAGTAAAGTTTCAACCTGGAATGTATAAAGTTTAAAAGTGCACCGAGCGCCCAAGAGGCTAAAACCGGCGCTGTGTACGATATGTATACGATATTATGAAAGAAAAAAAAATTCAAATTTAATAAAATGAAAATGATATGCATTTAAAAAACTATATAAAATTATATAACATACATATAAATATGAAAATACGTAATACATATATATTAAACATATGTATATGTATAATTACATAATACGTAAATACAAGTAATAATACAATACAAAATAATAAAATTAACTGAAATACTGATGAAATGTTGTTGTCATATAATTGTCTATTTCAAATATTCTTTCATCTTCACCTTTTCATATTTACATATTTGTTTATTATTAGAATGTAAATGCATTCATATGTGTATACATATTTACACACCTACTATGGGTCCACTACATACATACATATATGTATGTATGTATATTGAAATATGATATTAAAATGAAGAACAATTCATTTTAATGCGGAATAATAGTTTTTTCATTTCAATTTAAACGCAAAATTTCTTTTTGAAAAACATACATATATGAAAATGCAAATTATTGCGGATTACATAACATTAACTAATAACAAATATAAGAATATTGTATTACAATATTATAATGTATACCTCATATCTTGTGCATATAAGTAATATGCATTTAAATACTTATATCCTACTGTACATACTAGGAAAACTTTCTATCGCCCTTATTTTCGACGCAAGAGGGTGTTGAAAATTTTGAATTTTCTGCAAAACCGTCTAACACAAAATTATGTGTAATTTTTTGTATGCCTTACGCAACAGAATTTAATGACAGTTCGACAGAACAGAACTAATGACAGTTTGAAGAATATCTTTGTGTACCTAGTTGTACATAAAAGAAAAGCTTCGTATATAAAATACATATTATGTAGGTACATACATACGTACATTTATTTATTGACATACATATTTATATACTAATTTATTAAATACTCGATGATAATAAGGGGATTCATTTCACGTTTCAGTTTTTCGTAAACTTCGTAATCTTCGTAGTTTTTTTCAGTTTTCGTAGTTCATTTCCATACATTTACAAACTACGAAAGTTTTAAAAAAATTGCGAAGGTATAAAATGCTTTGCAGTTTCTAAATTTTATATTTCCTAGTTTCTTAGTTAATGTTTGACACTTCTTAGAAATAAAAATTGGCATAGTTTGGCATAGAAATTAAAATACATACATTAGAAAATAAATATAATAGATGAAATAAAAAAAAAAAAACAACAACAAAAAATTAAACTACGAAAATATTTGATATGCGGTCGTTCATTTCAATAGAACTACGAAACTTGAAAACTGAAAAATTATAGTAAACTGAAAAATGAAATGAACCCCCATAATATTATATAAAAATATGTATGTATAAAATATAAAAATATACAATCCATACATATACCAGCACTAGATGTATATATGTATCTATAACTTTAATATTTGTTGGTCACAGTGTCTAATTAAAAAGCCTTTCTATTGCATCAGCTAGATAAGGATTAAGGGACAAATTTAATTACCGGTATAGTCAAAAAAAAAAAGTATCTCTAAATCCTATTACTATATTATTTTGTATCAGTTTTCATACGAAAATTAGAAATATACATATGTATGTACATAACTTGCAATACAAATAGAGTACACATATGTATAAATGTACATACCACTTCATGTAAAAATATAGATACATATATGTACGAGTATATTTATAGATATGTAATGTAAATATTCATTAATATTATATAGTATATATGCTTAAAAATTAATAGTAAAATGTAGTAAAATAGAATTAAAAATATGTATATACGAATATTATACACACACTTATATTTGTATATTTTTTACATACATATATGTACGTGTATAAATATAAATAATTTGTATATTGTTTTAATATATGGTATATACATATAATTTATTACATAAATATTGAATTGAAAAAAAAAAAAAAATTTCAATTAATCACACACACATGTATATGACATAGTAGCGTACAGTATATTTACAAAAATGTATATATGTATGTATATGCATAGGTATACCTATAATATTATTATAGTAAATCTAAGTAGGTATATTGAGAGTATAAATAGTAAATAAGAAATTTAGAATTTTCCTTAATCACATACATATATATATATAGGTATTAAAAGTATTTTAAGGATAGATTATATACATACATAACAAGGACCAACAGTGTTACCACTTGACCAAATTCATTTTGTAATTATTTGATTCATCAACATAATATAAGTATAATATGGTTCCACGAGCACAACCTTGACCTATATGCATCTATCTTCGCTCTTTATACATTTCAAACAGGCATTCATAATACCATTAGAAGAAGTGCTATCAGCTAAATAATAAGAAAATACAATATGTATTCCTTCGAAATTTTATAAGACTAACCGAAACAACAATGAATAACTCAAAAGAAAGTGATAATACTTACTACAATGGAAGAAATTAAAATCGTTTATGGTTATAGCAGATGTGAAACAAGGAGATACTCTATATAGTCACGTTGATTTTTATACTAACACTACATTACGTAATTGACCAACTGAAAATAGAAAAGGACATATTATTCTATAAGATTAAACAATAATATTAATTTACGCAGACGACATTGTAGTGATGGCCGTGCGTCGTGCAAGAAATATCGACCGTGCGTTTGAACATAATAATTTGATCAAATCAGAATAATATCTGATAGAAAAATTAACAAAACGGTAATTTCTTGATAATAAATTTTTATATGTATGTATTTATGTTTGTATGTATGTATGTATAGTGTATAAATATAAAATAAAACTTTAAAACAAAACAAAAATAAGTAAATAAATAAATGAATGAATGGAATATAAATAAAAATAATAAAAAATTTTATTTCATGTGTGCTGAATGTAGCATTTATATGTACATACAAGACAAGTATATACATACATTCATATTATAGTATAGAAAATAAATTTATGTCAGTTTCAATTTAATTCAAGATACATACATACTTACATTATTGTAGGTGTACATATTATATTTTTCAATTTACTTATTTAACCGAAGTACCGGAGTATTAAAACAAATACACAAGTTTAAATTTATGTGTTTGTACATACATATGTATGTGTAATGCATATAATACTTATGTACCTACCTTTTATACCTTTTATCATATATATGTACCTATGTATAAGAAAAAAATACTTACCTATGTATATATGTTTACACTTATAAAATAAATATTATACATGTGTCTGTATGTATACGTATGTATATTGGTGATGAGTATATATGTATTTAAAACACATTTATAGTACCTACATAAAAATTATATAGATAATTTTAGTATTTTATATAAACTATAAAAATAAGGATTTTAAATAAAGAAAAAAAAATCTAAAATACATATGTGCATATATCATATAAAGCTTAAAGAATAAAGGTGTACCAAATAAAATCATAAGGCTAATTAAATAACTATATGATCAGTCAGAGATCAAAATCCAATACGGTAAATATCTATATGTGAACTCTTCATAGTCGAACAAGGAGTTAAGCAAGGCTTCACCTTATCTCCACTCCTTCTCGTTATAACTCTACATGAAATAATCATTGAAGCTTTCGCGGCTTCTAAAGGAATAATTTAGAACTCTATATCTCGTCTGGAAGACTTTGACTTCGCTGATGATATAGCCCTACTGAGTCATATACTTACGAAGATATGCAATATAAACTTAATAGCCCGAAAGAGCATGCGGGAAAAGCCGGACTCAGAATCAATGTTAATAAAACTAAAACTATAAAGCTAAACATCAAGAATACAAGACCATTAGTCGTTAATAATCAGGAAATAAGTATAAGAAGTGGATCACTTTACATACCTAGGTATAGTGTTATAGCTAAAACAGGCGGTACTACCGAGGACATTCGTGTTAGGCTCTCCAAAGCTAGAATGACATTTGATAAACTTAACAACATATAAAAATCTAAGAATATATCAAAGAAAACAAAAATTAAAATTTTTAAAACGTGTGTCATACCAGTACTGTAAATAAATTCCAATGAGATAGCAAAAATTCAATCATTTATAAATAAATGTTCTCGTAGAATATTAAATATTTTTTGGACAAATGTATAATTACAAAACTCTGGGAACGTAACGCTAAAATACCTGTAATCCGACAAATTATGTATAGAAAATGGAGCTGGATTGGCCATACTCTAAAAAAGCCCTCAAACTCGATAGCCCGTCAAGCCTTGAAATGGAATCCTCAAGGCAATAGATCAAAAGAAAGACCACGAAACACGTGGAGGCGTATGGTACTGCAGAAGGCAGCGGCAATGAATAAGACATGGAGAGATGTGGAGGTATTGGCTACAAATCGGGTGTGGTGGAAGTGTTTTGTGTCAGCCCTATACTCCTTGGAGGAATGAAAGGACATAATAATAATAATAAAAATAATAATACATATATCCTATATATTTATATATAACACATTTTATTTTCTCTCAAATCTACTTATTTAATCAATAACATATACTCGTACATTACAGATGTATGTACATATGTATATAATGTAATAGTTGAGTGAAAGAGTTTTTACATTTTTTATCTTTTACATTTTTATTCATGATTTTTAATTAAGAAAAAAAACATAATTCTTGTGTGAGAATATGAAAATCGAAAATTAAATCAAAATTATAAATATCTACTATGTATTATTTTAATTTAATAGATTTTCGAAAATATGTAAATAATATGTATACAATTTTAAATTTTTATAAGGGCCATTTACAATCCAGCCCATATGTATGTATGTAGATTTCATGACAGAGTAGATTTTTCACATTTCCTTCATTTTCACAATCATTCAAAAATCTTAGTGATGTTTGAAATGGGGATTAATGAAAATTGGAAATAGACAACGGAAAATTGAAATTTTTTCTTACTTTTGCCGTGAACAGGAATCGAACATGTACTTTCTAGATCAGTATATAGTCGAGTGGGTTCAAAAATTCAGCATTGCATTAGTGTTGCAAATGAAACTTCAGGTCAACAGTTCAAAAAGTAATCATGACTAAAATCATATGTTCATTTTTTCATTTTCTTGGTAACACTATAACTTATCACAAAATCAACATTTGCATCATAATTTTTGATGTTGCAATAAATAAATAACCTCAAATTCGTCACGTTTATATAGTTTACTTTAAATTATTATCAATCAATACTATATATCATGGATCAAGAAAAACAATGAACAATGAGATAAATTTTAATTTTTTTAATTTAATTTGGTTTATTTATTTAATTTATTTTTGGTTTTTGTGAATTTTTATGCATGTGTATAGAATTTTAAAAGACAAAAAAAAAACTTCAAAACTGTCGTAAAATTAATCAGTATCAGCATCAAAGCATCGCAGCAACATAAATAATAATATTCAATGTTGCGCTTACACTTCGGCAACACTTCTGCAACACTGCAAAACCATGATTAATATTTTTGATCCCAGCCGCCATCAGTTTGCTCTACCATTACAAAATAAATACAAATAAAATATAACTATAAATTAAAAAATATATATATGTATTGAATAAAAATACAAAATTCTTTGCATTTTAAAGAAAAATTTTCTCAATAATATTCTCAGTATTTTTTTTTTTTTTTTTTTTTGATTTACTACCTTTGTATACATATTTTAATATAATTATTATTATTTAGCTGTTTTATATTTTGTCGTTATTATAATATTACTATATGCGTATTTTAATATGTAATATGTATAAGAGAAAATGAAAAGAAAAATAAAAAAAAAAATAAAATTATAATTTTTAATATATTACTTATTCGTAATTGTGCATATATTTTTATTGTATTAATATACAGTACATATAAATAAATATACGTACATAAATAAATATGATGAGAATAAAACCATAAAATATACTACATGATATATAAACAAAGATTATATTCTAAATTAGTTTCATCAAATTTATTTATGTTTTTTTTTCATATATACCTATATATACTAGGCTGATTGAAAAGTCCCGGGTCTGACTTATAAGTGGCGCACTATATATCAAAATCTTTTTTTTTTTTTTGACTACTACCAAAATGATTGAAAAAATCGAACTTCTCGTAACTGACGATCGAAAATTAAAATTGGGTGAGGTAGCTGACGTTGTAAAGATCTCATCAGAACGTGTGTTTAACATTTTATGCCATCATTTGAATATGCGAAAGTTGTGTTCGCGTTAGCTGCCACGCATGTTGACTTTGTATGATAACGCCCCAGCTCATAAGACAGTAAAACGATGACCAAATTGACCGAGTTACGCTACAAAATACTTCCGCATCCCCCTTATTCTGCAGATATGGCCTCGTCTGATTATTATCTATTTCCAAACTTGAAGAGGTGGCTCGCTGGTAAGCGATTTTACACGAATGACAAAGTGATAACCCAAACGGAAGCCCATTTTGAGAGGTTTGACGCAGGCTACTATGAAAAAGGTATCGAATTGATTCAAAATCGTTGGAATCGTTGTATCGAGCTAAAAGGTGACAACGTTGAAGAATAGTTTCAAAATTTAAAAAAAAAAATGTGTCCTTCTCTGTCAGTCCCAGGACTTTTCAATCAGCCTAGTAAGTACATACTCGTATATGTACATATTTTGTTATTTTCATTTTTATATTTTTTTATTATTATTATTTTTTTTTCCTTCATCTATTTTTGTTGGCTTTTATGTAAGTACTTAGTTATGTTAGAAATGTTGTTGTTGCTGTTGTTGTTGTTCTTGTTGTTGTAAATGTATTTTTTCTTCTTTCTTTTTTTTTCTTTTTCCTTTCATTATTATCTTTTATAGTATTTTTATCTTTTATTTCTAATCTCCTTAATTGAGCAAACAACTTTAAGAGCATATACCAGAAACATGAAAAAAAAAAATATCTTTGTTACATTTATACTCGTATATTTAAAAAATACATACATATATACAAAGATATATAAATCAAAATAAAATATACATAGACATATACATATAAACATATATACATATAAATAATTATCATATATATCTATATAAGTATATCCGATATGATATATTATTATGGAATATAAACCGATCTAAATTGTGACATAAATACCATCAAATTAGACATCAACAATATTTATCAAAAGAACCAACCAACATTACATAGTAGTAGTAGTAGTAGTAGTAGTAGTAGTAGTAATAGTAGTAGTAGTACAGTACACTTGTTATGATGTAGAATTCCCATGAAAATAATTGACCAAAAGTGAAAAAAAAAAAAATAGAAAAGAAAAAAACATGAAAACGTAGCATATATATCAGAAACACACACAAGAGATGAATGAAATAAACCACCAATAACAACATCAGCAACAACAAATCGAACACAAGAAAAAAAAGAAAAACAAAATGCTAAAAAATACATATACACATACAAATACATACCATATACGAGCATACATATATAATATCAACGAGATCAATTTTGATTTATCGTGAACAGTTTGGACAGTTAATGATATCTTTGGGCCAAAAAAAAAAAAAAAAAAAAAAAAAAAAAAAAAAAAAAAATCCATAAATAAAAAATAAAATAAAATATAAAACTGCAAAAAAAAAAAAAAAAAAAAAAAACAAATAAAAAGGAAGGAAAAATAAATGCCCATTATATCATATCATACATGAAAACATCTTTATAACATTTTACTCATAGCTCACAGGAAAATAAAAAACAGCTCTTTACATTCTCTTTTTTATATTAATTTTTTTTTTTTTTGTATTTTTAGTTTTCTTTTTTGGTTATTCTCCTTAATATAACTTCTTATTCTTATATATATATTTTTTATTCAATATATTATTTTATATATACGAATAAAGAATAAGGATATTGGTATAAGTATGTATTAATAGCGAGCAATAGAATTCTTTTGTTTTCTTTAATAATTTTAATGTACATATATATACTTATAAGTATATATTCTATATTGGATTCTATATTATCATACATATAAGGATGATAAAACAAAAAAAATATATGAAAATACAAAAATAAAATAATAAAGTAAAAAAAAGAATAAGTTTTTGTTCTTCATGAAAATTGAAAAAAAAAAATCTTTTATTTTTAACCTTCCATATAATGTACATATACATATTATTCGGTTTTATAACTAAAACAAATATATTATATATACAATTACAGTACATACATATATGTATGTATGGTATTGGATCATCCCATAAGTAATGCGGGTTTCTTACAAAGAGTTTAAAAGTCAAAAAAAAGAAAAAAACATTTTTTTTTTAATTTTTAATTGAGAATGTATTTTCCTTCATTTCATTCAAAATTTTTCCACCTTTTCTCCAATTTTCGTATTCCACTTGAATAAAAACTTTTTGTCTTTGACTTAAAAAAAAGCTACTATCAGGTCGCATCTGATTTCGTGTGTTGAAAATAGTACTTTTCTGTCTAGATGATTCTGCAGACTTCGAAATATGTGATAATCTATCGAGTAAAGAATCCATTTTTCATCTCCTATCACAATTCTCTTTTGAAAAATGATTCATTTTTTAATCTTGATAAAAGACTAATGCACGTTAAGACTCGTGCTTAAAGATTGGCGGCTGAAAGTTCATGTCGTACTCACTGCCCATACTTAAACAACTTTCCAATATTTTTCAAGTGACGGTGGATGGTGGAGTGGATGAATCCGAGTATTTGAGCTAATTCCTCAACAGTAACATTCGGATTTTGCTCAACTTTTGACCGAAGTAAATCTTCATCAAACCCAAATAATGGTCTCCCATATCATGGCGCATTTATGAGGCTAAAAATCCCTAACCGACATTTTTGGAATCATCTTTGCACTTGGCTTTCACTTATAGTGGATTGACATTACTCATATCATAAATGTTTTTAGCCATTCTTGTTCTTTGCCTTTTTTAAATTTCGTAAAGCATAATATCCCGAATGAAAAATTTTTCTTCACCACTTTCCTAAGCGTTTTGTGTGCGTTTTTTTTTTTACATAAATTTCAAAATGAAGAGAAATGTTTCTTCCGTACAGCATACTGAATTTAATACATAAATCTGTAGTTTTTTTTTTCAATTGTATAGAGGCATTCACATATCTTTTTTAGAAGGAAATGATATATATTAAAAAAAAAAAAAAAATGTGGGCAACAAATAAAATTAACTACTTTTTTGTTATAATCATATATGTACCCAAAAGAATGTAGATGAGGAATAAAAAAAAGAGTAAGCAAATATTTTTGACAAAAATAAAAAACATCCAAAAATAGAATAAGTTCAGAAAAGAAAAGATCTGATGAGAAGTACATACTACTCGTATACAAAAATTAAGTAAGTAAAGAAAAACAAAAAAAGAATAAAAAAATTGTTTTTTTGTTTTTGGTAAAAATGATAAAAATTAAAAAAAAACACACACATACATATACATATTTAATATATACTTACTTATATGTGCTTATATGTAGCTATATATACATTTGTGTGCATTAAATTACTAAATAACTAACCATCCAAAGAAGAAGCAATGATTCTTTTATGTGTATATGGTTCATTTTACCTTTGGGAATTTTTTATCGATATTTGTATTTTTTTATTTTTGGTTTTGGTTTTTTTTGTTTTCATTTTCATGCAAAATTTTTTCCAATTTTTTTTTATACATTATCATTTGCATTATCACTTTTTAGGTGAAAATTTTCATTTTTTGTTTTTTTTGTTGCCAATTTTCGCTTATTCTTTTTTATTTTTTGTTTGTTGTTGTTTATTTTCCTTTTTTGTTATACATATTCTGTTCTCCTATAAATAGTTATACATATGTATACGTCCATACATGTAGGTAGTAACTTTTCATCCTTAAATTGGGTTTGTAAAATTTTATTTTTGACAAGGGAATTTTTTTTTTTTTTTTGAAAAAAAAAAAGAAAAAAATTAAACCAACAAAATGAAATGAAAAATAAAAACGAACCAAATTATACGTGGATCTGGGTATGTACAATGTAAATATATAATAGTAAAAGTAAAAGTTTTTATCGCACCTACTTAGGTACTTATATGGTAAGTATATATGGTACATATGATATGTATTTTTCTTTTTCATAATGATATGTAACATAAGTGTAGTAAAATATTTCCGTACATAATATGTACATATGTACTTATAACCAGGTAATCTCAAAAGTATCTGAACTAACGTTTTGAATGACGATATGGTATTTGTTTTAAAAACTAGATAGAATGATAGTTTCACAAATTGATTTTTGAAAATTTGAAATTCTATGGAAGATATATAAAATCTAACAAATTCTGGCGATGCGATATTAATCAGTGGAATCCAAAAAATGTTTGACAGTTTTTATATGCTTTGAGAATTTTTTTATGCGTAGTTTTATTATTGTATGATATAACGTATAACAGAAAACTTAAGAACCAGCCTTAAGCGAAAGGTCTAGTATACATCTTTCACGCTTTTCACGCCTTGCATCCGTTGAGATATGTAAAGCACGAAAGTTGAACCAACATTAAAATATATGTAATAAGTTTCAATGATGACGCATGAAAAACGTAAGTCGACAATGGATAGAAGTTGGTTAACTTTTAACTTTTCAGACGATAAAGCATGAAAGTAAGAAGAAGAAATAATTTGATTAGAATTTGTGTGAAGGGTACATACATTGGGCCATACAAAAAGCAATTATATGCGACAAATGATGAAAAGTTTATAAGCCGTGAAAAGTGCATAAAGTGTGAATAGGCCTTCAGCTTTATATTATAAAAGCTCATTTACAATCCACCGTCGATTGAATAGGGTACATAGAGATTTGTATTCACAACTTAGAGTAAATTGCCTCTATATTTACATACTCTTTTGGTAAATAAACAAATTTTCAAAATAACTTTCGCTATATTACCAGTGTGAGATTAAAAATAAAACATAATCCTAATTTCAATCTGATGAAGTCTACGCTGGAAGGTAAATGCCGTAAAAAAGAATAGCGCTATAGAATTTCTTGTGTGAAAATGAAAGAGATGTGAAAAATTTACTTTGCCAGAAAATCTATGCTACATTGTGAATGTAACTTAAAGCTTACGTTTCAAGACGTTACATTGTTTATCTACATACATCATCTACTTTTTTGGGAGTCTGTTACCTTTGTTTACAACAATAAAATATTTGATGGCAGAATTTGAAATTTGATTTTTTTAATTCCGAGTTTTTCTGGTACTACCCTCATATAGCAGTACAGAGTTATTATTCGAATACTTAGCTTTCAAAAACAAAATAAAATAAAACAGAAAAAAAAAATGAATAAGAAAATTAACTAACAAAAAAAAAAACGTTAAAATATAAAAACGAAAAATGATCAAAAACTCAATATAAACTGAAAGTAAATAACTTTTTCTTTTGTTTTATTTTGCTTTGTTTTTTTTTTTACATTTTGTGTAGATAACGAAATAACAAAATATTCATGATAAAAGGACATTAAAAAAAAATTAAGTTTTGTATAATGTATAGACATACGAGTATATATACATACCACGTTATGTACTCATGTGAAAATGAAAATTTAATAAAATATGTAATTATAATCTGTACCTGTACATCAGATTATACATATACGAGAAGCAAATCCAAAACAAAAAAAAATAAATTTTATTTTTGGAAATAAATCCTTGAGAAAAAAATTAGTATTTTTATGATCATAATAATGATGACAATGATGATGATGATATATGAAATTATGTAATTAAAATACAACATTAAATGTATAATTTCAAAAATTCAAAATTTATTAACACTTCATGTGTTTACAATAATAATTCTAAAGAAAAAAAATAAAAAAAAAAACATACAAAAAAATTTTTTTTTAAATCTCTTACAAAACTAATACATATAATATCAATAAAACAAAATGTAATTTTTTCAATCAAGTCTTATATAGAATAATATTTATTACGTCATATTTAATAAAATAAAAATTGAAAAGAAAGACTTTTTTTAAAACAAACTTTAAATTATTATTTAAGTTCATTATTAATTAATTAAGTACTTGCATATTTTACTCTCTTATATTCATAGGAATCAATTTATTATTATTATATGTTAGTAGTATATACAGGGTGTCTGGACTCGGATGGTCAACCTGCAAACAGTACATAGATAGATCTGATAGGATGTTTCGTAGAGTAAGTGTGAAAAATCTTAATCGTCCATTAGCGGTTATAAACTGTTGAGATTAACTAAACCAACCACCACCACACAACAACAAACATCAGCCAACCCCCCAACTGTAGAACGATTTTTGGTTTGTCTCTGTGAGACCTATGTATTTAATTTTTGCGGATTGACCACCTAAGTCCGAACACGCTTATATAGTATAGTATTGTATACCACCATAATATCAAATTTATTATTTTTATTTTTTCATATTATTTTTTTATATTTCAAGTTAATTTTTTTCATCATTTTTAATTGCTTTTTAGTTTTTGTGCAATTCAGTTTTGTCAATTCATTTATTTTATTATGTTCAGTTTTTAAATTATTTTTCATTATTTATTAAGATTTTTTTTCTTTTATTTTTTATGTAAAAACTTTTATAAATTTTTAAAAAAAAAAAAAAAAATTTAGTTTTTATTATTTAATCTTTGGACACATTTATGTATAATATACACATTATGTATATTTATTTATTTATAATTTTTACGCCCACAGTTATTACTACGTTAATATCTCAAAAATCATCAAAAATGTTAAGGTTTTTGGTATTATTCATTATTACATAACATGTAAACAAGCATGCAAGTTATGTATCACAAAAAATGTATGTATCTAATATTATATTATATCTTACATAAATATGTATGTATGTTACGTATATACAAGTATATCATATTTATATTTATATTTATGCAATTATGTATGTATGTGATTGTAAATAATACAGTGATTACAAAAATTATTTGTACAAGTTGTTTTCGTTTTTCTTTCTCTCTTTCTGTCTCTGTCTCTCTCCCTCGCTCTCTCTATCTTTCTCTGTCTCTCTCTCTCTCTCTGATGGAGAATGATATTTTTGTGTGAAAATTATACATTAAGCATAATTTTGAGTTTTTTTTTTTTTTTTTTTGTGTGTTTGTGTTTAAAATTTAAAGTATTTTACAACTGTTTAAATCCAAGTTACAATACTTTATTTATATAGTAGTAATACAATTTGTATGAAAGTATGAAATTTGTTTCACACAAATAATAATAATTTTTGTATTCACTTTATATGTATCTACATTTATATGTGTATATAAGTACATATTTACATATTATATTAATGATAATACAATTCATATTATTTAATGTTCTCATATAATAATTTATTCTATCATATATTCATACTTCTTATATTCATATCTAATAATATTATATAATTTTCATCTACATCTATACAAATATATAATATGTGCATAAATGTATATATGTAAAATATAATATACAAAAATCATATTACATACATATACACAATAAGTATATTGCAGAACACTTAATTATGTGTAGAATGACTAATCATTTTCATGTAACAATTTCATATTCTTATAAAATATAATAAAATGCGTATTCCCATCATAAAGTATTCGTACATATGTACACAAAACAAAAAACATACATATATTATATTTACAATATACATATAAATATATGAATTGTACATAGGAGAACGTAACACATAACATACATAAAATACATAACAGTGTTAAATGTTGTGAAAAGATTTTCATCCTAAACAAAAAAAAAAAAAAAATCAACTGAAACTTTATGAAATTATTTATAACAAGCATTATAATAGTAAGTACATACAACAGTATTGGTCATAATTATTTTTACAATAAATTTTATAATATTTTTCTTCGTAACATTTTTATTATTTACTTTTATATAAATACTGTGCATATGTACATTCAGATAAAATTTTCATTGATACATAAAATATTATTCTTCCAGAGGACCGATTCTCATTCTATGAAAATGAAAATGAGAACATTTTTCAGTGAGAATTCCAATGTGTACGATTCTTGTTCCATGAGAAAGTCAAATTTTTTTCATATGAATCGTATTTTATGATAGTGAGAATCAATAAGTTAAAGATTGTATTTGGATTTCTTGTCAAAAAATTTAAAACATATATTATTTATTTTATTAATCGTATATCAATACCAACACTAAAGTCTAATTATTGGTATTTATTTTATTTACTATCGTAATATGCCTAACAATGAAAATTTTTAAACAAATTTAACATCAATGATGTCCATTTGATGTTAGTAAGGTAAATTTTCCAATTGTTATATTTCATTTGTAAATTTAAATTTGTATTTTTGTAAAAAAATGTAAATTTTGTAATTGTATAATTTGTAATAATTACTCATTTTCATCAGCCTTTCTCATTATTTGAAACAGAATCAGTTTTGCTTACAAAAATGAGAAATGAAGATGAAATGTTTATGAATGAAAAGAATTAAAATTGCTCACTTTTTCACATTTTCATTGAACGAGAATCGGCCCTCAGATATCAAAAGGCTTTTTTTTAAAAAAAAATTTACTCGTAAATCTAGTATTTAGTAAAGAAATTTTTTATGTAAAATATATTCTCCTAACATTTAAATTGATCTTATTTAATTGAAATTAATTCATGAACTTTTTTTTTAAACTTATAATCGAAAATATTTTAACAAAAATAAAATGAAAAAAAAAAATCAATAACATTGAAATTGATAAATTATAATTTATTGTCAAAACAAAATTTACTATTTTAAAACTAAATTAAAATATGAAATTTCTTTATATGCAAAAATACTTTTGATTTTATGAAAATAAATACTATAATCTATATAATAAAAGTAAAAAAAAAAACAAAAAAAACACAATAAAATACACACACACAAAATGAAATTAATTGATTGAAAAATAAAAACAAATACCGAAAATTTTAGAAGTTTTATTTTTTTTTTTTTTAAATAAAATAAATAATAAAAAATAAAATATGTGTAATTTTATGACCAGTACTGTATGTATAATGTTATGTATTATTACATATAAATATGTAAAATATGCACTAGATTTTAATACAGGGTGAAATTTTAATGAAAATTATTTTATTTTATGATTTTTTTTTTTTTTTGCTGTTTTTAAAGCGTCCTGCGAGTGTAATATGATAACGAAAATAAAAATAAAATAATAAATTGACAATTTGAAATATAACCTTATTATATTTGTGGTGAAAATTTTCGATTAATAACATTTTTTATTTTTTTTTTTTTTTTTTTTTTTGTTATTTATTACAAAGAATGGGCAGTAAACTGCGAAAACTTAAATGTTATAGGAGGACAAAATGACAGAGAAAACAATGCTCATTTATAATTGGCAAATAATTGTTAAAATTTTTAATAAAAATAAAATATGAAAAAAAAATGTTTTTTTCAAAAATTCCTGTAAAAGGATAATAAAGGAGATTTTATGATTTTTGACCATTTTTACATTTTTGTCAATTTCTCAAAAAGATAATCGGTTCAATTTTTTGTGCAAATAAAAAAGGAGTTTTTTTTTTTTCACTTATTACTTTGATCCTGATGTACTACTCTTATACTTAATGTTAAAATTAAATAACATACATTATTTTTAAATGCTAATTATTTTCTTTGTTCAAGATGAAAAAAAAAGAAATTTTTTTTATATGTATGTGTGTGTATGTTTGTTTGTATGTGTATCATGAAAATTTTAAGAAATTATGTATGTACCCTGTTTCATTTGAAAAAGAGAATATAAAAAAAAAATACTAAATAATGTGTATAAAAAAAAAATAAGTAAAGAAAAATTGTTATGTATTTGTTTTTTTTTTTTACTTTTTTGTCCTTTTTTCCTGAATATCTGTATATGTATGTATGTATGTAAATTTTAGATGTAAGAATAAACATTTATTAAAAAAATATATATATACTATATATATATATTTTTTATAGTAAGTGATAACATCATGACAGTGCAGTACTATTTAAGTTTTATGATGATTATTTTCTTCTTGTATTTTTTTTTATGCAAAATTAAACAGCAGTCTTACATACAGTGCCGGAAATTCCATTAAATAAAAACTAAAAAATCTTCAAATTTCTTGATAAATTTCTATGTCTAAACAATTACACATAATGTTTAAAGGAATGAAGAAAGCAATAAATAACGATTTTTGAATTAATATTTTTTAATTTTTTACAAAATTTTTCTGATAATTCCATTAAAGACATTTGAAATATTTGAATCTAATATTGAAATTTTAAAATAATCAATCTTATATGTTTAGTTTTAGAAAAAAATTAACTTAGAATTATTAATTAAATTAATAATAGAATCACTACGACTTTAGCAGTAGGTACCTTCATCACTGTTATATCCATAATCATTATCGTCATTATCACTGCTGTCAGAATCCTCAGAAATTTCGTTATTGAAATACTCAACTAATATTCTTCTTAATTCAAATTTCTCATTTGTTGTTAATTCATCAAAACTGCTAAACAGCCTATTCAATTCATGAGGTGCTTCGTTTAACATCGCACTAGCTATATCTAGATCAATGTTTCTTTTGGCGAACGCCTTACAATATTTTACACCAAGCGAATGAAGATAAAACGATTTCAAATGTCGGCAGAATACTGGTTGAAATGATGCAATATTCCAGTCCATTGATGATTTTCTGTTTAATTCATCCAGATCTTTCATGATCGGATGTGCATATTTCATAATAATCTTTAATTTCACGTGGATAATTGGTAATGGTTTTTTTTTATATGTTGGGTTAGTACTTTTCACAAATTCACTAATGTGTTTATTCACTCCATACATCATTTTAGCTCGAATTTGAGCATCTGCTAACAATGTGTAATCATCCAAAAAACTGCCTAAATTCTCTGTTTTTCGCCAAATGATGTAATTGATATTCTTGGAGGTGGACTGCATGATCGGATATTATATGGTAATTGTTTACAAACGATTTCACAATATTCGTAAATCGTTCCATTAAAAATTGTTACCTTAAGGCTTCCATTATGATATCCGGTGTTAATTTATTATCTGAATGGTATAATAAAATTATACCTAAACAATTTTCTTCAGAATTTTTTAAAATCTTAAAGCCATTCTACAAACATTCGTAATGTATCCGGTTGTGAATGTGATTGAAGTACTGTGGTGTGTGTTCGCTTACATATCAATACAGGATTATTTTTGATATAAGTAACTCTTATTAAATGTTTCCGAGTTGCATCCTTATCCAGTACGTAATCATCCGGCATTATATATTTATTGAACTGCTTTTCTGGAGTATAAGCAGCAAATTGAACTATTTTACTACATATATTTGATCCATTAGAATTCAGATCGACGGTTACTATTTTATAATTACCTTCTGGTAAATTGTCTTTATTAATATTCGAGTTCATTATTACAACTTTCAAAAATAATTTATTTTGTCTAAAAATTGTTCTGTAATTTTCTGTATTTTATTATTTATTATCACTAATATTATTATTATTTTTAATTATTATTATCAGAAATATTTGTATTATTAATTATAAATTATAAAATTTATTAAAAACTATAATTCTATTCCAAACTAAGGATCACGCAATCTTATCTATTCAGTTATAGCTCACAAATGCATGAAATTTCGACATTAAATTTCGTTATTCAAATACTCAACTAATATTCTTCTTAATTCAAATTTCTCATTTGTTGTTAATTCATCAAAACTGTTAATAAGCCTATTCATCGCATGAGGTGCTTCGTTTAACATCGCACTAGCTATATCTAGATCAATGTTTCTTTCGGCGAATGCCTTACAATATTTTACACCAAGCGAGTGAAGATAAAACGATTTCAAATGTCGACTGAATACTGGTTGAAATGATACAATATTCCTGTTTTTAAATGATAAGTAGAGGAATATATTTGAATCTAATATCGAAGATTCAATGTTTTTAGAAGTTCCTAATGAAATGATATGTATGAAGAAAATTTACAGCAAAGATTTAAATTACTAGATCAAGCTAGTAAACTAAGTTTTGTAAATTGGACAGAAAAAGAAAATTCTGTAAAATTTTGGACTGAAATTTACAATAATTATACTAATTCTAATAGAGAAAAGCCATTCAAAGAGCTTGCCAGTTTCGTATACGAATTTTATGTATACTGCCGTTCTCAAAGGCTGAAGTAGAGCATATATTCAGTCAAATGGATTTATGTAAATCTAAATTTCGTAATCGAATGTGTCCAAAACGTTTAAATTCACTTATAACAGTGAAATATTTTTTGAAAATTCATGATAAGTGTTGTTATGACTATGATATATCTGAAAATTTAATAAAACAGATTAACTTCTCAATTTTTGATAACTCTGAAAAATGTGAAGAACAAAATCCGATTGAAGAAGTTGCAATTTCAAATATACTTTTTGAGGAAAATAATAATGAAGAAATATGATTTTCATGTTTTATATTGAAATGAAATTGGTTCGTTTTGAAATGAAAAAATGTAACTTTTTATTTGATTTATTAATGTTTTAATTTTTTCTGTTGATTTTTGTGTTTACTTTTTTTTAAAAGAATTTTTTGTTATATACATATGTATTATGTTTATATTATGTATTGAATTTTGATGTGAATAAAAATTTTTGAATTAAACTGAATTGAATTGTTCTACTTCGAGCATAAAAAAAGTACAAATTTTTATTTTTCAGCACAAAATTAGCACATTTATTTCCAAAAAATATCACATTATTGTAGACAATACTTGACATCACTGGTATTAATAAAACACCAAAAACTACGATAATTTCAGGCATACATACTCGTAGTAGTAGAAAATGTCATTGCACCATATATATATATCATATATATCAAGCATTATGTTTAAAAACAAGTAGGGTTCTTAATGGAATTTCCAGCACTGTATATTAGAGTTACCTTTTTTTAATGGTAATACACATATTTATATGTATAAGAATATGTGAACACAATAGATACTATTATATTTATCTGTTATTTTCCTGCTGATATGTATTATACAAAGAATTATTTTTTTTTCTTTTACTTATTTACTGTGACCTCTTATTTTTATCATTTTCTTATTTAGTTATATACATATGCACGTATCTTTATATTCATTATTTATGAATATATGTATGTATATTTATATGTATTTTATAATTACTCAATATATATGTTCTGTATTTAATAATACATATATAATATAATATATACATATATATATATATGTACACTCGTATATACATTTTATGTAATTATTTTTATATGTATTATATATTTGTATCTATTATAATTACTTAATAATTATATGTATATTTATATACATATTTACATAAATATCAAAAATTACAAATATACACATTTTATTGTTGTACTTGTACACATCTCAAATAATTGAGAAATTGAAAAAAATTCAAAGTGAATTTTTTTATACACCTACATATTTATTTATTTATTTTCTTATCAGTCAATTATATTTTTCTAATTTTTGAATCAATTATTATTTCAATCAAACTATACATAAAATTAAATATTAATATAACAAAGCGGAAACAAAAAAAAAAAAAAATGACAAAAAATGACAATATACAGTGCACTACTCAACTCACGCTAACTTAAACCTCCAATAACTTGAACTAACGGTCGCTCTGTAACTTTAACTCTACAACTTTTTTAATCTCTAAGGGCCGTATTCACCAACCACTCACAACTTATGACAGTCATAATCTAATTCACCGAACGTTCTTAAGAGTGCTCATAAGAACTTATGAGTGGTTGGAGGTACTCATAAGTGTTCTGTCAAATAGTATTTCTGAACTTTTTCGTAAATGTTTTAGTGAAAAGAAATTAAATAAAAAAATTAGATAAAATTATTACTTATATTGAACTCTGTTGATTTTTAATAATTACTTATATTGAACTCTGTTGAAAACATTTTAATAAATAATGAGTTTCGAGTACTTGGACTTATTTGATACTAGCAGCTCATCTTCAGGTGAGACTTCTGAATCTAAAAATGAATTTTTAGAACTGCTAGGTACTCGAATCAAAGAAAAAAAAGTCAAAACTAAAATTGATTATTACAATTTGTGCGACGACGATGACGAATTTGAACGCCGTTTTAGACTTCCAAAATTTATGTTCAGTGAGCTTTTGAACAGAATAAAAAATGATATTCAAATTGAGGGTCACAGAAATAATCCAATTTGTCCACAAATTCAATTGCTCATTACATTAAGATACTATGCGACTGCCAGCTTTCAATCAGTGACAGCAGATCTATTTGGAGTATCTCAACCGACTATATGTCGCATAATATCTAGAGTGTCTAGAGCTATCGCTAGTTTAGGAAAAGATGAAATATAGAAATTCTGTTTTATTTTATAATTATTTAAAACAAAATAAATTATTATAAAAAATTATAATAAATAAATTATTATATTTTTATAATTATTATAAAAAACTTGAAAAACTTTGATACTTCAAATTCAAAATATGATGTGAAAATTAATGTTTTCTTTGTTTCTTTTATTAGCTTGACATTTCGAAAATTTTTCGAAAAAATGAAAATAGTACTGCCATATACATTTTTAGCTAGGTTAAGAGTGCTTGGTGAATAGCAAAATATTTTGCAGTTTTATTATACTCATAAATTTATGAGAGATCTAAGAGTGGTTGGTGAATTTGGCCTAAATGTTTCCGAGTTGCATCCTTATCCAGTACGTAATCATCCGGCATTATATATTTATTGAACTGCTTTTCTGGAGTATAAGCAGCAAATTGAACTATTTTACTACATATATTTGATCCATTAGAATTCAGATCGACGGTTACTATTTTATAATTACCTTCTGGTAAATTGTCTTTATTAATATTCGAGTTCATTATTACAACTTTCAAAAATAATTTATTTTGTCTAAAAATTGTTCCGTAATTTTCTGTACGACGGTTGACGGTTTTATCGTCATTCGTGATCAAGGCCAATAAAAAAAACAAAACTACCATATAACAACCCATTCGACATTCGATAAACTTGAAAAACTCCTAAAACTAGTTCGGTCAAATTAGAGCGAGTGCACTGTATATAATTAATTTTTCAACAAAAAAAAAAAAAAAAATGCATATTATAATTGTAGAAATGATAATCATAATTATAATGATTGGATTTTTCTTCGATTCTAGATTTCAATTTTTTACAATGCAAAAGTTAGTACATTGCTTATGTAATTCACATATTTTTACACATTCTCATTATTTTATTTAAAAGTAATAATAAATAAAAAAAAAAAAAATAAAACAAAAACAAAGAAAAAAATATAGGTGTATTATTCTAGAATCGATTTATAATTAAATTAGAAATTTAATATAATTAGATTTAAAAAATTAAATTTCTAATTTTCATATATGTATTAGTTAATAGTTAATATTGAAATAAATAATGAAATAACTGATAAAAAAAAATATTTTGTTAAATAGTATTAGATTTGTTAAATTAAATATTATTAGATTATTAAATGTTATTAGATTTAAATTTAATTCTTATTAAAATAATGAGGTTGAATTTGTTTTTTTCTTACAAAGAAAATTGGAATGTTACTTTGTGTTCCTACATAAAACATATTATGTAAAGTGTTGAAGACCACATGTATTATTATTGTATATTAATTTTATTTCAAATATGATTTTATTGTTGCCTGTTCCTTTGTGTAGTCCTTGAGCGATATCTTGTCCTGGGTGGGGATCTTTGTTGTGGTTGTGGTGGTGATGGTTGTTGTTGGCGTTGTGTTTCCCCGATTCCTCTAGAACCTATGGTAATTTATATAAATGTAAAAATTTATATTTAGAAATTTATTTTTCAGTCAAACAAAAATAATTTACATATGTACAGGGTGATTCTATTCAACATAAGAATATTAGTACCACGCGATTCTTTGATGTGTTTCATGAAAAAAATTGTACTAGTAAAAATTTATGTGAATCCTGGTTTCGACGTTAGAGGGCGTTTTGAATTTTTAGATTTTTGTAAGACCTTTGAACACAAAAACATGTGTTACTTTTTTTACACCCTGTATATCAAAATTTACGTACCTAAACGTAAACGTTATAGAAAAATAAAACAAAGAAATATGCATAGTTATGGTAAACAGTTTTGAGAGGAACAGGTAATTTGCAATTTTCTAGCCAGGTAGGTACGTTTTTGAACCCTTCATATACGCTTTGATCCTTAATAACTTCATAACGGATTGCGATATCGAGTTCGGATTTTTTTTGTTTGATAGTGCACAACACCATAGGCCAAAATTTTAAATAATAAAATTTTTTTTGGTAGTGAATTTTTTTTTCAGGAACCCAATTTCTCAAAACATGTTTTTTAAAAAAAAATTTGTGAATTTTGAATTTATTACTTTTTCTTGGCCAGAAGCATATTTTAAAACACATGTTGTAGTATATGAAAAGAAAGGTAATTTTGTTACCTATCATTTGCAAAAAGAAAAATGTTGATATACAGGGTGTAAAAAAAGTAACACGTGTTTTTGTGTTCAAAGGTCTTACAAAAATCCAAAAATTCAAAACGCCCTCTAACGTCGAAACCAGGATTCACATAAATTTTTGCTAGTACAATTTTTTTCATGAAACACATCAAAGAATCGCGTGGTACTAATATTCTTATATTGAATAGAATCACCCTGTATATATATGTATATGTATATGTATATATACAGAGCTGTGAAAAACATAATTTTTCGAAATAAATTGCTCTAAAACGTATAATATGCAAAAAAAAAAAATTATATATTTTTTTTAACAGTGTTCTGGCAATGATGCATAATCACTAGCGTTTTGCGATGACGATGCGACGTTTACATGACAGCTGATGCTGATGTAATACTTTTTTGATCAGTCAATTTTTAAATGAAATTTTCTATAAAATACATTAATTATTATTATTATTATGTATTCAAAAAAGAATTTTTTTATAAAACTTCTTTTTGGCATTAAAATATTAAAAACATTTAAAACATTATTAAAATTCACCTTTCGCTTTCATTAACAACAGCTGATAACTGAATACTAAACTGAACTGAACATTATTACAAACAGACTCAGACTATTAAAACAAGAATCATGAAAATTGATGATGCGATATTTGTGTGACTTTGACGCATCATATGCAACTGATTTGCTTTTTTTAATACGTGATTTATTTGTGAAGTGATCCGATGCGTTTATGAATATGTTACCACGTATTATTATCAGTTACAGTGGATGTAACTCGCGTCATAAAAGTTACGTTATGTGAAAAGCATTAGCATCGCATCAACTATGCACCGATACATTTTTGAAGGAACACAAATTGTTTTATTCAATTCATATTCATATTACAATTATGTATATATGAATACCACAAAAACTAGAAATATTTTTAATTTTTACTTGTGGTACTTATAAAATAATTAAATTAAATTAAAAAAATAATAATAATGTAATTGCATTTTTATTACTAAAATTAATAATAAAAAAATTTTAATAAATTATTAAAAGAAAATATATTTACAATTTATATTTTCATAGGTATGATCATCATTAGATCGTGTCCTAGATGCGCTACGCTGACTTTCACTTTGAGTATTCCTTCTCTTCACGCACATACATACGATAACTGAATAATATATAAAAAAAAAATATATATATAGGTATATATATATGTATGTATATATTTTTTCTTATGTAAATTTACCTCCAACAAATAGTAGAATAATTAACACATGGAAAATGTTATATATGAAATATAGTGCATCATATATAAACTTTGGTAGTTCAAACATTGATTTTTTTATACAGTCTTGTACTACCACTGACCCATCAATCGCTATCTAAATTTATTATAATGAAAAAAAAAAAAATTTATTATAAATGAATTTTTTTTTTTTTTTTAATTAAAATTAGGTACCGGTTATTTTGATTTTGACATAGATTTAATAACATTAGTTTTATCTTTGACATTTATGAAATGGTACGCTTTGCGCTTAAACAAAATTGGGATACATATATTAAAAATTTACTTTCAAATGTGATGAGTCTTCTACATAAACGGTAAGAAATTTAAGAAAAAATCGAATAATCATAGCCGAAATGATAATGTCAATTGACAACCTCGGAACTGTGATTTGACCCCATTGAATTTTTTTTTGTTTTTTTTTTTTTTTGATGGGAAAGCCTTAAAAGGATAAATGTTACTTTAACTACCCAGAGACGACAATTGATGCCTTGAAGCACCGAAATCGAAATTGCTATTCATGCGATTTGAAGCCCAAACAATCAAAAATCTACTGAAAAATTGGATTGATCGTATTGGTTACTGTCAAACAAGCCGTGACAATCAATCATTTGAATGATGTAGTGTTTCATTCTCAAATGAAAATGTCCAATTTTTACAATAAAATTATAATTTTGAAAAAAATATTAATTAGTTTGTTTTTTTTTTTTTTTTCATAGCCGATTATATAAAACATTATTTTAATTTTTATATAGCTTTTTTTGAGAATATAGATTATGTAAATTTTTATATTCATTTCATATTTTTTGCTTTTTATATCTTTTGTTTCTTTAAATTATAAAATACATATTTCATACATTCCTATATAAATATGAACAGGAGACATCATAATAATATACTCGTACATATAAGTATGCACATAAAACAAAAAGACACATATCACAACACCGTATACACATACAATAATACCACTACTATATTGTTATTTGTAGTACATATATATATGTATGTATGTTATACAATGCAAAATAAAATAAATCCAAGTGAATATGAAAATAAGAAGAAGAAAAATTATTTTCCTTTTCTATAATAATAATAAAATTTTTCAACTTATCTTTAGGTATGATGGTTATAAACTAAAATTATTCTTTTAAAGCTCATCAAAAAGTTTCACTTTTATTTTTTATTATTTATTTATTTTTTTTTTTTTTTTATTAAATTAAGTTAAGCATTTCTACCGGAAAATTAAAAATTAATTCTTATGCATATTCATCACAAACCAAATAACATACATACCATCAACCATCAACCATCAACCATCAAATACAAGCATACAAGCATACATAAATTGTACATTAGAAGTTTTTTTTATTTTTTGTTTGTTAGTTGATGCTTGATGGTATTGAGGCAGAAGAGCTAGGTAACATTAAGTAACATACCTTATAATTTATAAATCGTACATACATATTACAGTAGTATGGCATACATACATGGCGTATGTGTACATGTACATACTAGTATATAAGAAGATATAGAAATATAAAAAAAAAGATAACAAATAATGTAAGATGAAAAAAAAAACTTTGGGGATAAAAGAATTAAAATGACAACAAGATGAACAAAAATAACAATAACAGTAAAAAAAAAAAAAAAAAAAAAAAAAAAAATAACAATAAATAAGAAATAAATAAACGAAAAATTATCTAAAGAAATGAGAAAAAATAAAAAATGAAATAAAATTAATTTCAATATAATATAATATATAGTTATGTATAAATGTTGGTATGTATGCATGAGGTTTTGCTGACCCCATATAAAATTATTATTATTATTATTATTAAGAGTATTTATCATCATCATCATCATCATTTCGTAGGTATGTATGTAGGTATATGAAAATGCAGAAACAAACATACCTACGACTCCAGCGACAACAATCATTCCATGATGAAGAAATGAAGAAGTTCTCTTTTATGTATAATTTAAAATGGAATAAAACAAAACAAAAAAAAGGAAAAAAAAAAAAAATAATAAAAAGGATTCAAAAAAAAAAAAATAAATAAATAAATAAATAAATCGTCTCCAACTCTTATATATTATACACATAACATGTACATAATGTACATTAATATATGTATATGTTTGTAATATACTATGTATAATAGAAACGAAATACCAAACTTCAAGTAAATAATGATACATACGAGTACTTTAACCTATTATAACTAAATACATATGTACATATCTTACTATTCGTATACATATTTGTATTGGGTCATTCCATAAATAATGCGGGTTTTTCCATAAAATCATGTTCAGATAACTTCATGTTTAAATAACTATTTAACAGGGTTTTTCTGCCAATATATATAAATAACGAAGGATTATCTAGTATATTCTTAGATTGAATTAGATTGTCAATTAGAGGAATAAATTTTTTGACAGTGTCAAAATGGAAGTGTCCAAAGAGCATATTCAGGATATTATGCTCTACGAATTTAAAAAAGGCAACAACGCAACAAGAACGGATAAAAACATTTGTGACGTGTATAATCAGTCCACCATAAGTGAAAGCCATGTGCAAAAATGGTTCCAAAAATATCGGTTAGGGATTTTTAGCCTCATAAATGCGCCATGATCTGGGAGACCATTATTTGGGTTTGATGAAGACTTACTTCAATAAAAAGTTGAAAAAAATTCGAAGGTTACTGTTGAGGAATTAGCTCAAACACTCGGATTCATCCCCTTCACCATCCGTCGTCACTTGAAAAATATTGGAAAGTTGTTTAAGTATGGGCAGCGAGTACTACATGAACTTTCAGCCGTTAATCTTTCAGCACGAGTCTTAACGTGCATTAGTCTTTTATCAAGATTAAAAAATGAATCATTTTTAAAAAGAGAATTGTGATAGGAGATGAAAAATGGATTCTTTACTCGATAGATTATTACCTATTTCGAAGTCTGCAGAATCATCTAGACAGAAAAGTACTATTTTCAACACACGAAATCAGATACGACCTTATAGTAGCTTTTTTCAGTCAAAGACAAAAAGTTTTTATGCAAGTGGAATACGAAAATTGGAGAAAAGGTGGAAAAATGTTGAATGAAATGAAGGAAAATACAAAAATATTTTTTTTTTGACTTAACTCTTTGTAAGAAACCCACATTACATTGAATGAAATGAAGGAAAATACAAAAATATTTTTTTTTTGACTTAACTCTTTGTAAGAAACCCACTTTACTTATGGGATGACCTAATTTATACAAAATATGTATGAATATACATTTATATAGGTATTACATATATATGTAATATGATGGTCGGTTAAAAGAAATCATATCAAACTTATTATTATGTTCACTGTGTCTACAAAAAGGATGTGATACCATTGAACTGACTTGTACTATTGTATGTGCATATACATATTGTAGTAGAATCCATCTTCATACATACATATGTATATTTGCATATATACAAAAAAAAATTAATTTTTTTTCCTCAATTTTTGTTTTTACTTTTAAATTTAATATACTCGTATAATACACCTTTTTAAGTTATTTTTATCTTCCTCTATCATTTTTTTTTTCTTTTATACTCTTATACTCTATTATACACATACATATACATATATTATTATTACCATTACCAATACAAATACACAAAATGTTACTATCATTTTTTTTAACTCATTTCCTATAATTTTTCTTTTTCTTCTTCAGATGTCTTTTATTTATTTTATTTATTTATTTTTTTTTTTCTATGTTCTAGTATGCACTACTATTATCATGATGAAAAAGTTTTACTGAAACTTTTATCATAATTATATTTTGTGTGTTATATTTTTATTGTAACTACACTGTACTGTACTAGTGACTGGTATACATACTGTCTGTACTATATGTGTGCAATTTTATGCTATCAGCAAAGTTAAAAAGATATACTAGGCAGGTATTTAATTATTATTTCAAAACAATATTAAAACACAAAAATATACGAGTATAAAAAAAAAATAAAATAACAATAAGTATAAGATATAAAGTAAAACAAAAAAAAAAGAGAAGCAAATAATAAATTATAAAAAGAAAATTTATCTACATAACATTTTACAAAACGAAAAACAATAACACAAAAAAAAAACATTAGCAAAATTAAGAAATTAAGTAAAACTGAAGAATATGTAGTAAACAAATTGTTTTTTTTTTTCAAGTTACTTCAATCATATTTGGCTTGATCACTTTATTATTGTATTAAAAAAAAAAAAAAAAAAAAACTATTAAATGCGACTCACCTGAATTGCTTTTAATAACGTATCTAAACCATAAATAAAAATTCCATTGTCTATAATTTCATCATTTGAAGCTGGATGAATGCTGATACCACGTAAAATTTTTATATCAATCGTATCTGAATTACCATTTGGTAATTTTGCCTATTTTTTAAATTAAAAATAAAAAAAAAAAAATGAATGAATAAATAAAATAAAATATCAAAACTACAATAATAATGTATTAATGTGATCAAAAAATAAAGTGAATTTGTTTATAAAATGAAAAATATTTATTTATCTTTTCAAATCAATTTCATTGCCTTTAAAATACTGCCTCATCCGATACAATGTACATTTATAATGTCAAAACGTTTTTTTTTTTTTCAATTCTCGAAACAATCAGAAAAATCTTTATTACCGAAATGTCATTTCAACATTTTTCTTCGATTCGGCTTTAAAGTGTCTCCTCAATCGAATCGAAACACTGTGTTTCCGAAATAGTCTTTTAAATTTGTTGAACAGCCAGAAATCATCGCAAGGTACTGACTGAATTAGGCTAATACGATGATAATTATGGAACGAATATTAATTCCGTAAACAAAATTTAATTCAAATTCTTTGCTCAAACAATGAAAAATTATCTGAATGTCCTAAATTCATTCAGATAATTGAAATTATTCTGTTTGGAGTTAACAGATTATGTTAAGTTTGACATAATCTACAAACCTTCATATAAAATGTTAATAGCTTTGATAATTTGTGTAGAAGTTTTATATGAAAGTTTGCAAATTGTCAAATTAATATAATTTGTTAACTTCGATCAGACTAATTCCAAATAGCACAATATACCATGTAATATCTAAAAAAAAAAAATATTTTTGTTTTTTTTTTTACATTTATTTTTTTTAATTAATTTATTTAAGCCGATGGCCCTGCTGCTAGTACTTAATTAAATTAGGACACATGAATTTACTTTCATGTTCTAAATAAATAAAATAAAAATAAATAAATATTTTATAAAATTAACTTACTTTATTAACTTCATGTACATCAATATCAAGTTTCATATGATGACCATTTTCATCACCACTCATAATTGTTACTTTTTCAATTGATTTTTGTGATATATCTAATAATCTTGTTAATCCTAATTCAAATAAATGTAATAATATCGATGATAATAATAATAATTTACAAAATAAAAAAATAAAATATTTATAATTTTATTATGCAGTTGGGAACGCATAAGTGAAATTCTTGTACAAGTGCAACAATTTTCAAATCTCGTGTATTTTATTCAATTTTACATATAAATTTAAACGTTTAATTGAAGAACGGATAATTGAATTTTCTGTATAATTGCAACATTTTATAATTTCGAAAATGTATTATCTCTTACAAAATAAAATCGCATAAGTACAATATTCGAATTGAAAGTCTGCAACGCACAATTTTTCGGTTTCAATAAAGCTAATATGGCAGTACTAACATTTTTTCAACTTCAAGCAAATTTGAGTGAATATTTCGTTTTGTCATTTATTCTTTAACCTCCATTTTCTGTACATATTCTATTCTGTCTATAGTCGGAGTGTTCAAATTTCTGTTGACTTTTTCTCTACAAACAAAAATACTGTATGTAAAATGAGGATATTGTTTCATTTATGGATAAGTGAACATTGTTCCACTTACTGATATGTGACTATTGTATTGTTGCACTTACGGATAACTGAAATAACGCATAAATGCAACCAAAATCAATAAATCCCGAAATGTTGCACTTATCCGTTCCCGACTGTATTATATAAAAATTTTCTATGTAATTTTTGTAATATATGTACATTTTATCTAAATAAATATTTCTTTACCTGTTTTTTGATCAATCGCTACCAATTTACTGTCAGATATTGTCCAATAATTTGTATTAATCAATGGTAAATCGAAACAAATTATATCACCAACCGCAAATGATGTCTAAATATAATATTAAAACAAAATCAAAAAAAAAAAAAAAAAAAAAAACATACGTAATTACACATCATATATATTTAATATACATTGTTAAAGTAAAAAATAAAATATATTTATATACAGGGTGTCTCGCCTCAGGTGGTACATCCCCGCAAACAGTAGATAGATCTCGTCGAGACAAACGAAAAATCGTACTACAGGGGAATGTGGTGATCTCAACCGTTTATCCGCTAGAAGGCGTTGAATATTTTTCGCCCTTACTCTACGAAACACTCTTTAACAACTATGGTGCATTAGCTAGAAGAAAGTAATCTAAAAGAAATCTGTAGAAAACTTTCCCCTCTCTATAATGATATCTTACAATCCTACATACTCTTATACGTCTTTTCTTTCAAGAGTTATTGTGTTTCAAAGTTAGAATTTAGTGATTTTTTTGTCATTTTTTTTTTTTTTTTTTTTTTTTTCAGAGAAAACACTCTCTCAAAATTCATTTCTAATTACATAAGCAGTAAAAGTATATCTCTTACCGCTTCAATACCAGCACAACAGACTTATCTACTGTTTGTTGATTGATCACCCAAGGTAGGCCGCCGGACACCCTATATATGTATGTATAATTTGTTTTTATTTTGTACTAACCTTAGATGGAAATACATGCATTGATTCATTTGATACAACTTTAATAAAATCTTCAGCACATTTTATACCATTATAATATTTAATAGAGATTGCAATCATATTAGTCATTTCCTGTATAATATTCATCTAACAAAAATAAATATAAAATAAAATCATAAACATATTATAAATACAGTAAACAAAATAAAATATAAATAAAATTATATACCGTTATTGTTAAATTATTTCCAATTTGTATATCAGATATATGCTTTTGTAATACTTCATAATTAATTTCTTTTAAACCTTCAATATTTTGTGAAAATTCATTATCCATATTATCATGAAGTGATATTTTTAATTGAATTGATAATCCTTATTATTTAATATTTATATATTTAACTGTTGCTAATATATAATGAATATTTTTAACAGTAATATCAATTGGAAGATTTTGACTATATGTGTTTGTTATTTTTAAAAAATTAAAAATATAGTAAATAAAATAAATAAAATATAAGATACATAAATGTACATACAATTATTAAATTTCTTCCCAATACATCTGTAGATTTTACATAACCATCTGATGTTAAATTCATTATTGCATTTGAATAATGATCATGTCTAAACATGACATCAATTTCATTGTACTTTTTGGTGTCATTAATATTGAATTCATAACAATACTTTTTGGTAATTCAAATTCAAGATTTTTTATAACTTTATTTAAAAAAAAAAAATATATATATATTATATAAATATTCAGATAAATTATTTCAAAATGAAAAATTAAAAAAAAAAATAAAAAAGTGTTCAATTATTATTTTACCTGTGATTTCAATGCTCGTTGATAGTCTTTTATAATTTGATAATATGACAGTTGCTTGAATTTTAACTTTACCAGGATTTATTGCTTTCACACGAACCGAAATTAAATCTTTATTTTATATACAACACCTTAAATATTGAAACAAACATAATTTCTCTCAAAAATCTCAATTAATATATTGTAAGATTTTTTCAATGTAAAAAATTATTAAAGATTATAATAAAATTACTTTTATTTTAAACTTATATATGGGCCGGCGTCGTGCCCGTGCGTAGTCATTTTACAATCGGGAAAAAAGAAGGAATTCTATATCTATACTTGTTGTTCCCGTCTTCTTCTTCAATTTTTCTTATTAATATTACTTCTACATTACATATTCCGAAAAAGATATCATTGCCATAACAAATTATTTAAATATATACATTTTTTTTTGATTTTAATTTTCTTATAAATTATCATAATTCCTAATTTTGCCTACAATATGGACATTTATAATAATTAAAGAATTATTATCTTTTTATGATACTTGAAAATTATTTTTCATAATATTGTTTACTAACAAAATCATAAGAAAAAACTCTATAATTTAAAACAAAATATTAAAAATAAAAACGATAAAAACAATAACATTCTCCTCAAATGCTATGAAAAAGTTTTTGAATATTTCATACAAAATTTTGATGAAATATTAATAGCAAAAACACTTAAAATGAAACCAATATTCTGGCTTTAAATAGAATCGTGCAAAAAAAAAAAAATAAGGGAATTTGATAATAACGAAGTGCACTCATCAACAATAAATTATGAAAAAACTGACATATATACATATAAAATTAAATACATCGTTGAGTGATACAAATAGAAAGAAATATCTTAATTTTGCAAAATAGTTGTTAAGAACCGAAAAAATTGCACTTTTGGACTAAAGAAGATTTAATCTAGAAGTGATGCTAGATGAATCACAGTCATTATGGAATCAAATTATAAAGTTTTAGTTATATCGTCAAATATGATGGAAATTATGCAATGATAATGAGGTGCAATGAAATATAATGTAGTCCTGGTGTCCTGGTCCAATGTGGATTTTTTTCAATTTTTTTCTGATAGTTATTGAGTGTTCTTCTTTATTATCAAATTCCTTTATTTTTCACATGATTTCTTTTTGATGTAAGCCCAGGATATTGTTTCATTTTACTTGCATTTGTTATTAATATTTAATAAAAATTGTATGAAATATTCCAAAATTTATTCACAACATTTGAAGAGAGTATTCTAGTTTTCATCGCGTTTAATTTTCTTATTGTTATAAATTTAGTAATTTTTGTTCTACATCTTGTTAGTAAACATTATGAAAGAATATTTTTTGTATAATAAAATAAAAATTTAACAAAAAATAAATGTTCATATTATTCATTTTTCAGAAAAATTATGTTTGTTTCAAATTTTTTTTATACTGTATAATGTATAATGTGTAGATTGAGATCAGATTTGCCTTCTACAAATGCACACACACACATACACTCACATACACACACTACCAGATTTGCCTTCTACAAATGCATACACACACAAACCCGCAAGCGTACCTATTCTCTATACTCTATCATATTTGCCCATATACGTGTAGTGTATATGTATGCCTGTATAGAAAATACTTAATGCACACATTGTTAGATTTACCTTCTACAAATGCACATACACACGCATATATACGCAAATACAAAAAATATCATATATTTGACTTCTACAAATACACATACTCACATACATACTCGTGCACACGAACATAAAATTGCAAAATTCAGTATTATTAAAATTATTTCTCTGCAGGACATTTTCCTTTTTCATCAGGATCAAAGTAATGAATGAAAAATCTTACTCATGATGTCCTTTTTGATTTGCACAAAATTTGAACCGATTATCCTTACTCCTTTCTGAGAAATTGTCAAAAATGTGAAAATAGCCAAAAATCACAAAATGTCCTTTATTATCCTTCTACTAGGAGTTTTGAAAATTTATTTTTTTTTAGAATATAGAGCATCTTAAGACGCATCTTTTGAGCTGTAAAACATACCTGCATCAAGTACCGTTACAGAGATATTGCTAAAATAAGAATTTTGACCAAAAATTTTAAATGCGAATTGTGACCGATAGAGGGCTTTCCGACAAAAAATATTCCGTGACTTTTCTGATATTGTCGAGTAGAATCTGTGGTCAAAATTTCAAGAGGATCAGAGGGAACACCTATTCGGAACTCCAGCCGGTTAGTTAAATGAAACATCAATTTTATTTAATTTATTTCATATATAAAAGTAATTTGTGCTTGTGGCTTAACGTATAAATGATATATTTTTAAAGTCCGCTATGTAAATTGAAAATATATATATATATATATTTATATAGTTTATACTAACAGAAGAGTATGTATAAATTTCAATTTTATAGATTTTCACAAGCTGAGATAATGATGAATTGTCTCGATTCTCAAAATTAAAAATTCAATCGAACATAATTATAAAATTATATATAAAATATATAATAAATTATTTCATATAAATATTAAATTGTCATTTTTAACAAAAAAAAAATTATAACTATTGTCCAGTGAAAATATTTTCAATCTTGTAAGGCTGCTTTTTTTTGACAATCTAGTGGTACTAAGTAGTGACAGTAGAATGTCGATTTGGTTGATATGTCATTTGATTAAGGATGTTCAAAATTCGAAATTTATGTTAACCATACCTGGTAAGTTCTTTTTTCTTTTTCAAATTAGAGAGCTCTGTGACTGCAGTAAATTGCAGTAGATTAAATTAGTACAGTAGCTGGTTTTCTTTGGTCACAATTATCTGATAATTCTCAGTTTGGCATCTCATTTAGATCAGTTATCTTCTTCTTGTTACTAAATGAGCAAACAAACTGAAAGAGACGAACTGAAAATTTTAATTCTCAGTTGATTGTCATTTTGAAAAGAAATAATTAAAAAAATTTTTATTTTTACAAATTAATTTTTACAAATTATTTATTACAAATAAACTATATCCAAAAATTTACGAAGTATGAACATGAAGATTGCCAAATTTGTGTCTTCTTTTTGAGTCTCAGTTCAGTTGCTCACATCAATTGAGCAAAAATATTTTGCCTCAGATGGATTACATAAATCTCACTTCGTTGCTGCTGCCACCTATAACAGAATAGAAAAACCACATACCAAAATAAACGCATTGTTCAATTGAGAACTCAGAATTATCAGATAATTGTGAGTGTGACCAAAGAAATACAGCTAGTAAATGAAATTAAATTGCAGTAAATCTACTGCAATTACAGCAAAACGATACCACTGGTGACAGTGAATAGTGACTGTTCCACTTCTAGCTTCTAGCTAAACAACTACTACGTGTACGTGTCATCATCTACAAATTCTACATCATTTTTGTGAAAATAATAAATTCATTAATAAAAGTTTTGTTTTTTTAGATTTTGATGTAAAATATTATTCTATTTTAAAAAATTTTCAACTATTAAACTACAGAAAAAAAAAAAATTGTTTTTAAAATAAATTGAACATTTTATTTAACTTATAAGAAATAAGAATTGAGAATATGTTAACAAATTTTGAATCGAAATCGGCACGGGTTAAAGGATTATCATTTCATCCGAAAAGACCATGGATATTAGCAAGGTTTGTATAAATATTTGTAAATCTTTAAATGATTTTTCTTGGTTATAAATTAAATATTTATTATTAATTAATTGAAAATGTATAATATTTTTGATTTATCACAGTTTGCATAGTGGTGTTATACAGCTATGGGACTATCGTATGCATACCTTACTTGAAAAATTTGATGAACATGATGGTCCCGTAAGAAGTGTACATTTTCATTGCCAACAACCACTATTTGTATCTGGTGGTGATGATTTCAAAATAAAGGTAATTTAAATTTTTTTTTTTTTTTGCAATACAATACATACTTGAAATAAATTCAAATGAATTCCAGTAAATATAATTAATCAAATAGTATTGGAATTAATGAAATATATATTAACATAATTCATAATTTTATATGTATATCACACAAATATATGTATATGGATATAATTCTAAATTTGGCGACATACAGTTTGAAGATAAAGAACAAGTTATAATTCAATAGCATCCGTTTAATTATTCAAAATTTTATGACGATTTCAAAATAGAAGTCTTCTTTATGAATATATTTACCAAAAGTCTTTGGTGAAAAGTCTTTTAATCAAAAAATATATAAAAAAGAATAAAGTCTGTTGGCGACATAGCTACTCGAAGAAATTATATACCAAATTGACATCTTGATAAAAATTCTAAATTTCTTCGAAGTTTCAAACCGTAAATTCAAATGATTTTTATTAATTAGTTCCATAAGTAATAAATTGATATTTCATTCACTAGTTTAATTGAAAAAATTGTAATTTTATAGATTTTAAACTGAATTTACAAAACTGTTGGCGACATATTGTAAAATGTTGGAAACATAGTACCTACATCCTTCAAAATCAATATGGATTTTTATTACGAATTTTCGAATTTAAACATTTTTTAAGAAAAATTGCAAAAAAAGAACGCCAAAAAATAAAACGATGAATATTACTTTATAATTAAAATAAATATTTTTAAATATCCGTTTTTTTTTTTTTCTTAAATTCGGAAAAAAAATGAAATCTAAAAAATTACATATAGGTTAACGTTTTATTAGAATTAACCATATATGTATACGTACATATATATGTACGTATTTATTTAACAAAAAAAATTTTTTTATTAATAAAAATTCTATTACATAATTATAATTTTTCGTATTATCCACAATGCATGTATAATTGAAATAAAATAATTAAAATTTTAAGGTATGGAATTACAAACAAAGAAGATGTATTTTTACACTTCTTGCACATTTGGATTATGTACGTACAACTGCATTTCATCATGAATATCCATGGATATTAAGTGCATCCGATGATCAAACAATACGTATATGGAATTGGCAGTCGAGAACATGTATATGTGTATTGACTGGTCATAATCATTATGTTATGTGTGCACAATTTCATCCAAGCGAAGATCAAATTGTTTCAGCATCATTAGATCAAACAGTTCGTGTTTGGGATATCTCAGGTATAGCAGCACGTGATGGAATGAAAGGTAAGACCAAATTGGGACATCATAATAAAAATGGGCTTTATAAAATTATAAAAAAAAAAAAAAAAAACCGAAAAAAAAAAAAATAAATAAAATAAATAAAATACAGATTTTTTTTTTTTTTTTTTTTTTTTTTTTGGTTCCTCATATATACACATAATTTTTGATTTTATTTCTATAGAATGCTTTTACTAACATAATTATTTTCATATTCTTCCCAAAATTAAAAAAAAAAAAAAAAAATTTGTGTATATTATATACCTATGTACATATAAAATACAATATTATGTACAACTTTGAAAATTTCTTTTAATTTAAATTTTATAATTAAATGATTATTTAAATATAAGTAGTTCGGGTATTACATGATTATTATTATTATTATTATTATTAGTAATTTATTTATTTATTTTTTTTTTAATCGATTTATTCAATACATATATGTACACCTATAATCACATTTTTAAAAAGTGAAAAAACGCACAGAGATAGTAAGAGAGATAAAACATATAAAAATTAAATACATACAAAAATTACACAATTTTTATAATATATAATTATAATTATGTAGGTCAGTAGGTATATTAGCTGGCAATTGATAAAAAATAATAAAAATTTAATATACATACACATTACATATACATATATATATATTTATTGAATTATGTAAATAAAAACATTTTTTAAATTGTACAAAAAATTACAAAACAAAAATTGTATAAATAATGAATGAATAACAAAGAAAAAATAAAATAAAATACATTTGCCCATGGGTTCTAATTTGGTTTTCCTTGTACATATATTTTTGCATACAAATATTATGTTCTGTTAGATTAATTAATAATTAGAAAATCCCAGAAATTAGAAGAGAAAATATATACATACTATTTTTTATTACATATTTTGTACATATACATGATTAAAAACAAATTCTCTATTTTTTTTTGTTTTTTTCCTTTAAGATATCATATAAGGTGTTATTTTGGTTTGAGAATTATTATCAATAATAAAATTAATTTTACAATTTTATTTATATTCATTATGTGTCTTAGTTTCTGATTATTTATAATTATGTACCTACCTACCTACCTACCTACCTACCATAAATCTAACAGAACATTGTCATTTATTTATTTATTTATTTATTTATTTTTTTTTTTGTATTTTATTTTACAAATAAAAACAATTAATTTATTAAAATAATAAATTATTTTGCAATAATAAATAAAATTTATACAATAGTATATGTATATGTATATATAAATATATATATATATATTTTTTTTATATAAATTATTAGGTTTGAGAAAAAAGAATGTAGCACCAGGTCCAGGTGGATTAGATGAACATTTAAAAAATCCAGGTTCAACAGATTTATTTGGTCAAGCGGATGCAGTTGTTAAACATGTACTAGAAGGGCATGATCGTGGAGTTAATTGGGCTAATTTTCATCCAACATTACCATTAATTGTATCTGGTGCTGATGATCGTTTAATAAAATTATGGCGTATGAATGAATATAAAGCATGGGAAGTTGATACATGCCGTGGACATTATAATAATGTATCATGTGTATTATTTCATCCACGTCAGGATTTAATAATATCGAATAGTGAAGATAAAAGTATAAGAGTATGGGATGTAACAAAAAGACAATGCTTATATACATTTAGAAGAGATAGTGAACGATTTTGGATATTGACTGCACATCCAACATTAAATTTATTTGCAGCTGGTCATGATGCTGGTATGGTTGTATTTAAATTGGAACGTGAGAGACCAGCATATGCTATTCATGGAAATATTTTATACTATGTTAAAGATCGTTTCTTGAGAAAACTTGATTTTACAACAACAAAAGATTCTGTTGTAATGCAATTACGTAGCGGCAGTAAATTTCCAGTACATAGTATATCATATAATCCGGCTTTGAATGCTGTATTATTGTGCACACGTACAAATAATTTAGAAAATAGCACATATGATTTATGTACAATTCCAAAGGATTCTGAATCTCAATCAGATAGTGAAAGTAAACGATCATCAGGCATAACTGCAATATGGGTGGCACGTAATCGATTCGCTGTATTAGATCGTAACAATCAATTGGTAATAAAAAATTTCAAAAATGAAGTTACCAAAAAAATTCCAACATTTTGTGAAGAAATTTTTTATGCTGGTACTGGAATGTTATTAATAAGAGATCCAGAATATGTAACATTGTATGAAGTTCAACGTTTGGTTGCTGTCGGATGTGTAAGTACTAAAAATGAAGTAAAAGAAAGAAAAAAAAAAAATTTATGAAAATTACAGTAAATACCTACCTATAATATTGAAATCAAAATAAAATTTCATTATCATTTATAGATAAAATTAGCAAAATGCCGATACGTTGTTTGGTCTGGAGATATGTCACTGGTTGCCTTGTTATGCAAACATTCTGTTACAATATGCGATCGAAGATTACAGTATTTGTGTACAATTCAGGAAAATACAAGAGTTAAATCTGGTGCATGGGATGATTCTGGTGTATTCATTTATACAACAAGCAATCATATAAAGTATGCAATTACAAATGGTGACCATGGAATAATTCGTACACTAGACTTACCTATTTATTTGACGCGTGTTAAAGCCAATCAAGTGTTTTGTTTAGATCGTGAATGTCGTACAAGAATATTAAATATTGATCCTACCGAATATAAATTCAAGTTAGCAATTATAAATCGTCGTTATGACGAAGTCTTACATATGGTACGAAATGCAAGACTTGTTGGTCAAAGTATTATTGCATATTTACAACAAAAAGGTTATCCAGAAGTTGCATTACACTTTGTTAAAGATGAAAAGACAAGATTCGGACTAGCATTAGAATGCGGTAATATTGAGATTGCTTTAGAAGCGGCAAAAGCATTAGATGATAAAAATTGCTGGGAACGTTTGGGGCAAGCTGCATTATTACAAGGAAATCATCAAGTTGTTGAAATGTGTTATCAACGAACAAAAAATTTTGATAAATTATCATTCCTTTATTTGATAACCGGAAATCTAGAAAAATTGAAGAAAATGAATAAAATTGCAGAAATAAGAAAAGATATTTCAGCACAATTCCAAGGTGCATTATTGCTGGGTGATGTTAATGAACGTGTGAATATTTTTAAAAATTGTGGACAATTACCATTGGCATATTTAACAGCAGCAACACATGGACTAGATGAAGAAGCTTCAAAATTAAAAGAAATATTATCTCAAAATAGTCAAGATCTACCACAAGTAGATACGAGTAAAGCAAGACTTTTAAAGCCACCGACACCAATTCAACAGGCGGAGAGCAATTGGCCATTATTGACAGTTTCAAAGAGTTTCTTTGAAGGAGCAATGCTGGCTAAAGGACAAGCTAGTGCAATACAAGCGCTTAATATAGAGGATACATCAAGTATCGGAGCTGGTGGAGATGGATGGGGAGCTGATGCTGATTTAGCTTTAGATGATCAAGAAGATGGTGAAATAAAGGAACAATTCGAAGAGGATGAAGACGAAAGTATGATGTTTAAATATCGAATTTACATATATTTAAAACATAAATAAAACTGCAAACATAATTATTTATTTATTTTTTTTTTTTTAATTTTTTAGATGAAGGAGCTGGATGGGATGTTGGTGATGATGATTTAGTATTACCAGAAGAACTTGCTTCGAAATTGAAATCCTCTGAAATTGGTGATGGTTCATATTATGTGGTTCCAAATAAAGGCATTTCAATTCCACAGCATTGGGCTAATAATTCACCTTTAGTTGCGGATCATGTAAAAGCTGGGGCATTCGAATCAGCATTTAGACTTTTAAACGAACAGATTGGTGCCGTTAACTTTGAACCATTTAAAGCATTATTCTTGTCATTGTATGCAGGTTCTCGTTCTTCTTACACCGGTATACCAAATTTACCTTCACTTTATGGTTATCCACAAAGAAATATTAAAGAAAATAATCCTAAAAATGGTCGACCAGCAACTGGAGTTAAATTGAATGATCTCGTTCAAAGATTACAAGTATAAATATATTTTTATAATTAATTTAAACTTATAATTAGAATTACATTATTTATTTTATTTTTTTTTCTCATAATTTATCTATCAGTTATGCTATAAGCTGACAACAGAAGGCGAATTTTCAAAAGCAATCGATAAGCTCCAATCAATTCTAATAAGTATTCCTTTATTGATAGTTGATACCAAACAAGATATAGCCGAGGCTCAACAATTATTAAAAATTTGTCGAGATTATATTGTTGGTATGTACATTATATTTTTTATTATTTATATGCATAATAAAAATTATATAATAAAATGTATAATCATTTTTAAAGGTCTTAAAATGGAAACAACTAGAAAATGTTTACCAAAAAGTACATTAGAAGAACAGAAACGTGTATGTGAAATGGCTGCATATTTTACACATTGCAAATTACAGCCAGTCCATCAAATTTTAACATTACGAACAGCATTAAATATGTTTTTTAAATTGAAAAATTATAAAACTGCAGCATCATTTGCACGTCGTTTATTAGAATTGGGCCCAAGACCAGATGTTGCAGTACAAGTTAGAAAAATTTTACAAGCATGTGAAATGAATCCAATTGATGAACATAAATTACATTATGAAGAATTTAATCCATTCAATATTTGTGCTATTGATTTTAAGCCAATATTTCGTGGAAAACCAGAAGAGAAATGTTCATTTTGTGGAGCATCATTTGATCCTAAATATAAGGGTAAATTATGTACAGTATGCGATATAAGTGAAATTGGAAAAGATGTTATTGGTTTAAAAATATCTGTAGCACAATTTCGTTAAAAAAAAAATGAAAATAAAAAAAAAACACACACAACAAAAATTTTTATATTATTTAATCATTTAATAATAATTACTTGATGTATTACAAAATATATATATATATATAATTACATATTATTAATATATATTGTATAATCGTACTGTAAACATTTATATTTTTATTAAAATTTATTTAAATTCAAAAAAAAAAGAAAAAAAAAAAACAGTAGCCCTGTATCTTATTTTTTCATGTTGTATCGTTAGTATTATGGTCATCAAATTAAAGTTGCCTTTGAAATTTTGAAAATTTTTACATTATTGCATTTCATTTAATTTTCATTTCTCAGTTTATTAAATACAATCAAATTGTACACACACCTTCCAGATATATTAGTGATATTTTACAAGTATTTTTTTTTTTTTCGAAATTATTATATTTTTTTTATTACATATACAACAATTTCATTATTTAAATTTGTAAGTACATATTACAATAATTATAAAAAAAAAAAATTTTAAAATTTATACAAATTAAAAATGTTCAATATATTATTTAGGATCGTAATTTTCTATAAAAATATTACGATTATACATTTTTAATTATGGCTACCGATCTTTTGCAAATAAAATTTTTTATGTGTGAATATTCATCGTTTATATTAATTTAAAATTTATTGTCGGCCATCAGTAAAATATTTAATTTATAGTTTTTTTTTTTTTTTCATAATTCATTATAATTTTTATTTTTTTGTTTTAATTATTTTCAAAATGAAAATACATATTTTAAATAAATAATTTAAATAAAAATAATGTTTCAGATATTTTATATGTATTTATATTTTATAATATAAAATTTGTTAAATTAAATTAACTTGACAGAAAAAAAAAAAGAAAAATTTTTGTTTTTTCAAATTTTAAAAATCAATAATCTTGTAGCCGGCCACGCATTAAATACATATATGGATGTATATTTTCATGTAGTACATAAGAAAAATTATATAAGATTCTTTTGTTTAAATTATAACTGACCAATTAGATTAGACCATTTTCATTTTAAGTAAATTTGTTTTGTTATACATACAGCTATGCTACATGGAACGGCACAGCTCACGGCAATCAATTCAATATGAATAATTTGGTATATAATATGTACATACATACATAAATATAATTTTATGTATTTTCACATCATCAATATAAAACAGCATACCTATATGTACATACAATAAATAGGAGACGCAAATGAATTAGTATGTGTTGTGTTAGTCCTTTGCTCATTCATTGCTCAGACATACGACATACATACATACATACATGACTAAAAAAAATGAAATCGTATACATATAATTTTTGTTTTTGTAAATTACATTTATTTCTCCATCAATAATTATTTTGTCTTTTGTCTGATTGAGTCTGTGTAGTGTATATATTTTGTGTTATGTAGGGAAATAAAATACATACTCAGTTATGTAGGGAAGTAGTTATGTAATTATATAGTGTTGGCAGAAAATTTCCCCTACAGGACAGAATGTTAAATTGATGATTTTAGAATTATTATAGAATGCTTATAGAATTGAATAGAATAGAATTACATATTATATGTAATTATTATGTGATGAAATTATTTTTACGAAAATGCTACTTCGTTTTGATTACCAAATATTTATTTAAATAAAATCAACTTTTCTATATGTTAAAAGGCAAAATTTTCCTTATATTTTCATTAAAAATAAACAATATTTCAGCATATTTATAACAAAAAAAAAATAAATAAATAAAAATAAAAGAAAAACAAACAAAAAATAATAAAATGAACAAATATAATACAAACGTAATTACTTAAAAATAAACTCGATAGTTTCTTCAAGCTCCAAATTGTATCATCATTTTCATCTTCATGGTATTATACATAATATAATGTCTGAATTTCAAATTTGATCTATTACTAAATACATACTTCTTATCTGGTATTTAAATATAGAATGACAAAAATTATTTTTCAATTTCAAATCATTACTGATATGTAAATTAGACTGGATAACAAAATATTTAGTTTTCATTCTGGTTTATTAAGTAAGCTTCTTTTAATATTAATAATAAAAGTATGTAATATTTCATAAAATTCATTTCATTCCATTTACATAATAGTCATACAGAAAATTTCAAATTCACCAACAATCCATAAAATTTTGAAAATGTCATAAATGTGCCAAAATAAATTCAAATATGTATAATAATGTTATAAATATAATTTGAAATTTTCTTTCCGAATCTCAATGCTACTATAAAAGGGCAAATAATACCAAACGTATATATATAGTATTAAAAGCAATTATGTATACATAAATACTCGTATGTATGTAATTCTGTAATCGATTCTGGAACAAATAGTACAAAAGATCTGCAAGTAAATTTTCGTTAAAATTATTTTGTTATGAATAAAGTAAATTACCTTTACCATAGGACCATAATATACCATCATAGAAAGCGACCAATCGTTTACCTTCTGCCCTTCTGCATAACCAACAACCGATTGAATCATTTTATATAGATTCCACAGACACGTTTGTTATATAAAAGTAAGTAGGTAATTCAAAAGAATATTAATTCCAGAATACATCAAAACACATAAGCGCAAAGAGATAGTTCCAGAATGCTTGAAGAAGAAGAAAAAAAATTATAAAAAAAAGATTAAAATATAATATGTGATATGATGACAAAGAAATTCATCGATGAATATATTCATTATTAGTCCTAAAATTAAAATACATATGAGGATGATGAGGAATTATAAAAAATTATTTATCGATGAGCATATTAAAGTCTAGAAGTATATATAGCCTATATAGGGTGTGTGGCTTTTTGATTTTTGAGCGTCATATTCCATAATTCAAATATATAATATATAATATACATAAATAATAAGAGATATTCATTTCTGAAAAAAAAAAAAAAAAAAACACCAGGATATTAAAAATTAAATTGGAATAAAAATAAAAATTACAAAAAAAAAAAAAATTATGGCATTTGAAGAATTCTTCTGGCAGAAATTCATATAGAAATAAAATATGATTTTAGTAGTTTTTTAAACTTAAATAAATTTCCATCTTATTTATCCAGATAAGAAAATAACTGGATATAATTATATTATAATTTCATAAAAAAGTAAAACGTTATAACATGAAAAAATATTTTTCTATCTATCTAATTGATTGGAGTTGTACCAAAACCAAAAAGATTAAGCGTACATTTTCTGTAACATCGCGATAAAAGTTTCAGAGTCAATCATCATAATACTAGAGTTATATATATATAGTATACTATACCCAGAGAATAAGCATTTATATTTAGTTTATTTTTTTATTCTATTAATTTATAAAATGAAAAATTTATATAGTATTTATGTAATTAAATTAAAAGACATAATACATAAATATTATTTTTCTTTATGTATGTATATACCTATTTCAAATTTTATATTTCAGAAAAACATGTTGCCATCGACTGGAGCAATACCAAAGAGTAAGAATTATTCATCTACATACTTCTACCTACATAATAATTGATTTATTTTTTATGAATTTATAAATTTTTATTCAAATTGAAAAATAAATACAACCAGGTAATTATTTCTTATTCATTTCAAATTTAGGACGAAAAACAGCACCAAAGAGAGAAGAAAAGTATGTTTCTAGTGAACAATTTAAAAAAAGAATTACTGCCCCTGATGTATTGGTAATTAATGAATTTTAATTTGAACAATTATTATTATTTTTAATTACATACATGTATAGGTATACTTTAGAAGTTATTTATATTGTTATAATTTTTTTTTAGATTCGATGCATGCTTATCGAAAATTTTTTTATAATTTCATATATAGGTACATGTATTAAAATTTTTGTAATTTTAATGAGTAAAATATTAAATTTCAATATTAGGATTAGGACTATTAACTCAATCATAATAATCATAATCTAAGTATTCAATTGGATCGCTTTATTCGTAATGAACTCAGCCCAATCCCTCCTTATCCCTAATCCTAAAATTCATAAACTATGCAACAAATAACAAAATGTTATTGTCACGTTGTCACCACAGAGGCGCACAATCACAATACAGGTTGTCGGTTATAATTCGTAAATGACGTAAATGTGACGAAATTCGCTGATCGCAAGGGCGAGAGTGTATAGAGTATAGACTGTAGAGATTTTTTTTTTAATTTAATATTACATCACATCCCAGTAGTAAATCCAGATGAATTTTAATTTTCAGTATGAATGAATCAACTATGAGTTCCCAAAGATGATAGATATAATGAATCTTCATGGTATGAATTTCGTTTTAGTGGTATATAATGATTAAAAGTTCAATTTGTTTGATTTTTTTATAGGTATCAATCAATTCAATTTTTACAAATTCATTTACAATGAAAACTATCAAATAAACTTCACAAAATAAATTAAAAATTATCAAAAAACTAAAAATAAAATAAAAATTATAATTTAACGTACTTATTTGACACTTGTTCTTGTACATTAATTACATAATTTGATTCCTTGTTAAGAATATTAAAAGTTCCTCATCTATTAAATAAGGATATTTTGAAACGAATTACGGTACATTTGTTACAATCGAAATTTCGTATCTTTATTAAATGAACAAAAAAAAAAAAAAAAAAAAAAGAATTTAACACTCATTTTGTGAAAAAATGAGTATTTCACTAAAAGTAATTCATTAAATGAATTGATGAATTGATTATGTATTCATTATATGAGAAAACAATAAAATTATAAAATTTTTGTACATAATAATCCTTCAATATAATGAATTTCTATTCATATTTGAATTTGAATTTGAATTGAATCACTTAAATGAATTATTGATAAGTTCATTTTGTGATCTTTCAATTATGTTTCACTTCCCTACTAAACTAAAAAGGAATGAATGTGGAATGAATGTATGTACAGAATATTATGAAATTAAGAAAATTGTATTTTTTTTTTGCCTTCACTTTACAATCAATATGGAAGTGGAATGCATTTAATTCTAGGTCAGCTGGGTGGGATAAGTTAAGACGTCACATAACACGTCACTTAACATTTCGTTTTCGTCTTGTTTTATTAAGTTACTAAAAATTTTTTTGAATACTGCTGAATCATCATTCATCATATAACATATACAATGCATAAAATACATAAAATACGACTTACGATACGACAGACACCCATCCACGAATCCACCCATCATTGCAGTGACAGTTTATTCTTTATTTACAAATTTATAATTTATTTATTTTTTTTTTTTAACAATAACATTTTTGCATTTGGTTGGCTGACGATAAAAAAAAAAAGTACAAGTATAATAAAAATAAATATTTAATATGAAGGTGTATTATTCTATAGATTGCATTAATTATCTATTTTTGTTTTTCATATATTTTTTCATATATTTTTTTAAAATAATTATGATATATTATATGTATTTATTTTTATATAGACTACAGATAATGATTTCCTAAGAATAGTTGAGCAAAATTCAAAATTCGTTTTGCAATATAGAGATCCTGATTTAATAGCACAAGCTTTACAACTGATACCAATTAAAACACTTGAACAGCGGTCAATTGAATTATTACGTGGTACACAACGTGAAATAAAGGATAGTAATGTGACTTATCATGATTCATGTTTGAATGATGTGTTTCTGCTTGAATTGCTTAGTTGGTTTAATAAAAAATTCTTCGAATGGGTTAGTGCTATACCATGTAAAGTATGCGGTAAGGAAGATATTAATTTTAAATCAACAAGAATAACGTATGAAAATGATACAAAAGTTGAAATACTTTATTGCTGTGATTCCCAAACAAAATTTTATCGTTATAATGATGTTGAAATATTGATGAAAACAAGAAAAGGACGCTGTGGTGAATTTGCAAATTGTTTCACATTCTTTTGTTGTGCATTAGGATATGAAGCTAGATTAGTACACGCGTGTTTTGATCATGCTTGGACAGAAGTATGCAATTTAATTTTATAGTTTTTTTTTAATTTATTTGATTTAATTTTAACAATTTTTATTAGGTATATTCGGGAAAACGTTGGGTACATGTCGATCCATCAGAAATGGCCATTGATACACCATTAATGTACCAAATTGGATGGAAACGTAAAATTGATTATATCATGGCATATTCATACGATGACATTCAAGACGTAACATGGAGATATACAAATATACATCGTGAAACACGAAAATTAAGAACAGTTTGTACCGAAAAAGAATTAATAGACTTCATACTAGCTATACGTAAAAGTCGTCAGCAAAATTTATCAGATGCGAGAAAAAAATGCCTGATTATAAGGGACGCCGTAGAACTTCTTTTGCTTACAATTGAAAGGTTAATATTTAAATGCAATTTAATTATTATTGATAGTCAGATAAATTTATTGATTTGATTTTATTTATTTAGACCACCAACAGCTAGTGAGATGAAAGGACGTGTATCAGGAAGTCTTGCATGGAGGCAGAATAGAGAGGAATTGAAAAATGTCAGTAAATTCAAGTTAATTTATATAAAATAAATATATATATATATATATAAACAAGCAATTCATAACTTAAAAAATATTTAAAAAAAAAAATTTTAATTTTTAATTTTTAGTATTACGAATTTAAGCTGCGAACAGATGAAATCAGTAAAAAACAATTCAATATACAATATAATTGCGCTTCTGATACATATGAGAGATTCCTTGAAGGTAATTAAAAAAAAATTCTTCATTTTAATATTAATATTAATTTCAAATATTTTTTTTCTAATTTTTTTTTTTTTGTTTTAATTTAATTTGAAAAAAAAAATATTTAAATTAGATTCATATGGAAATCAAGTGCAATTATTATTAAAAGAAGAACGATGGCAAGCTTGGCATTACTCTTCAAAAAATATATTTAGAAAAGTTGAAAAGGATTGGAAAATTGTTTATTTGGCACGTGAAGGTAAAAATGAAATAATTTTTTTTTTTTTTTTTGTATCATTTATATATATATGTATATGTAATATATATTATATATCATTCTAGAGGGGACAGATTGTGGAGAAATATGTTGGAAATTTGATTTCTCTGAATCACCTTTGATCGTAAAAAAATATCGTCTTGAATTTGTAAAAGAAACGTTTAATAATGCTGTTATTGATGTAAATTTGATAAATGATCAAAATAAATCAAAAGATATAATTGGATCAAATCGATTTACATTAAGAGCAGTTTTAAAGGGAGGAAATGGTATTAATGCATGGCAACATACACAATTATTTAGACAAAGAATCAATTCAAAACATTATCCATTTATTTTCAATGTTAGATTCGAAGATGCTTAAAAAAAAATTTAATATGTTATTAATCGTTTATTTACACGTTATTATGTTCTCTGATAATTAATAAAATTAATTAAAAAAAAAAAAAAAAAAAAATTTATTGTTTTTATTTTTATTTTTTCAATTTTTTATACATTTTTTTGTCACATCAAATCTAAATAATTTTTTAATAAAATACTTAATTATTTTAGTTTTATATGTAGGTTGGTGGGGGGGGGGGGGGGGGTTTGTTTGGTTGGTTTGTTCTAAGTAATATTATGTAGTTCTAAAATGTATCATTAATACAGTATTATCGATATGTTCATTTTTAATTCAGTTTCATAATCTTCAATCTATGAATATGATAGTTATATGAAAAATTTATGTATCGATACCATTATTTACCACGTTTATACTACACATCAAAACGATCTAAATCAAAACAATATAAGATGAAACGATTTGAAAGTTTAGTATAAACGTCCCTTAAAACGTTTTATCATTTTTAAATCGCATTAACTAAAAACCATAATTAAAGCGGTTTGAGAGCTGTCAAAACGATATGAAAATCGGTATAAACCCTTCATATCGTTTTGAGAATCATTTTTACTACTTTTCAACAAAAAAAATTATTAAACTAAAATAATTAACCTCTCATTTCGTGATCGTTCTTTGAGTTGTAATTTGTAAATTTTAATTTTATTTACATATTTTATTCAAAATGCAAAAATGTTGTGGTAGCACTGTATTTCATTTCATTCCGTTTTATCTCTTATCGATTCGAGCTAGTAAGTATAAACATCTGTAAAACCGGTTTTATTAGATCGTTTTATCTCATATCGATTTGTATTATATCGTTTTGATGTGAAGTATAAACATGGTAATTGATACATTTTAGAACTAAATTGTAACTGTAATGTGTTAGTTACACAGTACAATATTATTATTAATTGATACAAAATTTGTTTTTATTTTTATTTTTTTATTTTTTTTTTTTTTTTGAGAAAGAAATAATAAAAATTATTCATCATAGTCATAATATAGTCATTCTTATGGGATAAATTGAAGAAAACAAAAACAACAATAACAACAACAAAAAATCGAGTGAAAAAAAAATAAAAGACAAATAACAATTTTAAAGAGCAATAATTATAATTGTAATTGTATTTAGCAAAAAGGGAACTAAAATGATAATATCTAGGCACATTTATACAATAATTTTTTTTTATAATTTGTTTTTCTTGTTCTTTTCTTTCGTTTTTTTTTTTTTTTTTTTTTTTAATCATATAATAATCAGTTTGTAAAAATAGTAATGTATTTATTTTGTAATAACTATATATAAATAGGTAATAAATTTCATCATTTAATCTTTTTATTCAATTATTTTGTAAAATATAAAATTCAATTAATTTTATTTTATTTATTTTTTATTTTTTTAATTATTTTTTCTTTTTAAATTCATTCAAAATTAGAGAATAGAATCGAATACACATATATATATACATACATATATATATATATATATATATATATATATATATATATATATATATAAACTATAACAATTTTTTTCTTTAATAAATAGATAACCCATCTTATTTTGTTCTCTTTCCTCTCGACAATTCACACGCATATTTTATACATTTGTATCGATTAAAATCAAAACTGTAAATTTTTCATTTTTCAAAAAATTTTCTTATTTTAAAGAACATTAAAATATTTTATCAACTATTGAAAACAACTTCTGTTTCAAAATCCTGTTTTTTTTTCCTATAAACAAACTACTACTGAAAAGTGTGTTATAATTTTAATATCATTCTTTGGTTTGATACTACCGATCATTTTGTGACTACCTAATCATATTTTCACATTTTACTCGAAGCAATTTAACATTGAAAAGGTAAAGTTTTGATTCTAATCGACATAAATGTGTGACAACTGACAAGTAAAATTTTTGTATACAAATAGAATTTTGATCTTAAGAAAAAATTGTTGAAAATTCGTTTACTTTATACTACTGTAGAAATCTTTATTCACACACAACATATTTTGTTTGTTCTGGAGCAAATATGTATGTATGTATGTACATTGTTAGTTGAACTGAAGATGCTCAGATTTATTTCTATACTATTCTTAGTATTAATTTTTAATTTTGTGAATGTATGAAAAGTACATACATACATATATTTTGTTTTGCAAATGTGAACATAGTATATTATATATGCATTCGCCATCTGTTTTAGCTATTAGTATAAAAGTACCTTATAATGATAAAACTAAACGATTTAATTATGAATTCAGAATTTTTGTTTTGCCTTTTAATTTTTTTGTTTTCATTTTTAACAAAATGGATAGAACATTATGTATTTCTAAACGCATATTCCAGGTTTTAAACTCGAACTGCTGGCATTGTTTGAAAGTAACTGCGAGCTGAGTCAAATTCTGGGGTTGGTTGTGTTTTCGGAATATAAGTTCTGCTGCAGTTCTGACTGTGAATCAAGATGGTGCAAATAAGAACTGTGAAGAAGCAGTTCATTCTGTTTCTGTGCAGACGTATTGACACATGTCATGATTCATGAACACAATGCATTAATAATAAATAAATAAAATTATAATATTAAATTTATATTAAAAAAATAAATATAACTTTAAAATTTTTTATTTTTATTTACTTACAATATTTCATTCATTTTATTAATTTCAATCAATTTCAATTTATCACCACTCGCAGTGAAAATTTGACAACTGCAAAAATCTGATCTAATACTTAACAGAAGCAGTGCAGTATTACCATTGAAAACGAAATTTTACTTTGCAGAAAACTGAAAAAACGCACTGCACATTAGAACTGCAACAAAACAGTACAAACTGGGTGCCAAAAACACAACCGTTCTTAACAACAATGGTAGTGCGATTAACTATACCATCATCATTAGAGCAATATATTATAATATAGATATTATGAAATTGATTACAAAATATTTATTTACTTATTTTGTATGTACATACATATGTATACTTATGTAAGGATATTATTATTTTAAAGAGAAAATATTCTTTATGCGTTTGTAGCTTTATTATTTCTAAGGTAGCAAATATTTAATATAATTTTTTTTTCTTAATTTATTATTTAAACTAAGTACATAGTTTTTGACCAAAAAAAAAAAATATAATAATTATTATTTATTTTTTCATATAATACATATCTCCATTTATTAATTTTTTTTTTATTCTTTTTAATTTTATTGTATTATTTTGTTGTAGTGCCAATGTCAATATGTATATAAAAATAAAATATGTATATTCAATGAAAAAATATTTATATTATCATAATACACATCATTTTTATTTTTATTTTTATTTTTTAAATTTCATTTTTTTTTTTGAAATTTTTAACTACACACATAATCCAGTTCTTCATATATTTTGCTTTTTGATTTTTAAAAAAAAATTTTATTTTTTTTTAATTACATAACAGAATTCTTCAAAGATAGATTTGTATATTAGTTTGTTTAATAATAGTACATATTTTATATAGTAAATATTCATTTACATATTACATACATAATATAAATGCTATTAAAATTATATATTTATCATGTGTGTAAGTATACATAATTTATATTCATTGTTATAATAATAAGATTGTTTTACAAATATCAATTTTAAATAACTTTTAAAGCCTGAATATGGGCTCGTTCCATTATTCAACATGTTGAGCACCACTTACACCAAAAATCTAGTACGGTGTTTCAATAATCACCACTCCACCACCGCAAATCAACCGTAACTGTTTCATTATTCACCAATGGTGGCAATGGTGAGCTCAACTTTGCAACCATGAATTTTGTACGGTGAATGCGGTGAATAATTACAATTACATTACAAATGACATTTAGTTTTAGTTTTGGTTTTATCAGGTTGGTTTGATGTAAATTCAGAATCAGAATCACTACTTTCGAATTCTAATAATGACTCTGAAGAAACAAAATTTTCTATAGACTCTTACAGCCTCCATTTTCTTTTAATGGTATTTATGATGTGTATGATGTTATATTTTATTTTTTAGAATATAGATATATAATTAGTATTTTAGTTTTAATTATAGAAATAATTTTTCACTTCACTTCGAGTATAAATGACAGCTCACCAGAACTTATCCTTTTATTCACCGTAAACATCAAAGCAACACACCGTATAACACCACATATCAACTTATGGTGGATTCAACGTAATGTGTGGTGTTCAAAACGTTGAATAATGGAACGAGCCCTTATGGTTCACCGTCACCGTCATTTTTCAATAATATACAAAATTAATGTTTAGTGTATATGATATGCCGTCACCGTTTTTATGACGGTGACGGTGACGGTGTAAATTAATCAACTTTTTACTTTTTTTACTTGACGGTGACGACGAGTACATAACCTAAATTCTAGTATATTTATGTATTTATTCTGTTTAATTAATTCTACAGTTTTGTTTAATTGTGACGAAAAAAAAAAAAAAAAATAAGAAAATTATAAATTATAAAAAGTGGTTCTTGAAGAAAAGTTACATTTCTTGTGTTCAAACAAGACGGTTTTGTGTTCATTTTGACGGTGACGACGACGGTGTATCATATTTACCAGTTCGCCATCAATTTTACGGTGGCCGTCACCGGTGACGGTGAACCATATTCAGATCTTCAATTTTTTTTTTTTTTTGCATTTTTACCTTTATCTCTCTATTCTCTCTATATCTCTCTAGATTTTTTTTTTTTTTTGTATATTTTTAAATTTTATTATTATCTAGGTTATCTATTTTGAAAAATAAAATTCAAATTTTGAAGAAAATAAGTAATAATAATGTTTTTCGATGATGAAAAAAATTAAAGAAAAATAATATAATCGCCTAGTATACAACATTACATATTTTTAATAAATGAATATTGATTTATAATATATGTATAATTTTTGTTGCTTCAAATAATAATAATGAAACTTATAAACGTAATTTAAAATTTAAAAAAAAAAAAAAAAAAAAAAAAAGTTCAATAATTAAAAAATGTATCTAAGCAAAAAATTATTTAAGAGAGTGGTTTTCCTTCTGGAATTGTTGGTGAATTTGGTGTTGTCGAATGATTTTCATTTAATGCATCATTAAAACTGGCAACCGAACTTGAACGAGATGTTGAAACTTTTGTCTAAAAAACAAAATAAAATAAAATTACTGAAAATTATAGAAAATTTTTATTTACAAAAATAATTTTTTAATCATTTATTTTCTATTTTTATTTTTATTTATTTTTTTTGAAATTATTTTACCTTAACATTTTCATATGCAGAACCTACTTTATCCTCCAATGATTTCATTGATTCAGAATTTTTTATTTGTGATAATTTCGATGTAATTCCACTTGTTATACCACCAAATAATGATGAAGTTTTTTCAGCTGTTGTTTTAAATACAGATTCTGTCTTTTGATAGCTGACAAAAGATTAAAAAAAAAAATTAAATTAAATTAAATCAAATCAAAATAAAATTTAAAATTTAAGAATTATGCAATATATTTTTTATACAATTTACATATTTAATATTAGCTGCTTTCGATTTAACAATTTCAAGTACTTGTGAGATAAGATAAGATAAATGTCTGTGCAAAACCAATCTACTCGCAGCTAAGGTACTCATTAAAAATTTTTCTAGTTGTTGTTGTTGTTGTTGTTTGTTAAGGAGATTGTATGAACCAAAGCATTCAAGACTGACAAACGCTGCCCATGCAAGTAGTTACGAAAACATTTTTGTGTCGTTCGTTATAAAAATTTATCCTCTAGACACATTTTTGTACTTGCAAGTAATTGGAATTGCTAAATCGAAAGCAGCTATTAATTGAAGTTCATTGCATGTATAAAATTTAATTTAAGTATCACCATCACAATTGAATACAATTTATGAAAAAGTACACACTTGTTTATTATAGAAAAAGATAGCAAATTTTTTTTTAAGCGTAGACAAAAATACATAAACACCTCACATGTACGTATTTATAAATTTTTTATATATATTTTTTTGTTATAAGTGTGTTTAAATAAATAATTATTGAAAAATATAAAAAATAAAATAAAAAGAAATATTTTGAATAAGAACAAAAAAAAAAAAAAAAACAGAAAAATAAAAATAACCCCCCTATTCTAGGTAATAGATTAATAGCTATTAGTCTATTAACTTTTAGTTAATAGAAAATTTCCTATTCTACTTAATAGTTAATAGATTCACAATCAGCTGGTCTATTAATTTTGTGGAGACTTTTATTTAATAGATTTTCGTATTCTAGCAAATAGGTTAATAGGTTTTTGTGGTTAGAAAATTCTATTAGCTAATAGCTCCTCTCGATGAGCTATTAGATCTATTAACTATTACGTTTGAAGGTTTAATTTGAGAAATTTTGTTTTTTTGGTTGATGATAAATACAAATAATTAAAAATAAATAAAAATAATTAAAAATAATTATTATTAAATATACATTTACCGGATTTTAGAAAAATAAATATTTTTAAATTTCCAAATATTAATAATAAATAACAGCTCAACTGTTTTTTAAATGTCTACAAATCTATTAACTTTTCAACTTTTTAATGTCTACAAAACCTATAAAGTAGAATACCACTTTCTATTAACTTCTTAGTTAATAGGTTAATAGATCTATTAGAAATCTATTACCTAGAATAGAGGGGTAAAATTACAATATTTGTCTTACAGTGAACGTAAAAAATCTTTGTACATCTCTAAATTTTTGTGAAATGTTCTCTCTCTCTCTCTCTCTCTCTCTCTCTCTCTCTCTCTCTTCTTAACAAACTATCTTGACAAGTAAAGATGTGTTTTACATTAATGTAGTAGAAAAATTTAATATTTTTTAAATAGTATTATATAATTGATTTCGTTAAGTTATTCTTATCAGTTTTAAAAAATAAAAGTTTGTATCAAAAATAATCTGTAAGGAGTCATCTTTAATCTGAGAATTTAATTTTTTTGAAATGAAAAATATCAAGTAATAAATTAAATTATAAATGAAAAAAGCCAAAGTGTCTTCTTCCTAAAATATAATAATTATCATCAAAAAACGTAATAAATATTTTCTACAGGAATGCGATTTTTTGTAAAATTACCCAGAAAAACTGTATATAAAAAAATTATATGAGATTTTATGAATGTACAAACACTTTTCATTCGTAATATTGGGACTTGTAGTTTTAATTAAATTTTCCAATAACTTGAGAACGAACAATAGAGGTATAAAAATGAAATTTCGGAATAATATTAAGAACATTATATAACAGAGTTTAATTTGGTACAAAAAAATGTAAAGATATGTTCATTTGATTTTAATTTACAAACACACGTATCCAAAGTTTAAATTTGAAGGTGTACAAAAACTTTTGATATTCACTGTATATATACAGGGTGTCCGGTTTTGGGTGGTCATCCGGTACACAGTAGATAGGTCATAGTAGATAGGTAGATAGGACTGTGTGCCGGATGACCACCCGAAACCGGACACCCTGTATATATCATAAATAGATTGATCGTAATCTGATGTTGTTTTAGTAATTTAGTTAAAAATGGAATGAGAATGCAAACAAAAAAAAAAAAATACAAAACAACAAAACAAAAACAAAACAATAAACAAAAAAATTACTTACATAGGTGCATCATGAACTGCCTTGGCAATTTCTCCAACTTTTGTTTCAACAGAATGAAAACTTAAAAAAAGCATAAATCCAATTTATAAAAAAATAATAATAATAATAAGAATAATAATAAATTTAATTCAAAAATGAAAAGTATTTAAAAATAATGACAACAAACGAAAATTGATGATTGAATAAGAATAAAAATAAAAACAAAATATACAAAAATTACTACATATTACATATACAAATTGATAATGTGATAAATTTGAAATGAATTTATAAAAATTTTCTTCTGCAACTACATATATGTACAACGACGTTAAATATTGTCTCTTAAAACATACAATTGTAGATGCTCATGGTGGATGTGTGGTCCTATAGACAATTAAAGCAGTTAGCAAAAATCTGATACAATTAGCATATCGTTTAGTGATGATTTATAAATGTATGCTGACACAATCACAATGACAACAGAAACATTTCCAGTGTTTAAGCAATGTTTCAAATTTAACTACCATCTGCTGCAGAAAAATAAGTATATACGACGGTCGACGACTTTAATATTACAAGACTAAGAATAGTGTTAACACAACAAAATAGTACACAAAATGCTAATTGAGTTCGTCTTCAGGCTGTAGAATGGACTGCCCTGCCACTGCAATCAACCAACCAACCAACCAAGAATAGAGTTAGTGTAAAGTATGACTGTGAATAAATATGTGTATGACAAAGTGGCAAAGTGACCAACATAATTTGTGTTTGAATGTGTTTCTGAAAATTGATTGTGACAGATTGATTTTCTGCGCTTACATCAAGCAAATTTTTGTTCCTGCTTAATGCTTTATCATTTGCTTTTATTGTGTTTAACGTTGATTGTGTAACTCATCAAAATATTACACATTTACACTCATATGGATGAAGAATTGTATATAATTTATGTAGGTATGTACATTTTAAAATTTAAATTTGTTTTTTTTTTTTTTTATGTTTTATTTATATTTTTATTTATATTTATTATTATCTTATGCAATTATCAATAAATAATTTATTAATAAAATCTATATAAAAAATGAAGGAAAAAATAAAACAAAAATCAACTTACACTTGACTTTCTTTAACATTTTTAATTCCTTGATTCATATCATCAGTTATCTCTTTCCAAACTGTAATACCTAATTTACGTTTTAGATCTGATGCAAGTCTAGTTTTTGATGCAAGAACTGTTCTTAATGTATTGATTTCTTCTTCAACACGTGCAAGTTCCTATCATTACAAAACAAAATAATCATTATTATTTTTAATTGTATACATTTAGTAAGTATTTACTTGACTCCATTCAGCTCTTTGTCTTTCTTGTTCTTCTGTAGTTAAACTAGCAAATTCAGCTGCAATATCTGCAGATGCAACTGATGCTGGTGATGCTGGTTCTGACATTATTTTTGATGTGGAATTATCTACAAAAAAAAAAAAATAAAAAATAAAATAAAATAAAATAAAAATAAATAAATATGAAGTATGTAGGTAAACATAAATAAATTTAATTTTTTTTTTCCCAAAATAATTTATTCAATTTTCTTATTCTTCATTGCGATGATAAATACCTACAATAACAAATAAATTAAAAATATAAAATTGTACATAAAAACGTGACTTTTTGCCTTTTTTTTTAATTTTTTGTAAAAAGAAAAACAACATTCAAATATGCATTTAAAATGAAGAATTAAAAATTCGTGCAATTATCATCAAATAGAAAATGATTGTATGTATGTAAGAAATTATTTTAAATTTAATAAAATTAATATTGCGAGAAAATAAAAAAAAAAAATTAATATTATTATATTTAGTACAGTGCCGTCCATAAATTTTGGAACAAAAATATGTAATTTCTTTGAAGAATTAATAAAAAAAAAATGAACACTTTTTTGATAATTTTTTGTTAAATTTTTATTTTATTATATAAAAAATATTCTTCCATAATGTTTTTACTAGCAAGATCGATACCAAATATTACTAAATTTATAACAATAAGAAAATTAAATGCGATGAAAACTAAGTAGAATACATATATTTTCTTCAAATGCTGTGAATAAGTTTTGGAACATTTAATTTCATACAAATATGATAAAATATTATAATAACAAAAGCATTTAAAATGAAAAAATATCCTGGCTTTAAATAAAAAACGAATCGTACAAAAATAGAAAAAGAAATAAAAAGAATCGGACAAACATTTTTTTTCAAAAAAACCAAAAAAATAAAAAAAAAAACGCTCTCCTTTTCCAAGAGTTACATATATGTAACTAAATTTTAGGATAAAAAATCAAAAAAAGTGTTCCATTTAAGGATCACAATTTCCTTTCAATGTATTTAAGTATATTTAAAATTTCATTGAAATCGATTGATTAACTTCGGAGATATGTGATGCAAATGAAAGCAGATTTGATGTTAACTATATAATATACTTTTAAAATTGATATAATATAGTATATATATGTAAGTATGTATCTATATATATATTTTTTTTATTAACAAGTTACATATGTATATGTACATATTTTATTCACATAATAGCTGTGTTCCTTTGACGTGAGCGAAGTAATTCTGAGCAATTATTTTAGCAATGACTCAAACTATTCAAAGAAACATAAATAAATTTGAGAAGTGAAGCAAAATATAGATAACCTTAAAATTATTTTATTTTAAATTTGAAAAATTTATATAAAACACTCCATATGATATTTGTTTATACCAAAAAATCTAACCTAAACAGTCAATTTCCATTTGTTGGATAATGTGAAACTAAAAAGACATCTATGGTAGAAAGAAATAACGTAACTACATACTTACAAAGTATGAGTGAACTACTTTTGAAAAATTTTTTGATCAGTTCACACATAAAAATTTTAGTGAAGTATTAAATCAAACTGATTTTTAAGTACTTTGCTCATGTGAAAGGAACACAGCTAATATATACGAGTATGTATACAAGATACATACATATTTCTGTAAATATGCATAATTATCATGATGAAAAAAAATTAACTATGCATCATCTAAAAAAGAAAGAAAATAAAAAATTGAAAGTAATGTAATGTATTAAAAAAAAAAAAAAAAAAAAAAAGACTTAATAGTGTAGGTATACATGTTGTAAAGTACATGGAATTTACACAAAAAAAAATTTTTTATATATATGTATTTTCATTTGTGTTATACAACATTTACATTTTACCTCCTATACTGTATCTACAAATTAAATTTTTTTTTTTCATTTTTTTTTTTTTTTATTAACTGAATTAATACTTAAGTACTGAATAATAATAATTGTACATTTATATATATGTACGTATAAATTATTATGAAATGTGTATACGTGTATAGGTAGGTATATATATATTATTAATATAAAAGAAAAATTGAAATTTAAAATAGAAAGTAGTATATATGCTGCTAGTATACACGCATATAAATAATATAATAAAATTATCAAAAAAAAAAAAAAAAAAAAAAAATCAAATGAGATGAGAAACTAAGACCCTAGACAGATATCTAGTATAAACGTGGTATCGATACCATGGTATTGGCTATACTACATGTCTGTCACCCTATACTAGCTTTATACCAGGAAAAAAAAGCTAGTATAAACGTGGTATTGAAACCAGTATGATTTGTCTAGTATAAAGCTATAGTATTCCAAAAAATTTACTAAACATAGCGCCATTTTTTAATATGAAATAATATAGCTTTTAGTTAAGAATTCGTATTGACAGACCGAAAATTGGTTTTGTTCATGGCATACACATTTCTAAGGCAATGTAAAGACGTATGATGTTTAATGTCTGACGTCACACAGGTCGTCGGAATATAAACAACACAACAACAATGCACAATTTTAATTCACATTTGTTTACCATTTAACGACCTGATTTACGTCACAATTCCAACTGTTATTCCAATGATTACATTGCCTTAGAAATGTGTATGCCATGGGTTTAGTTGTCATTTGTTGAATTTTCAAAAACGTGGTCATCGAGTTAAACTACATATACTTGAATTAAATGGTTTAGGCTAAACTACTACTGAGCAGACTTATCTAAGCTGATTGCTGACGACAGACCATGATGGAGTTTATACAATTAAGTAAGTAGATTTAAAAAGTTTCTAAATTTTGGTCTGTTCCAATTATTACAGTACAATTATTAAAGTACAAAAAAATTATAAAAATTTATATAGAAAAAAAAATGATTTCAGTATTTTGTATGGGCATATAGGTAACCTTTTAACATCTATATAATAGACCTATAATCTCACAGTTTTTTCCATGTTCTATCTTTTTAGTATTTGAATTGTGTAAAATCATGTAAAATCATGTAAAACTCATATCAAAGAACCGTATTTTATTAAAAAATGGCTTTTCAAATATTGTTTATTATGCGCTGGTATTGAATTGGTAAGAGATAGATCTTTACTGTACAATACTAAAATGAAGCGGACATTCTGGGCTATCTGCTAATTTAAGTAAAAATTAATATAGAGGGCGCTGTAATTCCACAGCCTGTATTATCTCTGAAAAAAATGGCAAAAAATCACTAAATTCTAAAATTTGAAGCACAATAACTCTTGAAACAAAGAACGTAGAGAAGCATATTAGGTATCATTGAAGAGAGGGGGGAGTTTCCTTCAGATTTTTCTTAGACCAGATTCTTCTAGCTAGTACACCGTAGTTATTAAAGGGTGTTTCGTAGATTGAGTGCGAAAAATCTTCATCGCCTTCTAGCGGCTAAACGGTTGAGATTACCCCCCTCCCTCTACAACGATTTTTTGTTTGTCTAGGCGAGACCTATCTACTGTGTGCCGGATGACCACCCGAAACCGGACACCCTGTATATACATATTTTTTTTTTTTTTGAAATAACATTTTCTTAAAATTAATCAAAAATGTGTTCGATATGGGATTTAAGTTAGAGCAGAGGGAGCTTTGTGAAGGTGCTTCCATCACATTATGGTAAATTATGTACTTATATTTTTCCTTTTTGTGTGTGGTAAATCATTAAAGATCGTATTATATATACATATATTCATTTTATAATACTCAGTATTATAATTATTATTTTCTATTCAAAAAAAAAAAAAAAAAAAAAAATTACTCATGCATGTCTCATAATTTTTTTATTTATTTTTTTTTTTTTTTTCACACCTAATTTATATATGTACATATGTATATCTACTACATTTACTTACCATTATGATTACCAATATTTAAAAATTTTTTATAATTATCATTACTAGAAATTTTAGCAAAATATGGTTTTGAAAAATCAATAAATGTTACTTTAACATCAGTCATTGATTTTTTTGTAAAAAATTTTAATCTTAATCTTTTACCAATATTTGTAAATTTATTTAATTTATTATTTATGAAATTATTACCAATATTATTATCATTATTAATATTATTTAAATTATAATAATTTTTATTAATATTATTTAAATTTAATAAATTTAATTTATTATAAAATTTTTTTATATTATCATTATTATTATCATAATTATTTATACTAAATTCAGTTTCGACTGTTTGTAATTCCATACAATCATCATATCCTTGTAAATATGATGATGATGATGATGATGATGGTAATGTTAATAATAAATTTTCATTTATATTTAATTCATAATCATCATTTATATTATTTGTATTTGTATTTAATAAATTAACATCATCGATATCAATAAAAATTTGATCTAATGTTAATGATCTTAAATAATTTTCTGTTTCTTCAGACCATTCAAAATCATTATTAATATCATCTATATCGTATATAATATCATCATCATCATCATCATTTTCATCATCATCATCATCATTATCATTATCATTATTATCTTTATGATTCTGATGATTATCGTTATTATATAAATTTTTTATATTATTATTATTATTATTATTATATTTATGAGTATTTATATTTTTATTATATATTTGTATTTTAACATCATTATTAACATTATCATTAGCAACATAATCTAATGATGGTGTTATTGTATTATCTAATTTTGGTAAATACGGATCTTCAATATATTCTAAACTACTTAATGATTCATTTTCACACATTTTTTTCACATTTATGTTTACTTTTATTTTATTTTATTTTATTTCATTTTTAAATTCAAAATCTATTATAATTTATGTTTATATAATATACAAAGGAATATATAGGTAATAATTTCTCTATTTATATATTTAAGTAATGTTTTTTTTTTTTTTTTTTTTTAATCTTTAACTTAACTCTAAACAGTAAATATTAACTGTTTAAACTGAGTTTAATTTCAATTAATTACATAAGTAATTTTCTTTTTATTTTCATTTAATGTTCAAATTCTTTATTTTCTTGTTAAACTGCTTGCTATTTAAATAATTTCACATTCATCATATATTTAAAAAAAAATATATATATATATGTATATACATATTATATAAAACAATAAAAATTCATTTAATAATTATTAATACATGCGATTAAAAATAATATTTTTGTGTAATGTAATACGTGTTCAAAAACAAAAAATAAAATAAAATAAAAAAAAAATAAAGAAAAACAAGAATTTGATTTTTTTTTTCTTGTTTTGCTTTCAGAATGATCTTTTGTTTAATATAATTTTCTTCTTCTTCTGTTTATAATTTGTTGATGAAACCACAAAATTAAAAAAAAAAAATATTAAAAATTAATTTCTACATCAGATATATACACATTATGAAATTTACATTCTAAATAATAATCAAATGAAATTTTATTGCAAATAAACTCGTATATATAAGTTTTTCTCTTTGTTATTTATTTATTTTTTTTGCTTTGCTTTTTTTTTTAAGAAAAATTGTAAATTTTTGAATTTAATTTTATTAAACTAACATGAATTTAAGTACATATTTTACAATATTTATCAAAATATTAATTTATAAAAAGTGTGGTAGTAGTTAGTATATAGTAATAAATAATAATAACGTATATTTCACGTCACGAAAAATACTAGCTACTTAATGCATTCATATCGTCGGTTGTTGAACACGGGTTGTGGTGATGGAGAAGAAATACAAGAAAAAAAAAAAAAAAGCAACAAATGCAACACAAAAACCCCACACCATATCATCATATCGTCATTCGTCAGTCAAGAAAAAAAACACAAGAAAAGTAAAACAAAATTCAAGCTTCTTATGGATGGCAATAGTAATGGTAAACGTATGTAGAGAAGTATTATAGCTTAATTTCACATTATATACTATATAGTATATTTATGCATATGTCTGTCTGTAGATACAAAAATGTATATTTATATAACTCTTTTTTGTTTGTTTGTTTGTTTGTTTGTTAATAAAATCAAGTAATCAGCCAGCCAGTCAGCCAGCTAAGTCAGCCAGCCAACCAATCAACTTACTGACTTTGTAATATCTTTCTCTTGTATCTTGTATCATTGTATAATGTTATAAAAATTATATATACTATATTTTTTTTTTTTTTACCTATCTTATGTGAAAAAAAGTAAAAAGTTAAAAACCAAAACCAAAACTCTGATTAGTAAATACATTTACAATACGGGTATTTACACATATTCATATACATACGGAGTAGTATATTATCTGATCTGTCTCTATCTAAAACAATTTTAGTAGGTTACTTACTAATTTTTTTTTTTTTTTTTTTTTTTTTAAATGTTATTTCTCAAAAGCAAAATGAAAAGAAAAAAAAAATCTATACATAATAAATACCATTTATGATGTGAATACTTTTTCATTGCAATCGTTAAGAGTAGCTAGCATCAAATCTGTTTTCTTTTGTAACACATACATATCTCCGAAGTTCCTCAATCGATTTCAATGAAATTTAAAATTTAGGTACATAAATATGTACATACCTACTTTCAAAGAAGTTTTGGTCCTTAAATGAGATACTTTTTTGAAAAATATTTTTTTTTTTTTTTCACAGGATGTTAAAAAGTTGTCAAAATTGTGATTTTTCGGTATCGAAATACATCACGTAAATTACATCAAACACCAAACACCGATTAACTAAATTTCTTGAAATTTTGAATGTATAGATTATATAACCTGAAGGATATTGTGGTCATTTTGTTTTCATGTATTAAATCATTATATTTTCATTTAATTTTATAGTGTCAAAATAAAATTTTGATTTTTCTGATGTTTTTACAATACAAAAATTATGAAAATCCCTTTTATTTATATTTTTTTTTTATTTTTATAAGCAAAATTTTTTAAAATTGTATTTTTTCTTAATCGAAATCCTTAAAAATTAAATTTCAATAGCATCCTTATGGTTATGCAAAAGCATATTATTTATAATTTTTTATAAAATTTCTAGTGTAAAATTGTTCGTAACTAGACTCTAGCCTTAATGTAGAAACATTTTTTTTTCTTTTTCAAAATTGTTGAATGTTGTTATATATGCTCATTACATGTACAGTGTAATACATAAAAAAAGCATTACATATAATTGAGAATAAATAAAAAAAAAAGATAACTGTGATTATTATTATTATTATTATTATTATTTGAATTACATACGAATACTAGTACATAACATTGTTTTTAAATATTTTTGTCGAACAACTTCCATCATTAAACAATTCTTCAATATTATATGGTATATATACGAGTATATGTATAGCTTTGACTGTGTTATGGGTTGTTATGGTCATGGTGTGTTTTCTTAATGATGGTAGGTAGGTATTTGATTTCTTTTGTTAAAATTTGATTAAATTTTTGAATTTTTCGATGGCTTTTACTAATTACAAAAATCATTAATTTCTATAGATTTTTTATTTTATGTGTATTACCAGTATTACATAGTTATGTACATATATATACCATGTAGATAATTTAATTCGATTCAAGTATGTATATACATTTAAGCAGTATTTAAATCCAAAAAAAAAATTAATCAATCAAATATGTACCTATATATTTTACAAATATTACAAGATGATACATTAATTAACAGAAAAATATTAAAATAAAAAAAGAAAGATCATTTAACAAAAAATAAATTATACATAATGTAGGTACATATACATATATAGATTTATATTTATAATATTATGCTACAATACTAAATAAAATTCAAAAATTCAACAAGTATATACATTTCATTATTGTTGTATCAAAATTATAAATAAGTAGGTATTTTTTTTTTTTTTATTTTATTATTTTTTCGTTATTAAATTGTTTTTATTTTTCTATTTTATTTTTATTATCCTCAATAATTAATTATAAATACATTACTCGTATTCGTATATAAATATAGTGTAAGAATTTAATTAGCATTATAACATTAACATTTAATTTAATTATTTTTATTTTTTAATTGAAATAATAAAATCGAATAACAGCAGATTACGATATTTATTCAAATATGTAGTTACAACGTTTTTTTCTACTTGCAATTTTTTCATACTACACCTACACTAAGCCATCATGAAATGAAAATTTTCAAATTTTCAAAATTTTTAAAAAAAGAACATTTTTATATCAGTTTATAAATAATAAAAAATTAACAAAAAAAAAAAAAACACAATTTTAGTAGCCAAATTTTTGTGCGTACGTTCCAAAGTATTAGAGGTTTTATAATTATAATATGTATATGTTTTTTACAACATTAAAAAACAAAAATACATTATGTTATAGTACATATATACATTCATAAAATAAATTGTTTTTTTTTTTTTTTTTTTATCTTTGTTATGAAATTTTATAAAAATAATAATAATTTATAGATTATTTATGTAAATCTGTACGTATATATTTGAATGTTATATATATCGTTGTAGCAGGCAGAGAGACACCCATATGCCATATACATATATTATTCTATTCTATATAATAATAATATGTAATATGTATGTAATTATGTACGTATCTGATATCTGCTATGTATGCATAAAATATTCACATAGATATTAGATTACCTATTTATTTTTACATATTTTATCAGAAAATACAAATATGTACATATATATACATAATATACATTGGACATTGATACAACATAATTTATTATTTTTTTTTTTGATTTGTTTCATATGCCACGTTTTCAGATTAATTAGGTACTATAAATAATAGGAAAAATATATATACATATATATATATATGGATTATACTGTTTATTTATTTATTTATATATGGGTAGTACCTATATGGGTATTATATATTTGAAATTAAATAAAAAACAAATACAAATTCAATAGATATTTAAAAATATTTTATATGATAAAAAATATAATAAAATAATATTATCTACTTATCTATATGTATATGTATGTAAATATTATATATTAATTATATATATAAACACTTATCTATGATGTGTATATTTATATGTACATATAATAGCAACATCTATGCTTTATTTATAAATACAAGATTGATAATAGTAAATTGTTATAACAATTATCATAAGTGAATGTTTTTTATTTTTTTTTTTTTAATTTTAAAATTAACAAATATGTATATGTATACACACATTGCATATAATATAAATGTATGTATGTCCATTATTTATATGTTATTTATGAGTGTATGAATATTGTTATGAAGATAGACAGACGTAAACATAGAATTATTGACAATTTAAAAAGTTTATTTAAAAAAAAAAAAATTTAAATAATAAATGGAAAGAAATATATTTATATATGTATGTACATACATTTATATAATACATATTATTCAAATATGTAATGAATATACATTTATAATATGATTCAATTTTTATTTAAGAAAATATAATAATAATAATAACAACAACAACAAAAATAATCACATAATGTATGTATGTAATTTGGAAATAATCAATTTTGTAAAACAGAAAAAAAAAATGACTAATTTTTTTTTTTCTTTCTTTTACCAATTTCCTATTTCTCTCATTAAATTAAATATATTATATAGAATTTATACGATTTATATGAGATTTTTTAAAGAAGAATATTTTGATTATTATAATTTTGAAATTAATTATTATGCATATATGCACATATATAATATACATATGTATATCAATAAACATTTTGTTAAATATTGTATTATATCTATAGTAAATAAAATAATTATATACTTACGATGATTCTAAAATGTATAATGTATTCGTGTCAATTATGCAGTTTTTTTATTTTTTAATTTTAAATTTTATTTTATATCACCGGCAGCTAATTATAGTTTTTTCTTTTTATCTTTATAAAACTATAATAACGTAGATTCAATGATTTTATTTAAATAATCTAAAATAACCAAAAAAAAATATATATATATAAGTAAAATAGGTAATTTTAAATTGTATGTTTCTCACAAAAATACACAGTATGTAATGTATTATTATATTTAACGAAAAAAATTTTTATATACACACAGCATAAAATTTTTAAAAATACAAAACAATATTATGTAGTGTTTTAATAGTTAAAAAAATACCTGGTATATTATAATATTAATATTATTGAATAATAGTGATTCTAATTATTTTATATTTTTATTATAAATTGTTGGAACCTTGAACTGTTAGGTGAGATGAGAATGGTTGATTTTTTGATAGAATTTGAATTATAATAATAAAAGAGTCAAATTAAAATCTACTCTACGACGTGCAAAACATACAAACACAACACATATTATATTAATATATATATATATATATGAATATTTTATGTATATGTATATGTAAATGATATCGAGTGTCGAAGTCGAAAACCAACCCACATTGTTAATGTGATGTTAAATGACATTTGTCAACTTTTTTTTAGTTGTCATTTTTGAATTTCTTTTCAAAACTCTTCTATAATTCCAATTCTAAACTGGAAATTGGGGTATGTTCATTTTATTTTTCAAACTACATACATATATGGAAATTTGTAATTTGTTAACCGTGTAAACGTAACGACTTTTACCATTCATATGGGATATAATTTAATATATTATTTATGTGTAAATTATAATAATATAGTATGAAAAGAGCAAACATTTCATTATATCAATTTTATAAACTTCTTATCATAATAATTTAAATTTTTTACACTTTTAGTTTAAAATAAAATTGTAAGAAAAATCATATGTATATTATTTTGACGTTTAATTATGTAATTGATTCTTTATTTAAAGTATCGATATAAAAATTATTTTTTTTTTTTAAATAATTTATTTATCGATTCTTTATTTAGTGTCTTCAATGACCATTAAAATTTTCGTAATGAATGACAAATGATTTTTTGAAAAATAACATTTTTCTGATAACGTTATTGATAAATCATTATCAAAACAAATTAATAATTGTACAAATATTGTATAAAATCTAATAATATATTATAATTTTTATCTTATACGCATATAATATGAAATATTTTTATTTCTACAAATCTGAAAATATTAAAATAAACATTAGAAATAAATTTAATGGTCGAATCGAGACCATACTTTAACTTTTTTTTTAATTATGACATTAATCAGTATTTTTCAAATTTCAATAACAAAATTTTGTTTAAGAAAGAAAGGAAAGAATAGAAATAGAAAGCTAGTAGTTTCATTTCATGTTTCATTTTCACAATTATCAATCATCGTATTTTATTTCGTATCTCTCGTCGTATGTTGTGTTGTTTTTTGAGTTGAGTTGTGCGTCGTAAATTATTTATTGGGCAAGAAAAAGAACTTTAATTTTATATATATTTTGTAAAGGGACAAAGAAATATTTAAAAATAATATAAAATCTTATATATTTTTTATTTAATTTGTGGTGATAAAAAAATATATAAATATATATATATATATATTATTTAAAAATTAAGTGATTTATATTTCATATATTAATTTTTTTCTCTTTTGTTATCAATAAAAAAAAAATTGGAATAGTTTAGAAAAAGAAAATGTCTTACGCATATTTGTTTAAATATATTATAATTGGTGATACTGGTATGTAATATTTTTGAAATCGATTTTATTTTTATTTATTTATTTATTTATTTTTTTTTTTTTTTGTTATTGTTTTTAATATAATAATAAAAATATATAATATTTATAATAGATTTTTCAATAAAATGATATTATTTGACTGTATATATAATAAGCCATATCAAAAATCATCATCATCTGTCACCACAGTCATTTTCAATTCAAAAATAAAAAAAAAAGAAATTTTTTGTATTTTCCTAGTTATTTTAATGAATAATGTAAAAATAATTACATTATAATATTGTACACAGTCAATACCAAATGAATATATTCCTTTCTATATGAAATATGACTTTTGTAATTTATATTATATATGTTTCATTGTGTATTTCACATATTATATAGTATATACACATAAATGTACACACATTACAAGAAATTGAATTTAATAATAAAAAATTCAAATATGATGAGGGATGATCATTATAAGAATATGATGGCAATGGTAAAGAAAATTTTCTTTCTCTTAATTTTATTCAATAGACTCAGTAAAAAAAAAAAAAACTAGATATTTTATGTTTAAATTATTTTGTAATTTAATCAAAAAAAAAAAAAAGTGAAGAAGAAAGGAAAAAAAAGGGATGTTAGTCTCATTTCATTTATAAATTGAATATAAATATTATTTTATACATTTTTGATACATATTTTCAACATTACAGAAATAAATTGAAAAAAATAAAATGAATTAATTTAATTCAAATAATCTTTTGAATTTATTAATTTAAATATGTATGTAATTACACCATATGGTAATTTTTATTAATGTTATTATTGTTACATTTTTTTTTCGCAGTCAATTTAATTACATATACATAATATATTATGTATATAATGATTAAAAAAAAAAAAAAAAACGTCGTCTCGTCATCGTAATCGTAATATTTTCAATCTCATTCTCATTTTTGACAGGTGATGAAAAAATCAATAAAATTATCATAACGTTTCGTATGTTTTAAATGCATAGCATTAAAAACAAAAAAAAAAGGGGGGAAGAAAAAAATAAACTTTCTGTTTAAATATGAGTCTTATCATAATTTTATGATTCATTTATGTTAATTTTTTATATAAATATTTTATTTTATTTTTTTTTTTCAATATTATTTATGTAAATATATATGTATGTATTTATGTATATTATATATAATGTATATTTTGTTTTACAGGTGTTGGTAAATCATGTCTTCTTTTACAATTCACTGATAAACGTTTTCAGCCAGTACATGATCTTACAATCGGTGTTGAATTTGGTGCCCGTATGATAACAATTGATGGAAAACAAATTAAATTGCAAATATGGGATACAGCTGGTCAAGAAGCATTTAGGTAAATTTAATAATTTATTGAATTTATTTATTTATTTATTTTTTTTTTTGAAAAAAAAAAAAAAACAAAAATGATTGTTATTACTATATTCTATGTAAAATTTTTATTTTATTTAGATCAATTACACGATCATATTATCGTGGAGCTGCTGGAGCTTTATTAGTTTATGATATAACAAGACGAGAAACTTTTAATCATTTAACAACTTGGCTAGAAGATGCTCGTCAACATTCAAACTCAAATATGGTGATAATGCTGATCGGTAATAAGAGGTAATAATTATTTAATAATACAAAAAAATAATTTTTCACTTTGACACTATTGTAAATATTTTGTTTTTACGTTATTTTCGTTTTTTTTTTTTTTTTTTTTTTTCTAATTAATTCCAGTGATTTAGATTCTAGACGGGAAGTTAAAAAAGAAGAAGGTGAAGCATTTGCTAGAGAACACGGTTTAGTATTTATGGAGACATCAGCTAGAACTGCAGCAAATGTTGAAGAAGCTTTTATAAATACAGCTAAAGAGATTTATGAAAAAATTCAAGAAGGCGTTTTCGATATAAACAACGAAGTAATTATTTTTTAATATTTTGATTATTATTTTTATTTATTTATTTAATTTTTTCTTCTACTACTACTACTTCTTCTTCTTTTTCCTTTTTATTGTATAATTTAAAAAATAAAAATAGGCGAATGGAATTAAAATTGGTCAGCAACATTCACCAACAAATCCATCTTTACCAGGATCAGGAAATCAAAGCGGACAAATAGGCGGCGGATGTTGTTAAGAAAATTTATTTTTCTTACAACTTTTTTTCTTTCTTTTCTGTTTTTTTTTTTTCTTGGCATAAAATATAATCATAAAAATTAAATTAAGTTAAAAAAAAAATTATATAATATTCAAAAAATTAAAAAAATTATGTACAGGTATAAATTATTTATTCATTTAAAAAAAAAAAAAATTTTTTTTTTTTTTTTTTTTTTAATCGAAATATGTATATCAACTCTAAACATGAATAAGATAATGAAGCCAACAGAAAAATTTAGTAAATTAAAAAGAAAAAAAAAAGAAAAATAAAAATAAAAATTGAAATTATGTATAATTATGATTTTACTATATATTTTAAATTATGTATATGTATGTGTTTTTATTATTTTTATTATTATAATATATACAAGAATATATTTATAGAAAATTATTATTATTGTTATTATGTATATTTAGTACACTGACAGCTTTATTTTAATTTTTATTTTTCTAATTACATAGTTTATATTAAATTGGACAAATAAAAAACAAAATAAAAAAAAAAAAACCATTAAATTATTGTAATTTTTTTTCAAAAAAATTATCATTTTTTTTTTCCATTTCATTTCATTATTAAAAATTATTTTATCCTTAATCTTTAATTATGAATAATTTTTTATACGCATAATTTAAAAAAAAAAAAAAAATTTTTTTATTTTATTTTATTTTTTTTAAATCCAGAATAAATAAATATAAAGACATTACATATTTCTATATAAATAGAGAATACATAAAATATTTAGGATCTTTTTTGTAGTTTTGCAATATATCGCCGCTTACAAAAAATATTCAATAAAAAAAAAAAAAATAAAACAAATTAAAACAAAACTTACAATTAAATGAAATTAAAAAAAAAACAAAAAAAAAATACATAATACATTACATGATTTTTTTTATAAGTTTTAGGTAGAATTTAATTAATATTTAATAAATTGAAAGCAGCAAACAAAATTTATAACAACATCCCAAAGCAGTTATATGTATATTGATTTTTTAAATTTCTTTCAATTTTTTTTTTCCGCTTGAATATAAAAAAAAAAATAAAATAAAATAAAATAAAAAAACCAGTGCAAAGCAAATAAATTTAAATAAAAGACAAAATTTTCAAGTGAAGTTATTGCACAGTGTGTTTTTATTATTTTTTTAAATTATAAAATTTAGTTTTATTAATTTAGAAAATATTTTCAATATTACACATAGTTTTGAAATCGAAATTATTTCAAGGGATATTAGCATTGATTTTCTTTTCTTTTTCTCCTTGTTTTAAATTATTTGAGATGATTTGCTGATTATTTCTAATTACATATTATGTACATATGTACATGTATTTAATTTTTTTTTTCTCTCTAATAAACTTGCAGTGTTAGACTGTTTCTTTTTTCTTCGTAATATTATTTTCTACATAGAATATAATTAATTGATAAAATTAATGCTATGTTGAATAAGAAGAACAAAAAAATAAAATAAAAAATAAATGTAGGCTTTTTTTTCATTTCTTTAGTAAATATACACACTAGTATTTGAATGACAGGCAAAAAAACAAAACAAACAAAAAAAAAAACAAATTTAATCAAACAAAAAAGAAAAATAAAAAATCTGGGATAAAATACAAACAAGCAAACAAACACAAAGTAAATACATAAATGGATTACACACACATAAGAAGATAAATAATTTTCATGTATGTATTGTATGTTCAATATAATAATAAATTAAAATTACATTTATAATAATAATATGCAAGTATGTATAAAAAAAAAAAAATCATAATAAAAATAAAAATAATTAAAAAAATTTCACATACATAAATTTATTAAGAAAGAAAACAAAAACAAAAGCAAAAAAAAAAATTTTATGTATGTGGGATACATTGTATAATAACATGCATGAATGATGTATTTGAAAAAATGAGAAATAAAATAAAATATAAATGAAAAATGATATAAAATTAGATGTTTTCTTTTCTTTTTTTTTTTTTTTTAAAAAAAGGAAAAAACAAAAAAATAAATAAAATAATTAATATATAATATCATAAAATGAATCAAAAAAAAAGTAAATAAAATAAAATAAAAATAAAAACAATATTTTATAATAATTCATATAGGTACATATTTATATTATTGATTTATATAATAGAGTAAAGTAAGTAAGTAAGTACATACTGGCAATTAAGTACATACTAAAACAGTACACAACTTACGCCAAAAAAATAAAATTAAAACAAAAAATAATCGAATATCATAAAATATGTATTATAAAATTGCAATTTTCTTATATGTATATTTGTTTGTTTTTTGTTTTATTGTTTTTTTCTTTTTGCTAATTAGCTAAATATATATATATATTATATACTTAATATAAATATTAATTAATTTACACACACCTACATACATAAAAACACATATAAGAAATAATAAACTTTTAAAAACAGTTTAAAAAAATTTTTTTTTTTTTAATTTCAATAAAAAAATAAAATAAAATAAAATAGATACATATTCAAAATTCAAAAAAATATTTTTAATATTAACTGTATGTATATCATATATACAATATTATCTCTTATTATATATATTATTATTATTATTAAAATAATTTTCAAAGAGAATTTATAATAAAAATTATTTTTGAAACGTTTTTTTTTTCATTTATTTTTGTTTTTTAAATCAAAATGTCAATAGAGAGACAAATAATGATACAGTTAGTTTTTGTTTTTGTTTTTTTTTAAGATGAAATCTTTAATTCTATTAAATATTCAAAATATAAAAACAAAGTAAAATATTTAAAAAAAAAACAATAAAGAAAAGAAATAAAATGAAATAAAATCAACCATGAAAACATTTACCACAAAGAAAAAAAAAATAATAAAATTTATAAATTCATTTAAAATTCATTTTTTAAAAGTTAAACATTTTTTTAAAAATGAAACAAAAAAAAAACAAATACTAAAAACAAATTAAAATGGTGATAAACTGACTTCAATTATAAATTTACTATTTTATTAGAACAAAAAAAAAAAAAAAAAGAAAATAAATTTTATTAAAATTCATTTTATTTTTTGTTGTGTTTGGAAGAAGAAAAAAAAACAACACATTTTTATTTTTATATTATAAATGTTCATTTTTATAATTCATTTGCTTTAATAACAATAATAATAATAATGATTAATTATAGTAGTTCTTACTCTTTCCAAATGCATATGTGTGATTAATTTTATTTTAATTAATATTTAATTTTAAATATTAAATTGATAAAAACATATAAAAATAAAAATAAAAATATTTTACGATATTGTTTATATTAATTATTACTTATTAATATTAAAAATTAAAAATCACAATAACAAAATAAACAAACAAACAAAAATACATATACAGATAAAAATAATAATAATAAATGAGATTTTTAAATTTATTCAAAAAAAAAAAAACTACATTTATTTATTTTTTCTAAAATTTTTGGTTTCAAAATAATTTTTTCTTTTTTTTTGTTTTTTAATTAAAAAAAAAATATCCTTTTTAAAATTCGTTCAAAGCGGATTGAATGATGGACCAGGAGAAGTATGAAATAGATTTAAATAGAAAGGCGAGTTTCAAAACGTTTAAATATCGCATCGATGCATAATCAAAAGTTTCAAAACACAATAACACTTAAATCGATAAAAATGTCGTCTACAGTTTCAAAAATCATTGTAAATGCATCTGATATGCATCTCTGTCAAGCAATTTACGCATCACGAATTTTTATGATGCAAAATATATTTGAATAGAATTTTTCTTCTCAGTAGCATTTCAATGATTTATTTTTATAAGAATTTTGTTATATGAAACCAAAGGTGAATCTGTTTTAAACAAAAATTTTGTACTTTTATGATGATAAATTGAATTTTTAATGTCTATAGTGTTTTAATATTAATGACAAATTCAAAAAATAAAAAATGGAGAGTATTATATTATACATATTTACATTGAAGGTGTTTTTTTGAAGGAAAAGTATCATCCTGATTTTGTTTAATTTTATTAAAAAAATTGTTCCATCTTTGGTATTTTTCGTCTTTTTCTCTTGTCATAAAGTAGCAGAAATACAATTCTTATGTGTTTTCTTTTTTATTCAATTTTTTACAAATAAGTAGAAGTAATGTATTTTGATTTAGTGTAGAAAATGAATTAATTAAATTATTTAAAAAAAATTATGTACTGAAAAGGCGATCCACATTTTTCTTGTTGTCAAAACAAAGCAATAAATTCGTTTTAAAACGTCAAAATTATAGAACTGCAATATAGATGCAAATGCATTAGTGCTGTTTTAAAATTTTGCATCACGAGCATGACTGTTCTGATGCTACATCACAACACATTTTTGAAGCGTTTTGATACTCAACCTGACTGTTACTCTCAAATTCTAGACTGATGTGATTTTGAAAACATTTTCTATACGTAGACAAGATACAAAATCATTCAGGTCAGGCAGTGAAGCTTGTATTTTCAACACATGTAAGTATTATTTTTCTTTTGGCATCGGAAACATGCAATTGATTCATATCCGTTTCATTTATGTCGATATCTATATAGTATCCTTCCTAGCATAACGTGTATGCATGCATTTATTTTTGTATTTTGTTTAAATTAAAATGATTTCAATAATAAAATTATTTATGTGAATATACGAGTAAGTACATTACATTATTAGGAGGTATTATGTACTGCTTATATCTTGAGTCATTATTTATTTATGCAAGTGTATTATGTATGTACATGATAATGATGATGTTCAGATATTTTTTTGATCTTCAAATGAAAAGTATCACATATAAAAGATAATTGTAAATACTTATAGAAAATAAAAAATTATAACGATATGTTCTACATTACACATATAGTAAATACGTATATAAGGACGTAAAGTATATTATGTATATGTACTTAAATATATCCTTGCCATTTTCATTATTTGCAAATGGTTAATGAAGGTTTTTTTTTTCTTTTCTGGTTTTTCTTTTCGTTGTTTTTTTTTGTTTATTTATTTAAAGATTCCTTATTACTTTTTGATTTTTTCTTTTTTTAAACTTAATCATCGCACTACATCCATCCATATACTACATATATGTACATACATATATAGACCATTTTTGTAAGTACATATACATATATATGCATCATCATAATGTATGATGTATTTATTTTGAAAATCATTTTGATGATACAAACAATTTTACTAATTAGTTTTGGTTTTTTTTTTTTTTTTTGTTTTTTTATTGTGTTCATTTAATATCTTTCTGTAGTACGAGATGAGTGTATACATGTATAAAATGTATATAAAAAAACAACAAAAATTTAAGAAGAAGAAAAATGAAAATGAACATAGAATTAGACAAAAATATAAATAAGGTCTGTTTCAGAAAGTTTTAACGCATTTTTGATCCCTCATAGAATTTGCTACGTATGTAATAAAAAAAAAAAAAATGCATATTTTTTAAAATCTATATTTTCTATATTTTCAATTACTGTACTTAAAGTCTAATTTATTTTACAATTTTTAAAAAGTCTCAATTTTCTCTTAACATGAGTCATTAAATTTTTGATGTTTCTATTTTTTAACCTACCTACGGGATCCCGATATCCATAAATTTCTAAATTTTTCCATTGTTTTCGCTTCTTTCCCATCTTTTCTTTATAATTTTTTTTTACTACAGCCCAGTACATCTGAATTTGTCGGAGTTCTAGAACGTTTGGAGGATTGAATTCTTTAGGTACAATATCTACCTGCCTTCTTGTGTACTAGATCATTGCTTCTCCTGAATAGTGACTGCTTGCTAAATCAGGTCAAAAAATTGTTCAATCCTCGTGTTTTTGTAGAAGCGGTAGAAGTCTCTTCTGCAAGCACCCTTTTACGTATACATTGTTGTTAGTTAATTGTCCATTTTGCAAAAATGGCTTCAAACGAAGTCCAAATTGGCAAATTGCTTGCCATACTAATACTTTTGGACCGAATTTTTCTGTTGAAATTGTCCGTTGATCTTCTGGAACATCAAATCTGTCATTTCCAGAGTAGAAGTGATCTTCAGGTAGCGCAGGGAAATCGTATTCGAAATCGTAAGCGAAAAGATTTGTCGGGGTTATCCAAAAATTTTTCAAAAATTTTTTTTCTTGTATCTGATCTGCTTGACGATATTCTTACAATAGATGTAAGTTTTGGATAAAAATCATATAAATATATTTTCAAAGGATAAAGAATTCCCTCAATACACTTTTTAAAAAAATATACCTATTATTTTTTTAGTAACTCGAGTTAGAAAATGCGTTAAAACTTTCTGAAACAGGCCTTATATACATATGTACGTGTATGTATGCACATTATAATAAAAAGAATATATGTATGTACCAAAATACATATGAATACCAAAGTTAAAATATATATGTACATACAGTACATACAAAAATTATTTGTTCATAAATAAAGTACTGTAACTTGGATTTAAATGGTTGTAATGTTTTGAAATTTTTGCATATATTTTTTCAAACACTTATAAATACAATACAATCAAAATTATTTTTAGAACAAAAATAAAATATATAATTTGATTTTTATAAAAATTATTTGTATGTGCATAAAGTGTTCTGAGGAGTAAACATGACTCAATTATTTATTGATTTTGGTCAATAATACGAAAACTAAGATGAAAATAAATCATTTCATTTAATTTTCGAATGCGTTTAGTGAGTATTGGAAGTAAAAATGACATGAAAAAGTGAATTATTGATTGAAAAGAGAGCTGCTATAATTGCTGAATATAATAAATGATATTTCTGCTGTTACTATGTTTAAGATTAGGATTCGAGATATCTGCTATCTTGTGCACCACATATCTTCAAAGTTACTTAACCGATTTTAATGAAATTTAAAACATAAATACTTTGATAGGAATTGTGGTGTTTGAATGGATCCCTTCAAATGCACCTCGTACAGCAAACACTGATTAACCAATTTCTTTGAAATTTTGAATATAGGTAGCATGAAGGATATTGTGGTAAATTTTCTACAAAAAGCAGAGGATTTTTTTTTTAAATCATTCAACTTTGACTTCTATTTTCATACATTAAATCTTTATATATCTATATGATTTTGGTATCAAAATAAAGTTTGGACTTTTCTGATGTTTTTACAAAAAAAAAAGTATAAAATTCTTTGTTATATTTCCATTTTTATTAACAAAATAAAATTATGTGTTTTTTTTTATCAAAATATTTAAAAATCCATTTTTATTAGCACCTAAAAGGTATGCAAAAGAATTTTTTAAAATTTTTGTATGTAAAATCGTTGTTGTTGTTTTCGTAATTTTTCAAAATCGAATTCTACTCTTAAAGGATTTAGTTAGAAAGTGTAGAGCTCACAGAAATACCAATTCTATATTAAGTCCTGAAGAAAAAGAATTAAGAAATTGTACAAAATAGAGCGGGAAGAGGGACAAAAAGGAAAAAAAAAACTTTATTAGTTACAAATAATTTTTGTAACCACTGTACGTAAATATGTAGATAAAATGAATATATTTATATGTATATTTAAACATATATGTATTTATAAGTAGAAAAGTACATAATAACTATACGAGTATATTTAACTCATATACAATACGCACGTTTGATGCTATAATACATACTTATTACATATTATAGTAATTAATGGTGGTAAGAAAATATACATAATATATGTGTTATTTTCATAATTATTATTATTTACACATCATGTATACACATAAATTGTATGTTTGATGATACATATTATGAAAATTATACATATTAGAAAACGAGAATATGTACATTTATGTATATTCATTTCATTATGCGGCAATAATAACAAATTAAAATATGTACATATAGAAAAAAGTAAAAATAAGTAAATAATGTATACCATATCCCAATGTAAGTATGTGTGTATATGTATGTAAATAAAATAAATGAGCTAAAATTTTGATGATTATAATTAACAGATAATGAATTACTTTTATTTTCATAATAATTACAAAGGATTCTCTATACAGTATCTATACACATAGGTTCATTCATACAGATACTACATTATGTACCTATACATATAATTTTTTTGCCAAAAAAGAAAATGAAGTAAAAAATAAAACAAAACAAAAATGATAATTATTTGCAATAAAAAATTAACTTTATACATATATACAGTGTGTTTCACTACAGAAATCCTACAAAAAATAAAAAACGAATGATTGTTTTGACTATAGGTATATACTTTATTTTAATCAGCTATATAAACTCTAATTCGTGTTATATTCAATAGCTCGTTCAGTCTTCACTCGCTTCAATAACATGGCGGCATCTTTCATTACAACTTTCCACTAATTTCTTGGCGTACTTCTCGCTAAGGTTTTTTATTTTTAATCCCCGCAATTTCTGCTTCATGTAGTAAGCCCACACATTTTCAATTCGTTAAAAATTTAAATTGACTATCAATATGATGTTAAGTTAAGATTGCGCGTAAACTCTTGTTTGAGAGAAACGTATCGTAGTTTTCAGCTTCGAAAATGATATAGTGAGACAATAGGCGATTGTTGTTGTTGTGTTGTCTTGGTAATAAAATATTAATATTGTATTCTTATTGTTTTTTTTTTCATTATAAAAAGTAAATAAAATTAAAGTTGTTACATCTAAAAATGACAGTTAATTATTCAAATTTATATTTTTATACCATTTCAACAAAATTTGAATATATATGTAACATTAAGTATATAAAAAAATGTTAACTTAAAATACAAATTAATACCATGGAAAAAAATATAAATTAATGAAAGAAAAAAAAACTTTGAAACTTGCGGAACAAATGAACTATATAAGACAAAAATCAAAAAGACTATAAAACACAAAATCTTTTTATCAAAAAACTTCTTAAAAAAATCAAACTTTATAATCGTATGTATGTATATGTATATAATTTTCGTTAATTATAATTTTTTGAGAATTTGCAAAAAAAAAAAAAAAAATAAAACCAATAAACTTCATAAATGAATGATTTCTTATCTTTACTTTCTATGTACGTAAGAGAAAGAGTATATCATCATCATCATCATCATCAATGGCGTTGCGACCCATATTGAGTTTTATTCTCGAACATAAGTTGCCTCCATATACCTCTCGGTCTCGCTCCTAATGTGCTATGCTCTTCCAATTTCTCGTACCTAGTTTTACTTCTGCATCTTTTCGCACTGCGATTGTCCCACCTCTACCTCGGTTTCCCTACTGGTATTTCACCTTCCACCTTTCTTGCTATTTAAGATTTTTCTTAGTATTCTGTCTTCGCTCATTCTTGATACATTGCCTGCCCACTTCAGCCTTTTCAACTTTGCTATTTCACTAAGGGATGAGTTACTGTATATTTGATACAATTCTGAGTTATATTTCGCTGTCTACGATCCATTTTCTTGCACTGGTCCGGGTATTCTTCGGAATATCATTCTTTCAAATGAGTAAATTTGCCTTTCCATGTCAGTGTGAAGAATCCAAGTTTCACAGCCATAAAGTAAGTATAGAAGTAAAGCCAAAAGTAGTAGAAACCTGAGTTTGGTTTTTCTGTGCATCTTTTCTATAGATTTTATTATCTGTATAGTAGTGAGAAGTATGTCTTATTAGCTTTACCTTCTGTATACTTAAGAGTAAATCAGATGCATTAAAAAGTTTTTTCTCACAAAATATAAAAAAAAAAAATAATTATAAATTAATTTTAGTAAAATTAAAACTTTTTAAATAACAAAAAACCTGACTTTGTGTGTGTTTACATAATGATGTTTTATTGTTTTTTCTTACAGTTTTTTATTTAAATTTTTTTTTTATCATCATTATTTTTAATTATTTATTTATTTTTGTCCTTTTTTTTGATTGCGTTTATTTTTTGTTTATGTTTAAAAGTAATTTTCGTAAAATATGAATAATGAATGACATTATAAAAATTAATGATGTAATTAATTAATTTAATGAAAAATATTTTTAGCTTTTGTTGTTGTTATGTTTCAAATTTTCTTTACTTTCATGTATCCATACATGATATAAATACGTATGTATATATGTAAACGTATATTGTATATGTATGTATATAATTCATATAAAATACACACGATTCAATGTAATATTTATAGTTCAGACATAAAATTAATAAATATAAAAACAAAATTCAACTATGTATACTATATAAAAACAAAGTAATAATAAAATTTTATTTAATTTACGTATAATGTATTTATAATTGAATTATTTAATTCAATTGTATATACTTAAAAAATATAAATAAATTATACATAAATTTACATAAATACATATAGGTACATTTATACGAAAAAATTAATGAATAAGTAAGATAAATTATATATTTTTTTTTTACATCAAAAATTTTCATATACCTTCTCGTATGTGTAAGTGTAATATTACACTTTTCTCTTACTCTCTTTTGATTTGTTTTTTATTTTTTGTATTAAATGAAATAAAAATAAAAATCACCTATTATTATACAAAAACCAACAAATTAAACAGAGATTTTGGGAATATGTAATACATACGATACGCATATGGCTAATTCTAAAATTGGCGACATACAGTTTGAAGATAAATTTTTTTTGACGATTTCAAACTAGAAGTCCTTGTGAATAATTATATGAATAGTCTTGGATCAAAAGTATTTTAATAAAAAAAAGATATAAAAATAATAAAGTCCGCTGGCGACATAGCTACTCAAAGAAATTAGACCAAATTGACATTTTGATAAAAATTCTAAATTTCTTCAAAGTTTCAAGCCGTTAATTATTAATTATTTGAATTAATAATTATTATGAATTTACAAAACTGTTGACATACTGTAAAATGAAAAACGACCGAACTCGGACGATTGAATCAAAAACTTGTAAAAGAAAGAGAGTGCGTACCTTCATCACCGTACACAAACACGATCGTCATCGTCTGATAACGCCCAAAAACGGACGATCAACCGTCGAGTCCGAACTTTTTGGGATTTCTCGCCAGTCTGCCGGCGTCTACAGTGCAAATTCAGTGTATTTACAATTAAATTTTGTTGTTATCTACCTAAACGACTATGGATATTGACAGTGTAATACTGTTGCAGTGTAAGCACATACACGTCCGAGTTACTCGTCCGGGTAGTTCTGTCCGCCATCGGCCGACAAAATTGGTTTTGTTGTACGCGAGCCGAGCCATTAGATTCGGAAAAAAATGACATATAGGTTGACCTTTTATTAGAATTAGCCATATACATATAATACGAGTATATTTATGTACATTTTTTTTTATCATATTACACTATATTTTCATTATTGTTTTGTATGTGCACAGTAGCAATATACATATTTATTTATGTATGAGGATATGTATATTTTCACGTATCTACTATGTACTATGTACGTACCTACATATATATTAAGTATAAATTTATTTAATTATTGCCATGCCATACATAAAACAATAGAATTCATAAAACTATAATTCATACAATTTTTACAATGTTAATTGTAAATATGTACATACATTCATACATATATGTATGCATACATATAATAAATAGAACAAAGATCAAAATAGTACATACAAGTACTATATATGGATGTTTATAACATTTTATATTACGAAATTGTATTCATATAAATTAAATATAGTACACATAATAGAAATGTACATATATGTAGGTAGGTAGGTATATAAATTTTTATATATACGAATATATATGTAAATACATATATGTATATTATATACAATAGAGAATAAAATTTTTTATTTTATTTGATGATAGAACTGAATTAGACTGTATTTGATGATAAAACCTGTATAAAACATATCGAGGGTTAATATATGTGATTATACCTCGTAAATCGTAACTACAATTTTTACGAAATTATATATTTTTGTAACATTTTATGGTGAAAAATTAAAAAAAAAAAAAAAAAAAAGAAAAACCTTGGCGGTATTCAATTTTTAAAAAAATAATATTGATAAATTTATATTGTATGTGTAGATGTACTACTCGTATAAAGGTAAATCTTTTAAACTTTAGTTTTAGCTTTAAGGCTAGGATTTAGTTATGAATGAAAAATTTCAAAAACAACAACAATAATCGATTTACACTAGAAATTTTATAAAAAATTATAAATAATATGCTTTTGCATAACCACGGGTGCTATTAAAATTGAATTTTTAAAGATTTTGATAAAAAAAAACGTACAATTTCATTTTGCTTATAAAAGTAAAAATATATAAAAAGGATTTTCATAATTTTTGTGTTGTAAAAACATCAGAAAAGTCAAAATTTTATTTTGACACTAAAATTAAATGAAAATATGATGATTTAATATATGTATATGAAAACAAAAGTCAAAGTTGAGAGATTTTTCAAAAAAAAAAAAAAAAAAAAATAAATCAAAAATCTTCTCCTTTTTCAAGAGCCATAACTAAATTTCGGAACCAAAAATGAAAAATGTGTTCCATTTAAGGACCATAATATCCTTCAGGCTATCTAAGTATATTCAAAATTTCAAAAAATTTGGTCAATTAGTTTTTGTTGTACGTCGTGTGCTGCATTTGAAGACAAAAAAAAAAAAAAATCGCAATTTTGACAATTTTGATACTCTGTAAAAAAGAAATAAGAACATTTTTCAAAAAAGTGATCTATTTAAAGATCATAAGTCTTTTTAAAGTAAGTATTTTGTATTTCAAATTTGATTGAAGAAAAAAAGATTTGGTGCTGGCTATACTCTTGATAAATCTCAGTATGTATGTATGTAGTTTTTTTCTTCTATTGTATAAAATCTTATATTTGTCGTTACAAGTGATATCACATTTTTATATTAACCCTCGATATTTGTATAGTTTTTTTTTTTTTTTTTTTTTTTTAAATTTAGTTGTTTATATATTATGCATATACGCGCATATATTATCTATACATATAACAATATTTTTCTGTATTATATACATTTTTGTGCAAATAATTCACATTATATACATACATAAATCTATACATAATATATACATAATATGGTTTATATTATTTCATAATCATTTCAGGATAACTATATATGTACATAAAATTTACTTATGCACACATACGTGATAAAATAAAAATTATAAATACTTAGTATATGAAGTACCTATATATAGACTAACGTACGGTGATTATTTATACATATACATATGTACATAAATATATATACAAGAGTATATGATTTTTATTCATGTATAGGTACACATTTATATAACATTTTATATTTACAATTCATATAGTATTATAAATTGTTTGTAAGTTTTATTTCATTTTATTTTATTATATTATTGTACAAAACGTAAGTATTATATATTAATATATGTACAAACAACAAACATATAGAATCACACGTGTGCATATAATGTGTATTAGTATACACGTACAAAAATATATGTTACATTACATATTTTACTACATATTTACATATACATTTATACATATATATGTATATATGTATATTTGTACTATAAATTCTCTAGATAATAAATTTATAATTGAAGATATAATCATTTACATTTTCTTCTATCATTTTGGGAATTATGAAATTAAAATACATATACATACATACATTATGTATTTAAAAAGTTTAATGAAATTATTTCATTTAATTTAAATATTATTTGTATATCCATGTACATACATATAAATACATAATAAAATAGCTATAAATATAATATAGAAATAAATTATGCTCTAAAAAACAATATAATTTTTAAGTTATTTTTTATTGTTTATTCTCTTTTTCAATTTTTTGTACTGTATTTTTTTTTATTTTTTTTTGTGTATATGATTATAAATTTTCATAAATTTTACTTCAATATAACTTTATTGATAAGTTTAGACTACACTATACTTAAAATTAGAGAGATATTCAAATGTTACAATTTTAGCACTGCATACTCATATAATATATATTTTTTGTGATGGAATTCAAAATTGTTTCAAACAAAAACAACATTTTTCAAATCAAAATCAACATTGTTCAGATCAAACTCAACATTGTTCCAATCAAACTCAATGAAATTCAATTAGTATTGAAATGAGAAGTGTTGATTTTAATTTGAAAAATGTTGTTTTTGTTTGAAACAATTTTGTTTTTGATTGGAATAATGTTGGATTCCACTGGGAATAATTACGTATTATTTATGTTCGGGCGTAACCGTAGAACAATAACATTTTAATGTTATATCAAAGACAATATCATTCTATGGTTTATTATGCAAAGGAAGACAGACTTCTGATTCACACTGTTTTTTCTTGTCAACAGAAACTACTATACTGTGCCCATATATAGAGGTGTTCAAAAATTACGGGACAAACAACATAAATTTTCAAAATAAAATACCTTAAAACGTATATGTTATGAAAAGGAATTATAATTTTTTTAACAAAATAATTTATTCAATTCATTATAATAACAGAATACAGAAAAAAAAAAAAAAATGGCAGGCAACATTTACTTACATATACGTCTAAAATAGACCTCCTTCACAGGATTTATAACAAAATCTTGTAGAATCATACTCGATTTTTCTTCTAATGATTTTTTCAATTTAATAGCTGACTTATGGAATGCTTATGGTGATATTTTTTTCAAATTTCGTCATTTTGAATATGACAAAAGATATTTGATTTGATTGAAGTCGGGATTTTATGAAGGTGCTTCCATGTTCCATCACATGAGGACAATAATTACGTTTTCCCTTTTCATGAAATTTCAGGATATATAAATAAAGTTTAGTACCTAAAATCAAAAATGTATTCTATTCAAGCAGTACAATATCCTTCAGGCTACCTTATGTATATTCAAAATTTTAAAGAAATTGGTTAATCAGTATTTGCTGTACGATGTGCATTTGGAAGCCGAAAAATCGCAATTTTGACAACTTTGACACCCTGTAAATAGGAAACAAGGACATTTTTTTTTTAAAAAAAAGTGATCCATTCAAACACCACAATTCCTATCAAAGTATCGGTGTTTCAAATTTCAATAAAATCGGTTAAGTAACTTCGAAAATATGTGGTGCACAAGATAGCAGATATCTCGAATCCTAATCTTAAAGAAATTTTTGTATGCGATTTATCGTGTTTTAGTATACAATTTTATGCATATTTAGAAAATATAAGTATATAAATTTACAGTCCATTGCTCTGAGTAATCAATTGATATTTTCACATAATTCTTTTAGATAAATAATGGTAAATGTATACTTTAGTGACACCACCTCGGAAAAAGTGATATAATGGTGCAATTGATAGAGGAGATGATCCTTATAAAAAATCTGAAAATAATTCTCGTCGGTCTCCCCCCCTTTCCAAGATACCCCCCTTTGAAAAATTATTTTTATTCGCGAATATCTTCATAACGGTAAAAGATACAGACTTGGTTAATAGCTCAAAAGATGCGTCTAAGGATGCTCTATATACTCATTTTTTGAAATCCTCAAAAAGTCCTACCACAAGGATAATTAAGGACATTTAAGTTTTTTTGTTTTATATTATAGGTAATATCTTTACCTTTTACCTATAATGTAAAACAAAAAAACTTAAATGTCCTTAATTATCCTTGTGGTAGGACTTTTTGAGGATTTCAAAAAATGAGTATATAGAGCATCCTTAGACGCATCTTTTGAGCTATTAACCAAGTCTGTATCTTTTACCGTTATGAAGATATTCGCGAATAAAAATAATTTTTCAAAGGGGGGTATCTTGGAAAGGGGGGGAGACCGACGGGAATTATTTTCAGATTATTTATAAGGACCACCTAGTCTGCCATCTGGCTTTCTGCCAACTCTCTCCGAGGTGGTGTCACTAAAGTATACAATTACCTAAATAATAATTAAAATTTGTTTCATTTTTGAAAAGAATCCACAACATATTTTCCGATATATATTAATTTGACTTTTTTTTTTTAGATTTTATAGTTTCACTTTTCAGAGAATCAACCATAAACTAAAATTAATGTCATGCATACCATTTTAATGACATAATAATATACCGGAAGGTACATACTTATATGATTGGTATTAAATTATGAAATTTTATATTATGTATTTATTTTGATCTTGATAATAATATTCAAGATCATAAATATGTACTATAAACATCTAAATATTTTTTATATAATTTTTTTTTAAATAATTTATAAATTTTTAAATTTTTCAACAATTTTTGTACATGTAGCTACAACTTTACTACGTACATAGTACATATTATGTACGTAGTTAGATACATAACTGAGGCAGGCGTTACGTTCAACGTCTTATAAGATAATGATGTATGTATGTACTATGAATGATGAAATATTCAAATCATATGTATAAGATTAGATATGCATACATGATAGATGCATACTGTATGTGTCTACCTACATATATGTATATAGTAACAAAAATAAAAAACAAAAAACAGTTAACTTTAATATTATTGAATTTTTGCTTTTTCAATATTTATTTTGCATTTTTCTATTTTTTTTTTTTTTTTTTGCTTAAATTTTTACACTTTCAAGCTCAGCTTTATCTTAAATAAATGTGTGTGTATGCTATGTATATTGTGATGTACTACTACTACTTATATATGTGTATCCATCCTTATAAATTGAAGGAATAAGAAAACATTTAAAAAATTTAACAGAAAATCAGGAATAACAAAAAAGCTTTAAATTTATTTTCGTTTGTTTGCTTTTCATTTTCATTTTTTTTTTTTGGTAATTTTCAAAGTTCTTGTATTTGATGTTTTGCTTAAAATTTGTTGTTTTTGTGGTGTGTATGTGTGTGTGTGTAATTTTTGTTTTTGTTTTATAGTAGAGTCACATATGTAGTAAATAAACTTAAATTAAACTTTCAAAAAAGTAAGCATGCGTACAAGATAATGTGTATATCATCATGGCTTTTTATTGTTGTAGTAATTTTTTTTCTTTTGCAAATTACATATATTTATTATACATACAGGTATATGCTCATATAGTTACATATATGTATGTATGTATGTATAATTAAATATATGTATATGATATAGAGTGGTAGTATATAGTATATATATGTACATACATATACTTATATCAAATCAACCAACTATAATACATAAAATATATACATGTAGATAGATATTTATATACATATATGTACGTATTTTGTATATTAGATACATTTCAGTATACACATATAAAGATATAAATACATATATATACATATTATATATACTTAAATGCAAGCAATACATATGTATATGTATATGTATACAGGATTAAATTAAACGTATTTTTTATCCTAGACTCTATAAAATGTACATTATTCATATACATTTATACAGACGAATATATACAATACCTACATATATAGAAGTTATATATACAATATTGTATAGGAATAGGATATACATATATATATATATGTATGTATATATATACATATAATAAAGTACATATTGAAGAATAAAGTTAACGCGGTTATAAAACTTTTACTACCCTAAATTCTAAATATCAGTTGGTTTTAACAATTCGAAGGATAAATACATATAAATATAAATAATTAGAAAATCAAAAAAAAAAAAAAAAAAAACAAACAAAAAAAAGAAAATCATATATAAATATTAAAAAATAAATAAAAATAAAATATTCATAGTGTGTGTAAAGATATTATTTACATTATAGATTTACTGCATATATATACATATGTACATACATACAATTTGTATATATTATATACAATAAAAATATACAGTAACAGAATGTAAAAAAAAAAAAAATTAGGTAAAATAATTTTATTAAAATGTAAATAATTTTTATCTTATATATATTTATATATATAAATATATAATATAAATTATATTTATTTTTGTATAAATACATTTATAATATACGTACATATATATACGCATATATATAATAATTATTATATATCCTTACAATCATTTGAATTCATTCATTTCAATTTGTTATTATTAATATTTCATTTATTATGTGATAAAAGTGCATCATATACTTATGTATAAATTTAAAGAAAGTGATTGTACTACAAATACTACATTGATAATACATAAATATGTATAACATCTTCTGTATAATGTAATAATCGTAATTCAAAAAGATGACAATAAAATCGGTGTAAAAATAGGCATACACATATAAATAAATAAATAAATAGAAAAAATATTAGAATTATTGATACTACAATACAATATAAATTATATAGATATATGTATATATGTATATATATGTATAAAAATTTTCAAAATATAAAATTTATATTTTATTGCATTAAATATACATATACTATACGTACCTACATAATATGTTGAAGAAATAATTTTTATTATTAATTATTAATTTTGTTTTTAACACATTATCATAGAATAATATATTCGTACTTGTACATAACTTTTTGTATTTGTCTTTGGTATTATTTTACTTTATACATACATACATTACATATAATACATATGTATGTCCTGTCCAATAATATGAATACATATGGAATAAATAACATAATTTTGTGAAATAATTATATTGTTTTTTTGGTTTTCTTTTTTTGATTTTATGATTTAATTTGTATACAGAGAGAAAGAGAGAGAGAGAGAGAGAGAGAGAGGGGAAAATTTATCATTAATATGTACTTAATTGTATATTCATTTAGAATGCATATTATTATTTGAATATGTGATTAATTATAATTTAATAAACAAATAAAACTTCGTGTAGCTAGCTATATTATAAGTCTGTATCTGTACGTACATATATAACAGTCTTTTATACAAATTTACTATATATAATGTGTTTACTATCTACAGATAAGGGTATTTAAGTAAGTTATCTGTGGTATTATGTATATTATTTTATATTAAATATTTATATGAACAATATGGTAGGTACATACATATATGTATGTCTAAAGTAAAACAAAAATAAAAAATAAAGTAATAATAATAATTACTTTATAAATACATAATAATTATATTAAATAAATAAAAAAAATAAAAAAAAAAATAAATTATAAAATTAAATTTATACATACATATGTACATATATGTACATACATATATGCACATATTCCTATTTTATTAAATGTTTGCCTTATACAATATTTATAGAATATTGTATATATGAACGAATAATTTTTGTATACACTATATGTAATTAGTGGATTTTGAATTTAAAATTGGACATACGTGTGTATAGAAAAAAGAAAAAAACACCCTGTAGATTACATTTCATGCGATTACATTACATTACTATGTTTTTGTCGTGTAAAATACCCCCCCCAATTTACAGATTTTCTACTTTTTACATAAAAATCTGAGAGGTAAAATCTAAATATAAATTATAGTACATTTTTCAATTGCACTTGATATTATTTCTATTGGATCTGATAAAAATTTCAGAATTCCATGATAAATGAAAGAAATGGTACGTAAAAAATTGTAGCTGTTGCTATCTTCTTGTCGTGAGAAGTGTATATGTATGTATAGATTCTTTAAGATTTTGAAATTTTTTAATGATCATGCAAAATACAAAATTTATAGAAGAATCTGCTATATACGAAGTCAAATACTTAAATTATTAAAAATTTGTTATAATTAAAATCAGAATAAAATTAAATATTTTTCGTATTATAATCCATATATATATATATAATTATGAATATTTTTTGTTAACAATTTGAACATATTGAAAGTATTCACTTAATATAGTTGTAGTAAAAGGCTCGCGAACCTTTAGTAAACCTAGTAAAATACATTACCTACATATTAAGACGATTTACTCGGTTTATATGCCCTTTTACTTATACATTATTAAGTATGAATACCTTCATTGTTATATTACTTGAACATATCCATACATATACTACATAAACTATGTATGTTTACAAAAAAAAAAATATGCAAATATACTGTATATGAATGTAGAAAGAGACTGTATTCGTGTATACAAAGTAGTAAAAATTATTACAAAAAAAAAAAAAATAGAGTTAGATTCTACAAGATATTGTTAAAAATCCTATGGAGTCAATATCATAACAACTGGATTAGGTCTGAAGACGTAAAGTTTGCCTGCCATACAAAATACAGAAATAATTTTTCTATATAAATTTTAATAATTTTTTGTATCATGTTCCATATGATTTATTCAAAGTGGGTTTTGATATAATTTTCCTTTTTGAATAACGGAATTAAAAATATTTCTATTTTTTTATTGATATTATCATTATAGACTATAATACTAATACTAGTAGACTAATTAATAATCATAGTTAGTCTATGATATTATGTTATTAATAATGAAATGAAGAAAATATTTTGTTTAAAAATTTTCAATTCTTCTTCATAATAATACGTTTGAGAGTATTTTATTTTGAAAAAAAATATGTTTGTCTCATAATTTTTTTCACGGTTTTATTATATGAAATGAAAGTACATATATTTATTAAAATTGCGAGTATAATATCAAAATTATATGTACATACGAGTACATATATTACATATCATTGAATAATATTATTCATTATAATTATTTTCATTTTATTTTTCTCATTTCACAGTTCTGAAGATGCAATATAGTAATATATTAAATGTAAAATTATAAATATACAAGAAAAAATAATTAAAAGAAAAATAATAAACAAACAAAGTAAAACAATTAAAATAAATATAAAAACTTTTTTAAAAAAAAAAATTAAATACATTAAAAGCTAACAATTTTAAAAAAAATTTTAATTATTTAAAAGAAATTAAGTGAAATAAAGAACCTATACATATATAAAAAACAGCGATAATATGCATACGATAATGACGATTAAAAAATCAATTACATTTTTAATGATATCGATCATAATAATATGTCAGTTGTTATCTGTAATCGAAATAACTTCAGCTGCAGCAGATTCAACAGATGATTTATCAACAATTGAACCAGGTAAATATTATATTCAGAATTTTTTCTTGATTTATCAAAATTTATTATTTATGGTCTTGTATAGTATATTTTAAGTTAAATTAATAATAATTAGGTTTTATATAGAAAAAAAAAAATCCTAAAAATCGAAATGTATAATTTCGATAATTTTTTGTTTGGTTTTCATTATTTTTATGAAATTATAAATAAAGATTAATCGAATTATGGAGAATAAAATTTCAGTTCGAAATATAGTTATATAGTAATTATTATTTCTTTATACGGCGTAAACACATCACTATACAATTAAATATAATTAATTTTATTTTAATTATGAAAACAAAAACTACAAAAAAAAATAAGAAAAAAAAAAAAAATCGGTGTATAAAAATCCTATATTTATTTATAAAAATTTCTCATTTATTTCATAATTATTTCGAGTGATTATTATGAATATACATATATATATACCTAGTCCTGCCATAAGTTCTGTTACAAACTGCTTACAGTGTAAAAATAAAACGCAATGAATTCCAAACTTTTTATACTTTATTTTTAAAACACATTTTACATACAAATTAAAAAAATACGAACATTTATTCAAAATGAGCAACCTCGGCCTTACACAAGCCTTTAGTCGTTGGGGCCAGTCATCTATACAAACACGCATGACTTCTATCGGAAAATAGTTGACAGTGTTGACAAGCGACCTCTTCAAACTCTCTATTGTGGTGTGACGTTTTCTACATGCCAGCTCCTCTAAACAACCCCATAATTTGTAATATAGAGTATATTAAGATTTGGACTAGATGAAGGTCATTTTAAACTACTTATGAACTCTGAAACATGATTTTCTAGCCAGAGTTGTGTGTTTCGGGCCTTGTGTTCGGGCGCAGAGTCCTGTTGGAACATCCAATGCTCACCATTGAAAAAAGTGTCGTTCAAAGGCTCAACAACTCCTTCCTAAATGTTTTCTTGGTAGAATTTTTGCCGAAGTTTTGATACGGTTTTTGTAAAAATTGAGCTAAGTGACCTCATTATTGGACACCCCTCGCCAAATCATTACGTATGTAGGATGATGACCTCTTCCAACCTTTCCAATGGCGTCGACTGCTTTTCTGAAGCTCGTAGCGTAGACTCTGTCATTTTGTTTGTTGTATTTTTCTTCAATCCTGAAAATTTGTTCGTCTGTAAACAGAATTTTTTTTTTGCAAGCAAAGTAGGTCTTTTGCTTCTATCATCCTATTTCTCATTAAGTTGTCTGTCAAGATGTGTCCTGTACTCCTTTTAAAGGCTGACATATGCCGATCAGATTTCATTATTTTGGACATGCTTCTCGTCAATATGTTTATTTCTGTCGATACGATTTTTTGGTTCCGCGGGGTATTCCTCCTTATCCCTGCTCCAACAGCATTAATGGCAGTAGGTGTTCTTACTGTTCGAGGATGGCCGCTCCTACTACGGTCACTTGCAGTATTATCCTCCTCGAACATTTTTATGGCTCGGTAAACAAACATGCGGCTGATACGCAGATCTTTCAGCGTCGAAAAAATTTCAGTATTACTTTTCCCCATTTTATGCAGTGCAATATACACGTTACTCTATTTTCGTAATCACCACAATCCATCCTTACTTATTGAAATCAAAAACTCTAGTAATTTTTTTTAAACTAGAGACACGTAACATTTCAACAGTAATTCAAAAATTTCTTAAAATTATCTGGACTACCTGGCTACCTGATGGCGTAATTTTGTAACAGAACTTATGGCAAGACTAGGTATATATATATATATATATATATATATATGCATTTACTTATGTACGTATTTGATATGTATATCCTTATTATACATATAACAATAATATTTATAATATAAATTGCTATTAAAAAAAAAAAAAAAATTTATTCGAAAAATATATTTATAAGAAGTTAAACAGAATAAAACTGCTAATTAATTTCTTAAAGTGGATAAATGTAAACAATAAAAGTAATTAGCCCACTTCAATTTGTTTTATATATAAAAAAATATATACTTACATACATACACGTAGATACTATATACATATAGATATAGTTAAATAAAAATAAATGAAAATTAATTGCTAAATATATATATATATATATTTTCAATTTATACGTATATACTCGTACATATATGCGTGCATACAGTTTATATTAAGCTTTTAATAATAATTGTTGCTTAAAAAAAAATAAATAAAAAAATAAAGATAAAAAAAAAAATTAAAATAAATGAAATAAACATCAAATAAAAAACATAAAAAAAAATATACATCAACAAAAAAACACTTATACTTATACCATATAATTATTATATACATTTATACATACATGTGATGTATACAGTGTATTTATTATATGTATATAAAATATTTTCATTAGAATTTTTTAAATATTTTTTCATTCATAGAATATCAAAATACAATTTTATCTTATAAAGTTGCAAAATAATTTATAATGATATAGGAAAGTGGTAGTAGAAGGAGAATAAAAAGAAAAAGGTTAATGAAGTTCAGGAGTTATGTAAAAATATATAGGATATAGGTAGATTATGTTGATTATGTTGATATGATAGATTATGATTTACAAGTACATACCTAAATACTGGTTGTTATTACATAAATATTATGTGAATTTTATTATATATCGGTTTCGTAAAAAATTGTAAGAAAAATATAAATTTTCATTACTATATGAATGTAATATAGAGACATCCATAACCAGAGAATATCACTAACAAAATTTACTTACCTTTTATTGAGTATAGCGATAGGTGATAGGTGATAGTTAGTCTTAGTAATGGCTTTAGTTAGTGGTTAGAGTGAATAAAAATTACATTGTTTTGCTTAAATTAGAAAAATGAGATTAGAAATACTGATCGAGTGTAACAAGTAAGCTGCTTGCCTACCTAGTGCCTACTACAACCTACAAGCTACAACTTGTATGTATAAAAATTTTCTCAATTATTATAAAAGAAAAGTCAGTCAATCAATGTTGTTGTTATATAAGCATGTTATCATCCATGTTCCAGAATTCACTTTCACTAGCGTTTTGCTTGTTGCATTCACACAATTCACTTTGCATTTTCTGTTTTCGAAAATGAAACATAGGTGTTCTATATTTTACTTTTCACTAAATTTTAAAAATCACGATTTACATATACCGATTAATTGATTTCGAACGTGAATTCGTCCGTTTTCGAAAGCAATGAAAACGTACGAAGTCTGGAACATCATTTTGAAATTCAGGCTAAATTTGAATTTACTTGTAATTTCAATTCACGTGTTTTCTGGAACAGGGGCGTATAACTTATAAATGATAATAATTCTAAATTTTCTCTTGAAAATGTGAACAACTCAGCAGCAAGCAAGCAAGCAATTATACTAGCCTAGCATGGTATATGATTTGATATTATTTCTAATTAGATATTATACAATTTTTACATAAATAAAGGTTGTAAAATATTCATAATTACGTATATATACTGTACTCGTATATGAAAAAATCTATATAACTTAATAATGAAAGAAATTTAATTATAAGAAGACAATATTCCTAATCATAATCTTGCTCTCATATGCATACAATATTTTAATCATAGATAATAATACTCGTATGAATAACAAGAAATCCTTTAGATTATAGAATGAATGAGAATAGATTTACTTTATTGTTTAATATATTCTACATCAGTACACAATTTATATCTATACGAATACGAATACGAAGAGAATTATATTTATATAATAAATAATAAATAATAATTAAAACAACATACAATTATTAATCATGTATTTATTATTTGAAATTATATTTGAACTTCATTCATAGATTCATACATATATAACATAACATATAAATATTATGTGTACATGCATATTCTAATATTCTTAATAGTGAATTATCTTCCTTTTATTGACAAATTATAATGTTTATTTAGCCTTTTTATTTTCATATACACATATAAACTATTCTCGAATAAATGAAATATGTGTGTATATATTTTTAATAGTAGTAAATATATAGTAATTAAATAACAATTTATAAGTTCTATGAATTAAAGAAAAAAAGATTATATTAAGAATACTAAAAATAATAAAAATGAAAACTATGTGTAATAAATTTAAAACAATTCTTACTTACTATATAAGAGAAGAACTTATTCACTTTTAAAATTTTTTAATTTTTTTTTTTTTTTTTCCATAAAAGTTTCATAAAAGTTTTAAATTAAATTTAACTTTTAAAGGCAAAAAAAAAATGAAATTATAATATGTAATTAAATAAAATGAAATAAAAGTTCGAAATTAAAATTAATATTTTTTCCTTTTTGCTTTTTGCTATTTTGAAATAATCGCATGTACAATAAAAATGCATATACATATACAAATTTAAATGTATAAATGGTATCATAATGGAAACTGTATATAGGGTGATTTTTAAATGAATTTTTTTTTTTTCTTTTATTTCATTTTTCAAATAAGTGAATATATTCGTATTTATACATTATATGCATATTTTAAATATTGATAAAAATTATTAATTAATTTTAACGAATTTTTTAAAACATTCTACATTACAATATTTTCTAAAAATACGTATAGATCATCATGTCCATGTTTACCAATAGTTCAGTGGTTAGCAATTCACGTTAAAATGTAGGTGAATACACGTGAATACATGATTGATGCTAGTAATAAGTATGCTAAGTAGTAATAAGTCTACTAGTAATATGTCTTGAAATCACTTCGGTAAAAGTCCTGATTCATTAAGATCTGTAGCGCTATTGAAAAAGAAAAAATAAGAAGAAGATCACTAATTTATAAAAATTCCAAGCTCGAATACCGATGAAAAGGTAACAATCAAAAGTTCAGAAGAATAAAATTATATTCATTCATTACTTTTACTGCCACAACTTTCATATTTTATTCACTGCAGTTCATTTGGTATAATGATTTTTAACGATTAACTATGTATAAGTTAACAAGTGAATAATATTTATTATTTGTCCTTGTATCAAATGAAAAATTTAAAATTAAAAAAAATATTTAATTTATTGTTAATTATGGTAAATTAAACACAAAAATGAAATAAAATATTTTAAATAATATCATGCATTTACATATATAGATACGTATTAATTCACGATGCGAATTTGAAACAAAAAAAAAAAAAAAAGAAAAACAAGATTTAAATATACGAGTATAATAAATTTTTATCGATTTTATTTTAATTTTTTCGCACCTGAATTATATTACATACATACATACGTATACAATGAATTTATTACAACACATACAAAATTAAAATATAAAATAATGAAGAATATATGTATGCATTAAAGTTGAAAAATAAAAAACAACAAATTTAAAAAACACAAACGAAATCCCCAACGCGTATGTACTTATACAAACAAAAAATTAACATGAAACTTTAACACAAAAAAAAATATTCAAATATACGCACATTTATACACATGTACATACCTATACATATTTGCGGGTATACATATACCTATATATGAACAAAATGTAATAAAACGTAAATAATAATTTTTTTTTTTTATTTATTTATTTATGTTATGTGTGTATATACATATATGTATGTTTTTGATTATATTTTATTATTTTGAAAATTTTAATATCCTATTATACATATTTTATATTTTATTTATGTCATACATACATATCTATACTTGTAAATATTTAGGCTCGTATTCATCAACCAAAATTATCTTTTATCTGAGATAATAAAGTGTATTCATCAAATTCGATTATACATACTATTCAGATATTTTTAAGATAACCACTTAGAAGTGATACTATAAATATCGTTTGAACGGAATCATTTCATTAACTGCAAGAGCACAACTCTCACATATGTATATTCATTGCATCACATAACCTCTTTTTCATTTTGTAATCTTATAAATAAATTTGGTGCGTCTGTCTGTCTGTCTGTCTGTATGTTCGGGGTAGTCTCGAAAACGGCTGAACCAATCTTGATGGAATTTTTTTTATCTGAAAGAGGAATTCCTCCCACAAATAATAGGCTACTTTTTTTTCTCCAAAATTTATTATTTAAAACAATAAAAATTTGATTTAAACAAATGAAGGTCTGAAAAAAATCTATAAAATGTATGAAAATATTTTTCTTCTAAATGAACTGATAATCGTGGTTGATCGTCATAATTGAATTACAAACTCGATAGAAATGACGTAATAACATAAAGCTTTACAAAGAGCTTCTTCGCTCGGGATCACCTTATTCTGTACTAGGTACTAGTATATCATAAAAGTATACTAACTAAAATATACCCGGCTAAAATATATCCTATGGATAATCTTGGTTGTTGAATACGACCCTTAGAGATGAGATAATTTTCTAAATAAAAATTCATTATACATTTATGATATGTATACATAAAAATGATTTTTTTTTACCTTTCCATATTTATGCGTATTATATACTGCTATGTACATACATACATTCATGTAAGTGTATTGCATGCACGTTATGTATCATATATACATATATGCTTATACATGGATGTTTTATATAAGAGCACATGATTATAATAAGTATATACGTTTTTAAATAAGTATGTAGGAGTATGTTTATCATACAATACTAGTATTATAAAAATTATAATTTTCATGAAAATTTTTGATTATTATTATTATTATTATTTTTTTAATTTTCTTCTATTTTTCATTCATTCCTTTACGTAACGTTACATATGCGTGTTTGTGTGTACATATTTGTATTACATTATACGTATAGCATATACATACATTATACTTTTATGTAGTGTTACATACATATACTCATAAAATAATGATCACAGTCACAGCAAAATAATATTTTGATTATGTTATGTTTGTTTGTTTGTTATTTTTATTTTTCTATTTTATTATTATTATTTCGTTGTATTATATTTTACATACACATATATACATATATGCATAAACATACATACATACACATATATATATACTATTTACATTATATAAATTTTTTTTTAGTTTAGTAAATAAATAAATAAAAGCAGTAAAATAAATTTTAATCAAAACGCGGTTAATAGGAGTAATTTTTATTCTAGAATAGAGAATAAAACACAAAAAATTAAATCAAAAATATGTATATGAATATACATATGTATGTATGTGTATCTATATTACAAATAAAATATAGATTTATGGATGTACTAAATAGATTTTTATATATGTAGAAAACAAAAATACAAGAAAAAAAGGACTATAAAATTTGTACATGGATACGAGTATATTTTTATATGTATGTATATATATGTAACTATGTGTATATGTGTATATAAGATACGTAATCTTGAAAATTTTGTCATTGTTCTGTTAAAAGTCACATTCATGTCCATTTTTGTTGAAAATTATATACTAAATCCACATGTAGTGAGTTTTTACTGCTAACAAATTTACTGAAAATAAATTTATGTTAGGTGCTTTCAAATTCTCAGTAAATCCTAAGCCTTATCCAAGAGGATCTATAAAGTTTTTGCAGATAAAATATGAAGTTTGAAGACTCTTTTCTCATATTTCTTTTTTAGCAAAAATGGACTTATTAGTGACTTTTAACAGAACGACGGTGATTTTATTCTTATTTTCTTTTTTTTACTTCCACATGTCTTCAATTTTTTTTTTTTTTTTAAAAAAGTTTTATTCATAAACATAGAGATAACCTATTTGAACAGGAAAATGAAAACCTATACATAAATACATGTTTCAACAATATACATATAATATGAACAATAATAACAAACAACAATAACAACAACATTTATTGTTAAACAATTCAAATTATGATTGGTGGTTTATAACTGATGATGACAGTTATACATTTTTTTTTATAGTTCCTTTTTTATTTTCATTGTATATATGTATGTGTATTAATTACATGTTTGCCCTTTTCTATATTTTTGGCATACATTTATGTTTTTTTATTTCATAATGATAAATAAAATGAAAAGGACTCTTCTCAATGGAATATTCATCTAATATACATATTTATAATTTATATAGAATACATATGTAAATATGTATAAATATATATTCAGAATACATATTTACATTTTGGATCGTATCCACCAACCAAATTTATGTGTTGGACAATTATATTTTAGACGGGTATAATTTCAGCTTTGGTCACTTTGCAATGTCAAGCCCATAAAACAAGAAATACTACTTAGAAAATGGAGATAGATTGGATATACGCTTAGGAGACCTGCGAACAGTGCATTGTGAAGAAAGCGATTGAATGGAACCCGCAGGGTCATAGAAACAGAGGAAAGCCCAGAAAACATGGAGGCGAACAATAGAGGAGGAGCTAGTAGCTGTAGGAAGGTCATGGTCAGATGAAAAGAAATTGGCACCTGCGATAGTGTTAGATGGAAGGCTTTTGTGCAGGCGCTACACTCCCTCGAGGAGTAATAGCAAAAAAAAAAAAAAATAACAATAATTTCAGCTTATTCATCAACTCAGATAAAAGTTTGTTTTCGGACTTCATTTACGGAGTGTCAAACATGTCAGACGATTGCAAAAACTTATAGTATTTTTAAAATACAAAATGAAAAAGAGGTTATGTGGTGTGGTGATTACATATGTGATTATTGTGCTTTTGCTGTTAACAACAAGTTTATGTCCAAACGATATTTATAGTATCATTTCTAAATGGGTTGTCTTAAAAATATCGGAATAGTGTATAATCGAGGTTGATGAATACACTAAGTCTTTATCACTTTTAAGATAAAAGATATTCTTGGTTGGTGAATACCACCGTAATTGTATAAAAAAAAATATATAACATTGTACCATAAAATAAGTACACGCACTTACACAAATATATGTGCACATAATATATAAATTATGTATACATTATGTATTAAAATATATTTTTCTTTTAGTTGGAATCAAAAGACGAAAAAATGTATAGTGTACAAGCGTATAGAGTATATAGGAGGATAAAATTATATAAATGAAATTCTGGATATTTGTATCTCTATATGTACATACATATGTATATAATGTATGTGTATATTTATTAACTTTTTATTCTCGTGTATTTTTCTTTACGTGTTTCAGATTTAATTCATTGTTCTTGTATAAACATACAAACATTATGCATCGTATATAAATATGTATACATACATGTGTTAATAATTATATTGTCTTTATATTTACATTTTATATAAATTTATACATATACATATTACGTGTGATATTTACGCATATAGACAATATATGTACAGATATCATATAGAATTTTAATTCTCATTTTTTTTTTTTCAAGGTAAATTAAACATATTCATTTCATGCATATAATATGCTTGTGTATATATACATTTACATATTATTGTATAATATAAGAGAAATATTCATTTCAAGATAAAAATCTTTCTTAGAAATTTTATATTTACAATAATATATCCATTGGTACATACCTATACACAGTGACTCAAAAAAATATTTATTACACAAGAAATTATAGAGCAAAAACGAAACAAGTGAGCGTATCTCGGGAACCAGTAGACAAATCACATTATTACATATTGTTTTTCCTTGACTTGTAAAGACATCATTTTGATCATTAGGAATTATGCAGGTGATGTTATTTATAAATAAAATGTTTGATATTTTAATATTATACAAAACAATTTAATAAAAAAATTAATAACAGTATTTTGAATACATTTTTATAAAATTTGTATAAATAAACTGTTAAAAATGTATCGGAAATTTGAAATTTTGAATAATTATTATGAAAAGAGCTTAAATTTGTATAAAAATAAATTAACATAACAAATTAAAAGAGGCATATTTCTGTTAGAAAAAAAAAAATAAAATATAATGTTCTTTCATTTAGCGAAACTGAAATTGTCAAATTGTTTGGGTGATCCATAGTTCTCGAGTTGTTATACTCAATTTTCTATACATTTTGCACCAAAATTTTCAGTTGCATTTTTCGAACTCTGGATGGCGCTATCGTCAAAAATGGTTCATATTTCATATTAACCTTACTCATGACGTCATTATCTATCGTTTAAAATTTATTTGGTTTCAATATTTTAGCTCCGCCAAACGGAAGAACACCCATAAAATATTTTACATAAAAGTAAAAAAATATACATATTCGAAATTGATGTTTAGGATATTCGTTGGTATCCGTCCAAAGAAGCCTACGTTTACCAGGATCTCTCAAAGAACTATATGTATATAAATCTTAATGGGAGCTGTTTTGATTTTGTTTTAACTGTCATAAACAGGTTTTTTTTTTTTTTTTTTTGAGTTACTGTAAAAATAGTTACAATATTAAATATAGAAATAAAATATATGTAATACACATTTATGTACACATATATATTCGTGTACAAATGAACTACATATTTGCAATATTTTTCTAAATTTCTATTTTTATTTTTTTTTTTTTTTCATTTACTATTTATAATGAAATGAAAGAAAAATTATCTTTATAAATACATTGTATATTTCTAAAAAATATACATACGTGTTATATTATATATGTATGTATTATATTCTCGTATAGAAAAAATATTTGTAATTTGCAATGATAATTTTTCGTGCAAAACTTTTGATTATTAAAGTTTTAGATACGATATTATACAATATGTATGTATATTATATTGACTATATAAACTTCTCGTATTTCGTATAAATGAAATGTAACATACATACATACTCATATTTATATTCGTATTAAACAATATAACATAAACAATAATAAATAACAACGACAACAATGAAACGATGAAACATATTTTAAGGTGTTATAATAAATATTCGCGAATAATATTTTAAGAAGACAAAAAAAAAAAAATATATAATCTTGAAAAAATATATAAAAATAAAAGAAACACACAAAATTGTTATAAAACTTTTAAAATAATCAAAACAAAAAACAATTGTATATTTTATAACTTTTTTTTTTCAAATTGAAAATTTTCACTAAATTTTTTTTATTTTGTTTTTCTTGTTTCTTGTTTTTAAGTTTTCTTTCATATTTTCATTATTATTATTATTATTATTATTATTATTATTATTATTTCAAATCTGAATATAAGTTACACTTTGATTTTATTTAAATGTTGTATATTATTATGTGTATATAATATAATGTTATAAGAAATTTATTTTTTAGTGAAATTATAATATATAATATGTATATATGATATTATACTATATTTTACATGCAGATATACATACATGTGTATACGATTATGATTTTATTTACATATAAATGAAAATTTTCAAAAAATATGAATAAATAAATTTTTTCAAGAATATTAAATTTTTCATTCTATCGTATGTACTATACTATATGATGGTATAGGTACATACGTAATAAATTTATTTTATGTATTATACTACCCTAGGGGAGTTCGGTGACGTAAGTGGTAGAGCAACTGGCTACTAATCGTAAAGTTACACGGATTCGATTTCTGCCCAAGGCAAAAGTGAAAAAAATGATTTTCAATTTTCATTGTAAATTTCCATATTTCATTAAACACCACAACCCAAACCACACTCGTCCCCCTCCACCAACAAAGTTCACACAGCTTTGAATGAGTACCAGTACCATGAGTACCAGCTTTCTGGGAAAAACTGCTTAGAAATGCTGATGATAAGTAGTCTATTTGCTAACGACAACAAGTAATACAAAGATCTATTAGAGCATCAGTCTCTAAGCCCTATAATGTATAGAAAAGAGTTTGCTTTTCTACCATAGCAACTCAGTGAATCTGGTGAATCGCAATGTACGTTAAACTGTGATTGCACACATTATAGTAATAAAAAGTCATGAGATCACTTCTGCTGTGAAAGCCCTGCTTCACTTATAGCTGTAGCTGTAGGTAGAGTGCTATATGCAAAAAGAAGATACCACCCTACGCACACAAACATGCATTTGTATTATGTTATATATAAAACCAGTAAAACATATTTTCTATAGTAATTTTTTATATTTATTGATACAATTACAACATGTGTATGTATATATGATATATAAATTGTGAATAGTACACATACATAGTACATATTGTATAAATCTAATATTTTTGTTATATGCATATAATAATAAATGGATTTAAAAAAATTTTTACGAGCATATTGCATGTTAAATTTACATAAATATCTACATAATAATATTGAATATAAATATTTATTAACTATTCACAACAGTATTTTAAAATTTATACATTCATTTCATATACATACATATATGTGTACATACATGCTAATCGATACACTCGTATAAATGTACGAATAGAAAAATACTCTATTTTCGCCATTAGAATCAATTGAGTATTTTGTTTCTTTTTTTTTTTTTTTTTTTTTTTTGTTCTACAATTTATTACAATTTCTATTCAAATATATTAATTTATAAATAAAATCTTGAATAATTGATTTAATTAATTAAAATAAAATAAAAGAAGCACAAACTAAAACAATAACTATAAAATTTAAAAAGTAATACAATTTTGAATTTGTAGTAGTATGGCTTACTTTCACTATATAATACACTTCAGCAAGCAGCATAATAGTTTTAGTGGTAGAATTAGTATGAGGTATTCGTATTGTATAAATGCATATACAGTTAAAATTTATAAAATTTTCAATTGTAGTATAAATGTACATTATATATGATATACCAATCAATCTAACCACATTTTAAATAATATTATTTTACATACATATATACATTATATGTAATCTAGTTCAAAGTTCATATATGAATTTTATTCCTTTTAAGCCAATCCATTATTTATGAACAAATGATTATTTTATCTGTGTAACGTATAATATACTATATGTACATATATGTATGTACGAATATTTTATTTTTATGTAGATTATACATATAATATGCATATCATCTGTAAATATACTTATATATGTATATTTATGTAAATATGTGCATATATAGGTAATGTACCTTTATTATATACATAAGTATATGAATAAATTGGAGCAAACATTATTTTTAAATGAAAATATTTTAATACTTAATAAAGAACAAAAAATGAAAAAAATAAAAAAAAAAAATCACAAGAAAAAATCTACAAAATAGCAAAAAGAAAAAATACAAAACCACATACAACAAAAACTTTTAAAATAATAACAATAGCGTGCAAAATGAATACATATATAGATATTCATATACATATTATGGATATTTATGTAGGTGAATGTGTATGTGTAGATATATTTATATTTTTATATATTGCAATTTAATTTTTTTAAAAGCTATACAATTTATTTATGCACCCTACTAAGTATACATATAAATGTATACAATGCTATACATGTATTACATACGTACATTATACATATTTAAAAGTATAAATACATAACATATAAATTATACATACGTATGGTTTAGATATGTTTTATCGTGGTTTAGCGAACTTTGTTCTATATACATATATATATATATAAATATATATACACATATACATATAGGGTATGTACATGTACATATTGTATTATTGTAAAAAGAAAGCATATTAATAATATAAAATATTTGAAATTAATTTTTGTATTCATTTTTCCTTTATATTGTATATACATACTTAGAATATGAAAAAAAAAAAATATTATAATATGTACGTATAAAAAAAAAATATAAAAATAAAACAAAATCAAAGGGGGCCATATAATATTTATAATGTTAGTATTATCTGTATGGTACCAATGGTACATACATATATGTATAAGTACTATACTTTAGGTACGAAAAAATTTTGTCACGAAATTTATAATATGTGGTACATACATATATGGTATGAATATTTTTATAAATAATATATAATATATCTATGTATATATATATTAACACATATAGTTTCGTATGTGTACATACATACATATGTACAAAATGTGTATATATAAATAGTATGTAAAAATTTTAAAATAAACACAAAAAAAAAAAAAATTAAATTATGCACTTATACATATGTATGCTCATAAAACACAAATACATACATACGTGTATATACATGGATTTGCATTAAGAAATATATATGCATACAAACATAATATGTGCATGTATGTATCCATCTTACATACATTATATACATTATATGTAAATAAATTTGTTAAGAAAATTTTTCTAGGACAAGGATATAAAGAAAAAAATATTTTTATTTTATTTCATATTATATTTTTTTTTCCTGCAGAATATACATATACAATATACATAAATGTATGTACATATTATAAAGGGTTTTCCAATAAGGACATAACAATTTTATATTTAAATAATATACAGAATAATTAAGATTTATAAGGTTGAAATTTATTCCAAGCGAAGCGAAGTACACTTATTACATTTAATTATGGAATTCGATATCATTCATATGAACACCTCGAGCACGTTTGCAGCGATTCACTCTTTGAAGCCAATTTTCCACCACTCTTTCACTCATATCGGCCGACATGTTGGAAATTTCGCGTTCGATATTGCCTCTGAGCTCCTCTAACGTTGTTGACTCGTTGATATAAAGCAACGACTTAACGTAACCGCATAAAAATAAATCCAATGGCGTTAAATCGCATGAGCGAGGTGGCCTTTAGATTGGAACATTTAAATTTAAATTTAAATTAAAAAGAAAAAAAAAATATAAATCGCTTCAAATAATCAAGAGGCTTCAATAAATCGCTTCAATTCTAGAGTTAATTTTTATCTTGTAAGAGTGTCAGCATTAGTAGTCAGCAATAAGTTTCATTTTAATATAAAAATTTAGTAGCGTACATACATTCAAATAAAATATATTTGGAAATTTTTTTCATTTTTATCTCTACAACACTATGATGTATACTGGAATTTCACTTTATTTATATACTACAGAGTAGAGTGTTCAATTACACATAAATATATATATTCGCATAAAATATACTTATACGAGTATATAGTAAATATGTGCAACAAAAAACAATTGAATATCATTTATTAATTTTATTATTCAAGTATATACTCGTACTTTTTGATTTTGATTTTGTGTTTTCTTTTTTTTTTTTTGTGTTTTATTTTATTTCAAAAACATTTTAAATATTTTATAAATACATATTTTTTATCTATAGAATATCTACATACATATTTCATTAAAAGTTTTCATATATATATCATTATTTTATTCTTGTTTGTTACATATCATCCTACGTATATGTGTATGTCTATATTTGAAAAATTGCACATATACATACTTACTTACTTAACATACTTACTTACTTACTTATATGCATTTGATGCACGAGCATATACGTTAAATCATGTACATTTGTATGGATGCGTGTATTTGAAAAGTAGTATATTTGTTAGAATTTTTTTTTTTTTTTTTTTGTTCAATGAAATTCCCAAATTAAAATATATTGTGTATTTATTTATAAATGTGAATAGATACTCGTATAGATACTCGTTCGTGTATATGTATACTTTTGATAAAAAGCAATCAAAACTGCAATAACTTATCTTCGTATAAATAAACAGATATTATGCATACAAACACCATCTATAAATTGTATAAATAATTGCATCTGAAAATTGTAGTTTTTCTTTTTATTTCATTTATGTATATGAATGAATCTAAGATAAAATTAAATTTATTAATATTTTACTCATATAATATATTACACATACATACAATACAAATATTTGAATGAATTAATGGTTTATTTCGAAAATTTATCAAAACTTATAATGTATTTTCATACATTTTATTATTAAAATTCTATATATGTATGTACATATAATAATAACTAATATAATTCTTTTTTTTTTTATTTTTATTTTTCTTTCAATTTAATTTATGCCTCCTCATCATCTGATATATCTTCAATATTAATTTCATATATATAAATGTTATTAAAATGGAAATAATCTTCTTTTGAAATGAAATGAAAAATTTAAAAATTCAAAATTTTAACTGATAAGCATCAACTGGTTGTCCAGCACCAGATTTACGTTTTACACGACCAAGAGTAACTGATACAACAACTGAACCGCCATATGCTGAATTTGGTACAACACAAATATATTTACCTGAAGA